>LR999996.1:7219741-7837241 GCA_905220455.2 Deilephila porcellus | reverse complement strand
CAGCCTGGAGCCAGGAATTTGTGTCCGATATGGCGTTAGGCTCACCCCTGTCACATCATGGAACGGAACATACAAGGCGAAATGTGGGTGTCCTGGTGGCGCCTCTGCCTACCTCTTCTGGGATAAAGGCGTGAGTTTATGTATGCAAATAAAGTTAAACCTAGGATCAAGAACTGCTGATGTGCTGGAGGTTGTGCAGATACATATATACCTACTACCTACCTATACCTACGTGTATTATTTGAGCTCCGTATTGTGAATTTAGATAAAAAGTACAATTAAATGATTATTGTAAAAAGTGTCCATCAGTATTGATCCAGGTTTTGCTTGTGATAATTTATAACAAAATAATTTATTTTCATAATAGTAATACAATTTGTTTTTAACAAATTACGGTACAACCGGTGATAATTTAAGAGTAGGTATCTATATAAGTCCAGTGAAATATAACTTGATCAAAGAATATGTTTAGTAGCAGAAAAAAATAAAATAATATAGTTAATAACACACGAATTAACATAAGAAAATATAAGCCAATTTTGTCACGTATCAATATTGAGAAAATGGTCTTATGTGCCTTTTTACCGACTTCGTTTAGAATGACGCACAAACAATTTTTTAAGAAATTCTATATATTTTTGAACTCAAATAATTGTTATCCGTTGTCATGGAGACCCGTGAAGACTTCAATGCAAAATTGTCATAATAACATTTGTTGTCATGTTTCGGCTCTCCCATTGGTCAATGGCTTTACGCACAGAGTGAAACCTATCTGTGAAACCTCCTTAGTTGGTACATGAACTGCGTTGCAGCGGTGCCGCTTACCGCAGTGCCGCGCGTACCGTTCCACAGACCAGGGCTTTAAGGGCCTAAAACTAAAAAAAAACTAAAAACAAAAGAAAAACTAACTTTGACTTTGAAAATGTCAATCCCATACATTAGCAATGTCAAATACATCACAAATCTTCAAAGTTAGTTTATGCAACTGAGTCTTAATGAGCAGTTAAAATGGTTAACTTAAGTATCTATATCAGCCCATATACGTCCCACTGCAGGGCACGGGCCTACTCTACAATCGAGGGAATCGATTGAGAGTGGTATGGTATTAACTTAAGTATGTCAATGCATAATTATGTTTTTGTAAACCAAGATAGATCATATCTTTATATTAATTATATTTATAGATTAATATATAAAAAAATATATATCTAAGTTTCTTATTAAATAATAAAAAATGCATCGATATAAACCAAGAATAACCATTTTAACTGCTTACTAAAGATAGACAGGTTATCGAGACCGATTGTGAATCGTATACTTGTTAAATTATCTATTTAATAAACGCAAAAAAAAGATAAAATAAATAAATGATTCTCTTAACTAACAACAATATGCATTTAATTATTGTAGGAAAATACTTTCCTTCTTTATCTAAGTCTCGCAAAGGTGACTCTTTTTGAACATATGAGAGAACATAAACGCTAGCAACTGAACGGTTTTTAATAGTCAATAGAAAAATATTATTGGGAATTTGGTAGCAATGTTTTCGAACGGAAACCTAACAATATTTTAGCCGATTTATGGCGAATATCAATTTAAAAATATGTTTGCACTCGTCTGAAATAAATGTTTCCACTGGATCAACTATAATGGACCTTTATGTGGTAGAAGTATAGAATTTAAGTGATAAGGTGATTTCTACACAACAATTTCTAGTATGCACACACGATGTTAATGAACTAATTTAAAAGACACACAAGGATCATACTGATCAATAACGTCGACTCAATATTGCATTTTGCATACATTACATGAACTACAATAAATCTCAAATTAAATAATTAATTCAGAATCGTCCTATAAATAGTTAAAATATTGATTTTCGCATTAAAGGAGTACATACTACATAGTTTCTTTATATCGACATGTATTGCTTTTTTGAAACCAATTACACACTCGAAAAGATTTCCGGAAAATTTCTTTAATTCCTTTTACTGGATTATTAAAATGGACGCCCGTATAAACAGAAAATTCACCCATAATGCATACATCTATACTGCATACATCTATACTTGTATGCTCAACGTACTACACGAGAAGGTCATTAACCCGTCACATCACTCAGCTGTTAATCAATAATACCAAAATGTTTTCAAAAGAATAACTAGGTTTTATTGAATTGTATACAGGCACGGACTCGAATCTCTATCGCAAAACGGGTTATACTCGTCTATTAAAAATAATTAAAAAATACTTCGAAAAACTAATTAAATCTAATAATTATATTCTAATTCCTATCCTAACAATAACAATGGAGGTATTTATCAATCCAGACGGGTGCAAACACGATCAAATATATTATAAATAGTAATAAGCTGAGTGGTCACCTACGTGTCACATTTATGCGACGTACAAACTCCTTTTTTTTTTTTTTGTTGTTAGTTATATATATAAATTTATGTTAAACGAGTGTGTGCGTCATCTTATTTGTGACTAATAAATGAGTTTTCTTTCTTTTCTTTCTTTCTTTCTTCTAATAAATGGTAATATTTACCGTTCGGTGTGTTGGTGATACTGCCCGGACTCTGCTTGTGATGGTTCTTGAAACTTATCGTTATTGGAGAACTGTTTGCAGACGCACCGCTCTGTGAACAACAAAATATCATCAATCATGTTTTTTTCTTTATACATACATAATTGTCACGCCTGTATGTTTAGGGGTAGGCAGAAACTACGGATCGCCACTTTGCTCGATCCTGACATATTACTTTCGTTTCATCCACCTTCATCAATCTCTTCAGCATTCTCGTCGGTTCAGGGTACTTTTGACCTACTTTTTTCATTATGTTATTCCTATTATTGGTAAATAAAAAATCTGTAGATAGCTTTAATAGATCAAGAAAGAGTTTAAATAGGGACGTAGGTAAAGTATACAGAATAAATATGCAAATGGACTGATAGGTAGGCCAGACAAATGCTGATGATGATGATTTAAAATAGTATGTAGAGATAGTAGGATGCATGATGCAACTTACATGCGTATGCGCTGTCGTCGTGGGCGGTGGCGGCGTCGACCCACCATCTGGACTCTGAAAAAGTACGTATAGTTTTTAACACTGGCAATCCAAAATTATTTTGTGATGACACTGGCAATCCAAAGTTATTTATTTTAGTAGTGATGGTGATGGTGGTGATGGCGGTGACTGTGTATGTATGTTACCTGCACTCTAGCCATGGCATTACAGTGTATGTGACATACTTGTGCCCTGGGCGTGGTAAGATGGAGATGGTGAGGATGATGAGGATGATGATGATGACGGTGATGCCTGTGTCTGTGTGGTATGTATGTGTGTTACCTGCACTCTAGCCATGGCATGACAGTGTATTTGACATACCTGTTCCCTGGGCGTGGTGGGATGGTGGTGGTGATGGTGGTGATGTCGGTGGCGGTGGCGGTGCGCGCGCGGCGGCGTGCCGGGCGAGGTGGGCGACACGGCCGACGAGGGCGAAGCCCGGGACACCGCCGACACTGCGCCAGGGGAGCCCGAGTGAGGGGATACTGCTGCTGCTTCCGCGCCGCCGCCGCTGTGGACAAATATATTAGTATTTATCTCAAGGCTGATTCTTCAATCCTCATTTAAAAGCTAATCGTTAAATAAGTTTTAATCTCACTTAAATAAATAAATAAATACACGCAATAATCACACTTGTGTCGTCTATCGAAAACTATGAAAGACATTTTAATCTTACAAGTTTACTAAGAAATTTCTAGTATAACCTTATACTATTATAAGGTAACATCTATATGTTACCTGTCATCGGAGTCTATAGGTTCAGCCTCGGTAGGTAGTTGTCGCGACGCCTGTGCTCGCAGATACCTCTCTTTCTCGCGCGCTAATCTCTCTCTAGCCTGAAAAGAACGTAGTTTATTATATTTTTAGAGTATTACATTGTTTTTAGTTGCTTCGTAGTGTTGATTGTATTAAGAGAATTTTGTGCTTAGTTGCAATATATTTAATTGTGTTGTGGTGTATTTATATTAAAGTCAGTGCTTTTGATTGTTAAATTCTATTAAATTGATAACGCAATGTCTGTCTGGTTTAGTTACAGTGTTTTTCACTTTATTGCCCTATTTTAATTTGTTGATTTTTTTATTGTATTGCTGTTGTATTTTGCTACTGTGCACACTGCATTCATTTAATTTTTGCTGTATCATTATAATATGTATTGCAGTGTTTTTGACGCTATTGTAGGTGGGTTTTGTTGCAGGATTATTGTGTTAGTTCCAGTGTATCTGTAGTGTATTTAGTATTACATAATCACTACTTACTTCTCGGCGCGCCTCCTCTCGTTGCCGGGCCCTCTGTTCCTCCCTCTCTCGCTGCTGCTCCACTTGCAAGCTCACGTCTATCAACAAGCGGGGCTTGTATAATTCTTCTTGCTCGCGTTTAGCCTGCGGAAATATAATATTTTTTGTTATAGTTGATGTGGAAGTAATCAGTGTTATGATATAAACGTGAGTCGTATTTTGTGGTAACATTATTGTGTCAGTATAAAAAGGCGGTGATGAAAGAGTTGTTTCATTTGATGAACAATATGTATCCAATTTATTATGGTTATTATTACTTCCTACTTAATTTATTGTTGGGTATATGCTTATTTATACATTGTAATTTAGGAAATATTTTTATACTGTCGTTACAAACTCACTATACTTCATCTTATAGTGGTGTGTGGTTTAAAGCATGGACTTGTGTAGGTATTTTTTCTTTTTTTATTGCAATGAATGTCGTGCTTGTCATTCGCCTGATGGTAAGCGATACAACCGCTCATGGACAGTAGCAAAACCAAACAACACCATGAGTTACAAGGCAATGCTTGGCATTCCACTACACTCGCCATCTTGAGACATAAGATGTTAAGTCTCGATATGTTTAGTAGTTACTCTGGCTACAATGTCCTTCAAACCGGAACACAACAGTGCATTTACACTGCTGTTTGTTGGAGAAATAGACATTGCGGTGGTACCTACCCAGGCGGCCTCTCACATATAGAGAGACCTACCACTAGTGAAATTGTGTTTGGCTAACAAGAAGTACATTTTGTGTTGTATATATATTATATATTATTATTTTTTGCTGCATTTATTATTAACACCTGCTTCCGTCTCTCTGCACCACCTCAAGGTTGACTGGGAGAAATGCCCTTAGGCATGAAGTCCGCCTGTACTATTGAAATGTACAAAGTGTTAAAATAAATAAAATAAATAAATGGCGTACCTTCTCGTAGGCGGCGGTGGCGGCGGGGTCGTCGCTGGGCTTGCCGCAGAACAGCTGGTCGCGCAGCGCGTGCAGGTCGAGCTGCTCGCGCGTGCGCTCGCGCGCGTCGCTCTCCGCCTCGCGCACGCGCGCGCCCAGCCGCCGCTGCAGCTCCTTGCCTCTGCGACACACATACATACATACGCAAGCACGCACTGAACAACGTACAGGCGCAAATACGCACAACTCATCTAGCCGCTAAACACACCACAACACCATCACTCTAAATCTTCATTATCATCATCAGTCATACGGGTATATCCAAACGACTGCGGAAACGAAGCCAGATGCAAGTTTTAATGCAACCATAAATTCCGCACAAAAATATGTCACGACTTCTTGCATTTTTTGAATTTTCATCGTGTTTAAATGATAAATACATAGTATTTGGTAAAATTATAATTTAAACCCTTACGTATCATAGCCTCTTTAAAAATAAAAAGGTATTTATTATTATCTCAGAAAAAATCTGTATTTACCACCCAAACACGACGATAGATAAAAATTAAAAAAAGACACCTTCGGTTTTTTGCAAAGTCACTAAAACTACCACCTTACTTCATTTTCGATCGCAGTCAAACATAACCTGTATAAGCATACAAACATACGTACTCACATCATGCAAGCATGGACGTAAGTACCCACGCACTCACACGAAGTACGCATTTGCGCTTGCGTGACTTAAGTGTTCAACGCACCGCGACAACGCAGGAAAAACGCATTGTTTTATTAATATGCCAAACCCACTACAGCTTAAAAATGCCTCTTCACGTGATATTAAGTATCGCTTTATTCTGCAATATCATACACCTATTTGAGTTTATTTAGCAACCAAAAATAGATCAAATACGTCCAAAGACCAAAGGCCTTATATCGAAATAACCATAAATTTGATTCTAAAATATTCCATTAATTCCATTCCCAAGTAATAAAAATCCATACTTGTAAACTAAACAATGGCACCTCTTTTGAATGATATCAGATCCAGCAAGAACAAAACAACTCACTTGTAATATTTATGATCATCTCTCTCATCGTCGTAATCCTCGAGGAACTCCTTGAGTCTCTTGGCCTCCTTCTCCCTCTCCTCCTCGCGACATCGCTCCCTCTCTTTCTCTTTCTCGTACTCCTTCGCCTTGCGACGTTCCCGCGCCTCCCAGTTGCGTAACCTGTAAGATATAAACATTTCAACTGGAATCGAGATGTCACTGTAAAAAACAGACAGAATATTCGAAATAGACTAAACTATTACACCACATAACAACATGTCTTTTTACCCACCTCTCTTGATACGCAGCCTCTTTTTCCCTGGCTTTCTTCTCGAGACGTTTTTTCTCCCTCTGTTCCTCTTCTATCTCTTTCTCTCGTCGCGTGTCGGCCTCGCTTCGACTGCGGCCGCGCGATCTCTCCCTGTCCCTCTCTCGCTCCCTCTCTCTATCCCTGTCTCGTTCTCTTGAACGCTCGCGGTCGCGTTCGCGTTCGCGCTCGCGCTCCCTGAAACGAACAAACAAAAAAATTAATAAAAGAGGGAAACGAGTAAGAAAACGCTTGTTACTACTGCTGTACCATTGCTGTACTTCTATGGCGATTGATATTTTAAATAAATTTTCATACGTTTAAATCCCCTCAAAAATTGCATAATTATAATATGCTATTTTCATTCTTAAGTTATAATGTTATGACCATTGGCAGTCTATAAGGGCATATAAATATAAAAAACAGTATAATTTTATATCCCATCTAATGTTGCACATCATTCAAACTAACACATTTTTTTTTTCACTTTTTTACCTTATTCGGAAGTCAGTTTTCATAAAAAAAGATCAAGAAACTCTAATGTTGGTCTTTTCAAAATCAATTTACAATACAATAATAGCAACATAAATCACAATGTTTAATTAACAGCACCTAATCTAATCAGTCACAAATTATAATTACCCTTTTCTACATAAATATTATAATACAGTACCCGTTAGCAATTCTTTTATCCCTCTCGATCTCATACCGAGTCCGTATGTATGGGTGGATCGACAATACTCTCAACACAGGTAGCACTACCATTTCAACCTTTACATACTAAACTATGAGGTTTATCGTACGCGCTGTAATAACTTTATAGGCGGTTTATTGTCGTACTGTTGTGTAGAAAAGGTCTAGAGATTTTTTTTTTTTTGTTCTGGCACAGTGACTGCATTGCCCCTGTTGGTAAGTCCCAATGCCGTCCAGAGTATCGAATGGCATCAGACGGTAGTCTCATAATTCGATATAATCATGCCGGCCCGCTGAGATGCCTCTTCACGCTACGGTTATCATTGTATTGTTTTTTCATAAATTTAGGTAGAGTATCCACGGATGACATATATTTCTCATAACAATATAATGCTCAAGACCGGATATAGTATGGCATGATCAAGGTTCGACTGGTAGAGAATGCCTCAGGTATTAAGTCAATAAACAATTAGTAAGTTTAAAAATAAAAAGATCTCGGGACCAGACATACTCGCTCTATAAAATGAAAATAATGAAATTGTTTGATTCTTGAAGATTTGATAGGAGGCGATATCACCACATCAGGCACAAATAATGGGCTCTGGGCTGACACTAAATAGAAAAATCCAATATCAAATTACCCGACCCGGGATTCTAATTCGAGACCGCAGCTTTGCAATCGTACCGTAATACAACTACGCCATCGAGCCTTTTCCTCACTACTGCCAGGATGTTGCCACTTTTATGCAGTATATGCCTTGAAAATAAGTAATTTGAGCTCACAAGTACTGCAATCAAAGCTGCAATAGCAGTAAACGTTATCGCGTTGTAACTCGACGAGTAACTCGGCGCATAATGCACGTGAAATTGCAAAGAAATCGCTGTCTTTCGTCGACAATTGATAAATTACCTAATTGATTTTAACAAAACATTTTTGTTACGCTTTTCTTTTATAAAATTCAAAATTAGAAAATACAGAATGAAGTTTTGACTCTAAGTAACCTTGAATAAAATTTACCATCTTTATGTAATTAATGTATTCAGGACGAGAAAATCATTTATTATTTAGTACGCGACCCTATTATCTTGTATTTTTAGTTACTCAACCGACCTATTTAAGTATCTAATTTTCACAATATTAATATTCCTATATATGAAGCAAATGGGTATAATTTTGCTTTTTTACCATATCAAGTAAACATACTTTGCTAATGCTAATAGCTCCTTTTTACCTATACCAAAACTACCTTCTACCAAAACAAAAAATAATCTATAATCACTTACCTTTCTCTTTCCCTCTCGCGTTCCCTCTCTCTCTCCCGAATCTCCCTTTCCCGTTCTCTCTCGCGTATCTCCCTGCAGCAAACAAAATTAAATTATATTAAATTTGTTATAATGCCTGCACTGCTAGCCAGAAAGCTGCAGCCTTAGGCAATTAATTGTAATGGGGAAATAATATGTTCTTCATTAATTGTAATTCAAAGGTTAACAGTTTATAATTTTTCCTTTTAAAAAATTGAGAGATATTTACTTATATTTAACAAACAGCGCCATAAAATCTTAAATAGAGGGAGAGCTGTCATAATTATACGTCTTTAAAAAAGTAGACATTTTTTGTTTGTAATGTTGGTAACACTGCTATATTAGTGGATATTGAAATAATGATTTAACAACAAATTGCTATAAATTCCGTTGGTAACCGAAAGTATATTTAATTATTTTCCGTCTAAAATGAGTTCGAGTGGAATTCAATAGCCCTAAACATTTTTTTTCTTTTTCAAATAATTCGTGCTTGTTGGACAGCCTTTCAAATGTCAGTCAATAAAAAGGCAGAAGAAGGTGGTTCGGCACCACCATTTTTATCTACGTTTTGAAGCACCAGCACTCCCTATATATTTTAAATACTCTAAGCAAAAAAATGCGAAATACCTCTCTCTTTCTCTTTCCCGTTCCCGTTCTCTCTCCCTGTCTCGCTCCCGCTCCTCCCGCTCGCGTTCTCTGTCCTTGTCGCGCTCGTCACGACGGTCCTTGCTCCTGTCACAAAAGAAATATAATCACATACACCAAGAAAATTATGACATTTGTGTCATAATTACAGTAAAAACGCAAAATAAAATCATTTTAATAATTATTTACGCAACACAATTAAAAAAAAATCAGTTTTTTTTTTCATATTACGCAATGTAAGGCGTCCAAGAAGACAGCTGACACTAGGGGTCAATGACCGACAACCATCATCTGTTGTATGACTTTACTTCTATTATAATATTAATTAAAGGATGCGATATCTCACCTGGACACACTCCGCCGTCGCCTCTCCTTGTCCCTCTCGCGTTCCCTGTCCTTATCGCGCTCTCTATCCCTGTCCCGCTCCCTCTCGACGGGGCGCTCTCGCTCCCTCTCCCTCTCCCTGTCCCTCTCTCTATCGCGGTCCTTCTCGCGACCCTCGTCCTTGGGCTCGCGCTTGCGACGCACCACCACGTCAGCCTCCTCCTGCGCGCAAAATATACCTGTCTCGCTCTAACGTCCTGCATTGCGGACGCACAGTATCGACTGTCTCGCTTGCACACCGAACACGCAATGGAAAACGAATTTGTGAAAGGTATATGAGAAGAATTGTATGGAGAATTATTGTGGCTAATAGTATACGGTAAATAAAAAAAAGAGTCTATTTTAGTAAATTTTGAAAAAGTGAACTCATTTTACAATTGTTTAGAGTTCTGATATTAAAAGAGTTATATAAAAAAAGTCAAATACAGATTTGCGATTTTTATAATTACTACTGAGCCAATTTTGATAAACATGACTTTACCGTGTACTACAATCCGAAAAATCACTTTTGATTACATTGCTGTTGTAAAAAAAACTTTAATTCTAAACCTGGAATTCAAAACACTCAATGTGTAGATTGTAGGGAATTCCTATACCATCAACACTTTGTCATGGTAAAAATAACCATTCAATATAAACTGACAATCTACAGTTTACTACAAAAAGAATGAAGTATTCCTTCAATTAATTCTAGCAATATAAAATACTATATACAGGGTGTTCGATGTGCGAGCAATCAGTCCGTTTGTGCGTCACTCAATGTATCGCTAGATGTATGTAGGACATGATAGCACATTCATCATGAATAACAATATCAATCAAAATAGACTGCGGCCGCGAGACGGGAGCGACTGACTGACTAACTCAATGAACGAGTCAAACACTAATTTAAATTTTTGGTCAATGTAAATATGAATTTATTTACATTCACAATGACATTTTGATTTCTAATGGAATGTTTAAACAGGCAATGGGAAAGATAATATAGTCTTGTACATGAATAATATTTGCAATATGATGATCAACTTCATACATGAGGATACGAATAAACATGATAATCGTATCACTAATCTTAACACAAATTATCTTAATTTATAACATTTTCACTTCTCTGTACGTTAATGTAACCTGATGCACCTGATTACAAGTACAATGCCTTCCACATTGACTATCGACGTTCGGCTGTCTCTGTCCGGTCGATACAATGAGGCAATCTTAACGGATCCAACCTTTTTTATCACGGTACGGGGATCGAACCCGAGGCCTCTCGTTTCACAGCCGGCGTCTAGCCAGCTGCGCCACGGAGGCTGTACAAGGCTATAATATTTGAAAAGCTATGGTAAAGTCTCGCGTCCGCAGTACAACATGTAGTGTAGTGTAATGTGGCATACGTGTGGGTCCGCTGCACCTGAAACCCGCGGCGCTACTTACGCCGCCCGCCGCCGTCCCGCGATGCGCTTGCCGCGCCGCCGACCACCGCGCACTCTCCATAAGTAAGAAAACCTTCGCCAATTCATTTTAAAACTTGTTTTTCAGAACAATCTCTCAGAAAGCTTCATGAGTTTCAACCCATAAACTCATCTCTCATAACCTTACAGGACAACAGCTGATAAAACTTATTAAAACCTGAGATAAAATTATACATACATATACTTTTATAATCAAGATGTCATACCATTTATTAACACGCACATCAATGTTATGTTACTCAGAAATATATTTAAAAAAAAGCATTCATACAAACGTGTATGACTCTTGTGATATTTTAACCATTAACAAACATGGCCTTTCGCAGTCCGCAAACGCGGCCATTGACCTCTTATCACTAATGTCGGCTGCTTTCTTTATTAGCTTTACATTGCGTTATTCCAATCCATTATTATTTTTGTGGTGGGTTATCACCTGAGTTATATTACAAACTGAAAACAACATACCCATTCTTCAAACATACAACGCAAATTTATTTTAAAAAATATGCATTCGTTGTTCATCACTAACATTTCACTGCACACATCACCACTCCACCTTACATAATTCTTTTTATGTTATTTTTTTCAATATATTTGATATGAATAATAAAAGAGTGCGCAGTGGCCGGCGACGTGTCGCTCGTCCACAACTCACGAATGTGAACTCGCGACGTGCGACCTTTCTGAGTGTAACGGAACGTATCACTTCGTTGTATCGATAAATTGTATCAAAATAGGATGTTATTCCAAAGCTTTGGATATTATTTCAACACAAGACTACCTTATATCAGTTTGTAGTCTAAAATAAAAAAAAAATGCCTTGCACATGTTTTAAAAGTCAGAATGGTATATAAATTGCTTATACGTTCGCTTTTTGAGGGAAGGCATTAGACAAGATACAAATGAGGTTTCGGGTCAACAACTTCACGGTATCGTACAAGTATAAAAAGGTATAATATCTATTTATCCCTTAACCAAAAATACCGTCAAGTTGTCGCATGACTTAACATTTAGATGTCAAAATAGTTAATGTATTTTGTCGAAAGCCTTGAAAAATTTACTATAGACACTTAGAAGGAAAAGAAACAGTATGACAGAGAAACGATATATATTTAAAAAATGAAATGTAACCCTAACTTTGACGTATGTACTGAAATCTATTATTTAATCATTGCCTTTGGTCGTAGAGTCTATAAAAACATATACAACGTCACATAAAACAATCCATGATAAAAATCACGTTCCATTTCACTCAGAAACGAGCCGCATATCTATACATAAGGAAGAAAAAGATAATGAAATAATAATATATATATATAAAAAAGAAAATTCACCCGTATTCTGTATATGTGCCGTAGATCTTCACGACTAGCTCAGATATAAACCTGACGTGATATCTTGTACCAAACAATGACATAGTATGTGTTATTATATACATATGATAGTATTGAAGCCAGTCCGATAATATATGGAGGATAATCAAACAGCAATTTGACAGGAAATGCGAATATGCGAAATTAAAATATAAAATCGTAAAGAGAAATGTACTCCTAGATTTTTTTTCTTATTTTTTTCGACATTATTACGCGCGTCGCTGTTTGATGTCTATTTAAATATTTTTATTTGAACTCATTTCATTAATGTATTAAATAAGACATAGTTTCAAGATTTTTGAGTAAACTTTAGAAAACTTATTATTATCGAATAGGGTTATTTGTTATTAATTAGAGCCTGGAAGATGTGATCTGTCTAACTCGAATAGGATATGTTAAGTAACAGCATAAAAATATATCATCTTGATATTATAGATAAGTACTAACAAACAATCCTATAAATAATTTAATTATGTTCTTTTTTTTTTAAACAAACAACCCAAGGTTTCGGTTTAACAAAAAAACATGACATTAAATCTCGTCAAGAGAGCCTTAACGGCGAATATCCTAGTAATTATTAGAATTTTGTTTACATTAAGTGACAAAAGATACACTTTGCAAGTGGAACTCTCTCGAAATAAATAGAAGTAGTAGTGTAAACAAAATAGAAAATGCCACTAACAAAAATTAAAATTATCTTGTTTGTTATTTTTCCCTAGCATAATGATATATGAATACTTAAACTCAATGATTAATAATTTAAATAATCATTCGCGGTCTTTTATTTCAATAACGCAATGTATAGCTAAGTAAATGACCAGCTGATTTACGCAGTCATCGACCCCTGCGGCTGTGAACTATACGCTTTACATTGCTGGTTTTAAAAACATCAATATCATAAAATATTTGTTCCGACAGCCTTTGTGGCGTAATTAGTTGCTAGCCAGCTGCAAAACGAGGAGGCCACTGGCTCCATCCCCACAAACATATAAATGTTTGTGCAGCTAACAATTCTTTTTTGGCTGTAGTTGTCATTACTTATTACACCAAATGGTTTCTTTTAGTTGCTGACACTTGACATGTATCTTAGTGTGGCATCATGACTATGTGATTGTTGGATGTATTTATCATCAACTGCCTCCGTTCTAAAACTCCATATCCCTCAATGCGACGTATATGGTCTAGACTTGTTTATCTTCGAGAGAGTTACACCTATCGTTCCCTAACCTCATACAAACAGCGACGCGTGAATGTGTGAGATATACATGGTGTGTATGACTCACCGCTCGCTGTAGGGGCGCGCCGCCTCACCGACGCCGGCACCTAACACCGCAACATTGTCAGTGCCGAACACAACAACCCGCTTTACAAACAACTCCAGCACATCGGTGCGTCACATGGGAATATTTTTTTTCCTACCACGCGGAAAACGATCAATGTATGCTGTCCAATTCATTATTACATCAATGCGTCACATGGGATGTAATTCTACACGTATATAGCCCGCAATGTATGCTGTCCAATTCGGTAGTTTCAGTTTTAATCCTGATGTAAGTATAGCTATCTCTTTCAGACACATAGATTAAACTAGTTTGTTATTAAACTACAGGTTCGACTAAATGTCTAAACTACACCTGTCCTTCGCTTTTCTACAGGGCTAATGGAATCTATATTTACCAAACTTCATATTGCAAAAACAATCATTAATTCGGAAATAAATTAACCTACATCTAAGTTATGTCGAAAAACGTTAAAAATCACCAATTTTACAAAACTAAACTGTTATTTTGTAGTTAATTTTCCCATGTGACAAACCGATGCATTAGCAAAACTTAGGACTGTGTCGTGCTCGGCTCTCTGGCGACATTAAACACTTGGTAAGAGCATTGGGGGGTCGCGCGTGGGTCGCGGGGGGTCGCGGGGGTCACGCGTGGGGGGTCGTTACCTTCATGCTCTCGCGGAACTTGCCGATCTCGCGATGGATGACGTCACGTTTCTCCTCCGATATGTCCGCCTCCTCGAGCACGCGAGCTGTTTTTGATATTGCTTCCTCTGTAATAGAAAACAAGTTTAAAACATGCGTGTATGCACTGTTAAACCACGTACAGTGGTTAAACAATCATAGCATATTAACATGGGCTATGCTATACCAATTTGCAAAACCTGGTGTGCTCCATATGTATCTACAACAAGCCAGAGTGATCAATTTGGCTCCACCCCTTTCAAACTCTCAGTTGAAGAGAAGTTTCATGCTCAGCAGATGTTAATTATGAATACAGCATGGTGACAGTACAGTGTAATGTGTGTATTCTGTACTGTCTATGGAGACTGTCCCACCCTCACATCCGCCACTGCATCTATGTGGCAGGATCAATAGTGGCACGCATTTTAATGCCACTGAGCATTGAAGCTCAGCGATTCTCCGGGAATGTCTAACTTGTCTTTAACCCGCAACCAAATCCATCACAAAGTTAAATGAATAAGGGGGGTTGGAAATAAATGATTGTCCACAGACTATAAAGTATAAAGTATAGCCTGCGGAGTACCTTTCTGTATGGTCTCGTAGTTGTTGATCTCGTGCTGGTAGTCGCGCACGATGTGGTCGAGGCGGCGCGCGGCGGCGTCGTCGAGCGCGCGCTGGCGGGCGTCCAGGTACGACGCGTCGCCCGAGCCCTCGCCCACCGGCCCGCCCTCCTCTAGCTTGGACCGCTGCTCCGCTGAGGGACAAACTTATTATTAAATATCTTATTTCATGTATCACTTGTTTCACTGGTAAAAAATGCCTGAGGTACTAAGTTTTCTAATACAGATTAATGTATAAAGTGTAAATAAATCAATATTGCCTTCCTTTAGAGCCTTAAAGAAGTCTCAGTCTTCCTGCTCGTCTTCATGCCATTGCACCCGTTTGTTATTATGTTGATTATAAGACCGCTGGCACAAATATTTTCCTTCATAACTTCAAGCGTTTTTGCCCAAATTTCAGGACTGGGCCCGGCAAAATTGAAACCCATGTGTTGCCAATGTATTCCTGTGGTTTTCCTAAGCAAACCATATCAACTAACGCGTTGCTTGTGCAGCCAAAATAATTAATTATTCACCCATACACCTTCAGCATTATAAAATGCAGAAATAATACATCAGACACATGATGGTATGAACTACTGTTAAAGATTAATATGCGAGTAAATTTTTAGCCAGCTTCTTTCAAACAAATTCGTATGAAATTTTAATTCACTTAAGACTTGGCTACTCCACCTGCTTTTATTGAGCAGTTTACATCCATGACACGGAATGATACACTTGTATCTATTCCAACAAATTATTTAAATTAGAAATTGCGACAATAGAGTCCACCTCTTGCAATCTGACATTAAAAGCAATAAATAATAATAATAACATTTTTCTAAATAAACTAAATACAAATTCAATTTTGAATGACATAGATATTAATTACTCTCCACCCATTAGTCGGAATAGTGTTTGCAATATGGGTGACAACAATATTTTAAAACTAGTCCATCAAAATAGTCAGGGCATGCTAGGCAAGGAATTGCAAATGGAATTGTTCATGAGTTGTCAGGAAATTGATATACTTTGCATTACAGAACATTGGCTGAGAACTGAACAACTCATGTTCAATTTTAAAAATCATATAGTTGGTAGCAACTTTTGTAGGAAAAGTGCAATACATGGTGGCTCACTAATACTAATCAATAAGAATATTAAATACAAAGAACGAAAGGATATAGTGAGCCTCTCTGTGGAGCAAACCATAGAAATATCATGTATAGAGTCGGAGCAGTTCATCATTGTAAGTGTATACAGACCGCCTTCTTCATCATACGATAGTTTCGAGACAATAATGGAAGAGGCATTGAGGAAATTGAGTAAATCCAATAAAAGATTGCTGGTGTGTGGTGACTTTAATATTAATTTACTAGAAAACACTTTAATGACTGTAAAGTTAAAAAATCTCTTTTTATCATTTGATTTAGTTAACCTTTTTTCAGAGCCGACTAGAATAACTAATATCAGTGCTACCTGCATAGATAATGTTTTCACTGATATAGTGCCAATTAATAGTAACATTATTAATAATCTAGACTCTGATCACTGTGGACAACTTGTCACATTTAGCAGTGAGTTCCAGAAGCAATCACTCGAGAAACTTATTGTTGTTCCGGTAACAAAGACCCGGTTAGAAAAGTTTAAAACAAAAATATCCGAAAAATTTACCACAATTGTAAAGGGTAATGACCCTAATGAATTATATAATTGTGTATTTAACATATTTTGTGAGGAATACAAATCAATTTTTGCAACCAGGTCCATTTCAGCTGGCAAGAAAACATGCTTCAACAGTTGGGCTACTATAGGCATACATAGAAGTAGAGATAAATTATATGATCTATACCATGAAAGAACATATAATCATAGTGAGAAATTTAAATTGTATGTAAAAAATTACTCGAAAATATTTAAACAAGTTTGTTTGAAAGCAAAGTCACTGTATTTGAGCACTAAAATAAAAAACTCCAAAAATAAAATTAAAATGACTTGGAGTGTGATTAGGAAAGAAACTGGTAAAGCTAAACCTCGTGACACAGAGTTTAGCCTTAATATAAATAATCATATCTTTAAATCTGATTTTGAAGTAGCTAGAGTTTTCGAGAATTTTTTCTCAGATGTACCAGTTTCTATAACAAAAAGTTTAAATTCATCCCCTTGCATAGCAGAAAAATTACTGGAAGAAAGTGTACCTGGTGGTAGAGATTCATTTGCGTTCCATTGCGTTGACAGTGTGGATATTATAAAAACATTTAAGTTAATTAATATTAAAAATACATGTGACCTTTGGGGAATCTCAACAAAAATATTAAATGCTGCAATACCAGTGTTAGCTCCCCAGTTAGCTGTAATTTTTAATGTTTGTATAAACAGTGGTATATTTCCTGATAAAATGAAGTTAAGTAAAATTATACCTCTTTTTAAATCTGGTAGTACAGATGACCCCTCCAACTATAGACCTATCTCAGTACTACCTTCAATAAGCAAAATTTTTGAAAAACTGATGCTTCAACAATTTCAAATTTATTTTTCAAAAAATAAAATACTTCATGGTAAACAATTTGGTTTCACTCGGGGTCGCTCCACTACTGATGCTGGTGTGGAGCTTATACATAACATATTCGATGCTTGGGAGAATTCACAGGACGCTTTAGGTGTGTTCTGTGATTTATCCAAAGCATTTGATTGTGTTCACCATGAAATTCTTATCAGGAAATTAAGCCACTACGGAGTAAATGGCGTTGCGCTTGATTTATGCAAGTCGTATTTAAGTAATAGGGTCCAAAGCGTAGATGTCAACGGAAAAAGATCTCCTGGGTCTGTTGTTACTATGGGAGTTCCGCAGGGCTCGATTCTTGGACCCTTCCTCTTCTTAATCTACATTAATGACTTACCTTTTTTTATAAGGGACAACTGTGAGGTCGTGTTGTTTGCAGATGATACTTCTTTATTATTTAAACTGAATCGACATCAACCCATTATTGACGATGTAAACCACACCCTCACAAAAATCGTACATTGGTTTAGCGTTAACAACTTGTTACTAAATAGTCAGAAAACTAAATGTGTACGGTTTGTGACTCCTAATGTCAAAAAAGTTAACGCTAATATTCTTCTGAATGGGAATGAGTTGAGCCTTGTGGATACAACTAAGTTCTTGGGAATCACATTAGATCCCAAACTTCAATGGGGTCCTCATATAGTCGCTTTAGCTAAAAAGCTGAGCGCCGCAGTCTACGCGGTGGGTAAGATACGTCAATTGACTGATATTGATACAGCTCGATTGGTATATTTTGCCTACTTTCATAGTCTGATGAGTTATGGAATTTTACTGTGGGGTGGTGCTGCTGACATTAATACCATCTTTGTTCTCCAAAAGCGAGCTATAAGATCAATTTATTCGCTAGGGTCCCGATATTCTCTTAGAGAAAAATTTAAAGAAATAAATATAATGACAGTGGCATCACAATATATTTTTGAAAATTTAATGTATGTCCATAAAAATAAAGAAAACTTCCGAAAGATTAGCGATATTCACAATAAAAATACTAGAAATAAGAACAATCTAGCTACTCATAAGACCAGACTCCACAGGATCAGCAAGTCTTTTAAGGGTTACTGTATACACTTTTATAACAAAGTTCCCACTCATATTAAAGCCTTAAGTATTGAAAAATTCAAAGTTACTATCAAGCAAAAATTATGCAATAAAGCTTATTATAAAATTTCAGAATATCTTGATGATAATAAGGCTTGGGAATAGTATAGTATAAAATTAATTAAATATATAGTATCTTGGAGCGGAGGTATTAGTGTGCTCTGTATAATTTAATTTATATTTAGTAACTTAAACTATTTTGCTTTGCTTTGTGAGCGATTTGGATAAGTCATGCTCGCTTAAAAGTCTGTGCTTGCGGTGGCGTCGTGTGCCGGGTCGGTCACTTCCCTGTAGCATGGTTGAGGAGGCCGATGGCTGGCACATGCGTCATACTCGTGAACGGGTGCTGCTTGTGTGGACTGGTCTGTCCGATTTGCTTACTTTGTAATTGATAAATGGATTACTTAACGCTTTTATAATTATTTATTGCGTTGGCAAAACAGAGTATACTGATTCTTCGTTATGGGTTACTTCGTTTCGTTTCTCTCAGCCATATTAAATATAAAGTAAACTTATTCGTATTAAAATATATCCTACTTGCAAATCATAACAAGTTATTAATGAACTGCTCTGATTTAAACCAACTTGTAATTTTTGTATTTTTTGTAATAATCACTACATTGTAAACTGGTTTTGAAAAGAGCAACACTAGAGTTTCTTGCCCGTTCTTCTCTAGTGAAAACCGCTTTCCGAACCGGGTGGTAGTTCAAAAAATGACTGAATCTAAACAATGTTGAACATTTTAATGGATTCAATAAATTATTTTCATTTCATTTTCATTTCATTTCACTTATTTTAGACCCGAAGCAAAAAGAAGTGTTATAAGATCTATTTTTTAAGCTACAAATAAATTCTATACAGAGCGAAGCATTTAGAAATCACAGGATAAACACTTACTCTTATAATTATCAACAAGCGCCTGCATCTTGCCATCTGTCCGCGCCAGCAGCTTCTTGTCCGCCAGCGCCCTGTTATTGAGCAGCCGCACGCACCGCAACGCAGCCTCCGGGTTGGCGAACTCGCTGAAACCAAACGTGGACACTCGCTTCCAACTGAGCACCGGGCCACACGCAGTGAGCAGGGCGCGGATCATCACGTCTGGAGCTCGGGAGGATATGTTACCTGGGGAGAGAAAAGCATCTGTTAATATAAGTAGGACGAAGAGCAATGGAAATCTAGATCTCGAAGGATCTACAATCGATAGTTACATGGACTACACATAATAATTAGACCAAGAATACAGGAACAAAAACAACAAAAATTGAGAGAGGAGTGAACTGAGTTTTCAAGCCTATATCACCAACATATCTTGTCTGATTGGTTACCAGCATGCCACCATGTACATAAAGAACACATAGCAATGCTGTTATTTCATGACTGTTTTTTTTTGAGACAGTGGTATGAATCCAGGCAAACTCAGCCATATTGCAGTTTTAACAAGCTACAGAAAGATTTATAAAATAAAATATATGTCTTCCCTAATTGTGATCATCTATCATAACAATTTAAAATTCAAAAATGCACTACAACTAGTTGTAGCAGTCTCTACAACGAACTAATACAAATAAACAACACAATATTAAAACCAAACCCACCAATAAACACAGTGACGGGCGGCCCGTCAGTCTCCTTGGCTCCGTTGGCGTTGCGCGTGGGCCCCCTGGAGATGACTGCCTTGGCTCCCGTCGCAGCCCCCGGTGCCGGCAGTAGGGCGCTCCGCCCACCCGCACTGCCCGCGCCGTACGCTCCTACCATTACCTGCAATGGTACACCGGATGGTTTATATTTCTGCTTCATATACAATATGGGTTAGTGTGGAACTGTATAATTTCACCAAGAGGACAAGGCCTTATAATTAATGTTCAATTATATCATCATCCCATGGATATCAATATGGTATGTAGAATTTTAATAATGCATGTCTCTTAGAATCTCTTGTCATTACATTTGGATGTGCTGCCTAGAAGCCTAACTATGTATAAACACAGTGATTTTTTACTGGGTCAGAGGATAATCAATATCCATAGGAAATACAGTGCCCCTAGCCGGAACATTTTGCAGCATCGTAATAGAATAGTAATAGTAAAAATTTGTATGGGAATTTAAACAGCGCCATTGTGAGCGTATTTGGAACTAAAATTTCACAGCGGAAAACATTTACTTTACTATACGAGAATTACTATACGATACTTCAAAATGTTCCGGCTAGGGGCACAGGGAAACTTTAAGCAGTTTTTAAACCCTTAGGTGAGTAATGGTAAAAATGCCGCCACTGGTTTTGAGTTGAGTCAAAGTTTTATACCATGCCAACTCTCACCACAGGAC
The DNA here is from genome assembly GCA_905220455.2 of Deilephila porcellus. Classification (NCBI taxonomy): domain Eukaryota; kingdom Metazoa; phylum Arthropoda; class Insecta; order Lepidoptera; family Sphingidae; genus Deilephila; species Deilephila porcellus. The sequence continues at coordinate 7,816,210 of LR999996.1, read as the reverse complement.
ATGGCATCTTTCTCTGCATTTGTAAATTTAGGGTGTACCTATTTAGGAACCCCATGTATATCAGTAGCATATTTTTATTTATTAATTGCACTCACTACCATTAAACAACATGATTATAGAGAAGAAACAGCAACTATCAATATTGCCAACAGAGATATTATACAAAAAACAATTAGCACATATAACTCATTTGAAAATGTAGTTCAGTTGTAATAGAATAAATTCTAGATAATAGTTACTACGTAATAGTAATTAGGATTAATATCTATTGTACCAGCTACATGTACATGATAATAAACTGAACTTACAAAAACATTAATGTTTTATGACTAATTTAAATGATAACAAAACACTAAATCCAAATGGAAATTTATTTTATTGCGATCTATTCTTTGCAGAAGGGGATGGGTTTGATTGCATTTTACATTACTGTAGTATCAAATAGATTCCATTGCTGGCTGTGGGCCTTATCATGGATTAAAACCACATGCATGGCCTCACATCTGTTGTTCATACAAAAAAACATAGAACTGTATTTGCCAATATGGCCACTGGATTTTTTTCAACTAGATAATTCTATTGGGCTCCATTATTATCTTGTAGCTTCAGGTAAAACCTGCATTTCAATAACCTACAAAGTACCAAAAGCTAAACAAGATTTTTCAGTCTCACAAACATCAAACCCGAACTAATATTTGTGGGCCAAATAAACTTTTTGTTTCGCGTAAAGATTGAACCTGTGGCCTTCAATTTCACAGTTGGCATTCAATATAGGGGCACATGCATACCTATAAAAGTGTATCTACATAGTTTTGTAAACTATCAGACCATACCTAGAATGTAAAGTTCAATATATACCATAAATGCGTTGTGTTATGTTCTCATATTTATTACAACTAGTACCTATTTACTCAGTTGTGTATCAACTCATATGCATGAACTCAATGTAATGGAAAAATTTGATTTGAAAATAAAATGTATGTCTCGTTCACACTATCTTCAGCCACATTATGTCCACTGCTGAACATTGACTGCTCCCGATGATGTCTATGTTGGGAAAATATATCTTAGATATGAAGCTGTTCAGGAGCTGGTTGGTATATGGTGACGTCAGTGCAAAACCGGACTAACTTTTACCAGATGTTTCCTATTACCAATGACATGCTCAAAATTCACTGTATTTATTTACTTATTTAAAGCTTTATTGTACACCAGAAATACAACAAAACACTGTGATGCAAATTTATTAGGTATGGGAACCTTGTATTTGTTGAGTAGGCCTACTTACCACAATTAGCTATACTCTCATTTTAGTTAGTTCATTAGTTATGCAACAGCTTACCAATTTCTATCATGTTTTAGGGCTTGAAAATTTCAGAAACTTTTTCATGCTCAATCAACTGTTTTAGTTTACATATCGATCATACTTCACCCAGTATTAGCTTGATAATGTCATTTCTAAGGATTAGTATTTGTAAATTGAAAAAATAAGTAACAAATCATAAACTCATTAGCTTATATTAGGGTGTCAATATGCAGCTATAATTTTGTGAATTTTAGTCAAAGCATTCGCAGAAATACCAATACAAGAGAGTGACATTTGACAATACATACAATTTACTGCAAGGCTTGGTGGTTCGCCTTAGGTAATAAGACATGGTAAAATCAAATAAAAACTCTTTACATTCAAACTTGGCTGTTTGCTTTGACTTCATACCCATTCTTACCAAGTTTTAAAGTCGGAACAACGTTGACGAACAGCCGGTAAACGGCCAAACGTGAAGACAAGCCATAGAGCCTCGCGTTTTGAATAAAAACGATGTTTAGGTTATAATATTACATGCATACTTACATGTGTAGGCATCGACATTGTCACGACACCTGGGGCGATCCCGTACGGCACAAGCGGCGGCCGGGGCGGGAACGACATCGCAACGAAAATCACTCGCGCTAAACGCCTCCGCCGCCGATGATCCAAACAAAAATCACAAAAAATCCTCACTCAATGACACGTAAACTTTTTGTTGTCAAATAACGTTTTAGAACCACACCATGTGTAATTGTTGAGTGCCACTCCTTACGATGCTATAAAAGTGTTCTGATTACACTATTAGAAATATATATTACACATAAAATAAATTACAAGTAATCACAAATTTGAACTCGGTCGGTCCGCCATGTTGTTTTTTTTAAACATAGACAGTAGACACCAGTACGGAACATAGACAAACATAAAGCTGGAAAATGTTGAATGGCACAGATACTGTAAAAAAGTTTAACCTGTCACCATAAGATACAAGTTGGTTGGCAATTTATACAAATTGAAAATGAAAATGATTCATCTACCAAGCATTTATTAACCAAATTATATCTTGAAAAGGAACTCAATTTTTTGAACTTTATTAACGAAAAAATTAAATAATCGGACTCCAGTTCTTATTCCCAACAAAACCTTACCGTCCGAAAATTGCATAAGATCACTTGTGATAAGAAGGATAATATTATTTAAAAGCTTAATAAGCAGCTAGTGGTCTATTCTTTGATAAGTAGGTATTGGCCGAAGGCATTGTTATATGCGTGTCGTTTTTTACACTTATTATTGAATACTTATACATAAAAGTCCTATGATCAAACACAAACTGTTGAACAGATTTTTTTTCCTAGCCTGTAGGTACTGTCCCACTGCAGAGCAAATGCTTCCCTTTCCTTCTTCCACCCCTCACTATCCAAAGCATTCTAGTGTCAATTATTGTTATTGAAATGACCTAAGTCATCTCTCCTCGTGGTCTTTTCACGTTTTGTGGAGTCCATTCGGTAGCAGTCCTGAATGAATAGAATAATAGACAATATAATTTAAACTTGAGTCTGATCAGTAATCTACGCACACTGTTGACTGTACCTACCTTAGTCTATCCTCACTAAGCCGTCCATTCGCCTTTCGAAAAATCCTAGAACGCATTGTAGGGATTGCGAATTTTCCACCCAGTAACTCCAACGTTAACAAGCTATGTTTACAAGTCTTATAATTATTATGTAAAAAAACTATGATCCTTATCGAAAAGTGATAATTTTCTGCTTTCATGAAAGCTGCTTAAACACACTGAGTCGGCCTACTCTATTGCAAGTTAATAAGGAACCTTTGGAGCTAATACGTGTCAAATTCATTTTTATAATAGTGCTTAGTAAATAGTAATTAGCATCATCATCAATATGTAAAAACTATTAGGGATTAAATAGTATTAATAAATACACTCAACAGTCACATACATAGTCCTGACTCCTGACCCCACATTAAGATCTAGTCTTGTGTCGTGGGTATCAGGAATTACGAGAGACTTTCGGTCTCACAAACACCCAGACCCGAAACAAATACTTGGTTCACACAAACATTATCTCGGTGCGGGGATCGAAACCGCGGCCTCTTGTTTCACAGCCGGGGTCTAACCAACTGCGCCACAGAGGCTATTAGCAACAAACATGTTTCAAAATCATTGGGTCTACGTTCAACAATGAAATTCCTTACGAGAATTTTATGATTCACATAATCATAATTTTACTTTTACTAAGTGTGGGAATCTTCTTTTAATACCTTCCATTACAAACTAAAATAAAAGAAACAAATAATAACAACCAATTTATTCATAAATATATTTACATAAAATTGTCTAAAGATCACTAATAATCATCTTAGAATAATTTGTATAGCTGTCAAGCGCTAAGGCATCCCATGTGCTTTGGTAGCATTATACACAGTATCTCTGAGATAATAAACTAAGTGGTCATTGTGAACAAAATGTACTGCATCAGCTCATAAACGCCCCACTGCATGGCACGGACCTTCTCTACAATCGAGAGTACGATTGGGATGGGTTATGCCATGTTGTCCACCACGCTGGCCTAGAGCGGGTTGGAGGACTTTACATACCATAGAAATTCTTACAAACAACAACGAACTTTCTCTTTCAGTTCTTATTACCCCTACGCAATCACACTCATCTACCCTCTCGTTCTGGTGTCCGGCGTCCTTGATACATACGTATAAATTTTCTTCGCGCATCCGCTCAAGTACACCTCAATGATATTTCCACATATTTTTATACATAAGCAAATATATTAGCTAAATATCTGGCTTTATAAAAAACTTTTATTATCCACAAATTTGTATGTGCTATACACAAGATAAATTGGTCTTAATGTAGATAGCAATAGATATGCGATACGTATTGTTATACAAAAAAAAGATGTACCATAGACATATCTATCGAGCTGTCATATTAAAAATGGCGCTAAAGTTTATGGGCCTTATTCAAAGAAGACAAAACACTCGATAACTAAAATGGGTTTAAAAATTGTCTATGAATAAGGCCATATCAAAATAATAAGCCAATAGTTATTTTTACCTCAAGTATTGACCTCACAATTGTATTGTCTCTTTCATAACTATTCTATTTTAAATACAATTTTTTGATCTTGTTTATGCCTATCATCATCATCATCATCATCATCAGCCCTTCTGCGTCCACTGCTGGACATAGGCCTCTCCCATAGCACGCCACTGGGCTCGATCTTCATTATGCCTATAATATAGTAAGAAATTCAAGTATAGTAACCCTTTATAACCTTTTAAAGTGATTGACTAATGAGTTACATATTATGTGTTTTAAATTAAACTTAATAATTTAGGAATAAATACCTTTAATTTTTAAACAATATTAAATCATTTTCTAAATATTTTATAAAGTAATTTCACTCTCATTCCATTTTCAACTAGGGTCACACTAGGGTACATGTCATTTTTCCAAATTGGAATTATGTTTTTTCTGCTTTATAGCTATAATTATTACTACAAGTTTGACTAATACATTGCAGGAACCGTAAATTTAATATTTAGAAATAACTTAGAACTATAATTTGAGTTACTGTATGAACTTCACATACATAAATTGTGATTATTATTTATTTACAACTCATCAATGACAATCCATTAAAGCACTAGAAGTATACCAAGCATACTTATGCTCAATGGATTCAGAAAATTTAAATTATTTTCAATATTTAATTATACAGGGTGTATTACAGTCAAGTTATATGTATACCATGAACTCTTACATAAGTACCCAATATAGCATAGCATATAATTACAATTGAGATAGATTATGCATACTTAAGCCCAATTAAATAAAAGAATTGAATCTTTTTCGAGACATATTTATACAGGGTGTTATAATCAAGTCCTTCAGATACATGCTTATACAGGATGTCTTATAATCAACACTTATATGTATGCCACTTTACATATTAACACCCAATATATTATAATTACCGTTCATACAGGTATACCGCGCCGCTCAAAAGCAGACGCAGGCGTGTCGCTATTGCGTCTTCTTATCATCCTTATCACTCTGTTGTATGTGATCTTGATCTAGGGCTGCTCGTCTCCTGTTGCCTAGGATCCTGCCTCCTAAGTACCCTAGTACGCTGCCGGCCAGGGCGGCGGCGGCGCCGGCCTTCGCCCCCAGCACGAGCCCCGCCGGACCCCCCATCATGGCCCCCACTACTGCGCCGCCCGCGCCCATCGCGCCCGCTTTCAATCTGCATAAAGTTTTATATTTTATAGTTTAATCAAAGGGTTAGGCATATACATTTGGTAATTTGTTTTAAAGTTTATAAATGTAGTATTGTTCTGAAGTTCTACTTGTATTTATCTTAACAAGTGCATAATTGTTTGTTATTACAAAAGGCATGCATATTTAAAAAAACAAAGTAATAAGTGGATATATGGAAAGCGGAAAGAGAGGCCTTTGCCCTGCAGTGGGACATTACAGGCTCGTAATAATAATAATAATAAGTGGATATGAAGTAATACTTGTTCCTAAGTTATTTAAAATCATCACAATAAAACTCTAACTCAATCTAACTTTAGAATAATTATTACTATTGGATGGATTATAAAAATGTACAAAATAGTAATCACTTGTCAGTCCTTTGTTACTTGTCTTTAGATATGCTTTTATATTTACAAAAATAATAAAATAAATATTAACCTCTCAGCAGAGAACAGATGTGCTCGCGCTACTTCTACGTTTTCCGCTGCCACTTCTACGCTATTGGCTATCGAAGCTACCTGCAAAATTATAAATCCCCTTTATCTAATCTTGTTTCAGGACTTTTGCTATATTTATGTAAATAACTGCCTCGGTGGCGCAGTGGTACTACGGAATGATTGCAAAGCTCAGGTCTCAGGTTCGATTCCTGGATCGGGCAAAGTGATATTGGATTTTTCAATACATTGTCAACCCGGTGTCAGGAATTTGTGCCCGATATGGCGATAGGCTCGCCCCCTATCACATCGTGGGGCGGAACATACAAGGCAAAACATGGGTGTCCCGGGAGCACCTGTGCCTACCCCTTCCGGGAAAATGGCGTGTGTTTATGTATATATGTATGATGTAAAAAAGGCAGCAACACTATAGATAATCTCGTGATGGGCGTAATAATTCGTATGAATTTTCGGTTTGAAAAATCTTACGTCATTGGCCCAGATCCAAGACATGTAACCAGCTGAGCACTGATTTCATTTCTTCATCAGATTTGGGTCGGAAATATGACGAACTGCCTATTTTTTACCTCCGCAAATCTTTCACCAATATAGACGTAAATACATTATCTTCATTCTTCAAGCTTGTATCCAATGCAATACAACAAATTTTTAATGAAATGCTCTGATTTAAATCAACTTGTAACTTTTGTAATAATCATTATATTGTACACTGGTTTTGAAAGGGGCAACACTAGAGTTCTTTGCCCGTTCTTCTCTAGTGAAAATCGCTGTCTGAACCGGGTGGTATATAAAAAAATTACTGAATCTAATTTCGTTGAACATTTTAATGGATTCAATAAGTTATTTATATTTTTGTTTGACAAAGACTATGGATAAACGTGACCTAATGTATTAATGCAATACTGACCCGTTCTCTATCGGCCAAGGCAGCTGCTTGTACAATCTGCCACGCTTCGTGTAGAGCTCTCACTTCACTCTGCAGCTCGCTCCAACCACGGAGTACTGCCTCCTTTTCTCTCAAGGCTATCTCCTGTAAAAACAATAATAATACCAGTATTAAGCTAAATACTTAACTAATTAGTTATGTTGCAGAATTATTTGGCTTATAATTTTACAACCTTTAGAAAGAAGGCTTTTTAATCCACCACACTACCAGCTAACCTTAAGGCTTTAGTTTAAGCAAATGTATTTTGACAGTTCATTTTTACGCAGATACATGAACAACTGTTAAAAAAATTACAAAATTAAAGATGATGATAAAGATCTTGATATATGTTACCTATTTTGACCCACTGCAGAGTAAATGAACTTAGACATTTATTGGTTCCATTCCCACCTCGGTATTTAAGTACCTATCCAATTGGAATAACATGATTTACTAACCATCACACATCACACACCTAAGAAATGTGGGACAAAGACAGGTATAAAATATACATATTCTCATCTGCGGGACAAGGACAGATATATTCTCACCTGCTCGTTGACTTGCAGCTGTATGAGAGGCGACTCTAGCTCTTGAACCTCTTCGTTTCTAGCCAGGATGCCCACAGAGTCGGTGGACATGGCGCTGCCGGCCACCGTCTGCTGTGGTGGGCGACGGTTTATTGATAGGGGGGATGTGTCTGCAAGTAAACACCTAGCAGTTGGATACAGTCCTGAGACTACAGTAAGGCACTAGGTCGTATATCCAAATTATAGGAGGCTTTTTTGAGCCTTGAAACAAATATTTGCGGGATAGGCAAACATTTACCTCAGGGTTGGAATCGGATCCATGGTCCCTCGTTTTACAGATAGGTCTCAATTAACTGGACCATTGATGATAAATGGAAATAGATGTTTATTCAATTTAAATATTTGATCTGTGTGGCAATAATAGATTTTTTGGAAATGTCGAGTGGAGATTATTTTATGTATGCTGTAAACTGGTTATCAGATGAGCCTTCTGAATATCCGCGATAAAAAAATATCCTATATACTTCATTTTTCACATACTCGTTATACTTATGAGGTCTTAAACGTACAATTGGATTCCAGGAACATTCAAACAATGTGTTTTTAGGTAAACTCACACGTCCAAATTAGAAGGTATTTAGCTTGAAATGGATAGGGATTGATTATAATAATAAAATTACTGGGTGGACACTATATTCTAATTTTAGGTTTTCCACGCACTAGTGTTATTTGAACTATATTTTTGCAGAAAAAACAAATACATGCATACAAATGATCCTGACCTGGGCTAATATCTGTAGAACATACAAATACCAGCGCGGATGCAAGTTAGGGTGGCTCATAGAAGAAATCACAAACTATCTAACGGATAATACAGCCAATTCAACCTTAACTCCAAAACGTAATGCATATATTTCAATCAACCGACTCGCTAATTCGCGCGCAATCTGCATAATACGCGCGTCTGTCCATTGATCGAGGCATTATGTCCATAGAAATATATGCTTTACGCTATATAGATAAGAGTGGATTTTGCTAAGTTAACTTTTAGATCGACACTTTTATTCTGCACTAGTATGAGCCGACTATTTTTCTTTGTTCCAATCAGTGGATAGATTAAATGCTAATATTAAATGTTAATTTCAAACAGTTAACACAACAATTTCATTCCGTGTCTCACCGCTCCGCCTGGGGCTTGCGCTACGAGTCACTATTGCTCTACAACTGCTCTCTATTACACCTAAAATGGAAATATAATGTGAAACAAATAGCAAACTCCTGTATCTTTGCCAGAATCCCAATTTCACCAGTGCCAGACAGAAACAGGGAGAAAAAAATATAATGTTACTACCATTTCTCTACATTGTTTACTGGGAAGAGTAACCCCCTACTTTACGAAATAAGTCAGTTACAATGAGTAAGTGAGAGAAGGCGAATATCTTTTTAAAATCATTTAGAGAGATATGTTGCTTAGGACTGAAATTTAAGTCATGTTTAGCAGTCAATGGTAAGCTGTATCCATTCATGCAGTCTGCTTATTAGAAATCGTAGTGAAAATATTTGGGGAATGCCAGGGCATAGACTGTGCTACATACATTTCGACTTCGGACCGTGGCCTCAGGTAGCGAAAAAATATCTCTCTTGCTTCTACACACATTCAGTTCATCCGTGAACAGTGTTTCCATCATATAATATATTAAGGAGACTGTCCCGCCCTCACACCCGCCACTGCAACTCCTGTAAGCCAGGATCAACAGTGGCACGCATTTTAATGACACTGAGCATTGAAGCTCAGCGCGTCTCCGGGAATGTCTAACTTGTCTTAAACCCGCAACGAAATCAATCAAAAAGGTAAAATTAATAGGAGGAGTTGGAAATAAATTACTGTCCACTTCCCTCCCTAATAAAGCGGGTGACAAAACAATGAGCTAAAGAGGTAAATAACCTCGCATAAAGACATTTACAGCCAGAGAAGCCAGCTGTAAAGCACCATGGAATAGTGATTATTACATTTAAATGGGACCTAATATGTAAGCTGTTATACTTGATTCCAATAATAGGTATGGCAAAATCGCCGGAAAGCACGGAAATTCTTCCTAGTCTCCACAAGGTCCATGTAGTATACAACTCCAGATGTTATTTGCATATAATATATTATTTCAATTATCACCACCTACCTAAATAATCCATAATAGCCCTCAGCGTCAGATCCCTGGATCGCTGGGTCAGCTTATCAAACTTGGCCAGGTCATCCACCCTCACCTGTCTTCGCAGGGTCTCCAGCTCGGCAAGTAACACCCTGAGTTGTGACGCCACACGGCGCGCGTGTGTCTGTTCTGTTCGTACCCTGGTGTAGTCGCCATTCTCTTCATACTGAGGAATGATATTTATTATGAAAGTTTTATGCTAGTAGGCCTTTGTGGAGATTTTGGAACAAAACCTATATTCAGCAGTTAATTTGCATGTTACTTTGAATAGTCAATAGAGGTTCGCAATTGGTTAGGAAATTGGAAGTAACTCTGAAAAGACAGTCCCCTGGTATGACCCCTACACTGAGACAAATACTTGTGTGACCCACATATATTTCATTTTGTGTTGTAATTGTAATTTCTGGTATTCATGACATAAGACTTGACATGTTACTGTAAAGTCAAGACAATATTGTGTGAAAATGTTGAATATTTTTGTAAATTTTCACCCATCTAAAAACATCATCATCATCATCAGCACTTCCATGCTGGACATAGGCCTCTCCTATGGCACACCACTGAGCTTGATCTTCGGCCTATTGTCTCTAACTGCTACCAGATATCATATCATAACAACCAAGTCTAAAACTGAATTTTCTAATCAACATGTAAAAAAATATATTCTTTTGATAAATTGCTAAATAGAGTAAGTCGCAGCCACTTTTTATGGAAGCAAACTTATTTGACCTGAGCAAATAAATGACTCTGCACATAAAAGTAACCGTTATACCATCCAGTACCAAACACCAGTGCAAAAAATTGTTTCAATTAACTAAAATAGGAGATATTTTTATTTGTACATTGATTAATTGAACTTTAAACAGATGTTGGATACATTCTTTTTTCCCTGATAAGTTATTAATTTTACTATCATATTGTTGAAACTAGAACAATAATAAATAATGAGAATAGGCTTAACCACATCTTGGGATAGAAATAATCTTAGCAAAATTTGGAACAGTTGAACCTGTGTACCCTTTGGTGATACAGAAGTGAGCAAGTGTAGGTATAATTTAAAAACATATTAATATCAAACTGCATCACAAATATAGAATATTGTTCATGCAAATTATCTACTTTTACCAATTAATTATGTGGTTTTTTTTTATTGCAATGAATGGCGACAAGCATGACATTTCCCTTCAAACCAAACACAACTTTGCATTTACACTGCTGTTTGGTGGGAAGTTCCTGTTTATACTGCTTTATATAACATTCTAAACATGATATGGTATATATTCATTATGGTTAGAAAGTATATTGCACAGAAATTGTAAATATTAATTACTTTATCCCTTATCGCTTGTAATCGTAACATTAAATAATGCATTATGATTAATTTGCATTAATGATAAGAAATGATTTGAGTTCTTGTGAACTCAAATCTTTGAATTTATATTGACTGTGAATTTATATTCACTTTTGTTATTTAATTTCAAATAAAGTGCCTGTATAAAAATAATAAGCAGCACTAATGAAAATAAAAAAATAAATAAAACACTAAAACGCAACACATTCTACCTAGATGTAACATACAGACAAAACTTTATTTAGATCTATTAATAGAAACGCAGCAACGACGCAAACCAAAAATTACGTTTTAGTTTTCAACTATTTTTACACACGCCCACGCCACTAAACAGCTGTGTCGTCCAAATATTCTAAAGACAAAGGAAATAGAAATACGTACTTTGATAATATTGGCCTTGTGTTGTCTCAACAAGTCCAAATGATGCGGTATAGCGACTTCGTTAAACTTTGTCAATGAAAGCTCTACTCTTTTGAGCGGTAATTTATTGTGTTCCTCCATTATCACAGATATTCGATGTGCATAAGTTTTTAAATGTATTTGTACGTAATAAAACACAATAAATGCTCACATAGTACCACTCGCACAACACTTTGGGAATAAATAAATATTTTTGACATTTTCTAATAGGTTTTCGTTTGACGTATCGTTGGCTTTTTCGATTTAACCCATGGGAAAGGTCTGAGCCATACAGCCTAGTCTAGTGTATGTTTGACTTATCGGATATTTATAAACAAACTTATTTTTAAATATAATATGTTTGCTTATTTTGGTATTTTAATAAGTTTGCATATTTTGGAAATGTAATAAGTTTGCCTATTTTGGAATTTTAATAAGTTTCTTCGTTTGGATTTTTATAAAAAGACAAATTTTAGTAAATTCACTTATTTTGGAATTTTAATAAGTTTCTTATTTATTTTTTTATTTTTTTATATAAAACACGATTTTATATAAGTGTCTCTAATGTATTTTGTATTTTTGATATTTTTGCTTTTTGGATTTTTAATGAATTTGCTTATTTTGGATTTTAATACTTTTACTTATTTTCGAATTTTAATAACTTTCTTCTTTTGGATTTTTATAGAAAGACGATTTTTAGTAAATTTGCTTATTTTTTTAACATGAATTTTGAATAAGCTCTAATTATGTATTTTTATATAAAAGGTAAATTTTAATATGCTTGCTTATTTTGGAATTTTAATAAGTTTGCTTATTTTAGATTTTTAATAAGTTTGCTTATTTTGGAATTTTAAATATTTTAAATTTTTGATATGAATATAATTTGTAATGTTTTTTTTTATATTCTTTCATTTTAGATTTTAGATCAGAAACAAACATTTTTAAGTTATAATAAACATTTGTTTTGAAGCTAAGATAGAAAATAATTGTATATTTAAGTAATTTATACACCCGAATTCTTATGTCAAAATAAAATTACAAACTTAAAAATTGTAATCAATTATAATATGCTGTAATATACGCACAATAAATTAGACCAACAATATTATAATCAAAATAAAATTTTATTATCTGTGAATGCGAAACAAGCATTGTTTTTCAATTTTCATTGTATCCGATCGAATATCGAATCGAACTGCAAATGTCACAGAAAATCGTTTTGCTGTATTCTTGAAATCTTTGCCAGTTTGCTTTTTGGGTTTAATTCAATTTTCTGTAGTGAGCTTTTAATTAACTATCGCATGAAAGTATTAATTTTACTGTTGTATTGCTAATAAACACCAACGATGGACGTAGACACAGGTAACATTGTTATGATTAAAACTAACCTCTTTTTGTAGATAGTACAATTTCCAGAATTTACTTGTGATTTTATCTATGTTTCCCGTATTTACAACAAATATGAACAGGAAAACATTAAATACAACAAAATATTTTGAGATATTAGCTATATTTGCGTAAAAACCACAGGTTTTAAATCTACGTTATGAATTTTTGATGCGATTTATAAATATACGGTGTATCGAACTTCACTCAATATTATGTAAATTATGAAGGCTATTTAATTGTAGCTTTGTTATTATTTTAACAATATTATTATTTAAAACATTGCGTTTCCTTAAGACATAGAAATTGTGATATTTAAAATTGCTCAAATTGTTTTGTTGTTTGTGTGATCAAGTCATTTTTAATACGCTTTATATTAGCTTCAGGCGTATGTATGTAACGGAATCTTTGAACATGATTTTGACTCCCTTCAAAACGTCGGATTAACTCGAAATTTGGCATTCTTATTAAGGACCGATGACAATTCAATATTTTAAACAGTTTGACTCGTTATCCTTACTACGATAATCAGGATTAGCGATTTTTGTTTTCCTGAGACCCGGAGTGTCTGCGTCAAGACCAATAAAGGAATCTACCAGGTGCATTCGACTAAAATAAATAATACCATTTTTAATTCAAATTTATTAAAATTTATTTTCTATTTTTAAAGCATATTTTTTTAGTTTTTTTTTTCTCTTGGTAACTGTCACCCAAGACATAAGGCTTTTATCTTACTGTAGGCTTCCAGTAGTGTTAGGTCTATTATTACCATTGACTGATAAATCCGTAATAATTGATACCAATGATTATTACGGATTTACCTGAATAGATCATATTTATGAACCTTGAAATTACTTGGAGCGCAAATACCTAATTAAAACTGTAGACTTACATGACATGCCAACCATGTTTATGTTTATTTTTGTTACTTTAAAATTATACAGGTATTTTGTCGAATTAATGGTTTATAGTTAAGTACTATGGCTGTACCATATTACTTAACTGAACAAGAATCTTTGTTATACCTATTCGAATTCGTTAGTTATAATTCTTCATTAGCCATTCTTGTAGTGCCAGCAATGAACAATAATCGCCATTGTTTGATTTTGAAGTTAACACTCTGCATTGTGTGAGGTTAGGTTTGACTTCCCATTAATGTTTTCCAGCACGATAAGTTTTCCAGTTATAGATATCCTATATGTCTTGTCTGGAATTGGAATTTATACCCAACATGGCATTAGGATTACTAGCATCTTGAGAGGGATATAAGCTTTACACAAAATTGATGTAAATATACATAAGTAGGCCTGTTATAATGACTTATTGTATTATTATTGGGTATAATTTAAATTTGTTAAGTTATTTTCTTTCTGCAGGTGGCAGGAGTTCTCGCTCCCGAAGCAGATCTGTAAGTATTAAAAACTAATATTATATCCATAAAATAAGTTATAAAAAAAAAATTGGGTCCACTAACAACGCAATTTATTGCCTCAGTACTGTGAACAATCTACCCGCAAAGCTCTTTGAATTCCAGATGTAATAACAGGGCTAGCATGTGATTGCCACATACATTGTGTCTCAAAAGATATGACATGTGCTGCAGAAATGTTGTTAATATGATCAGTCAATGTTTACTGATATTTATTTTAACACCAACATCTTACATAATATGTACATCACAATAGATAACAGAGAGTATAAGAAATAAATGGCCATTTACAATGTTGATTCACTCTCAGTTTTTAGTTGTCAGTGGATTAAAGCCTCTTAATATTAACACCCACAGGCCGACTCAAAAATGTCCCACGACGGATCGACACACTCGAGAAGGACATCTCGCTCTAAGTCCCGATCAAGGTCACGCAGCCGCTCCCGCTCAAAGTCAAGTTCAAGGTCACGCAGCGGATCCCGAGCATCCTCCCGCTCCAGATCAGGCTCGCCCAAATCTGCAAGGTCTGGATCTCCAGCTAAATCCAGGAGTAGTAGCCCAGCTAAATCCAGAAGTGGCTCCAGGGCTAAATCTCGCTCTAGAAGTGGTTCCCCCAAAACGAGGTCTCGTAGCGGATCTCCAGCTAAATCCAGATCTAGAAGCCGGTCCAAAAGCGGCTCGAGGTCTCGCAGCAGATCTGCCAAGTCCCGATCCCGTAGTAGATCTAAAAGTGGCTCTAGGTCTCGAAGTGGCTCTCGTGCTCCTTCCGAAGCGGGTTCCAGGCGGAAGAGCAAATCCAAGTCAAGAAGTGGGACGCCTAAGTCTAAGAGCAAGTCCAGGTCACGAAGCCGGTCTGGGTCGGCCAAGAAAATGGATGTGGAGGAAGGAAAGGGGAGGTCTCGCAGTGGATCTAGAGAGAAGAGTGGGGAGAGAAGGGTGAGATCTAAATCTGGATCTAAGTCACCTGCTGGTAAGTAATTTGTTATAAGAGTTTTTTGTAAGTGCTGATTTTGAATAAAAAGTCTGATTTTATGCCTCAAGTATCTAGTAGTGGTATCTAGCTGGTAGTGTCATTGTTATCATATCTGTAGACCAGGAAATGCACAAGTGAACATCTATAGATTCGACTACAGCAATTTACGTCTCAATCCGGTTTGTTGTAACAACCGAAATGCGCCTAAAGAAGAAGTAAAACGGGACTTAAGTGTTGAATATATTTTTTTTCTTTTGTATACAAACTGCAGACTTGTTATTTGTATGTTTAATATAATATTTATACCAAACTGTATCATAGGAATGAATGGTTTTGTCCCAGGGTCCCGCGCCAGTCGTTCCCGCTCGCGGTCCGGCCCGAGACATTCCAAATCGAAATCGCGCTCCAAATCCCGCTCGCGATCTAAATCTGCTGACGGAGGTAAGTCACTAAGGTTATAGCTTTAGATACATTGATGAATTACGAAGTGTCTGGGTTCAATTTCAAATTCGAGGTGATTTTCTATGATATTGAAGGGTTGCAAAAAAAACGTGCAGGCTTGGGCTATTTATGTAACCAATGTTTTGTCAACCCTACAACATATGGTAAAAGCAGTTGGGGAATAGTTTTTGTATCGCTACTAACTATGGACATTATACATGAATTTTCACAAGTGTAATACAGTAAAATGAAATTAAATTCTGTATAAAACTAGATATCCTGGATTTTACGAAATTGAATCCTTCTCAATTCAGTATACCAAATCTTACTGCTTTCTCAGTCATAAATACTACATCACCTAATTTGATTAAATTGTTACAGACACCAAAAGAAAGAGCAGATCCCGTTCGCGATCAGGTTCGCGCAAATCCACGTCGCGAGCGCGCTCCGGATCCCGATCTAAATCGCGATCTAAGTCCAAATCTAGATCTCGTTCGCGGTCCAAGTCTAAGTCTAGATCTCGAGCGCGCTCCGGATCGCGTTCAAAATCACGATCCAAGTCTAAATCCAGATCACGATCGCGGTCTAAGTCTAAATCTAGATCTCGATCGCGCTCTAAGTCCGGGTCGCGGTCACGTTCGCGATCGGGTTCGCGGTCGAGGTCGAGGTCAAAGTCGCGCTCGAAGTCACGCTCGAAGTCAGGGTCCAGATCTCGGTCTCGGTCTGGGTCGGCTAAGTCTAGATCTAGGTGAGTTTACAAAGTATGGTTTAGTAAATAGTTTGTTACAATATTTATTTGCGATATTATGCCGCAGCGTTTTTCTGCAGACTCGCATTGCGTGCTTATCTTATTGTATACCTACATGTTATCACGGATACAATTTTTTAACAATACATAGTCGATGATAAAATAATGGTCTCATTGCAGGTCCCGGTCCCGTTCGAGGTCCCGTTCTAGCTCGAGATCAGGGTCTGCGTCACCATCTCGAAGAGGTAAATTATACTTTTTATCAAAGATGCAGAAAAGGACAAAATGTTTTCTATTATAGAGATATTTAATTTTGTTGAAGAATGGTAAAGTTTTGAAAGTAAAGCATCTGTAATTATTGTTTTAATGATGGTGACGTCACAATTCACAAGACGCTTTTTTTGTAAATTCACAATTACACCCACTACCAGGTTCCAAATATTTCTAACTTACCTTTAAATGGTTTTATGAAATATTTTTCTGTTGATTGTGGATAACGTATTGTAAGCTTAGGATTTTTTTTTACCTATTTCATATTTAGACTACATGAATGGATTATTATTAATCTAATGTTCTCCAGCCAAGAAGCGCCGCACAGTCCGTCTAGACTCAGACGATGAGGGAGATAACAAGAGACCGCGCGTGGAGGGGGAACAAGAGGGAGAGGGAGAGGAACAGGCCCCGGACAGACCAGAACCCTCGCAGTCTGCCGTGGACGCTGACTCTTCTGATGATGACGTCGCTCCGGATATGAAGTAAGGATGGGTATAGACATATAAGGATTCTCTGTAGCGTGTGAAGTCCATCAACCCATACTAGGCTAGCGAGGTGGAATAAGCCTGAATCACTCTCATTCAGAGAGATAGCCAAGTCATAATGTAAATATAGAACCCAATAAAGTTTACCATAGAAAACTTTGAATGAGGCCAAAGTTCAGTAATGGATTTCCTAAAGATGATGATGGTGATGATTGTCTATATTACCTAAATAACTGTCTGGAGATAGATGGTAAAACCGGAATATGATCAAAGCTTGCTCAGTACATTTCTGGAGGTGTGTGTCTAGCAGTTTACAAAGATGATGATGGTGATGAATAGTGGTGGTGGGACATTCGGATCCGCCAGAATGAGAATCGCCGTCAAGATGATGGAACAGTTGTTCGTGTAAGATACGTTACTTATTGTATGTTAGGTTAAACAGAGCTATATGGTTTTATAATATTAAAATATAATCTTTATACGCCTTATTCATCGTAATTTTATAAACCTATTTTAGATATAGAATGTTTTGTCTCCTTCGCTCCAACTGAATTCAAAAGTCTATCGAAAGGGACAATATATTTATATTTAAAATAACAATATATTTAAAATAGATTTATAAACTGACTTATTAAGACGGCAAATATTCACCCACAGTTCAGAGATGGCATCAGGCGGCATGTCAGACTTCGACATAATGCTGGCTCGCAAACGAGAAGAGAGACGAGGCAAGAGACGACGCAGAGACATCACCATCATCAACGACAACGATGATCTCATCGCGCAGCTGCTGCAACAGATGAGACACGCCGCTGATGAAGACCGGGACTTGAACAAACGCAACCAGCCCGCTGTCAGGAAGGTAAACTATCAGGCCGGCATAATAATTCACCATCATCAACGACGACGATGATCTCATCGCGGCAGACACCAAACTATATTTACAGGTATATTTCGTAAAAGAGACTACAAAATGCCCAATCTCTCATTTTGTGTGACTGGGAAATTGTTGCAACGAAACATCATAGCGTAAAACTCCTCTTAGTAAAACTCACTAGTCTGTCGCGTTTAAACTAACTAGCATCAAATTATTGTGATATTATTGTGTCAACTGATGTGGAAGAGATGGCCATCTATTACAATATTTATTTATTTATTTAATACTTTTTTGCACTAAATGGAGATATACAAATGGAAACTTATACAATACAAATAATAGTACAAGTGGCGGCCTTATCACACTAGGTAATTTCTTACAGACAACCATGGGATGGATATATAAATAGGAGAAAGAAAGGGCAGTCTTAAGCGTAAATAAATAATAATAATCTACAATGTATTACTCTAAATATATTTAATATATTTAATACCACATTGTCTACATAGATTGCCACACTTACCGCCAAATAGATTGTAGTAACTTTATCATGCTAGTATACCTATAAAACTTCAAATTCTCTTCACCAAGACAAATATTTGTGTGATCCACAATGTGGATTCCACATGTATTTGTTTGGTTGTGGAAGATAAATTTCGACACACGATACTCGATCTGAGTGTGGGGTCATGTCCATGTTTGTGACTGTTGGGTGTATTTATTATTTATTTATTCCAGGTATCAATGCTAAAGCAAGCCATGTCTCAACTAATCAAGAAGGACCTACAACTAGCCTTCCTGGAGCATAACGTCCTGAATGTGTTGTGTGACTGGCTCGCTCCCATGCCCAACAGAGCATTACCCTGTCTGCTCATACGGGAGAGCATATTGAAGTTGCTGATGGATGTAAGTACACTTTACTCCTAGATTAAATAAACAGTGTTTATCTCTACAAGTTCTACTTAAAATATGTATTTTGAAAGTAAATGTAACGACTGCCTCGGTGGCGTAGTTGTACTACGGTACGATTACAAAGCCGAGGTCCTGGGTTCGAATCCCGGATTGGGCAGTGATATTGTGTTTTTCTATTCATTATCAGTCCGGAGTCAGGAGTTTGTGCCCGATATGGCGATATGCTCGCCCTTCTGCCTACCCATTCTGGGATAAATGCGTGAGGTTATGTATGTAAATGTAATGACATTAATTATTTTTTAAAGGAAGATACCTGTTTTATAGTGGACTTCTTGTATCGGTCCATAGACGCCAAGTATTAGTGGAGATTACAATATTGAAAGTTTCACATAGAAACCTTAGGGTATATTCCGTTATGCTGACTGACTGACATTGGAAAGTTTCATTCAACTGATACTTTAGAAATTCCTGTTAAGATTATTATGGCATACAAGTTACTAAGTATGTTTTCCTTCACCAATAAATTAATAACATCTTAAACTACATCAAGTCCATTGCTCAATATAAAACTCCAACATTGTACACCAACATTTTTGCAAAAAGAAACCCTTTGCTGTCTTATTATTAACCAATATAAACTTTTTACTTTCAGTTCCCAGCGATAGACAAGTCTCTTCTCAAGCAGTCAGGCATCGGCAAAGCAGTAATGTATCTCTACAAGCATCCCAAAGAGACCAAGGCCAACCGGGAGCGAGCGGGCAGACTCATATCCGAGTGGGCCAGGCCGATATTCAATTTGTCTACTGATTTTAAAGGTATGTACTTAATTATTGAAGATTTCTTTTATTGTATAAGTGTGGCAAATAATTGGTTCATCTAATGGTGAGTGATTTACCCATCAATGAAAATATACGACATTTGGAGATCCATAGACATGGTAATATGCTCAAAAATCTTTAATGCTCTATATTCACAATGGTAGTGCGTAAAAAGTTAGTGTATGCTAATGGTGGGTGTTTCTGTGTATCAGTCAAGAATTACTTACTGTAAGAAAATTTTCTTTGTACATTCGCAACACAATGAGTAATGTAAATGAGTTTTCATCATCATCATCACCACACAGATTGCTAGAAAGGAGAAATAATTAAGACTTCTCATTTATCTTTCTCCAATTTCTAGTACAATTATGTAAACTGTTAAAAAATACTCATCTATCACCATCATATACTATAACAACACTACACTTTCCATCATATACATTTATCAAACCACTATAAATTTAAGGCGCAATTTGGAGGAGGGCTATGTATAGCAGTGGACAACAAAAGCTTGATGATGATGCTGTTGTTGTTGATGATGATGATGATGATATGATGATGATGGTGATGACGATAGTGATGATATGATATGATGAGGATGATATGATGAGGATGATGATATGATGATGAAGATGATATGATGATGATGGTGATGATGATGATACAATAAATGTCCGCAGCGATGACTCGCGAGGAGCGTCAGGCGCGCGACGAGGCGATGGCGGGCGCGCGCTCCAGCAAGAACAACGCGCCCGAACACAACGCTGACAGGTAACCACACTTACTTACTTATACTCACTGTACACACATCCACCTTCATGCGTGGTGGTTGATAACGCACCAGACACGGCGGATCACTTGTTCAAGTTGGTCGCGGGATCAAATCCCAGGTAACACCTCTGACTTTTCAGAGTCATGTGTGTATTGTTAGTCAATCACCAAGCACTGTAACGGTGAAGGAAAACATCGTGAGGAAACCTGTATACCATAATTCGGAAGTATTTTAATGGTATGTAAAGTCCGTCCGCACTAGGCTCGCAATCGTACTCTAGATTGTAGAGGCCCGTGCAGTGAGATGTATATGAGCTGATACACATACAGATTAATATATTAAATTACAAATTTATTTCCAGCAGCAGTCGTGCCACTCGTCCGGGCGAGGCAGGCTGGGTGTCTCGCGCCAGGGTACCGCTGCCTTCCAACAAGGACTATGTCTACAGACCCAAGTCTACGAGTGATGTTGATATGTCACGGGTATGTATTAATAATCTACCGGGTATATCAAGACCGCGACCGAAAATCAGAATCAGACCCGATGCAAATAAAAATTTCACCATAGCAGTCATTTAGTGTTTAAAAATAAAGAGATACATCACATACATAATTATTTTAGGAAACTATGTATTTATCACCCAAATACGACGATATGTAAAAAAATACAAAACAAAAGTTGTCGATTTATTTTGCGAAATTTTTATTTGCGTTTTGTCTGGAGTCACCCATACTACCACCTGGCTTCGTTTTCGGTCGCGGTCTTGATATACCCTGTATATAATGTAATAAAATCGTGGAGAAAATATAATATTGTCACACTTTATTAAACTTGAGACACTATACAATACAATATTTTGTTCATACATGACAATATTAAACGATATGTGAGCTTTAATCATAGATGTTGTTAGTTATTCATTTATCCAAAGGATTTTTTTCTCTTATTATTTGTGTACACATTTAATTAAAGTAAACGGAAGAACATTTCATTAGGTTTATTGTACTAACATTTGTTTAGTAATCTATTTAAAACAAAAAGGAAAGTAAGTTGATTTTACTATATAAAACTAAATTTACAACCAAAATGTTAGTCTTAAAATGGGGGAAGTTGTAACAGAAAATTTAATACTTATATCAAAAATAAAATAGGCAGAGGTACCGTCAGAATGTAGCTTAAAATAAATGTGGACTCTTATCACTTACAAATATTTATATCACTATTTATTTATTCACAGCCCGCCAAAAAGAAAATGACCCGATACGAAAAACACATGAAGAGGTTTATAGACCAAAAACGAATGAAAAGTGGTTCGCGCCGGGCAGTAGAAATCTCCATAGAAGGACGGAAAATGGCCTTATAATGGCCCGAGACTGGCCCAGCGCTGTACATTTTTAGGTCTAAGACCATACTGGTCCATATTGACTGCAATTGTCCTTTGCGACAAAATGATTGCAACCAGCAATGAACGCTGGAGTTATTTTTGAAGCGATGAGTTTCCAATGAATATAGTTAAGATGAAAACGAGATTTGAGTTTAATTGGTATGTTTGTGGTAGTTAAGTGATTTTATTGCACTTCGTGTTAGTACAGATGGAATATCTATAACTGAGATATTTAACTGGTTGATAATATTATGCTGGCTTGTACTGTACCAGCCCTTATACGTCCCACTGCAGGGCACGGGCATCCTCTACAATCGAGAGTACGACTGAGAGGGGTTAGGCCATATAGTCCACCACGCTGGCCTAGTGCGGGTTGGCGGATGCTGGCTTGTATCAGGATGAAATAACATAACCACCGAATGTGACACTTGGGCCAATATTATAGATTTGACTTGGGTATAATAGAATACACGTGAACACTAATGTCCTGTAAAAATACAATTTGGAATTACTAGCTGTGGTTATCCGACATTTCAGACACATTTCAAGGTACATAACAGCCGAAATGTATAAGCGATCCCAATTCATATCTCAGATGATGATAAAAATCGACCAATCAAAATAAGGCAAATGTGGGCGTGGCGATATTCGTTGACATGATTGGTCTATTTTTAAATCGCTCTTCAGATAGCTATCAAGATGGGTTATTAATGACGGCATTTAAGCTTAATATTACCGTTTAGAAATGGTTATGACTGTATTGGAACAAGATTAAACCTGTCTAAAATTCCCAATCGAACCCAGATTGACATTATCAGTGTGTAATATTAAAAGCTTAATTATAATTGGTATAAATATACCCAACAGTCACACAGATTCGACTTTTAAATAAGAGTGTCTTTTGTATAGGGTATCAGAAATAATGAAGTATATTTCTGTCACAGAATATTTAAAAAAATATTATTTGTTTTTATAAATATTTGTTTTTGTGTGGGGAATGAAGAAATCACAGCATTTATTTTTAAAATGCTGTGAAAAGTTGATTCTTCGGTAAAACAATGATTATACTCAATTCGCCAATATAACAGCCACTAATAAATAATTGACCAAGCATTCGCCCAGCATTAGTTATAATCTAGATCACGTATTCTGGACCTTAGATAGATAATATGCCCTTGACTAAAGAAATGTTAGTTAATAGCCTTATGTATAAGATAAATAGTTATGGCACAAAAAGCAATAAGCTCTATATTTCGTAATATAATATTGAATATGAAGCTGGATATTAGAATATTACATAAAAATTGTAGTACCATTTAAATAAAAATATGAGAATTTATTTTATATCTATGATGAACCATGCGCGTTATTTACGAGCGAACATTATTGTTTATTATGCGTTACTATGCCAACCGCTGCTTGTCGATATGAAGTCACGGAATTAGAACACTATCGAAATAGCATGAATCAATTGTATTTCAAACCTATACATAAGGCAATAAGGCTCATATTCTATTCTTCGTTTTTATTCAGCAGGTTAACAATTTATGCGCTAGATTATTGCTAAACTATAAATGGTACTGTTATAAAAATATATGGCCCTAGACCCACGAACGTTTTCTTAACAGCTGTGTAATAAGTATTGTATTGATAACGAATGCAATAAAATGTATGTGACGACAAATAGATATATGATTTGTTTTAAGTGTCAAATAAAAGAAATAATTTATAATCGGTATTTTTTTTAATCCTACACAATGTCTATTTCTCCCGCCAAATAGCAGTGTAAATGCATTGTTTTTTTTTTATTGCTATAAGTGGCGAGACGAGTATGCCAAACACCTGATGGTGAGCGATACGACCGCTCATGGACAGTAGAAAACCAAACAACACTATGAATTACAAAGCATTACTTGGCATTCCACTGCGCTCGCGATTCTGAGACACAAGATGTTAAGTCTTAATATGTCCAGTCATTTTTGGCATTTTAAACCCCAATCTGCGGAAAAATTCATCGTGAGCTGAATTTTTGTATACACCTTTACTACGGAGTTGCAATAAAAATGTTAGTTGCTAGTGCTCTAGTGACGCCATCTATGTTTTATAAGCGTAATGTGAAAAAATAATAATTCGAATTAGACTGTTGTAAGAACTCAACCATTTTACGAGAATATACACAATTTTTAGAATATACATAATATATATATATACAGTACGGAGTGTTCTTATTTTATAGATCTTAGTTCAGTAGTAGTACGACCTCTGAATGGAATTGGTAAAACGCCATCTATCGGCAAACTGCGAAATTAAGATAACTCGGGCTCAGGGTTTAGTTACAAAAACACCAATATAGTTTGAATATTTCTTGTAACGAGGTTTTTATTTATGTTAATTCATAATTAACAGAATTCCTGAGGTATGCAAAAGAGTATTCAGATGTGGGTGTGAGAAAATTCAGAGGAGTCGTGACTTTACTGACCCTTCGCTATAGGTACGACTATACAAATAAATGAACTCATTCACACGTATAAAGTTATTGCAAGAGAGGTCTATTAAATATTATCGTGAGTATGAGAAACTACGGTAGGGATGGACATTAAAAAAATACATCGATGTTTTTTTCGATGTAATGCATCGTTTGGTTACATCGATGGTAATTCGATGTATTGAGAAATACATCGATGTTTCTTAAACATCGATTGTTTTAGGTTAGGCATTAATTAAAACAAAAACATGTATTAAGAAAATCAGAAAACATATGTATTAAAATTTAAAATCACAGAGCCAACACATTTTTCTCTTCATAAATTCGAATATTTTTTTTCAATGCTATGTAAAAACAACAGTTTGTTTAGGGTGGGTTGCAGAAAATAACTTTAACATTAACTAAGGGCTAATCAGCCGTCAAATCGACGTTTATGCAATTTTCGGGTTGCATAAAATTAACAATTGTTAAAATGACGTCACGTATAACATTAACATTAACCGTTCAATTTCGGGCGGTTATTGTTAAAGTCACGGTTATCTTTCGTTATTTGTGTGTGTTCTCTGTATTGATAATTGTCATTTGTGTATCGATTTGAATTATAAGCTGTACTTTAAAACAATTTACAAAAATACGCTGATAAATTCTGACGTAAAATCGCATCGCATCATTTCACTGGTCACTCTTTTAACTTTAACAATAACAATTATGACAATGGTGAAACAAAAGAATTTTCTATCCCGTGGTCATTGTTATTGTCACTACTAAAGTTAACTTTACCGTTAACAATAACGTCAGATTTTCTGCAACCCACCCTTAATCTCATTCCCTTTAACCGGTTTCTTTGTTCCGTCATAACCAGCCCTGCCTGTGAAAAAAGTCTTTCAGAAGGGACTGACGTGCCAACTATTGTTAAATACTTAAAAGCTGTTTTATACAGCTTCGGGAATTGTATTTTATAATCTCTCCAGATTTCTAATGGATTTTCGTTCAGTCTTCCAACAGGAGTTCTGAGATAAACTTCCTGATTTAATGTGTTATTCCTGTTATAGTGATGACTTAATAAGTAACTAATTTAATGTGGTCATATTAATGTGCACTTCAAAACGATTAAGACAGATTTTTGGTCAGAAAATAAAATGTTTGATTTTAGGTTAGTTCTAGGTCTGAAATGCCGACTTATGACAATAAAAACGCACAGGCAGCGTACAAAAGTAGTTCTACAATCCTATAATAGCAGATTTTCCGTGATAGTCCGTGTCTTTAAAATGTTTTTTGCACAGACTTGAATCAACTGTTGATACAAAGGTTATAATTTTTGTAGCTCTTTCTCACTTTGTTTTTTTCAATGCTGGGGCTTTTGGAAAAAGATGATTACCACGATTAAAACAGCCTGGTACTTAACACAGTGGCATATTAGAAAAAACCTAATAATTCTGATTGAGAATCACGATTATGCATGAAATTGACAGTTGTCAGTCAAACCATCGACGATGCGCCATCTGACGGGATAAATACGCAGTGTGGATGTGAGTGTGGATCCCCATTTGCGTATTCGATGTATCGAATGAAAAACATCGATATGTATTCGATGTTGAAGTATTAACAATATATCGGTTCAATACGATGCATCGATACAATACATCGAGTGTTTTTAAAACATCGATGTATATCGTCCACCCCTAAACTACGGGAAACCTTATGGTATTACAACACACAAACCGGAAATAAATGGGACACACCAAAATTAGTCTCGATGCGGGATTGAACCCGCTGCCTATCTTTTAATAGCTGGCTACTTAACCATTTGCGCCATAGAGGCTGTCAGCCAGAGTAGATAATGTTTGCGCTTTTACAGTAGTCGAAATTCCGATCTGTTTACAGACGAGCAAACAAATAAAAAAAAAAAACATTTTCAAAAAAACAAATACACATTAAAATAGGTAAATTTATTTTCTCCTTCAAAATCTTCACAATTATAAAATTATCACAGCCATTTCAACGCCATAAATATTATGAAAAACTGAATTATGAAATAAAATATATTTTTACGAATTATTGAACACTTAAGTCTATAAATATTATTAAAAACTTTGGTAAATGCGACAGTTTTTCAAAATACTTATGCCAGTACAAAAAAAAATTAATAACTTATTTTCTATGCAATACATTTACTTAAACTATTTACACAGCACGCCAAGTTTCAAAATTTTATTAATGGCAAAAAAAATTAAAATGCATCGGTTACATCTATAAATATATCTTCAATTCTAGCCTTTCAGTTGGCCTTTCAGTGAGTCCAATTTAATCTTGTTAACGATTTTACAATTTAATCTTAACATATTTATTCCTGTCTTTTTTAATTAAAATATCTTATTTAAGTTGCCTGGGACTGAAATGTGTAGGTAACTTTATTACAAGTTTGCCACCTATCACATTTTGGGATTAAAAGATAAAAATAAGGTGTGCGAACTCTAAGAGTGGGTTGATATCTCTTCTGCCTACCCTTTAAACATACAGGTGTGAGCGTACTCAATACATTACGAACATTTTGCATATATTTTTCAGTCCCTTGCAATATGATATGTACACTTCGATCAAATATACTTGATGATACGTGTATAATTGATCGATGTATGTACATCTTTTTAATCGCGACACATGTGTTTGGTTTGCACTACTGACCCAGTTTATCTGTTATTTCCCGATAACCTTTTTTATAATTTAACATAAGAGATACCTACTGGATATAAATTATACCTAGAAATAACCTTAAAACCTTTACATGAGTAATGTTGGAGCTTGGACTCGTGGCGAATTTTCCTGACTCAGTGCGGAGACGCATTCGCATCGAGACTTTTTTGTGAAAGAGCTATTCTTTTAAAACATCATAGGTTTATGAAGGTACTAGATTGCTTGAAATTGTCTAAATGATTTATACCTCATGGTCCTCATTACCTAAAATGCGTCGAGATAAAAATAACTTTTTTTTGGCGCTTATAAATTGAGCAAGGGGTTCACAAAAATTAAAGTTTGAGAACCCTTGTATTATATTTATAAGTAGTTGCTAATCATGAAAACTGCACTGCCTAGTGACCATGATGAATTTTCATAGGCAAGACAGTACATACCAACCACCAAACAAATACAATTAAAGATTATTGTTACTTTCACTTAATTGCTGTGCTATTATCTATATTGCTAATTAAGCATACAATTAAATGATAATATCCCCTTAGAGACATTTTTCCACAAATCTTTGGCCCGTATCAATGTTTGTTTTATTTGATAGCCCGCTATGACGTAAAACATCACATACTTAGAACATGGCAAATATATCGTTATTGTGAAATAATCGATAGGTATATTTTATCTTATTTATTGGGGTATGACTGCCTCGGTGGCGTAGTTGTATGACGGTATGATTGCAAAGCTGAGGTTCGAGTCCCGGGTCGGGCAAAGTCATATTGTTTTTCTATTCATTATCAGCCCGGAGTCAGGAATTTGTGCCCGGTATGGCGATGGGCTCGCCCCCTATCACATCGTGGGACGGAGCATACAAGGCGAAATGTGGGTGTCCTGGTGGCGCCTCTGCCTACTCCTTCGGGGATAAAGGCGTGAGTATATGTATGTATGTATGTATTTATGGGGTTTAGTTGCCTTGACCAATTACCACGTTTGCTAAATACGTTGACATATATTTTTAAATTGACTAAACATTAAACGTTTTGTTATTGCTAACATTTTGATTCCACAATAATTTTCAACGTTTTTAAATGCGAATTCATGTTTTTTACTTAATTAATGTACCTTACTAAAAATAAATGATACAAGCCACACAAATATACATATTTCAATCTTATCTGCGCTAATGTATGGACTGATTGGTTAGTATAATAATATATTAACTTTTGCCCGCGAGAAGAGATATCGGAATGAATTCGTAATCAATTACGGTAATTGTCGTATTTAAAGTAACCTTGCGAGATATGCATTCGGGTGCGGAAGGTCGATCGGTGGTGATGCCACGTGTGTATCGAGAAAAGCGGTATATAATTATTATTTTTTTATTGCCGTATAAGCAGACGAGCTAGCGGCCCGCCTGATGGTAAGCGGTTGTGGAGATGATATGACTATGTTGTGTTATATGGACTAAAGTCTAAAAGATATCGCGGGAAATATTATATAACACTTATAAGATATAGATTTTGTGTCTAAAAGATAGCAGAAATGCAAAACTTTAAGTAGGACTCAAAGTGACTGAAGTTTTTAGTATTTCGATACTAGTATTTTTGGTTTTTCATTTAATACTAAATATAAATTTAATTACGCATAAATGTATACCTTAAGTATCCTTCGTTATACTAAAATTAAGACCTAATTACTGGTCCATATCAATATGTAACAATTACAAATAAACATTACTTACAATAAGTATATTTGATTTAAGTTTTCAAGTTTCTTTTCACGCCCAATTCGCACAGGGATATAAACGAACCATCCCGTTATTAAAATATTATCAATAGTAAAGATCTTACGATTTTACAGCAATGGAACGGTTTTTGTTCCAAAAATTCCATATTTTGCTTCACTCAATGTTCGTGACTTGAATTTCGATAATTCGCGTTGAGTCTTGAGTCATTACTTCCAATAGAGTCCAAAATTTTACCCGATGGTTTGAGAAGGATGCTTAGTAGAAATCATACTGTCCTCTGCCGAAATACACGTAGTCGGAACACCATCTTCTAGCCTTGAGATCAGTGGAACAGCATGAGGGATACGCTATCCTCGACTTGGTAAGCTTGGCACATCTTTGGCAGAGGTCTAGCAATTCGTCCTGTAAATAGAAATATTTTTAAAAACCATATTTAATTAAAAAGTTTGTACTATTATTATGGAACGAATAATATATTTTACATTCCTATTATAATATGAGGGTTTTAAATTTCAATCTTCCCTCAAACGGTAAAATAGAAATATAAATCGAAGTACACTTTTTTGTTCTACACGCGATATCCAAAACCAAATTTCGTGTTAGCGTTTCAAAGTGGCTAATAAAGCGCCTATGTAGGCGTTGAAATCTTTGAGAAGGCTTAAAAGGTAAGAGAAAATTCGGGTGCATTAATAATAAAATTAACACAGACGACGGGAGATATAGCTGAACATAACACTTTAAATAGCTTTGTCACCGGAGCAGAGTAAGCATTACGCAATATTTAAAACAAAAATTAAACACCGATGCAGCCTACATGTAGTATATAAAAATATTTTGATTAATTATTTTTACAATACACAACAATTATTTAATAAGATAAAGTTGAGAAGGGATTGAATTTCATATTAAAATCGACAAGTATTTTTTTATTGGGATAAATTAAAAAATCCATGATATAAATACAAAAAATATGCAAAAGAGGGGTCAAGTTGGCCGTGAAGCCGTATCTGCCTCTGAGTGGAGATAGTTTCCATGCAGCCTGACATTGATTCGTTTGGTGTGGTGTATTTATGGTGGGAACCCGTTTTTCACACAAATGTTGGTCGGTATTAACTGTTTTCAATCAGATGCCAATTTGGACCAGCTTGGCAACAACTGGTTACCTCGAGGAGACCGACCCCCGAGGGGATATCAAAGCTTTTTGTATATATACGGGTTGGAACGAAAATGTTGATATCGCGATTCAGGACTCGTGCACCAATCCATATTTTAAGATGAAATTATTTTGAGAAAGATCAGAAAAATATACGAATTATATAGAAAATCTTATTGGAATGATTGTAAAATGAAAAAGTGTGTTGGAAATTAATTTAAAATCTGGTCGTGCGATTATAATCAATTAAAATATTTAGTTTGTTTTAAATTTTTGCAATTATTATTTCCAAAATAAGCAATAATAAAGCCAAAATACTTTTCCTATGTTTCTATATTAATTAAAGCTATTTTAAATTGTTATTAAGCCCTTATAAGTCATTTTCAATCGGGTATGACGTCACCGCCATCTACCCTTCCAGTCTAGCTGGAAATAACAGGTACGCTTAACGAAAGGGTGAAAGAGAACCAGATGCAGACTGTTCTGGATTTCGCTACAGTTTTGCGATAGGGGTCGTTTTATTCAATGTTTATATCTGGATTGAATGCCTATTTTAGTATAATTAAAAAAAAAGTCATTGATAATAAATTGATTCAGTTTCCGCATAACTTCTACATTAATCCGTCCTAATATTATGCAAAAGTAAGTTCTTAGTTACATGTTCAAAACTACAGTGCTTAAGTGCCGAAATCGAATGAAGCAAAGTGATCGTTTAGAACCTGGAGAAGACTTTGGCTCCTTTTTACTTCTGCATTCACCTTCTAATGATTAAAACGTTGACAAAGGGAAATAATTTGTTTCTGGTTAGTATTCCTTGCTTAGTACTCAATAAGAAGTGAAGTGAAAATATTATATTGGCACTCTAAGCCAAGAAAATTCAGTAAATATGATTCATATTAATGATATAATGTCCGATATCATCTTCAACCACAGAAAATTCACTAAACTTAAGCCTCTCCAAAAATGTCCTTTCCATCAACTTACAACCATTAATTTAATGAAAAAAACCTTACATCTTTAGTACACTCTGCAGACTCTGTGAAGATGCCACTGCCAGGCGCCAGCCACGGAGGTCGCGCGTTCGATTCCCGGATGAGTACCGACAGGCATGCCAGAAGCAGCAAGCAGGCTATTAAGTTGATCTGAAAGAAAGAGACAATTTAAAGACACAATATCAACAAAGATTTCGAAATTTCGTAGTTAATAATCACTCGCTTCGGTAAAAGAAAACATTGTGACGAAACCTGCAGACCTTTTTTTCCATGGGGAATATCCTCTTGGATTCATGCGCTAAGCGGGAATGCCGGATTTATACCGACTAACAACTCCATGTTGCTTCATCGGCAATTTGGAGAAACTCCGGGATTTCATAAAGAACACGCCGAGATTCCTCCAGTGGGTAGCTTGTATGCACAACTTGTAGGAAGCTGTTCCTTCCCCGTCTACAGCCTCATCTAGCCAGGGTGACTTCTGGCATCAACTCGGCGTATTCGTCTCCGAGCGGGGTCGACCCTCTCCAGATCCCGCTCAGCTGCCTCCTTCTTCACCATTACGGTTTCACAGAAGGAGGCTACGGCTTTCCATTAGCGTTCTCCCCCTAGCATTGCCAACATGACAGCTGGCAGGGAAAGGTTTTAGGCGATCTGATTGACCAGGACTCGCCGCTCAGCCTCCCAGGCAGAATACTGCAAATCGCCGTTGCCTCCCGTCCTATCTTATTCAGATGAGAGTTCTGCACTACTATTGAAAGCTATGTAAAGTCCACCAACTCGCACCAAGCCAGCGTGGACTAAGGCATGACATGCCTCATAATCGTAGAGGAGGTCAGTTGTTCAAGAGTGGGTTGTAAATGACTACGTACAAAAATAGTTTGTGAAATACTAAAACCTTTTCAGCTCTAACTAAAACGATATCTCTCCATATTATAAATGTATGATCACTACTAGGTTATTTTAAGAGGTGCAAAATACGATGATCTTATTAGTATTAAAGTCTCAGCGAATCAATATAAAATTAAAAATATATGACATTTTAGTGTTTTTTTAAATAAGATCACACAATTAGTGACTATTAAATAAAAACATTAAAGGTTTTTACTGACTGCCTCGGTGGCGCAGTTGTACTTCGGTACGATTACAAAGCCGAGGTCTAGGGTTGGAATCCCGGGTCGTGCAAAGTGATATTAGATTCATCAATTAATTATATCGCGGCGTCAGGAATTTTATTTGCGCGATATGACGATAGGCTCGCCCCCTATCACATCGTGAGATGGAGATAAAAGACGAAACGTGGGTGTCCTGGTTGCACCTCTACCTACCCCTTCTGGGAAAAATGTAAGAGTTTATGTATGCATGTAAGTTTTCCTTCATAATATCTCAACATAAAATAAAATGTCATTAATTTTGCTAATTAGTAATAATAAAACACTTCATTATCTGTAAACGGCAACAATTAGGTACCTACAAACTGTTTTAATGATCAAGTTTTGTCATCGCTTACTCATATTTATAACGAAACATTTCAAATACCTACCTCGCCTCTTAATTTCATTGAAATGAATCGGAGAGATAACTATGTCTTGAAATTTGATATTATGTTCAATTGTACTGCACTAATTACAAATTGCAATTTCCAAAAAATCTTTAATAAATAGATATTATCAAGCTTTAAGCCGAACTTTAAGGCCTAATTTTACAATCATCAGATAATTCATCAAATAGAACACATCATCATCATCAGCCCGTTGCAGTCCACTGCTGGACATAGGCCTCTCCCAAGGTACGCCACAGAACCCGGTCTGCTGCTTTACGCATCCATCCATATGGGCTGGCCCCATATGTTGCAGAATAGATATCCGCTGGAGTAAGCGTCTTCTGAGACCGCGTATTGGCAAACGTTGGACGTCCTATGGCCAGATGGTGGGACGACGTGCTCAAGAGGGCCGGCAGCGACTGAATGCGTAAATTAAAATACAATATGGGCAAATTCAAATAACAGTTTTATTTATTAAATTGCCCAATTGTGTAATCTTTCTATTTAGCTATATTTTAATTTATTTCATACATATATTTTATCTGATGGTTGAAAATTAGGCCTTGAACTGATGAATAATTTGTGAAAATTGATCGAACGGTTTTGACGATATCGTGATATCATAAGATTTGTATGTCTCAAAAGCTTTTATGTAATCTTTTGTTCTGTTAAATTCTTATCAAGTTAATTATCCATTTTATATAAAATTCTTCTTCTTCTTTTTATTATAGAATGGCTCCCCCTTAGTATCGGAGATTTTGCCAATATAACATTTAAATCATGGCACAAAATTGATAGGTTATTAAAAGAAAAAGAAATGAAAATTACATATTTTATTGTCATGATTATTATGAGAACGTTCTATAAAGTAAATATTTTACAAATAATTCATTTTATTCAGAGTGGATCATAATCCGTATCCAAATGATGTTAATGGAATTATATACGTTTTTTAAAAAACTTTTATTATACTTTTTTGTTAGTTGTAAAGCCTTTCTAAAAGTGAAAGTTACGTGAAGAAATAACTTTGTTGTTATTTATATCATAGCTAACTAAATCGATTTTAAATAGTTGCTGTTTAGAGTGGATTTCCTGTGTTTAAAGGAGAGAGAGAACAAAAATAATATTTTAAAAATCTAAAATACACGCTTCAGTAAAAGACCCAAAATTTCAAGTTAATTCGACGTTTTGAAGTGCTCTAAAATTGACTTCAAAGATTCTATTCCATACATAAATACATACAGGCGAAGCTAATAAAAGCATGTTAAAAATAAGATGAACTACCAACTCATTCTTAACCAACAACTTGTTTACTAGTAGTAAATACACGAAAATTCAAGTGCGGGTCGCTAGTACTACGGTGTTATCAGTGACCCCTGCGAGTACTAGGGTCAACTGAGTAAACAATATGTTTTCCCAACGCCCTAAAAACCTATGCTAATCATTGCACCCTACGCTATTTCGATGACCGATGACGTTCGACCCAAATAAAACGAAAACAAGTTTGGCCCAGTTTAAAACGGCTTTTTATCTGTTTGTGATTGAGTCGGTCCATTGATTTCTGCTCCTGTAAGCCAGGATCGATAAATTGTTCTGATAATACCGAGTATTGAGCGAGTTTTTTGTATGAGAACTGTAAAGTGAATAACATGCATGGTGAAGTGCTAATCGAATAAATATGTAGGTGGAGGAGATCGGAGTTTCCAAGAATATTCGAGAAAAATAAATAAAAAAATACACCTAAATTTCACGCATATAGTCCTGACCTGACCCCACACTTCGAGTCTTGTTTCGTGAGTATCAGGAACTACGGGAGACTTTTCGGTCTCACAAACATCCACAAATAATTGTGGTTAAAACAAACATTTTTCTTGGTGCGGGGATCGAACCCGCGGTCTCCTGTTTCACAGCCGGCGTCTAACTAACTGCGTCAAGGAGGCTGCAAAATGTTTTGATTTTTTCTCTTGGTTTAGCTACACACGTCGTGGAAAGCCCGCTATGACCGCACAGTGGTCATATACGCTGTTCGCTACCTTCACGTTACTATATGGATAATGAATATCCTCCGGCAAAAGCTAACCTGCTATTTTATATTGGATTTCTATGAGATGGTGGTAGCATCCTGGCCGGGTCGAGAAATTTAGTTATTGATTCATACTGAGTTCTACCACTAATGGTCTTTGGAAATGTGTAACTTGCTTTAACCCGCAACGGATTAAACCAAATTGTTAATAGAAAGTCGCTGAATGCAGGCTAATTTCAACAGGTCGCTGTAGAGATCCTTGGAGAGGCTATGTTTAGCAGAGGACGGCATGTGACTGAAGATGATGATACATAATAATACATTTAAAAACTAAGTATAGGAAAAAGCAATTCCAATTAAATAGCTGAATCTAACACCAATCAGGAACGGCGCGATGAAGCGAAAATATATAAATCCCACGTAGGTACTTATAATATTTTGCAAATAATGCACATCAATCTTTTAATTCTTTCTCACGATCCATTAAGCTGATAACGAGGATTTTGATACCTGCACGATAATATATATTGCAAGGTATGCACCTACTGATAAATGCAATTAAATCTAATTAGCACACCATATCGATTATCCACGAACAATAGATGGTTATATCGTGCCAGCCGACTGCCTTACTGAAATATCCCTGGCCTCGTTGAGGGTGCCAACAGGAGCTTAACATTTGTATCGTAATGGCCCCCGCCGAGCTCGAGATTTGTACAGTTATGAGATCGAGCCAGCCGAAGACAGACATGGTTGTAGGTCTCACATATATGAGAGACCGCCTGGGTAGGTACCACCGCAATGTCTATTTATCCCGCC
Source organism: Deilephila porcellus (assembly GCA_905220455.2). Taxonomy (NCBI): domain Eukaryota; kingdom Metazoa; phylum Arthropoda; class Insecta; order Lepidoptera; family Sphingidae; genus Deilephila; species Deilephila porcellus. The sequence goes on along the minus strand of LR999996.1, from coordinate 7,780,792 downwards.
AGACAGCAGTGTAAGTGGGGAGGAAAAAGGATGGGAAGAGGAAAAGGGTATCGGTATTTAACAGCCCTCGTGGCGCAGTTGGTTAGACGGCGGCTGTGAAACGAGAGGCTAGAGGTTCGATCCCCACACTGAGAGAAATATTTATGCGGCTCACAAATATTTCTTAAGGTCTGGGTGTTTGTGGGACCAAAAAGTCTGATACCAGCGACACAAGCCTTAATGTATGTATAACTTAAGCCCGAATACTCAAACGCCACTTAAATTGTATGTTGTACTTAAATACGTAAGCCCCGCTTAAATGTACTGATTAAGTGGGACGCGGGTAATTAAGTGCAGCTTAATATTTAAATGGTGTTTGAGTATTCGGGCGTTAATGTATTTTGTATTTGTATTTATTTATTGGCAATCTCACTCACCGAATGAATCGCGACAGCTAAGCTGTCGTTTCACGTGAGATAGAGGCACAGAAACGAACCTGCTCAATCATGCTGAGTCAGCATGATCAGCATGGCTCTAACACGTTATTATCTTTTTATCTATAGTATTATTATCTTGTCGATGCTACAGACTATCTGTTAATCACAATTTTTGTGGCGGCGTCGTGATAATAGCGGAATAATATAATTTAATATAATCGTCAGATTTTTGTATAATTTTTAAAATGTGGGATAAGATATGAACATTGATTTTTTTTATTGTGAAGCGTCTTATTAGGAACACTATATTTAAAGCATCACGGATAAATCCACAGGCGAAAGATCTAAAGTTTTTGGCAATTGTCGTAAGATATAGCCGGGATTGCACTGCACACCTCCATCACATCTTGGGATGAGAATAAACTCGCCGGCATAAGTGAGATCTGTGCCTACCCCTTCGGAGGTACAGGTGTGGACTTATGTGTGTATGAGAGATGGTGGGACGAGCTAGTCTCAAATTGGATTTACTGAATAAAGTAATGAGCGGGCAAGAATGTAAAAAGGTGAACGTGGTCCTGGACTGCCTCGGTGGCGTAGTTGTATTACGGTACGGTTACAAAGCTGAGGTCTCGGGTTCGAATCCCGGGTCGGGCAAAGTGATATTGGATTTTTCTATTCATTATCAGCCCGGCGTCAGGAATTTGTGCCCGATATGGCGATGGGCTCGCCCCCTATCACATCGTGGGACGGAACATGCAATGAAGGCGAAATGTGGGTGTCCTGGTGGCGCCTCTGCCTACCTCTTCGGGGATAAAAGCGTTAATTTATGTATGTATCACCATCATCATCAGCCACTGGTAATCTTCAGTTGCACATAGGATTCTACCAAGAATCACAGCGATTTGATGGAAGCAGCCTTCAACCAAGACCTACCTACCTCTTGTTTCTTTCTTCGATGGTCCGCCTACCTCGTAAGGGGATTCTGGAGCTAAGCTAACCGATATGTGGTCTCTACTCGACATCTTCTCGGCCCATTGGGTATTAGTTTTACGTACGTATTATGTATGCATATCAAGCCCAGTACTTAGTAATAGAATTGGGTATTTTACTATAAGAAAGAAAAAATCTAAAAACTATAAATGTATATAGTAGAGCATTAAGCAATAAGTATATGTTAATTTCAGTTTTTATTTCCAAGGAATAAATTTTATAATTCGTTTTGAAAATTTCAATTTTTTTATCTGTCCTAAAAATATGTGAAACGGCTGCCGCCATGATGGATAACGATTCTACGTCATTCCGTAAGTAGAATACCCCCTCCGGTGTCCAAGAGCTCATACAAACACAGGTTGTTTACTGGTTGAGTGACGTATCATTTTAAAGGAACATGGCGCCTAGCGTTTTCACATATTTGCGCGCATAAATTTAAAATTTAAATTTTAAATGGTTTTTTATTGGACTTGCCGAGCGAATAAAAATTTGATATTTTTTTAAATAGTTTGTCTTAATCTTAGGAACAACTTAAAAGACTTTTTGAAAATGGGTAGAATACCCAATTGTGTACAATAAATTTTGATTGAGAGGTATTTTTCATAGTCTCCCACGCTGGCATCTTGAAAGTTGGTTAAAGTTAACAGTCTTGCTACATTAGGGGAGGCCATCCCGCAATGGAACTTGTAGTGCCACATTGAAATAAAAGGAAAAATTGTTACACAATTCAGCGATTGTTTTAAAAAAATTAGCTTAATACGATAAATAATATATGTATGTAAAATTGCAGGATTCTGACCTTCGCAGGGTCAAGGTTTAAGTTTTATTTTGTCTGCCAGCTATAACAGTACTGCTATATCAATGTCGTCAAACTTACTCCTGTTAAAATTGGTAGATTTTACATACCTACTAAAAAAATATTTTAAAGATATTTGTGGTAGGTTTCTTCACAATGTTTTGTCTGGACGAAATAAATTAAACTTGGCGCCATTTGTTTACACGCGAATTCATGTATTATTTATGCACGATTAATTAGTCAATAATTATCTGCTTTTTTAATTCTCGCTATACTGGGACAAACACTTCTTAAAAAGTTATCTTGTCGATAACTTTGTTTACATTCAATTTTTTTACTGCTCGTACGATCGTTGCCTTGGGAATAACATATCCGGGTATTCCAAGTTAAAATGAATCCCTCAGATTTGGAGGGGTATTCCCGATTTTTGGGTAAAAATTATTGGTCCCGCGTGGCACTACGCTCACGGCTCAGATTTTCGGGGACATGAACAGCGGAATTTTCAGAAAAGTGTAATAGGTATATATTTTTTATATGTATATATTTTTTAAATAATAGGACCGGCAAATGAGCAAGGAGGTCGTCTGATGGCAAGTGATCACTGCCGCCCATCAACATCCACAACGCAGGGACCATAGATGTGTTGTCCATCAAATCGGGAAGGACAAAGGATGTCAAGTCAAAGTCAAAGTCAAAATTTTTTTTATTCAAGTAGTCTTTTACAAGATCTTTTGAATCGTTAATTTCTGCTACCACCGCTTCGGAACGTGTTGTAGCTGTGAAGAAGAAACGGCGCAAGAAACTCCCTCAGCAACACGAACTGTCTTCTTTTTTTTTTTTTTTAAAGCCAGTTTAAAATACAATGTCACAATATTGTCTGCGATGGAAAGCGTTAACAATGGGAAGAGGAAATGGGCATTCGACAATCTCATTCACATAATGCAACGCGACAGCCAAGCTGTCACTTCAGGGATTCGTGAGCAACCTATCTCCTTTTTATAATAATTAGGATTTATTTTTAAACAACCGATAGCCATAGTAATTTTTCATGCAGTACGATATTTTCGTAAGTAACGTTTTGTGCGGTTATCGTGATTTCAAACTTAGTCTTTATTTATCTTAATGATGGGAAAGTCATTAGGTACCACCGCAATGTCTATTTCTCCCGCCAAACAGCAGTGTAAATGCACTGTTGTGTTCCGGTTTGCAGGACATTGTAGCCAGAGTAACTACTGGACATATTGAGACATATCTTATGTCTCAGGATGGCGGGCGCAGTGGAATGCCAAGCATTATTTTAAAATTCATGGTGTTGTTTGATTTTGCTACTGTCCATGACCGGTCGTATCGCTTACCATCAGGCGAATGACATGCTTGTCTCGACATTCATTGACTTAAAAAATATTTTTTGGTTGTGCCTAGACTGAACCGATCATTATAAAATAATGCATGTACATTTTCAGGGGTAAAGATATAGCTATAAGGTACTTTTTATCCAGAAAACAGAGACTGGTCCCGAATAATAGAAATATAAAAAGGAGCCAATCAATAGCTTATGTTATAGAGATTATTATACTTCATAATTTTAATTTTTAGTGTTGATGGCCTGTTGGTAACGAACCGGACAGGGCTATCAACACGGAGGTTGCGGGTTCAAAAATTTACACCTTTCACTTATAATATTAAATAATAAATAAATAAATACACCCAACAGTTACATTCAATATTAGCATGGAATTAAAAAGTTCTAAATGGGAATACATGAATTTCACAGAGTTAGTTTTAGATGAGATATTTTATGGGAAATATGAACTGACTAGCGGCCCGACCCGGCTCTGCCCGAGTGCAGACACTTTTTGAGTCCAGACCACATCAGATACATATTATTTCGCGTACGAACTGTTTTATATTTACTCAACGTGACTCGTCCTTTATACAGCTTTTCTCGTCCCGGTACATCTCGTTCTGTCCCGTCTCAATCTGTTCCATGACTCAAAGCATGCAATCCTGTCCTCTTATATCCAATTTTATCCACCCTATATTCTATCCCAAACCATCCCTCTGAGTGGGAAGGAGTAGCAAATATACATATATGTATTTCTTGCTCCTCCCACGGGAACACTACGTTTTTGGGATAAACAGTATCCTACGCGTTTATCTAGGGTATCAGCTACCTTCATACAAAGTTTTATTAAAATTGGTCCAACCGTTTGAGCGGGACTCCTTGATCGTGCCACGGGAACACAACATTTTATCGGGATAAAAAGCCTATGTGTTAATCCAGGATATTAGCTATGTCCATACCAAATTTCAACAAAATTGGTCCAGCCGTGTGAGCGTGAAGAAGTTACAAACTCACAAATATTTGTTTCAGTGCGAGGATCGAACCCGCAGCCTCACGTTTCACAGCCGGCGTTTAACTAACTGCACCACGGAGACTGTCAATCATGCTCCTGCAGCCCACAGAATTCTTATTGAGTCTCATAGTGAGCATCTTTCATCGGTATCCACGTACAGAAACACAATATTTTGACGTTGAAAAATAATTATTTTGATATTGGAAAGTTGAAAATCGCTCTGAAGTCTGATTACTCGAAAAAGTTTAAAGACTGATGAATTAGAGGACTCGATGCACCACCTGATTAACTGCAAGTGGAACTTGAACAATCATTTTTAAAACATTTTGAAATGTTAGGAATGATCCACTACATAGCAGGGACATTGTGTGTCTTATGAATTAAAGCCGAGAGACGAGAGAAATCCAAAGTGTTACATTTGATAGCGACTGGTGATAAGAAGTAGACACAGTAGGAGAGCCCTGAGAGTAAAAAACAGTGATGTGAGGATCGCTGTCGACTGTAATTTATGTCTTTGAACGGAAAATTGAAGGAAAACGTCCGCTATTCGAGCAGAGACGCTACAAGTTGATATTTGCATGACACTCCTCGGCCACATGTGGGAAAACCTGGTAAAACCTAAGTGGGAACGCTAACTGGAAAGTATTATCCCTCCCGCTGTATTTACTAGACCTGACCTCCAATGACCATGACGATAAATTATTCCCATCGATGGCATTTGGTCAGGATGAGCAGCGCTCCCATTATTATGACAATATCGAAATGTGGGTCAATTCTTCCATAGCATTGCAACAGGTTTCTTTTTCCGATGTGGTATTAATGTTCCTGCCAATACCCTACAGTGGGACGTATATGGGCTGATACAGATGTAATTGTAACTGTATACCGGGTATATCAAGACTGCGACCGAAAACGAAGCCAGGTGGTAGTTGGAGTGGTTCCAAACACGATGCAAATAAAAATTTCGCCAAAACAGTGACAGATATTTTTTTAGAATTTTTTAAAAATCATCGTGTATGGGTGGTAAATACCTAGTTTTTGCGAAAATACTAATTAAAACCCTTACGTACCATTGCGTGTTAAAAAATAAAGAGGTGTACATCTTTATTTTAGGAAAATTATGTATTTATCACCCAAATACGACGATAAGTAAAAAATTACAAAAAAAAAGTTGTCGATATTTTTACTTGCATTGTGTCTGAAGTCACCTGGCCTCGTTTTCGGTCGCGGTCCTGAAATACCCTGTATAAAGCTTTCATTTTCTCTAAAAACTTCGGGAATTTATTTAAAGTCGTATAGACTTTAATAAAAGTTTAGTTTTTCTTACATTTCCTATAAAGTTATGAAAGGTGTGGTTTCATGCTTGATAGTATAATATAAATATTTACACGCTCCATGATTTATAACTTTTTCTACAATGTTGCAGTAAACAAGATTAAAGATTAAATGAGTCATTCAAAATAAAAATTACTTTGATTAAACCAATAAACATAATTGAGAAATATTTGTATTGTAAGAATAAACTTCCACTAACTCCGTTTTCCGAAAAATAAATTGTAGTGAATCTTTAAAAAATCGCGTCGGGAAGTCAAAATATATAAAAAAGCTACGATATAAACCGTAAGATTTGTTTAATTCCAAAGTGCAACATTCGTAAAGTTATTAAAATCTTAAATCTTAATTTAATTATAGTTTAATAACTATAATTAATTAAGATTTATTAGATAACTATGTTATGTTATATGCAAAAATAGTTTTAAAATGATGTAGGTATGTTGAAACGTTGGATTCGCAAAAGTTTTAGTAAATCACGTAGAAAACTTGGATTTTGTTTTTATTCTACAAAACAACAAATATTTATCATATTTAGTCAAAAAATACGATCACATTAACGAATTTAAAAATAAATTCCCATGTAGGCTGTATAGAACCACTTCTTTCGCCGTAAAAAAAAACAAAAACTCACCTTTATTTCAACGAAAGACGCCATTTCCCGAGAATAAACACTATATTCACTTCCGATGTTTTTCGTGGTTTTAATTTATATTGTTTTGTTGTTCTCAGCAATGCGGCCGGCCCGTGTTTGCCTGACGGTGAAACTGCTAGTTTTAATACATAAACGTGTTGATACCCGCCCTGTATCGGGAACACCGGCGTCTCGCGTGCTAGACTGATGATTTAGATAACTTTTTTAGGGTTCTGCATGGTGATAAAAATTTATTTTGCTACAAAGGTTATTTGATTAGGCTTTGGGGGTAATTTAGTCATTTATTGAAGTAGTTTGGATTTTTTATATTGTCAAAAGTCGATGTGAAAATATTTGGAGGTGTGTTCAGCAGCGGAGTTCCTATTGCCGAAGATGATGACAATAAAAGAAAATTACAGTAAGTATTTGGTTCACATTTAAATCTACAATATTTTTCTGGAAAAAAGCGTATTATGCTTCCCTTTTAAGACTCCTATTTATTTTAACAAATGAAAACCATTTAGCTTAAGCTTATGCTTCTGTTAAGCTTTCCTAGTAGTAAAGGTTTTGCCGATCTTCAAAAACACGGTATACCTGGACGTGTATCAGCTACGGTAATACTTGATATTTTAGAGAATGGAATGCTGTTTCCTTCTATGTGAGCACCTCACACACTTACATAATTGGATCCTCTAGAGGGCGCTGTTTAATACGAAGCGGTTCTTATGACCTCTTTAGGATGCCTCTCATCGACAGGGGATACCGCAGTGAAATGCTTACGCCGCCCAATTACAGGGCTGTTAATTCAAGCATTGGGAGAGAGAGCGGTTTGGGTCACCGGACTCCCTGACGTCTGTGTCCACATCGCTTTAAGTGTGCTGTTGGCTAGATTTCTAATATAGAAAAAAATGCCTGGAATGTCGACTATAATCCTATGGTCGCCATCTTAGTGTCTATTATCGCATCTGCAGTACCTACATCCTAGGCAAGAAGTGTCCAGTATTAATACCCAGTTTCCAAGAAAAATTCTAAGGACATGATACCGGTCGGTAGCAGTTGTAATACTAAGGACGCCCTGGGCGAAATTTCTACAGCGCCCTCTATTATCCAAGCCTAAGAAATAATCTGTAAGACCCGGCATGCGGCGCTCTTTTGTCACTAGCGCCCTGGACCGCCGTCTAACCTTACCGTACCGTAATGCCAGCATGGCAGGTGCAGTGCTCTTATGCTTCCAGACGCTATTATCGGACGCCCGTAAGTTGGGGGCGTTCTGGACCGAAAGGTAGAAAATCAATAAATGAATACACCCAACAGTCACATACATAGTCCTGACGCCACACTAAGATCGAGTCTCGTGTCCTGGGTGTCACAAACTACAAGAAACTTGTCGTTTTCACAAATACCCAGACTCGAAAAAATACCTGTGGATCACACCTCCTATCCAGTAGATCCTAGCTCTATAGTAAAACCTATTAATAACGTATTCGTACTGCATCAACCTAAGATTTTTAAGCTAGAATACTAAAGGGTCGGTATATCTGGGATGGTACTACTATATCAAACAAAACCGTCAAGAATTAACAGCTTCAACGGTCCATACCGTAAGTTGGATTGCAGGATACATCAATGCTGGAAGAGACGCGACTGCCAACATGTTCCCGGTGGTCGTGGGTTCAAATTTCAGGGCACACCTTTGACTTTTCTAAGTTATTATAATTATTATTTGTACTCTTTATTGCACATATCAAGTTATATAGAAATTATATAGGAATTCGATAACAATAAAAAATAAAATGATAGGATCGGTGACCATATCGCATTGAGCGATTTATTCCTGTTATGTGTGTATTAATAGACAACCGCCACGCACTATAACGGTGAAGGAAAACATCTTAAGGAAACCTGCATACCATAGCGATTTGTAATAATTTCTATGGTATTTAAAGTCCGCCAACCCGCACTAGGCCGACGGGGCGTGGTGGAATATATGGCCTAACTCTTCTCAATCGTTCTCTAGATTGAAGAGGAAGCCCGTAGTCTGCAGTAGGACGTATATGAGCTGATACATTATTAATACATAATTTAAGCTTCAAATCTATTTTGACTATTTTTAACAAAAAGTTTAAGTCTTCCATTCATTGACACACTTCGCGGCGTAGTTGATTAATAGCTGACTATCGAAAGTACTTCACTTTTGGGTGTATTTATTCAAATCGAGATTGCCGGATTCTTTCCCATTCCTCTCGTGATTTGATGGGTCGGCAGCACATTTATAACCCAAGCGTTGTGGATTTTCATGTTCGGGAGTGATCAGTTACCATCTGATGACCTGTTTGATGGATTGCCGGACCTATTGCATAAAAAACATGTAATAAACATTGTAAATAGTTACAGAAATCTTCGAAGAGAAATTATAATGAACGCATATAATAGTTATGAGTAGGCGGGACTGTCTATACCTTTCATTACATTTCAAATTGTTTACATACAGCGATACAAAGGTTAATCTGTCTGCCGACATACCAATGACAAATACCGGAGTGTTATTTATATATTTACGTAATTATAGATATCTAATTATAATGTATATCGAGGTTTTGTTTACAGTGAAGAGGGAGGAGTTAATTTTAATATACAAATGTACATACCGGGTATATCAAGACTGCGACCGAAAACGAAGCTAGGTGGTAGTTTTAGTGACTACAGACACAATGCAACTGAAAATTTTGTAAAAAAAATGCGACATCACATCATATTTTGTTGGTACGTGGTATGGTAACATTTGTCTCGGTGCGGGGGTCGAACCCGCGGCCTGTCGTTTCACAGGCGGCGTCTTACCAACTGCGCCACGGAGACTATAAAAAATAGAACGAATAATTAGCTATCAATAACATAATTATTTGGTTTAAAACAGTTTTTTAACGTTATCAGTAACAACTGACTTCCTACATTGTCCGGTGCCACGGCCGATCTCAATGCCCTTCATTTTTCCGGAAACGTTTACTTAGAGGCTTATTAATTCTCACAATATATAAATATACCCTACAGTTACATTTATCATCCTGAATCCGGAACACTGAGATACAAGTCTTGGGTCGTGTATCAGAAACTACGAGTGACTATTCAATCTCAGACACCCAGACCGGAAACAAATACTGGTGTATACGGAATTAGGTAGTAGGTCTCTCATATGTGAGAGGCCGCTTGGGTAGGTACCACCGCAATGTCTATTTCTCCAACAAACAGCTGTGTAAATGCACTGTTGTGTTCCGGTTTGAAGGACATTGTAGCCAGAGTAAGTACTGGACATAATGAGACATAGCATCTTATGTCTCAGGATGGCGAGCGCAGTGGAATGCTTTGTAATTCATGGTGTTGTTTGGTTTTGCTACTGCCTGTGAGCAGTCGTATCGCTTACCACTAGACGAATGGCATGCTCGTCTCGCCATTCACAGCAATAAAAAATGGTCGACGTTTGAAGATAGATGACAAAACTCATAACATTTTCGTTCACAATTAAAATGAGTGGTAATTAAATACAGTCGTTACATCGAAAATCGGAGCTGTATTGCCTTAGAATCAAACCTTCAACTTTCAACTCATTAATCCTGTTCGCAATTAGGCTATCACACTTGCAATTAGCTAAAATGATTAAAAATAACATATTTATCTAAAAACCTAATTAAGTTATTTTTCATCGATGTGATAAGGTGGCAATTAACGGCGAAATAACGGAATCTCGTTACTCGTTTATCAGAAAAGTAACGGATATAACGACAGATAAGTGAACGTTTTGTAATGCTTTGTGTCCACTTTGCATGATATAACACAATGCTGTAATAATTTATACATGTTACAATAGACATAAGGTTGCAAGAAGTCGCCGGATGACAAATTTCATCAAATAAGTTTAAATATCTTATGGGTAAAAATACAACACCTAATTGCCTTACTTGTGGTGTAGTTGATGATGGAATGTTTTCGGAATGAAACGTTCATATTTGGTATTGATAAAATGGAAATTGGTGTTTGTAATGGTATTTTGACTATACCACTGATGACTCAAGAGTATGATATAACTTAGCTAGGTAAAGTTAGAAATCAAGATTGATATATTGTATTATTTTCAGTTGTGTTTTTTGTTATTTTTATTGGGGCGTCATTGTCGCTATAGCGATAAAGCTCCAAATAAAGAGAGAAAAAATAAAAGAAGTTGCTGGATGTAGGCCGCTTCCAACAGGTCAATGTAGAGATAATTGGGGAAGGCCTATGTTCAACAGTGGAGATCCCGTGTGTGTGATACTCAGGTCATACCGCATTAAGACTATTAAGAGGGGAACACCCTTAATATTGGGGAACGGAGAAAACGGGGATTTCATGCACGTAAACGCACACACCTGCGTGTTCTTGGCATTTAACTCAACCATATACCTGGAGGAATTGCTTGATTTAATTCCACCTTCACCATTCCTCTCCAGAACAACAAGAGGAACGGCTGGCTACCATCCTTATGTCGTTAATTTACCACGAATTCGCACGAAACTATTTGCGTCCTCATTCATCATCTGTACGGCGAAGGAACCTTACCAAAATCAGTATTTCCTGAGAGTTATAATTTAGGGATCTTCAAGGCTAGAGTGAAAAGGCACCTTCTAGGTAGTCAGCACCACTATATCGTCACTTTCCATCAGGAGATATTATGGTCGAACGCCTAACCTACAAACGTTAAAAAAAACATGTAGAAATGAGGTCCAAGGTCCAACTGAGCTCAATGACAAGACCTTCGCGACCTCTCACAGTGCCGACCCGGCAACCTGGGGGCTCAAAGTAGTATCGCCCGTGAACATGAGTTTGTTTTTTAAATAAAATCAGACTGTTTTCACATGTTATTGATAATACTTTATCAAAGTTCCTGGTGTGAATGTTACGCATTGAAATAAAACTGCTTTGTTGACGAATTTTATCGCGGATTTGTTTTTTTTTTAATTTTAATGAGGTATTAGTCATAAGCAAAGTTTATTACAATTACTTCCATTTTACTATAAAAATAAAAAGTTAAATAAAATAAGGTTTTCTTATATATTTTAATTCTGGTACTATTTACGAGTACATGTAAATGATAAATCTTTATCGAAATTCCTGGTGGTTACTGATAATGACGTATTTAGAATATAGTACGCACAGTCGTCACCGATTACGAAGGTGTAAAAGCCGCCATATTGCATAACGGAAGTGTATTTTGTGCACATCCGGTTCTGGTTATCACGCAGGTTAAAAAATAATATTAACAATAAAATGTGTGAAATTGTAAGAATGTAATAGTTAAGTTAACCTTTTAGTAAATAAATAAATACACCCAACAGTCATATATGTACAGAGTCCTGACCCCACACTAAAATCGAGTCCTGTGCCGTGTATCAAGAACTACGAGAAACTTTTCGGTCTCACAAACACACAGACCCAAAACAAACACTTGTGGATCACACAAATACATACAGGTTATATCAAGACCGCGACCGAAGACGAAGCCAGGTGGTATTATTAGTGACTTCAGACACAATGCAACTAAAAGTATCGCAAAAAAAATAATGTCGTATTTAGGTGATCTAAGTTCATAGTTTTCCTAAAATACTAATGTACACCTTTTTATTTTTAAGGACGCAATGGCACACAAGCTTTTAAATTACAATTTTCGCAAAAACTAGGTATTTACCACCCAAATACGATATTTAAAAATTGCATTGTATTCGTAACCGCTAAAACTACCACCTGGCTTCGTTTTCGGTCACAGTCTTGATATTACACGGTATAATAAATATATCTAAAGATAGTACTTTCACAACTTCAATACTGTACAATACGTTTTCTGTTTCAATCATTTCAATATATCTTGTAATCTGTATCAGCCCTTACATATGTCACCCTTACATATACCCACTGCCGACGAGCGTATCTATCGAACCGTCGCGACGGTACGATTGGGATGGGTTAGGCCATATAGTCCACCACGCTGGCTTAGTGCGGGTTGGCGGACTTTAGATACACTTGAAATTCTTACAAAATCTCTATGGTATGCAGGTTTCCTAACGATGTTTTCCTTTACCGTTATGGTGCGTGGTGATTGACTATCAATACGAACATGAGTCCGAAAAGTCAAAGATGTGCCCTGGGATTTGAACCCGCGACCACCGAGAACATGTTAGCAGCCGCGTCTGGTCCGTTACTAACAGACCACCAAGCATTTAATAATATATTTTCCAATATTGTACAAATACATTATGCAATAAAAAGCAAAAATGATATTAAAAATCTGCTGTTCGAAATCTTGACAACAATCATTCTAATTATTTTATCAGGGTAAGTTGGCCTGGTTTTGTTTTCGCGTGGATAACATGTGGGTGAGATAGTGGGAGCTTAGTTCTACACTGGTAATAACAAGCATGAAGCATGCCAGTTGAATGGGTTCCTATCTGTGTAGTGAGTGTTTTTTAAGATAGCAGTGGGACCATAAGGCCGCCACACCTTTTTACATGAGTAGAATAATTATTTATGATTATAACGATATCACTTAGGCCTCTATCACACTGGCGTTTTATGAGCGTTGGCATTTCTTTAACGTCGACGCGGCATTGACGTCACGGTTGTCTAGCGGCAAACGTTCACATTGTTACGGGATATGTCAATACGAGAATACATGTAATATACCGGGTATATCTGACTGAAAACGAAGTCAGGTGGTAGTTTTAGTGACTACAGACACAAAGCAACTAAAAATTTCGAAAAAAAACAGCGACGATTATATTTTATTTTTTTTAAGAATCATCGTATTTGGTTGGTTAATACATATTTATTGCTAGAATACTAATTTAAACCCATGCGTTCTACTGCGTCTTTAAAAATAAAAGGGTGTACATCATTATTTTGGGCAAAACTACGTATTTAACACCCAAACACGACGATAAGTAAAAAAATACAAAAAAGTCTTTACTTTTTTTTTTGCGAAGTTTTTGTTGCTTTGTGTCTGAAGCCACTGTAACTACCATCTGGCTTCATTTTTGGACGCAGTCTAGGTATACACTGTGTGATGCTCTCTTTTCTTTTAAGTAATTTTCGTTGAAAGAGCAAAGCCTATAGTAGTGTTTCTCGTCGGAATTCCCTTAGACCGCGAAGTTAACGTCCCGTCTGCGCAGATTCGACGTTGCGTAGACGTTGGAGAAACGCCAACGCTTGAAAGTGTGATAGAGGCCTTATGATTAGGAATTTAAACATAAATTAATTTTCACACGTAAACGTATTTAATCCAACAAGATAAAAAGTTGTAGAGCCACGCTGCTGTCAGTCTTGCCTCAGCATGGGCATTTTTGGCATTCTTGTCCGGTACCACTGTCTCAGAGGAAATCGACGTGAAGTGAATGGTTCCGTTTGGTGAGTGAGATTGACCAATACCCAATTATGACCAATGCGAATGTGAGGATGCCCAATACTTTTTACATTTTAAACTTCCCGACGTTTCGGTTGCTTTCCAGCTTTCGTAGTTACGGTCATTAAACCAAATCTGTAATAAAATACGTAAAAAAAAGTTTTATTTCAATTGTATTGGCAATATAATACTTACATACATGCATATGTTTAAGAGCGTGGTAACCTGTTGGTAACGGACAAGACGCGCCTGCCCAAATATTCACGGTGGTCGCGGGTTCAAATCCCATGGCCCACCCTCGATATTTCGTAGCCATGTGTGTATTAAACTCAAACACTATAACGGTGAAATAACGATTTGTAAGAATTTCTATGGTATGTAAAGTCCGCCAACCCGCACTAGGCCAGCGTGATGGACTGTATGGCCTAATCCCTCTCAATCGTACTCTCGATTGTAAAGGAGATTCGTAGTCTGTAGTGCAACGTGTATGGGCTAATGCAGATACAGATAATATGTTTAACACCGTGTATACATAGTACATGTGCTCACGCATGTATTCCAGAAGGGTAGGCTATTTGAATAAGTAAATATACTACGCACAAAAATTAAAGGATATTTTTTTTGATCAATTTTTTTTGGTGTTTTTTGAGAGTCTGTATCTTGGAGAAAATTGATTGTTAAGAAATTCGGAAACTAAAAATTGGAAGCTTGAAATGTCAATTCAGCAGATATGTGCTCTATTTCTTGATTGCTTGCTTGGTTGATAAGCAATCGTAGGAAAACCAACGAGAAAAAAAATATCCAAATTTTTTCTGGATTTCAAAACCGTGCATTTACACGGGTAGTATTTTTTTGGTGACATCATTATAAAATTCCCGTAGATAATTTAATTGCCTTTAATTTGATATACCAGAAACCTCCGTGACATGATTTGGAGCTGACTTATGGTAAATCAAATTAAAAATGGCCTATCACACTTTGACATTGGATTACTCCATGAATATCACTCATGGGGAAAACAAAATCAGAATTTTTGATTTGATTAAAAGAATATGGATAATCACTAAAAAAAATATTCTCAAGTTACAAAACCATTAGCATGCGAAAAATGCTCATTACGACGATTTTTGCTGAATACAGTAAGTTCAAACCTTCCGAACACTAAGATAATCAAATCGGAGCAGTTTGAAATTTTCAGAGTGTCTTTAGAATACTTTAAGGTTGGAAAGTTACCGACGATATCCTTGGTTTGTTTCTTTTATCCAAAGATATGCAGTGTTTTCCGAATATCCATAAATAACCGTTTTTTTACCTTTTTTTCAATCAACAATTTTACTTAGAAATACTGTTTATTATCATAAGACTTTAATACCATCTTATAGAGCATGTTTTGAAGTTACTAAAATTCTGATTTTGTTTTCCCCATGAGTGATATTCATGGAGTAATCCAATGTCAAAGTGTGATAGGCCATTTTTACTTTGATTTACCATAAGTCATCTCCAAATCATGTCACAGAGGTATCTGGTATATCAAATTAAAGGCAATTAAATTATCTACGGGAATTTTATAATGATGTCACCAAAAAAATACTACCCGTGTAAATGCACGGTTATGAAATCCAGAAAAAATTTGGATATTTTTTTTCTCGTTGGTTTTCTTACGATTGCTTGTCAACTTAGCAAGGAATCAAGTACTAGAGCACAGATCTGCAAAATAGACATTTCAAGCTTCCAAGTTTTAGTTTCCGAATTTCTTAACAATCAATTTTCTCCAAGATACAGACTCTCAAAAAACACCAAAAAAAATTGATAAAAAAAAAATTCCTTTAATTTTTGTGAGTAGTGTAGTAATATTCTAATGCTATTTTCATTCTCATATACGAAGCGGTAAACTTACTGGGTACAAACATTCACACTTTTGGGTATTACTGAATTTCTAGGAGTATAACACTTCATGGGACTAACCTAGCGTTTTATTCACAATTAATTATGACATTTCGAACAACATTGAAAATTACCAATTAAATTATGTACTAACTATAGGAATTACATGATGAATCGAATATTATAACTCGGTCATAACATTATTTGTTTTTAACCACGTGAAATAACGATAATGCACCTAAAGCGAAATGCAAGTGGTCAGATAAAAGATATAATCTGTAATCTCGCTGCCATCGCATCCGGCTTACACAGGTGTTCCTACAGAGGGCGTATCAGCAGGTGTTGATACACTTTAACGGATTTTAGTAATTCGTCTTATATGTTTTCTTGTTGTCAAGTTGATATCAGGTGAGATACGAATATCTAGGTTATTTTCCGAGAATTGAAAATGAAAATGAAAATAATTTATTGAATCCATTAAAATGTTTAACATTGTTTAGATTCAGTCATTTTTTGAACTACCACCCGGTTTGGAAAGCGGTTTTCACTAGAGAAGAACAGGCAAGAAACTCTAGTGTTGCTCTTTTCAAAACCAGTTTACAATGTAGTGATTATTACAAAAATTAAAAGTTGGTTTAAATCAGAGCAGTTCATTAATAACTTGTTATGATTTGCAAGTAGGATATATTTTAATAGCAATAAGTTTACTTTATATTTAATAGGGCTGAGAGCAGAATTTTGATGGCATTTGAAAGATACCAGCAACAGTAGCCTTCTAGAAGATTTCGATTGTAGAATCGTTGCCGAGCTTTTGAGATTGGAAGGGAAAGGGAAGAAAATGGGAAGAGGAATGTACCTAATATAAGGATTCTGATTTGTGGCAATCTCCATGCAATGAAACATCACTTGTTCTACCCTGGTCGAGCCTACCAATTTGTAATATTTTAACAAGCTATTGCATGGCACTTTTATTATTAAATATGAATATAATGTTGGCTTAACAAGACTTAACAGTCATGTTACCAATTGCAAAATATTTTGGTTAATATTTTTACGACAGACAGTTTCGTTCAACTTTTTTTATTACAAGACTTCTTATCCACCACGCTTACCTTATACGGGTTTGTACTTAATAGACTTTATGTATCTCGGAAATTGTTGAAGAGAACTAAAATTATAAGTATTTAAGCAATTAAAACAATTGTATGAACGAGAAGTTTCTCGTAGTTTCTGATACCCACGACACTAGCCTTGATCTTAGTGTGGAGTCAGAACTATGTATGTGACTGTTGGGTGTATTTATTTATTATAGTTGTGCTTCCGAAAATTTCGGCACGAGACCAATTTCCCGTTAGATAGTTGACTCCATAATTATCTATTAGACTATTAACAATGCTAAAAGTATGGATTAACACTGATTACGAGCTAGTTAGTTGATGTAGAGCGAGATAGTCACGCTATTGACAGTGAATTCCTTTATTTTACAATTCCGCCTTTGAAAGGATTTGTCGTCGGCTTTACAAAGTCTGCTACTAATTACTAATGGCATATTTTCTTATTTAACAGGTCACCTGGTAGTAAGTAATCACTGCCGCCCATGAACATCCATAACGCTTGGATCATGATGTGTTACCAGTCTATCAAATTGGGAAGAAAGCGGGAAGGAATAAAATAGGAAGAGGAAATAGGTATTGGGCATCCGGCAATCTCACTCACATAACGAATTGCGACAGCAAAGCTTCACGACAGTCTCCTGTGAGACAGTGGTACGGCCCCGGATGAGCCTGCCCATGCATGCTGAGTCATGACTGACAACAGCGTGGCTCTACCACTTAACCCTTCAGGTTTCCATGTGTAGGCAATAGACTTTTGACAGATGCGACACAATGTAGAACAATAGGCGAGACGAATGATTTTCAAATTATACTCTAAAATATGGGCACACATTTATTATATACGAAAAAATCTATATTTCAAGAATTAACAAAGGGGCAACACAGTTTTAAGCCATTTTTCTAATAATTTTTCAATAGTGCACAAAAAACGCTAGTAGGTGTCATGGCGTCCGCTTTGATGTCACTACTAGGTAAACATGTCATTGCGTACTGCTAAATCTGTGGTCTATGCGCAGCGAATGCGTCATGTTTACATAGGCGTGACATCATGCGTTGTGAAGAGCGTTTTTGTCAAAATGGCCGATTGCTATATTTTGTACTTTGATTTTATTTAAAATCTTATTAATCTCCAAGTATAGATTAAAACTGAATTATCATTTGAAATCCTTGTAATACGTATTTTCCCTTAAAAACATAAAATCTTTAATTTTTGATACTGTCGTCTCGCCGAGAACAATGGAGAACGTCATAAAATTTTCGAGAGCGAGCCTCATATGAGCTCTTTGGGCACCGGAAGGGATATAAAATGCGTGACATAATTTGTAGGTAATTATGTATTTTCATAATCGACAAGCATATCTAGTAATTGTAATTGCGATAACACATCACTTGGGTTATTTTAAAATTGCAATCGTTTCTAATCAGCATTACGCAATTTTTAAATTATGATTAAACGATTTATGATCCCCACGTGAAAATAGCTAATATCTAAATCACGAATGTGGACTTTACGCACGCTATTATCACGTATACGTCGGGGTGACTCGATACGAATCGATAAAACTATTAAATAATCTCTGTTTATGTGGGTTTAATGTATTTTAATATGTTAATACAATTGGGAAATTGTCATGGAAGTTATCTGTAATTTCAAACATACATACATAAACTCACGCATTTTTCTTAAAAAGGGTAGGCAAAGGTGATACCAGGACACCCACGTTTCTCCTTGTGTGTTCCGTCTCACGATGTCATAGGGCCGTCTATCGCCATATTCAAATTCAAATTCCTGACTCTGAGCTGATAATGAATATAAAAATCCAATATCACTTTGCCCAAACCGGGATTCGAACCCGAGACCTTAGTATTGTAATCATACCGTAGAAAAACTGCGGCACCAAGGCAGTCTCTAATTTCAAATGTGAATACAATTATTTGAATAATTTGCGAAGTGTGCCGCAATAGCTCACTGTAGTGTAAGGTCTTTTTTTTAATGTTTTTATATATTGACTGATATAGTACAGGGTATATTAAGACTGCGACCGAAAACGAAGCCAGGTGGTAGTATTAGTGACTTCAGACACAATGCAAGTAAAAATTTCGCAAAAAGAATCGACAACTTTTTTTTTGTAATTGCTTTCTTATCGACATATTTAGGTGATACATACATAGTTTTCCTAAAATAATGATGCAGATCTCTTTATTTATCAACACTCAATGGTACGTAAGGGTTTAAATTATTATTTTCGTAAAAACTAGGTTTTTACCACCCAAACACCCGGCCCACTTCAACTTGCTAATCCTTTGTCTGCCGGTAACTTTTATACTCTTACTCCAATTTCTGATTCGATCTACTTTACTAGACTAATATATTGCTACATTTATATTACATAAACATTTATGATACAATATTTATTCTATAGACAAGTTAATAGAGTAATAGAGACTCAAAACAAAAGGTAAACGTCCAGACACACGGGTCGCGAAAACACTTTATCAGCGTAAACAATGCGAGCGAGGTCACTGGGGATAAATAAGAACTCAAGATGACCCGTCAAATACTTCCATTGGTATGCTATTCTTAGCGAAATTAAATGGAAATAACTTATTTAATCTGTGAAATGTAGGGGGAGTCCGGGAGAGTTGAACCACTTTTAATTCAAAATATCATAACTACTTGTTCATAGGGTTTAGAAAATTGATTGTATACTTATTTGATGCCTTACTCTAGTAGATACAGTTGATCTTCATTTCACTGGTAATAAATGGGCAAATAATTTTTTATTGATATTTTAATAAAAAATGGGATATGAGTCAAGTCTCCCCACCAGCAGGGACACTTGAACCGGGGTATGGGGAGAGTTGACCATAGTATTTTTATGGAATATAAAAGCAATTTTCAACTTCAATCGTAGTTTTATTATCTTTTCTTATACAATAATTAACTTGCTTTTAATACTGCCACCAAAAAAAAATGTAACTAACATAACAATTTTTAGTAAAATTATACAAAAATTATAAATGTTCCAAAATAAACAAATTCACAATAACAACTTTTTATATAACTCAAACGGTGTTTTTAATATTAACTTTTTATCATAATATTTGGTATCATTTACCAGTGTATATATTTTTAAAATAACACAGAAAACACTAACTTAACAAAATAACTTAACTTATTTCTTGATTTCGGGAAAGGAAACCTCGGAACCAGTCTTTCCCGGCGGAGTTATTCTTCGTCCAGCTATCAGGAAATTTCTTGGAATTTGCTGTCGCAAATTCAAATGCCAACTGCATTGCTTGTTTTCTGGTCGAACCATAATGCATTTTAGAGCAGATCAACAATTAATATTCGACAAGAAGCTTTTCCTCGGCTATTGTAAAAATCTGTGATGCTTTGTACTGACTTTTTTTTTTTTCAAATTTATTAATTTTACCTTCATTTAATTTATATCGTCTCAATGTACTTCTATCTATGTCATATTTAATAGAATTTTTTCTAATAGAAGCGCCTCCCTTAATTTCATCTAAGGCATTTTGCAACTCCACTTTTGTAAATTTTTTCGTTTGCGTGCATTTTCAGGCTTGTATTGAAAAGGCATCTTATAAGGTACTGCAAAAATGCAAAAAAATTTATATTAAGACAGAAAAAGAACAATGAAACAAAATTAAGTATAAGTTCCCTGCAAAGGTAGACATGAACCACTGAGCAAGTCTCCCGCTACCACCCTGGTTCAACTGTCCCGCTCACATTAATTTCCCATTTAGGTTATGCCAAACAAAAATCCCCGATCGTAGAGCAAAAACACTTAGCACACGTCCAACTACATTTATCTGATAATATAATAATAGCAACACACAATACGTACCTCAGTAAATATGACAGCAATCGTAAAACCACTTAAATTATAAAAATATACTCCGCACCGACAAAAACACGTTTTACATTGTCATTGACGAACCACACCATCTTGATGCAAAATGGCTGCATACATAAGATTGGCCTTTCGCGTGTGACCAATGAACGTGTTGACGTTTCGTTCGTGGTAAATTTAAATACAATTTTGAAAGACGACTCAACTCTCCCTCCTGGGCAAGTCTCCCGGTTTCCCCCTACCTACCAACCGTTGAGAAGACAGTTTTCGCTAGAAAACAACAGGCAAGAAACTATACCGCTGCTCTTTTCAAAACCAGTTTACAATATAGTTTATTTATTTATTTACATACTTTATTGTACACCACAATAATAGGGAGTTACACAATAAGAGTTAAATAACTTAAAACTAAAGTCATGGTTACAATTGGTGGCCTTGGTAATTTTTTTTTTGTTTATGTATGTTATTTTTCTGTGTGCAATAAAGATTTAAATAAATAAATATAGTGATTACCTAATACCTACACAGAAGTCACAGTTTGGTTAAAGCAGACGAGTTCATGAATCAATAGGTTTTTTAAATTCCAATAATTTGGCGAGACGAGCATGCCATTCGCCTGGTGGTAAACAATATGACCGCTCATAGACAGTAGCAAAACCAAACAACACCATGAATTACAAAGCAACGCTTAGCATTCCACTGCGCTCGCCATCCTGATTCATAAGATGTTAAGTCTTATTATGTTCAGTAGTTACTCTGGCTACAATGTCTTTCAAACCGGAACACAACAGTACATTTACACTGGTGTTTGTTGGAGAATTAGACATTGCGGTGGTACCTACCCAGGCGGCCTCTCACATATGAGAGACCTACCACCAGGTACATTATTTACTGACAGCATTCTTGACGCTGTCTGTAAAACGAGGAGGAAGTCGAAGGTAAAATTTATTTACAAACTAAAGATATAGTATGTCCTACTCTACCGACTGCCTCGCTGGCGTAGTTGTATTACGGTACGGTTACAAAGCTGAGGTCTCGGGTTCGAGTCCCGGGTCGGGAAAAGTGATATTGGAGTTTTCTATTCATTATCAGCCCGGAGTCAGGAATTTGTGCCCGATATTGCGATAGGCTCGCCCCCTATCACATCGTGGGACGGAACATACAAGGCGAAATGTGGGCGTCCTGGTGGCGCCTTTACCTACCCCTTCGGGGATAAAGGCGTGAGTTTATGTATGTATGTATGTATGTAGTATGTCCTACATCACTTGATCTGGTCGAAACTGACGTAGGTAAGCTTATTACTACGCAGTATTTTCTTGAACAATAATATAATTGTGGAATGCCAGGAATTGATTTGTAATTAATGGTGTTTGGTTTTGCTACTATCCATGAGCGGTTGTATCGCTTACCATCAGGCGAATGGCATGCTCGTCTCGCCTTTCAACGCAATAAAAAAAGAAACTCAAATCCTTCTTCCTACTTGGTTAGAACGTAGTAATTACTTTCTCTGTGTCCTCGGATTTAAGGATCCTATAGTACGAGTTTAGGAATAAGAGAAGACTGACAGACAAACTGATACTGCGAAGTTTTTTAATTCACACAGCATCTTGTTGCTAATAAAAATGTTGTCAATTCTATAAATAGCGCTGAACTGTTAGCGACGGATCAGCGCAATAAATAAAACTAAATAATACAGGTTATCTATAGGTGTCACTGGGAATTGTAGCGCTAAAAACTTTAACGGAGACAGTATCGAGTAAGTGAACGCTTTGTGGGTTAAACTTAATTATTTTGACGGGCACTTATCGCGGCATTAGAGGAAGTTCAATGTACGGATAAGATTTTGTTTGTTGTGTATTTTAAGAATTCCTTGGTTTAGAGGTTATGGTGGCAGTTCCGGATTCTGATATCAGGACCTTGGTCTTTGGACTGGTATTTTTTGTTGTTTAAATAAGTAATAAATAAATAAACCAACAGTCACATACATAGTACTGACTAGTGGCGGTACTTCCATACAAGCCCAAAAGCCCGGCTTGCCCTACTTAATACGCATATACTAAATTCTGAACGAAACAATTACATTCAATACAAAACATTGATTACGAAACATCTACCATTTTTGAATTTACCGCGTTCCGTCGCGGCATGGCGCTCTTCAACGAAGCGACGCCCGCGCTGCGCAACGCTTGTAATAAATTCATTCAATAATTTTACCTCTCACGTAGAACGTAGCTCCACGAATTTTTTAAAAGATGGTACGCGCAAAACATATATCTGCCTTCTTCTCTCTCGTGTGCTTTTACGAGGCTTTTGGCAACGCATGCTATCTCTTTCACATTTACGGGTGAAATGCTATACTCCGGCACTACGAATGTATAGCTACAGATATTTATATATAGCAATAATGTACTAAACCAAAAGCCCAGCTTTTGACCACAGAGTTGTTTTGACTGAACATCGTACGTTTGAAAGTCGTCATGTGTAACATTATTTGTTAACTAAATTATATTTATTGTTATTAAATTATGTTGGTTCTTTTTTAAAATTATTTAATCATTTTTGTAATACAAATAATGAGGTTTTTATATTTTTTTCATAAATTATAATTGCATGTTGTAATGTTTATTTTTTCGTTTACTAGCAATACTGTACGAATTACTACTAACTTCATAAGTATTTTGATCTTGTGCAATTATTGTAAATAGTTCGGTTTTAGGTTAATTATTCGTTTTTTTAATGTTATCTAAACTTTTTGATACGAAAATGATTTGTTTTGTTTCCTGTGATGGTTTTAGTGTGATGGTGAAAGTGTTTATTGCCGTTATAAAGGTAATTTAATTAAATTATATTGAAACTGGCGCGAAAACTACGCCGAGTTTTTGCATTTCTTAAATTCGTGATAAATCACTAGAGGCATTTTATCGGTTCAGTTTACTAAACTACGTAATTCGATTTCTACATGCTCCCCTTCATATAGGTTAATAAACAGTCGTGTTTCATATGTTTTTCAAGGGACACTTGTGTATTAGAATGTTTTGATCAATTCTAATGATTTCAATCATATTGTGGTCCTTTCAAAAGGCATGCTATTACGTGTAATAAAAATTACTTGTAAAAACTTAACCTTAATGTAATCTTAATAACAATTTCTGTCCGCAATTTTGGTTAACTACGCAGTCAAACACGGGACCATAGTAGCTATCGTTGTGCTAGTGTAATGCCGGGTATTAAAAGTGCTCAGTAGTTAGTGCAGTAAAAAGTTACGGTTCAATGACCACAAGCTATTATATTATATTTGTATTACCTAATCTTAATATTGTATAGATTGTGTGGTAGGTCTGCCGCCGCGCCGTAAATTCGATTTAGTCGTTCTTAGTCTTTTTTTTCTTCTAAATAAATATGTATTAAACCTAAAATAATATTGGGCTTGCCCTACTCCAAAACCCTAGGCACGCCACTGGTACTGACCCCACACAAAGTCTCGAGTCTTGTGTCGTGGGTATCAAGAACTACGAGAGACTTTTCGGTCTCACCAACACCCAGACCCGAAACAAATGCTTGTGGTTTACACAAACATTTGTCTCGGTGCGGAGATCGAACACGCGGCCTCTCGTTTCACAGCCGGCGTTTAACCAACTAGGCCACAGAGGCCGTCAAGTTTAGTTAGTGACTTTTTTGACTGGTATATTCAAATAGCATGAATTAGTAAGTCAGCAGGCACAGAACATAGCGTGGATACCTGATGGTCGATGGAACCGATTTTTTTTCAATGCAAGCCATGCACCGGCAAGGGCTGCTTCAAATATGCACTCATAAGTTAGTCAGATGATCTAATAAAGGTTCCAAAAGATCAGTGTATAGGTCTCCGGGATAGACCTATCTTCATTCGTGGATCTCCTGTCGCTAAAGATGATGACGATATAACTATTCACTTGGATAATGATCATAAAATAAGAATACTTCACCTCTGACTTTTCGGAGATATGTGTGTATTGATAGTCAATCACCACGCACTTTAATGGTGAAGGAAAACATCGTGAGGAAACCTGCATACCGTAGCGATTTTAAAGAATTTCTACGGTATGTAAGTCCGCCAACCCGCACTAGGCCAGCGTGGTGGACTATATGGCCTAACCACTCTCAATCGATTCCCTCGATTGTAGAGTAGGCCCGTGCCCTGCAGTGGGACGTATATGGGCTGATATAGATAGATAGATAGATGCCTAGTCTTAGAATATGCAGTAAAATTTATACATAAAGAAAAGTTTAAGAGTTAAATAATTGTTTACCTTCATTACAAACAATACAAATAATATTGCAATATTTTTCCTAATTAAACGAATACAGAAATCTCGATAACATTTACGACGAATAAATATTATCTTCGGTGTAGCGAAGTCCGAGCAAGTCCGGGTGCAAATACTTAACCCCCAAGATAATCGTCTAGGTGAAAACAACATTCTGGGTTAGGAAATAAACTTTACCCTCACCTGACCTGAACGATGTCGTGAGCATATGAGTCAGTTATATTAGATTGTACACGCCCACTGCTGACCATGTAACCTCCCCTAGATTGTTTGAAAGGAGTTATTAGTTAGGCTACTTTAGTTTGCCAAACAGCAGTGTAAATGTACTGTGTTCCAGTGTGAAGGACAATGGAGCCAGAGTAACTACTGGACATAATGATATTTAACATCTTATGTCTCAGGATGGCGAGCGCAGTGGAATGCCAAGCGTTGCTATGTAATTCATTTGTTGTTTGGTTTTCTACTGTCCATGAGCTGTCGTATCGCTTACCATCAGGCGAATGGCATGCTCGTCTCGCCTTTCATCGCAATAAAATAAGCCTACTACGCTGATGTGTTGCAGGTTGAAGGCATACCATATATTTTTTTACTAATGAAAATGATGATGTCAATAAAAGAAAAAGAGGCTTTGTAAGTAAAGACGTAGTCACACTAAGTTAAGAAGGGAGAACACCAAACTTGAGACCGAAACTATGGCGGTAATACCCAGGGATGAACCGTGAATTTGTAGGGCTCTGGATTAATACGTCTCAGAAGCCCTGCTCGATATTCCTAAACGTGGTCTTGGAGTCTAGGCTATTTCTGGCGATCAGATGGATGAAGTAAATAATAAGAAAAAGGTAACTGGTGTATGGTAGTGGAGGAAGTGCGTGGTGGCCTGTTGGTAAACGGATCAGAAGCGACTGCCAACATGTTCACGGAGTTCGCGGGTTCAAATCCCAGGGCACATCTCTGACTTTTCGGAGTCATGTGTGTATTGATAGTCAATCACAACGCACTATAACGGCGAAGGAAACATCGTGATGAAACCTGCATACCATAGAGTTTTGTAATAAATTGACAGCCTCTGTGGCGCAGTTGGTTAGACGCCGTCTGTGAAACGAGAGGCCGCGGGTTCGATCCCCGCACCGAGACAAATGTTTGTGTGAACCATAGGTATTTGTTTCGGGTCTGGGTGTTTGTGAGACCGAAAAGTCTCTCGTAGTTCCTTATACCCACGACACAAGACTCGATCTTAGTGTGGGGTCAGGACTATGTATGTGACTGTTGGGTGTATTTATTATTATTAAATTTCTATGGTATGTAAAGTCCGCTAACCCGCACTAGGCCAGCGTGGTGGACTAAACGGCCTAACCCCTCTCTCTATCGTTCTCTCGATTGTAGAGGAGGCCCGTGCCCTGCAGTGGGACGTATACGAGCTGATAGAGTACAGTATGCGAGCTCAGGAGCGAGTGTCGTAAGTCCACGTGTAGAGAGCGTGGTTGAAGGTGAGGTTTGGAATGCGGTGAGAGTGTTGACCTGAGTGGGAGGATCTCGAAGGATACATTTCCTCGATAACTGTCAGTCGTTATCGCGCTAATTAGTGTTAACTTGTGATTTAATTAAACTCGTTTATCAGCAGCATAGCATCGGGTAAACAATGTCACGCTACGTCAGCGGGGTCAGCGTCTACATACCTGAATTACCTTATGACAATGTTTGCACGTTTTTTATTGGTACTTACGATATCTGTATCACGCCATATACATCTGCAGGGCACGGACTGTCTATACAATCGAGAGTAGGATTAGAGTGGTTAGGCCATATAGTCCGCCACGCTGGCCTAGTGCGGGTTGGCGGAATTCACGTACCATAGAAATTCCTAAAAATTATAAATAAATACACCCAACTGCCTCGACGGCGTAGTTGTACTACGTTACGATTATAAAGCTGAGGTCTCAGGTTCGAATCTCGGGTCGGGCAAAGAGATAATGGGTTTTTCTATTCATTATTAGCCCGGAGTCAGGAATTTGTGCCCGATATGGCGATAGGCTCGCCTTCTATCACATCATGAGACGGAACATACAAGGCGAAATGTGGGTGTCCTGGTGGCGCCTCTGCATACCCCTTCTGGGATAAAGG
Organism: Deilephila porcellus; assembly: GCA_905220455.2. Classification (NCBI taxonomy): domain Eukaryota; kingdom Metazoa; phylum Arthropoda; class Insecta; order Lepidoptera; family Sphingidae; genus Deilephila; species Deilephila porcellus. Next base: position 7,753,545 of record LR999996.1, on the reverse strand, counting down.
CGTGAGTTTATGTACATATGTATGAAATAATACCAACAGTCACACACATAGTCCTGACCCCACATTAGTCTTGTGTTCTGGGTATTAGAAACTACAAGAGAATTTTCGGTCTCACAAACACAGATACCAAACACATTGTAACGGGTGATTTTTCTAAGCGATGAGAAAAGCAACCTAATTCTAGTATGACGATGGTGCTGGCAGTTATATTAAAAATAGAATATAGAACGAAGTTGTCATCGACTGATGTGAAGTATGGCCGAGTCGGGACAACGCTGAGATTGTTCAAGAGAAAACGTTGTAGGCATTTCAATATGCGAGTTGTATGTTGTACAGAGCCCTTGTATTGATGAACATATGTTGGAAAAGAATAGAGGAATTATTACACAATCGTCATTCGTCGTATAAGGCTTTTTATTTTTATTAAATACCCCCAACTGTCACATACATAGTCCTGATCCCACACTAAGATCAATTAAGTCTTGTGTCGTGGGCATCAGAAACTACGAAAGACTTTTTGGTCTCACATACACCCAGACTGAGACAAATATTTGTGGACCTCACAAACATTTGTCTCGGTGCGGGGATCGAACCCGCGGCCTCTCATTTCTCAGCCGGCTTCTAACCAACTGCGCCAGAGAGTCAAATCAACATGCTATCATATTTTACAAGAGGGTAGTAAAACACATAGTAATGGTCAATATTATATTTCTCTATAGTAATGCGGCGCTATCTCCAGCAGCCAGTCTTTGTCGATGCTCATCAGATCCCTCATGTACGTCTTATCTCCAGAGCTTTGTACGCTTGTGAATACCACCCTGAAATCATTTATTTATTTATTTAAATCTTTATTGTACACAATTAAGAACAAAAATACACAATACAGAAAAAATAGCAAAAAAAAAATTGAATATAGGGAAGTTTAAAATGTATAATTAAACCAAATCCGGGATAAAAACCGTAAAAATTTGCATTATTTCAATGTGTTATACGCGTAAATCTATGAAATCATTATAATAGAATATGGTCAATTAATTGATACAATAATATTGTCACATAATTTAATTGGATTTTGTAGACAGAAACAGTTACAGATGTGGAATTAAAAACGGAAACCTATTAGGAAAGCTATTTAATCTATAAAAACGAATATGTAACATGAACAAAAAAGCTTGTGTTCAAAAATTAAATAATTTTGTTTGTCCGAAACCTGGTAAAAGAACTGCCCCGTGTTTTGATAAATATATATATCTATACATATAATAAAAATGTAAATGGTCGATGTCTGTACATGGAAGATATTTGAGAAAATTTAACGCGAGGGGACTTTATAACAGCAACAGAAGCCAAAACAATTTTTTTTAGAATTTTTGTCTGTCTGTCTGTCTGTCTGTCTGTCTGTCTGTCTGTCTGTCTGTCTGTCTGTATGTTTGCTTGCGCATCACGCAAAAACTACTGCATCAAATGAGATGCGGTTTTCACAGTTGTATTGCTGTAGGTTCAACTTAAAAACTGGTATATGTTGCATTCACATACAGGATGTTTCTTTTTATTTACTTGCGCATCACGCAAAAACTACTGCACCAAATGAGAAGCGCTTTTCACAGTTGTATTGCTGCAGGTTCAACTTAAAAGCTGGTATATGTTGCATTTATATACAGGATGTTTCTTATTGTTTGCTTGCACATTTCTCAAAAACTACCACACAAAATGAGATGCAGTTTTCACAGTTGTATTGGTGCAGGTCCAACTTAAAAATTAGTATATATTTCATTTACATACAGGGTGTTTCTTTTTGTTTGCTTGCACATTACTAAAAAACTACCGCACGAAATGAGATGCAGTTTTCACAGTTATATTGGTGCAGGTCCAACTTATAAAAGTGGTATTGTTTCATTTACATACAGGTTGTTTCTTTTTGTTTGCTTGCACATCACGCAAAAACTACGACACCAAATGAGATGCGGTTTCTACAGTTATATAGGTACAAGTTCAACTTAAAAACTGGTTATGTCTTATTTACATACAGGGTGTTTCTTTGTACTATGAAAGATAAACGAGAAAAACTAATATGGGGGGTCTGTATTAACGTAATAAAAATAATGATATTTAGAATTTTTGTATGTTTGTCTGTGCGGTTGTGCGTGATGAACTCGAAAACCGCTTAACGGATATCGATGAAATTTGGTATGGAAGTAGCTGACACCCTGGATTAACACTAAGGCTACTTTTTATTCCGAAAAATACAGTGTTCCCGTGGGATGAGGAAAGAATTACGATATATTGGTTACTTTTTTATACTCAAAGGGATGGGATGGGACTGGATTGTATGCAATGAGTGAGAATGGACGGGACGGGTGGGATATAACGAGACGGGACGGGACGGGATAGGAAATTCCAAATAATCTTAACATGTATATTTTTTTAAATAAAGTTAATCACGCAGACGAAGTTAGCGGGCAGAAGCTAGTATATCATATTAGTAATAACATACATGAATTAATATTGTAATTGTAGGAATATGCATGATTTAATATTGTACGAAAATGTTTAACTTTTTATTCGAACATTATTAATCTAATTTTACGGTATGTAAGTTCGCCAACCCGCACTAGGCCAGCGTGGTGGACTATATGGCCTAACCACTCTCAATCGATTCTCTCGATTGTAGAGTAGGCCCGTGCCCTGCAGTGGGACGTATATGGGCTGATACAGATACAGATTATTCTAATTCACACTGTTGTGTATATTGCATTCATAACCTTAACACCTAATCATTTTTATAGTACTTCTAGTAATAATACATGATTCTTATGTCGTCACATTCGAAAATATCTAAAAAAAACTGAAGTCTTTTTTGGTTTCTCACATATATTTTTTTCATATTTTAGCCACCAACACATATCTAATCAGTACTATATCTATCCTTCTCCCTCACCATTTAGGCTGCTGCGTGCGATAGAGACAGCTATCTGGGCTGATGTGTAGCGTCGCTCCTCTTATTCCTCTATACGTGGAGTCTATGGACAAGTACGCGGCTTGTGGGAAATGTCCGGACAAAACGCACTTCATTACTCGCGAGCATTTATCTGAAACAAAATGGTATTTATTTTACTGCGAAGAATGAGACGATTCGCCTGATGGTAAGCGATACGACCGCTCATGGACAGTAGCAAAATCAAACAACATGAATTACAAAGCATTGCTTGGCATTCCACCGCGTTCGATATCCTGATACATAAGATGTTAATTCTCAATATGTCCAGTAGTTACTCTGGCTACAATGTCCTTCAAACCGGAACACAACAGCGCATTTACACTGCTGTTTGTTGGAGAAATAGACATTGCGGTGGTACCTACCCAGGCTTCTTACATATGAGAGATCTACCAGTGGTGAATTGAAATCTTTTTTAAATCGTCTTTTGGGTAGTAGCAATAAATAGTTTAAAAATATTCTATATTCAAGGTATGAGATATTTGAATCGTCAATTAAAACTAAGGTATTAGGCAGCAACATAAACAACTCATAATGATCGGCATTGTACTTTGATTGCCTTGAACATGAGGTAGTTAAAAATGGTCTTACTTGATCCTATAATTGGTTCTTCAAATTCTTTATCCTTCATTTCGAATGTCCCTTTCACTAATTTCTCTAAGCTTTCTCGTATTTCAAATGCCTGAAATAAAAACAAAAAAATCTAGGTTATATTCTAGCTTAGGTGAGTCATTTATATAATTGAGTCGGCTAAGCCCAAAATTTCGTAATTTGTTGGCGAATTAAGCATAAAAATATGTACGGCATAAATTTTTACAAAATTCTCTCCTGATTTAGGCCTCGAGCTACGGAATTAAGCCACTGCTAACTGAATTAAGCCACCACCCACCGAATTAAGCCTTTACCTACTACATTAAGTCACTACTTACTAAATTAAGTCGTTGCTTACCTTCTCCATTACTCTATAATTAAGGTACATTTTCTGACACCAATCCTTGCAAGCTTTTCTAGCTTTATTTTGATCTGCATGAGTTGATTTTATTTTCATATACGCGTCCATTATGTTGAGATACATTATTATGTCTCCTTCCGCTACCTGCAAATGTTTTTGGTATTTTAAATTATTTTTGTATTGGCACGACATATACAAATAAGTCATATTTATAGATAAATAAATAAATACACCAAACAGTCACATACATAGTCCTGACCCCACACTAAGATCGAGTCTTGTGTCGTGAGTATCAGGAACTACGAGAGACTTTTCGGTCTCACAAACACCCAGACCCGAAACAAATACTTGTGGTACACACAAATATTTGTCTCGGTGCGGGGATCGAACCCGCGGCCTCACGTTTCACAGCCGGCGTTTAACCAACTGCGCCACGAAGGCTGTCGAGGATATACACTTAACCAATTTAGTTTTTATTCTTTCGTGACCACGAAAGCTGTAAAGCAATCGAAACGTCGGGAAGTTAAAAATGTAAAAATTAAACCAAATCGCGATAAAATCCGTAAAAATTACTTTTATTTCAATAGTTTTTATTCTATTGAGTTTCGATCTACCAGACCATCGACATTCAAACAGAATCATATTAACCACTTAACCAAAAGAAGTGAAAAGTTATGACCACATTTTTTCAAATAACTAATTTTTGCTTTCCCGCTCCCCTGTAAAGTAGCCATTTGTCCCCTACGTGAATTAAGATTACAGTTGGCAATATAATAGTTTAGTCGCATTTAATTAAGAATCTGCAGGGCACGTGCTTTCTCTACAAGCGAGAGTACGATTGACAGAGGTTAGGCCATATGGTCCGCCACGCTGGCCTAGTGCTGGTTGGTGGACTTTACATACCGTAGAAATTCTACAAAATTCGTTCCTTCGTTAAAGTCAATTAAGAATGCGGGACTAACCTTTAAAACTAGTGGAAATCAAATATCTTACTTCAAAATTGTTTCTCCTAGACATCCTAGCCGCGACTAACGCTTTCCCACCGCTGGGCTTGGCGAAAACGCCGTCCACTTGCAACATGGCGGCTATAGATAGAGCCTCGTCTATGCACCCGAACTCGCCTGCAATAAAAGTGTTAAAAGATTTAAAAAAAATAGTTTCATCTCGATAATTTAAGAAAATATAAGAAAAAAAAGAAGGTATTAAAAAAAACAAACAGTCTTCGGGAAATGCAACATTTTAATTTTTTAAGTAAAACTTCTTTAGCACCGTAGTGGTTTGGAAATTCGATGAAACGAAAAAGCGACACCAAAAAGAGACAAACATAGAAATAGGATACAATAACCTGCGAGAGAATGAGATAGAATACAAGTGTTTCCTATAAACTTAGTCCTCTTTCTTCTCTTTTTTTCCTCTTTATTATATCTAATGTAATGTTTTGCATTAAAATATAAAATATTTTTTATACTTGGTTTAATAATATAAAAACATCCATCCATAAACTCACGCCATTATCCCAGAAGGGGCAGGCAGAGGCGCCACTAGGACACCCACATTTCGACTTGCATGTTCCGTCCCATGATGTGATAGGGGGCGAGCTTATCGCCATATCGGGCACAAATTCCTGACTCCGGGCAGATAATAAATAGAAGAACCCAATATTATGAGCGACCCAGGATTCGACCCCGAGACCTCAGCTTTGTAGTCGCACCGTAGTACAACTACGCCACCTAGGCAGTAATATAAAAACAATAAACTTTGTAATTATCCTAATACTCCTGATACATTCATCTCGTTCTCTCGAAGGATGTTTCATTTAATTTCACTTCATTGGCCTTAGTGCGAGTTTTTATACCGACTCGATCGCGTTAAAGTAAACTTCGTTTTGTATGGCATTTGATCAGCGCCATCTAGTATTAATATTGTGAATCTTATTTGTGAGTGCGAGACTTGTTTATGTTACATACAAAACGAAGTTTACTTTAACGCGATCGAGTCGGTACAAAAACTCGCACTACGGCCACTGCTGTGTGTGCCCACTCACTTTTTTCTACTCACCACTATTACAAATCATTTTGGCGCACATCGGTTTGAGCGGCATCTCCGCCATGTACACCCCCGTGTGTGACGTCAACGCCCCCTCTTTGTCTATGGCTTTTAGTGCGTATAGTGTTTCTAGACCTGCGAGGAGACTTTTAGCTGGAGGGGGTGTGGGGAAGGTAAACCTGGAAATTAAAAAACCCTTAGAGTATATTTTATTTTTAAAAAATTGACATGATGCGATTGTTTTGCATTTGTCATCTTATTGGTATTGATGCTAAGATAATGTTTCTAATTTCTTTAGTGGACGATAATATTTTAAGAATTCAAATTAATTTATTTATTTATACATAATTGTATAGAAACGGCCTTATTCAAAGACAATTTTAACACCTAATTTAATAATCGAATGTTTTGTCTTTTTCCCTGAATTCAAAATTCGTTCGAAAGGGACAAAACATTCGATAACTAAAATAGGTTTTAAAAGTGTCTATGAATAAGGCGGTTAGTATTTAATTTTTATTAACTACTAGGTTTGTCATATTTTAAAAACATTGAATGCACACTTTGTAGCGAAAAAAAGATCACTGGATATTTCAAATAGGTACCAGTGTAAATAATTTTGAAAACATTTGGCCAAGTGGCTCATTCTGGTATCAAATATGGATTCAGTTTACATATATACATAAACTCACGCCTTTATCCCCGAAGGGGTAGGCAAAGGCGCCACCAGGACACCCACATTTCGTCTTGTATGCTCCGTCCCACGATGTGATAGGGGGCGAGCCTATCGCAATATCGGGCACAAATTCCTGACTCCGGGCTGATAATGAATAGAAAAATCCAATATCACTTTGCCCGACCCGGGATTCGAACCCGGGACCTCAGTTTTGTAACCGTGCTGTAATACAACTACGAGGCAGTTAAGTTACCTAAATTTTAATGATATTAAGGGCCAATTGCACAAACTAACTTTACCCCTACCTTTGACTTTAACAATGTCATCGCCATACATTTGTGACGTATTTGACATTGCTAATGTATGGAGTTGACGTTTTCAAAGTCAAAGGTATGGGTAAAGTTAGTTTGTGCAACTGAGCCTTAGTTTTCTTCATTACCTAAGTAGATTGTGAATTCCAAGCGCTTTGAGTTGCAGTAGTAATGAGGAGAGATCACTTCTACACATCTCGGGGGGCACTGACGGGGGTAGTTTCTCGTATTCCGCTTCTGTGTACAGCCTGAAAATAATTAAATATATAGTTCAGTTTGCCGTATCATTACTTCCTACAATTTGATCCTTATTGGCAACATAATCAAATGGTGTAATAATACAGCGTGTTTTTTTTTCAAATCGGGTTCGATTCCTTGCTAGGAATATTGATTTATCAAAAATCCAAGTATGCAGTTTTAGTTTTCATCAAAATTGGCCTCGTGACTCCTTTCAGTATTTTTCGCTATTCCTCATAGTTACGGTTTTGACCATCCACGCCCACTTGAAAAATTCACCCTGTATATACCGGGTATATCAAGACAGCGACCGAAAACGAAGCCAGGTGGTAGCTTTAGTGGTTACAAACACGATGCAAATAAAAATTTCGCCAAAACAGTGTCAGATATTTTTTTAGAATTTTTTGAAAATCATTTGGGTGGTAAATACCTAGTTTTTGCGAAAATACTAATTTAAACCCTTATGTACCATTGCGTGTTTAAAATTAAAGAGGTGTACATCATTATTTTAGGAAAATTATGTATTTATCACAAAAATACGCCGATAAGTAAAAACATACAAAAAAGAAATTGACGATTTTTAAATTTTTAGTTGCATTGTGTCCGAAGTCACTAATACTACCACCTGGCTCCGTTTTTGGTCGCAGTCTTGATATACCCTGTATTATTTACCTGTAACATTTCCCTCTCGCCGTTCTCCCGGCCCTGCCAGCTCTCTGCACGGCGTTATTTTTAGAAATGGCGGCTACAGCTAAACTCTCCACTCCTATGGAAGGGTCGAAGTACGGCAACTTGTGGAAACCGCAGTCTATCACTGAAATATACAACAATTAGGGTTGAGATATATTTAAGTGGTGGAATATATAAATAAATACACCCAACAGTCACATACATAGTCCTGACCCCACACTAAGATCGAGTCTTGTATCGTGGGTATCAGGAACTACGAGAGACTTTTCCGTCTCATCAACCAGACCCGAAACAAATACTTGTCGTTTACATGAACATTTGTTTTGGTGCGGGGATCGAACCCGCGGCCTTTCAGTTCATAGCCAGCGTCTAACCAACGGCGCCACGGACGCTGTCTTGTGTCTGTAAGCTTTCCTTAAAAATAAAATATAACTACTTAACCATGCCTCGGTGGCGTAATTGTATTTCGGTACGGTTACAAAGCTGAGGTCTCGGGTTCGAGTCCCGGGTCGGGCAAAGTGACATTGGATTTTTCTATTCATTATCAGTCCGGAGTCAGGAATGTGTGCCCAATATGGCGATAGGCTCGTCCCCTATCACATCGTGGGACGGAACATACAAGGCGAAATGTGGGTGTCCTGGTGGCGCCTCTGCCTACCCCTTTGGGGATAAAGGCGTGAGTTTATGTATGTTTGTATTTTTACAAGGTTCGACGTCACAGTAAGATACCAAATTTTCTTTCGTGTTTTTTAGAATCACCATTCCATTTTTTGGTCCTATTTATATCAGCCCATATACGTACCACTGCAGGGCACGGACCTACGCTACAATCGAGAGAATCGATTGACGGTGGTTAGGCCATATAGTCCACCACGCTGGCCTAGTGCGGGTTGGCGGACTTACATACCGTAGAAATTCTTTAAAATCGCTACGGTATGCAGGTTTTCTCACGATGTTTTCCTTCACCGTTAAAGTCCGTGGTGATTGACTATCAATACACACATAACTCCGAAAAGTCAGAGGTGTGCCCTGGGATTTGAACCCGCGACCACCGTGAACATGTAGGCCGCGTCTGGTCCGTTACCAACAGGCCACCACGCACTTCAAACTAAAACAGACCGAAATAAATATCTGTATGCATGTATGTTAACCCTAAAAACAACGAAAAACTCACCATAGCCAATCCCGGGTATGGTGACACTAGTCTCCGCGATGTTGGTAGCCAGCACCACCTTCCGAACATTACTTCCGGCGGATTGGAACGCCCTGACTTGCCGGTGTTGTGGCAGACTGCCGTACAGTGCTGCCACCACCATGTCCGCCGCCTGGATCCCGCTTGGGAAGTGACGTCGATGCTTGTTCGTGGAGTTATTGTCTTCGGAGTAAGCTTGGAGCTTTTCTAGCGCTGTGTTTATTTCTTCCTGGTTAAATAGGTTAGCAGAATTTGAAGTGTGATTTTTTATCAGTGGTGGGCCTGTTGTGCGAAAATAGGGGGAAAATGCCGTTAACGAGGGGGGAAGTCTTAGTTATATTGGCTGTAGGTAACAAAGTTAATCCAAAATGACATGGCTCTAAAGCTATGATGAAAAACTAAGATGCATATATTTCATTTTCCAACAAATCAGAGATTGCATCTATAAACTTTCTTGCTAATATTTACAAAAATAATGCTATAGGCTTCGCTATGACATCATTATTATGGTTTGCATTCATCGTTTTGTAATATAAACATCGATATATTCTTATTGAATATCTTCATTTTACACCTCTGTAATGTTAAAGGGGCCGTCCATTAATCATGTGAGGCTCGAAAGGGGGAGGGGGGATTTAGCAAAAATCACGAAATATCACAAGGAGGGGGGGGGGGGGGGGGGTGGGGGTGTAGTAAGATATCACGTGTATTTATTTTTTCGACAATGCGCGATTTCTAAACCGAAAAGCTGCGTGTATTGTGAACTTGACTCGCCGTTAATAGGCAACGAATGAAGTTCTAGATTGTGCTTTACTTATACCTGTATTGAAAGATGATATTCTAAAAAAATTAAGATTCTTTGTAGGTACTAAAAATACACGTGATATTGGGTGGGGGTTAGTCTTAAACCTCACCACATATCACCTAGGGGAGGGGGAAAAGTTAAAAATGCTAAAAAATCATCACGTGATTAATGGACGGCCCCAAAGGTACCTGTGAAGTGAGAAACGCGAGGATGTCACCAAACGGTTCGTTCTCATGTATCTTGATCACTGTGTCTACTGTCACTTGTACGTAGTCTGGAACTGGTTCTGTAGGAGAAACGGCAGCATTAACACCACAATTATAATCAGCATGATCACCGACATCATCATCATCTGCTTTAATATTGAAGTTTTTAACAGAAGGAATTTTAATTTCAATCAAATAGCACATATGGACCTAGCGATCCTATTTTTTTTAATGTTTTTATTTACAACAAAGCGACTGCAATGCCTGATGACAAACACAGTGTAGTCCAACGGGATACACAGACGCGGAAACTGTTATTGGTCGATAAAATTATGCCGGCGAATCGTCATTCTGACAGGCAAGGACCCGTGATACAATGGTTCTTTTCGGTACGGTTACGATTGTCCCGTGGAATATTCTTCTACAACCAGGAAACGACATACAACAAATATCACTTCAGATGTCCATTTTTGACAGATCAAATTTGACAGTGGAGAACAATTGGCGAACAATGGAGAATGTCACATAAATCTTGACAGGGAGCCCAAAATAAGCTCCTGGACACCTGTGTGTTAATAACTTCCTTACTCATATTTAGTGTCACTCTATAAAAGAGAGAATATTTTCTCTACCTACCCTCCACATACAACACATCAATAGGATGCGTCCGTCCCTGCATAGACATGATAACAGAAGTGCTGGGTTTGTCTTTTCTCTTCTTGTCTGTTAAATTGAAGAAGTCCTTCAGAAATTCAGCGTCCATTGTAGCTGATGATACTACAAGCTTCAAGTTTTTGCGTTTCTGGAATATTTCAAATTAGATTCTGATTCAAACCTGTATCTTCGAAGGGGTAGGCAGATATGCCACTAGAGCGATCTTGTCTTAATTTATTTATTTTTATTTCTATTAAGTCAATGTAAATACCTGTCAATTCTAGCTCAGACCTAGTTCATTGGGCTAATTTCATTTAAAAATTAAAAAATTAAAATACTCTGACAAAGATTTCTCGACCTGGTATTCGAACCTGAGACTTCAACTAACAATAGCCTATTCCGCATTCACAACGCAAACATGCTGCCTTGAAGCCGTGATGATACACAAATAAACTCACATCTGTATGCTTGAAGGGTAGGCAGCGATGCCAAAAATAACATCTTCATTTCATTAAGTCGATTTCTATCCCAATATTATTGTAATTAAAATTAATAATAAATCACCGTGACGATTGACAACTACGTAAATAACAAACCCTTTACTATGACAAAATAACCTTTATTAACAATCATCTAAGGTTCAGAATCCAAAGTACATCACAGCATTAGCCGTGGTAAAATTAGCTTTATTACCCTCTCATTAAGGTTGAAAATACAAACTACACCAAAGTTTTACTAGGGCAAAATAGCCTTTATTGATAATGCAATAAGGTTGAAAATAAGCGCGTACCTTTGCTATTTTCTTCAGTAAGCCCATTAAAACGTCAGTCATTTGGGACCTTTCGTGCACCTGTAATCACATAGAAAGCCATCAGTGTAAGTAATTATGAACTTCGACTGTCGCGTCTAAAAATAGCGTGGAATCGATGTGTCAGCTTTCAAATTATAGTTGAGTAATTTTCGTTATAATTGTTAACAGACTTAATAAATGTGGCGCAGTTGGTTAGACGCAGGCTGAAACGAGTGGCCGCGGGTTCGATCCCCGCACTGAGACAAATGTTTGTGAGGCCCACAAGTATTCGTCTCGGGTCTGAGTTTTTTGGGACCGAAAAGTCTTTCTTATCTTAATGTGGGGTCAGGACTATGTATGCGACTGTTGGGTGTATTTATTTATTAATTTATTTAATTTTGGTATGAACTATGAAGTATGAACCAAGATCCAAACATTCCAGATGTTTATATTCGGTGGGTATAATTTACCATCAGTGGTGCTCACTGATTTCAGCAATAAAAAATCTTTAATATTGGTGCTATGTAATATTGTTCCGAAGTTAATGCGTATGTCTTCCAATAAATGAGGGATATGAAAGGAGAGAAGCAAGATATTTTACGGTGAGTCGCTACGGTGAATCATGCTTGTGACATTATCCCGTTTAACTTCAATAATACTCAAAGGGACTACGCGGAGTAATTTTTCAACAATACTGGATACCCTATCCTCTTCTCGTCGTTATTCCTTTCCGCTCCAGTCCCAATTTGATGGGCCGGCAACACATCTATATTCCAAGCGTTGTGGATTTTCATGGGCGACAGTGATCCCTTACATCAGCCCTTAGGTTGTCCAGGTGTTGACAGATGACTTTTGACAGATGCGCCATAATGGAGAACAATTGGAGAACAATGGGGAATGTCATAACATTTTTGACAGCAAGCCCAAAGTGAGCTTTTTGGACACTCGACGGGACAGGTGACCTGTTGGCTTATTTGTCGGTCCTATTGTGTAAAACAACTTACCTCATCGAGAACTATGCACGAATACTGCATAAGGAGAGGAGAGGCGAACATCTCCCGAAGTAACACGCCTTCTGTCATGAACTGAAACAAAAAAATGTAAATACAGTGTTTAATGCATGCTATTTTAAATTCAAGATATAATAATAAAAATATACTCAATTACAAAAACTGTCCTTATTCCACACCGTTATATGTCATAGGAAATAAAAAACGAAAGACTTTTCGGATTTAAAAACAAACAGTAAACCAGGCCCGAAACAAATATTTGTGGACCACACAAACATTTGTCTCGGTGCGGGGATCTGACCTGCGGCCTGTCCTGTCACAGCCAGCTCTCAGCAACTGTGCCAGGTAGGCTATCGATAATTATTCATGTATGGTAAATATCAGGTCAAAAGTACCCTGAACCGACGAGAATGCATGAAGAGAATGATGAAAGTGTATGAAGCAAAAGTTATATGTCAGGATCCCGTAAAGTGGCGATCCACAGTCTCTGCCTACCCCTATGGGATACAGGCGTGATGATTATGTATGTATGTATGGTAAATATTCAAAATTAAGTATAATATCGTTGTCTTCGTTCCATACTATCCCAAACAATGAATAGTTTATATTCAACTTCTGCATTGTGTGCGCAGTCACTCGTAATAATAACATTCATTCAATCACACACACATTAGCTCTAGTATGTGTGTGTCAGTGCGAATACACCAACGAAAGACAATATTACGAAAATAATTGAATCACGTGTCAAAAATTATGAAATCCTTTGAATTTTTGTATTACCAATGGGTTAGAGGAATTCTGAATCTCCTGGGCCTTGAATATACATAGGAGAATCGCTGTATGGCATGCCAGTTGCCATTCCACTTGTATACCCATAGGCTAAAGACTAAGAAGGTACAGACCATCCTATCCTCACATCCACCACTATAACTAAAAGAGTATTGTCTGCATGCATTTTAATAATTGACAATAACTGTGCAAATCTCTAGGAATGTCCAACTGGTCTTTAACCAGCAATGAAGTTACTCAACTCGACTGCCTCGGTGGCGTAGTTGTACTACGGTACGACTACAAAGCTGAGGTCTCGGGTTCGAGTCCCGGGTCGGGCAAAGTGATATTGGATTTTTCTATTCATTATTAGCCCGGAGTCAGGAATTTGTGCCCGATATGGCGATAGGCTCGTCCCCTATCACATCGTGGGACAAAACATACAAGGCGAAATGTGGGTGTCCTGGGCGCCTCTGCCTACCCCTTCGGGGATAAAGGCGTGAGTTTATGTATGTATGTAAGTTACTCAAGCAATAAAATAGGAGGAGAGTGAGATAAATTATTCTTTTAATATCACGAGGTGGGGATACGTGTGGCAAACTGCATGGTGGCCTGTTGGTAACGGAGCAGACGCGGCTGCCAACATGTTTAAAGTGTTTGCGAGTTCAAATCCCAGTGCACATCACTGACTTTTCAAAGTCAGGTGTGTATTGATAGTCAATCACCACGCATCATAGGCATAAGGGTAAAGGAAAACATCGTCAGGAAAACTGCTACTTTAGCGATTCGGAAGTCGTGGATTATACGGCCTAACCCCTCTTAATAGTACTCTCTATTGTAGAGGAGGCCCGTGCAATGTAGTGGGAAGTAAATGGGCTGATTCAGTGCAAGGATACAGTCCCTAATCTTGGGTATATATTTTTTGAAATACAATAGCAGTTACGGTGAAGTAATCTTAAGAAACTATTGTTTGAACCGATCTTGACCTATTGCCGCTGTTTTTGTTATATAGCCGTGAAGTTTTTCATCCATTCATCATTGGACGCGCTTAGTAGGTCAATACCTTTTATAATGGACAAATGGTTTAACTATAACTGATAGTAAATATTGAGCTGTATCAGCTGTCACTGTTGATGGATGCACTGCATGGATCTTTCCTCTCGAGGGTTACGATATAGACTTCACAGACTTAAGAAAACCTTGTTAAGATTTTTATGGTATGCTGGTTTCCTAACGATGGTTTTTTTCACCGTTATAGTGCGTGGTAATTGATTATCAATACATAAATTACTCCGAAAAGTCAAAGGTGTGCCCTGGGATTCGAACCCGCCAGTCCGGTACCAACGGGCCACTACGCATGAACTTATACAGCAACTGGAGTCTTTAAACTTGTTGCTGGTCTTTGAAAATGAATGAAAGGTGAGGTTAGATCTACAAGATGCTAAGACCCTCATACGCTAGAGGTCTATGTAGATACCACCGCTTTGTCTATTTCTGTCACGTAGCAGTGTTAGAGTTGTGTTCTGGTTTAAAAGACATTGTAGCCAAGAATTATTAGGCACTTACTCAGATGGGTTTATTCATGTTGCCGTGCAATGGTAAAAACGTGCCTAAAACCTCACATTAGCATCAGTTTATCTGATTAAAAAAACAATGCGTGAGAATGTTTCGTTAATTAATTGAAGTGATAACACTTCGACCTCAATGTCGCCGAATAGATTTAATTAAAGTGTGTTTATTACTGTTTAGGAAACGCAATGTATTCTTTTTATGGGCCTAGTGTTAACACGAGAACGGATAAGTAAATTGTATTTTTTATGGTCACGGTTTTAAAATAGAACGTTAGCGAGAAGTTGCCCATGGCAAAAAGATACCGCTGTTAGCAAAGGTTTTTTTTTGATGAGAATGACTAGCAGATCGCTCGCCTGATAAGGTTCACGCCGGCCTGTAATTTGGACAATATTGGTGAGCACAGGACTCATCTACAAAACAGTTCATGGGAGGGCTTAGTCCATAATTCAGAACATTCGCCTATTTCGGAGTAGCGAAATTCACACCACACATAAATTCTTAAGAAATCTCTATAGTATGCAAGTTTTTGCAGGATATTTTCTTTTACTATTAATGTGCTTGGTTATTGATTTTATCAATACACTCACGACTCCGAAAAATCTGAGGTGTGCCCTGGAATTTGAACGCACTACCACCGTAAACGTGTCGGGAGCCACATCTCGTCCGTTACTAATATGCATGTCACCATGGACACCTGAACATTAATCTTAAATCCAAATAAAGCTTAGACACGGTGACTATCTTATAACTACATATACTTTTCTTGATATTACGCGTTGTGTGGATATCTGTATCTGTATCAGCTCATATGTCCGTCCCACTGCAGGGCAGGGCCTCCTCTATAATCGAGTGTACGATTGAGAGGGTAAAATGGTATCCATATAGGTTTCCCTAATATATTTTCACTCATTATTAAACAGCTGTTAGTATACGTACCACAATCCCCGTTTCAACCGTCCTCATAGCCGTCATGGCGGCTGCATAGCCAACATGTTCGCCGAGCGGCTCACCGCGCTCGTCCGCGACCCTGCTCGCGAGCGAGATCGCGGCGGCGACACGGGGCTGTGTTACACACACGCGGTGGCCGATTGAGTGGAGATACTGCAACAAATAATATTATAGTTAATGCTTATTAACATCTATATACATACCGGGTATATCAAGACTGCGACCGAAAACGAAGCCAGATGGTCGTTTTAGTGGTTACAGACACGATGCAAATAAAAATTTCACCAGAACAGCGACAGATATTTTTTTAGAATTTTTTAACAATCATCTTGTTTGTGTGGTAAATACCTAGTTTTTGCGAAAAAAATAATTTAAGCCCTAACGTACCATTGAGTGTTTAAAAATAAAGAGTTCTACATCATTATTTTAGCTAAACTATGTATTTATCACCCAAATATGACGATAAGTACAAAATTAAAAAAAAAAAGTTGTAGATTTTTTTTGTAAAATTTTTACTTGCATTGTGTCTGAAGTCACTAATACTACCACCTGGCTTAGTTTTCGGTCGCAGTCTTGATATACCCTGTATAATAAATTGGTAACTATGGTACATGAAAGATAAATGAGAAAAACTAATAGGGGGTGACTGTATTAACGCAATAGAACCGAAAACAATTATTGTTACAATTTTTGTCTGTTTGTGCCTTTGTGCACGATAATCGCAGAAACGGCTGAACCCATTTCGCTTAAATCTGGTATGGAGGTAGCTGACACCCTGAATTAACAGAAATGCTATTTTTTATTCCGAAAAATGTAGTGTTCTCGTTCCCGGAATGAGCAAGGAATTCAAATATATTTGTTACTTTTTTAAACTCGAAAGGAATGGCATGAGACAGGATTATATGCCTTGAGTGAGAATCAGACGGGAATATAAATAAAACAATACGGGAAATAATATATTGCAGATGTGGACTGGAGTCAAAAAGTATTTGCGCAGTATTTGCATTTGTATTTGCAAGCCGGGCCAGCCCCTAGTTAGAGTAATAAGCCGCATACCAGGCTTTGTGGTTAGCTTGGGAGAGGCTATGCTCAGCGGTGGACTGGTGGGCTGATGATGATGAATATTAGTATAATACTGATATGACGAAGTGGTTGTTGTGTAACTGATGGTGTAATCAAGATAAGAGAATCGACCGGTGAGTAAACACAATCATTGACGACGTCTGACGGAATTAACAACATTTGTGGTAATTCAATTAAAAAATCAGATGTGAAAAGATTTAATTTAGAATCTAGCTGCGCGGTGAGGACTCCGTGATAATATACCTAACAGTTGCATATATATTCCTGAGTACATACATATATTATATTATACAAAAATATGATACAAATATTATATTGTGGGCACCAGAAACTACCAAAACTTTTCGGTCTCACAAACACCCAGACCCGAAACAAATATTTGTGGGTCGCAAAATCTTCTATTTGACTCAATGAGGTGATCGAACCCGCGGCTTCTCGTTTTATACTTGACTGTCAACCAACTGCGCCACGGATGCTGTCAAACCCCTTTCGACCTCGAGACTCGTGTAAAGTAAGTTACTACCCTCTCTCTCTCTCTCTTTGCAGGAAGTCCACAGCTGAACCTAGGCTTCTTCCATGGATCTCCATATTGACCTGTTGGAAGTAGCCTGCATCCAGCAACTTCCTGCGACCTTCACCAGGTCATCCGTCCACCTTGTACGCGGGCGTCCGATACTTCGCTTGGCCTTTACTCTCCATAAAGTAAGTTAAAATATGAAGTACTATGAGCAATTGCAGTATTACTCGATATTATGGCGATAGGCTCGCCCCCTATCACATCGTGGGACGGAACATACAAGGTGAAATGTGGGCGTCCTGGTGGCGCCTCTGCCTACCCCTGCGGGGATAAAGGCGTGAGTTTATGTATGTATGTAGTATTACTACCTAAACGAAGATTTAAATACTCGTATTAGATACATACATACATAAACTCACGCCTTCATCCCAGAAGGGGTAGGCAGAGGCGCCACTAGGACACCAACATTTCGCCTTGTATGTTCCGTCCCATGATGTGATAGGGGGCGAGTTTATCGCCACATTGGGCACAAATTCCTGACTCCGGTCTTATAATGAATAGAAAAACTCAATATCACTTTGCCTGACCCGGGATTCGAACCCAGACCTCAGCTTTGTAAACGTACCGTAGTACAACTACGCCACCGAGGCAGTCTTGGGTACTCGTATTATGTCATCGAAATAATCACAAACACATGATAATTGTGCCGCGACATTGTGTTTCAAATGTTACAAGTACAAGGTTACTGTGCTAATATTTATGAAATATTGTATGATAATATTACGTATTAGATTTCGGACGACTGAGAAATAGTTGACATTGATATTTTTAATTCTATGTGTAAGTGCTGTATGTCTATGTATATTCTAAGACTGCCTCGGTGGCACAGTTGTATTACGGAACTAGCTTCTGCCCGCTAACTTCGTCTGCGTGATTAACTTTATTTAAAGAAATATACATGTAAATATTATTTGGAATTTCCTATCCCGTCCCGTCCCGTCTCGTTATATCCCACCCGTCCCGTCTCATTCTCACTCATTGCATACAATCCAGTCCCATCCCATCCCATTGAGTATAAAAAAGTAACAAATATATCGTAATTCTTTCCTCATCCCACGGGAACACTGTATTTTTTGGAATAAAAAGTAGCCTAAGTGTTAATCCAGGGTGTCAGCTACTTCCATACCAATTTCATCAAAATCCGTTGAGCGCTTTTTGAGTTTATCGCGCACAACCGCACAGACAAACAGACAATAATTCTACAATTACAATTCTTGACAATAAATCATTGTTTTGGGTTTTATTACGTTAATACAGACCACCCATATTAGTTTTTCTCATTTATCTTCCATAATACAAAGAAACACCCTGTATGTAAATGAAACATATACCAGCTTTTAAGTTGAACCTGCAGCAGTACAACTGTGAAAACTGCATCTCATTTGGTGCGGTAGTTTTTGAGTAATGTGCAAGCAAACAAAAAGAAACACCCTGTATGTGAATGCAACATATACCAGTTTTTAAGTTGAACCTAAAGCAATACAACTGTGAAAACCGCATCTCATTTGGTGCAGTAGTTTTTGCGTGATGCGCAAGCAAACATACAGACAGACAGACAGACAGACAAAAATTCTAAAAAAAATTGTTTTGGCTTCTGTTGCTGTTATAAAGATCCCTCGCGTTAAAATTTCTTAAATATCTTCCATGTACAGACATCGACCATTTACATTTTTATTATATGTATAGATGATTGCAAAGCTAAGGCCTCGGGTTCGAATCCCGGGTCGGGCAATGATATTGAATTTTTTTATTCATTATCAGCCTGGCGTCAGGAATTTGTTCCCGATATGGCGATAGGTATCAAAAAAGTTACACAAAGTGAAATGTCCGACTTGGAAATCAAACCTATAACCTCACGATCAGTTCATACACGCTGCCACTTATACATTATTTCGATATTAGACCCACATCCAGAACGTTTTACCTAAAATATTACTTCGATATCGAATTCTGTACCACTGAGTTCATCCAGGGTCAATTACTACACACACCAATAATTACAAAACAAAAAAACAAAGATTGTGAGAGGAAAAAATCTGTTTTTTTTTTGTTTAATCAAAAAATATGGCGCTTATAGTTAACTGGTCAACCAAATTGTGTTTTATTACTATGGGGTAAGGTCTTATATTGCTTGACTTCCATTCAGGTCGTTTTATTGGTTAAGTAAAATATTTTATATCCTATACAATTTTCAGGCTCGTTAATATATTTTATTTAAATGATTTTTCATCTATTCTACGTACAAAAAATATTCGTATTGTAGGTCGAGCGGCAGCATGTAATCTGTGAGCTGTGAGTCTTGGTTCGATTCTCAAGTCAAGCAAACTATTTTGTGTAGTTTATTTAAAACACCTCATTGTAGTAAGCATGGCGATAAGAACGCCCTCTATCACATATTAAACTGATCTTTACAAACTGTAGCAACAGAAACACATGTATCTTCCCAAAAAAACATACTTAAATATAATTAAGGTCAAAAAAAACTACATCAAGAAGATCACACATGGTGGATGCCATTTTCGTCATTCGAACTCACTGCCCCGATGACTCACGCGCCACATGTTCGTAATACGGTACAAGTTATCTCGCTTCGTATGGGCGGATGAACTGATAACGTTTGAATTCGGGCTTTATTTAAAACTGAATTTGCTGTATTATACCTAAAAATATTGGCGACGTAATCCAACGGCCTCATTCAGAGATAGATTTAAAACCCATTCTAGCATCGAATGTTTCGTCTTCCTCGCTCAAACTGAATTCTAAAGTCGTTCGAAAAGGACAAAACATTCGATAACTGAAATAGGTTTTAAATCTCTATAAATAAGGCCGTTAAAGTTGTGTCGTGTACGATATTACGAGAGACTTTTTGGTCTCACAACACACACAAAAAATAGAGGATTTATTGCAGCTCATAATCGTTGTCTGCTCTTTAACATATATCAAATGAATATTCGATGGATTCGAAGTCGTTGCCACCGTTTCGACTGTCATGTAAGCACCACGCACTATGATACATTAAATACACCCAACAATCACATACGTAATGCTGACTTCACACACACGTCTTGTGCCGTGAACAGAAACTTCGAAACTATTATTTATAAGCCAGTATTAGATCTCAAAATCTGAGATACTTGAGAGGGGGGAGGGGGTCAGGCCATATAGTCCACCACGCTGGCCTAGTGCGGGTTGGCGGACTTACATACCCCTCTCAATCGTACTCTCGATTGTAGAGGAAGCTCGTGCCCTGCAGTGGGACGTATATGGGCTGATACAGAACAGTACATGAGAGACTTCTGTCTATAACCCACACCCAAAAGAAATACTGGTATGAACAAACATTACAAGAGAGAGTACTCTCCTTAAGGTAGGCAGCGACTTTGTTGCGCTGGACCCCTGGCACTGCGAAGTTCTCTGGGCAGCGGTAGCCGCTTACCATCAGGCGGGCCGCGAGCTCGTCTGCCTATAACGGCAAAAAAATGTCTCAGTGCGAGGATCGAACCCGCGACCTCTTGTCCTCTGTCCTAACATTTTAATAGCAGGAAATTACAAATATAGTTCTGCAGGTGATAATAAAGAATAAGGTAATTCACCGTTTTAACTGTGGTTAAATACCTCGATTTAATTAATATTATGAATACAGGGAATATAATTGAATATTTAGTTTTAAGAATATTTATCTGGGTTGTTTTTCCAGGGACAAACCCAATTATTCATACAAATCCATACAAAATTGGATTTCTATGGACATTAGTTAAATTTAGTTAGTTAGTTAAATTTGTAATTAATATTGAAATAAGTATAATTTTGATTTTTTTTAATGTGTTAAGTATAATAAGTAGGTAAATTTGATTATAGCATTATGATATACTAGCATTTGCCCGCAACTTCGTCTGCGTGTTTAAGATAATGTAGACCTTAGATCGCTAAAACTATGCCATTGTAACCTCTACGTAAACTTTTAACAAAAATCAACGTGCAACAATTCTATTTCTAATTCTGACTCTGAGTTTGGATTATCGGATCAATTGATAAACGGCCTTATTCATATACAGTTTTAAAACCTATTTTAGTTATCGAATATTTATTTTCTCGCTCAAACTAAATTGAAAAGTCGTTCGAAAGGGACAAAAGTAAAATTTTCATAGGAATAACTTCAGTAGTTTTGATTTTCCATACAAACTTTGAACCCTTATTTTACTCATTTAGGGTTAAATTTAAGTAAACAGAGTAGGCACTTATTTTTGGTTTTAGATGAGTAACTAAAGAATCAGGTTTGATATCTGTAACTTCAACGGTTTCGATTTTCCATATAACAATATTTTACCCTTTTCACCCTCTTAGGGGTTGAATTTTCAAAAATCCTTTCTTAGTGCTCCCTTCCCTCACAATAGGAACCTCTGTGTAAAATTTCTAGTTTCCAGCTACAGTAGTTTCGGCTATGCGTTGATTCGTCGGTTCGGTTCTACAAACCTTGAACTATTATTTTCATCTCTTTAGGGATGATTATAAGAAAAGCGAGTATGCAGTTATTCTTGTTGCAAAATGAGTAACTAAACAGCCAAGTTTGAAATCTGCAACTTCAACGGTTTCGATTTTCCATACAACAGTATTTTACCCTTTTCACCCCCTTAGGGGTTGAATATCCAAAAATCCTTCCTTAGTGCTACCCTACGTCATAACAGAAAATCCTGAGTAAAATTTCAAGATTTTAGCTACAGTAGTTTCGACTGTGCGTTGATCCGACACTTTGTTTTTACAAAACTTCTACCCTTATTTTCACCCCTTTAGGGTTAATTATAAGAAAAGCGAGTATTCAGTTATTCTTGTTTCTAAATGAGTAACTAAAGAGCCAAGTTCGAAATTGACAACTTCAACGGTTTCAGTTTTACATACAACAGTATTTTACCCTTTTCACTCCCTTAGGGGTCGAATTTCCAAAAATCCTTCCTTAGTGCTACCCTACGTCACAACAGGAGTCTCTATGTCAAACTTCACATTTATGGATTCAGTAGTTTCGTCTGTGCGTTGATCCGGCGGGAAGAAAACACGCAGTTTTTAAACATTTCAACCCTTATTTTCACCCCCTTAATGTTAATTTTTAGACAAATAAAGTATGCAGTTATTTTTGGTATTGCATGACTTATTAAACTGCCATGTTTGACATTTTTAACTTTAATGGTATAGATTTTCCATACAACAGTTTTTAACCCTTTTCATCCCCTTGGGGGTAGAATTTCCCAAAATCCCTTCTTAGTGCTACCCTACGTCATAATAGGAATCCCTGTGTAAAATTTCAAGTTCCTAGCTCCAGTAGTTTCGGCTGTGCGTTGATAGGTCAGTCAATCAGGTTCCTCTTATATATATATAGATTATTTGTTTATTAAGTTTTAAATAAGATTTTTTTTAAATTTATTTTAAGTAATATAGTTATAAGTTTTAAATATTTGTACGCCATTAAGGCCAAAGGTGATAGATCTGCTCTTTATATTTAAACACCTTGCATGCTCTTTAAGTAATATGTATACTCATGTTTGACAAATAAAGATTTTGATTTGATTTGATTTAGACCAAACCATTTAGATGACGTAAGTTTAATACGATATCATTAACGGGTTTTAACTAACACATTTGTAACTAAACGGTTGTTTTATCACTTATGTATTTCCCTTTACTAACGGCTTTGTTCATGCAGTTTGTATACCTATTTTAGTTATCAAATGTTTTGTCTTCTTCGCTCTTAATTAATAAAATAGGTTTCGTGTCTTGTGTCGTGGGTAACAGGAACTACGAGAGACTTTTGGTCACACAAACACCCAGACCCGGAACAAATACCTTTGGTTCACACAAACATTTGTCTCGGTGCGGGGACCGAACCCGCGGCCTCTCGTTTCACAGCCGGCGTCTAACCAACTGCGCCACGGAGGCTGTCGAAAAGTAACAAATGAATTTGTAAAAAATATATCTACACTGATATGCTGTATGCCAGACTTTAGTCATTTTGACCCCCCCTCCCCTCCTCCTATACCTAAGTTGCGCTCACAGCGCTGTGCCATGAGGTTTTGGTTGTAACTATTCGATGCTGCAAAAATAGTCTCAAAGTAACTTTTCACCGTTTTATTTCGATTGCGTTTATTTTTACTATGGCATGTTTAATATTGAGTGTCATTTGTCAATGAAATAGCACTATTCCTCTTTCCATTACGTAGTAAACAATGATAAGTATCTAACGATTACTTAAGGGTATCGTCATGTTTGTCAAAATCTGGATTTTTCGTAGGGATGAAAGTTACAAGTTGTAGGTACTTTCAATACAAAGAATATTTTTTGTTTTACATTTCTAACTAATAATAGCCAGAATCAATGAGGAATGATGGACATAATAGTTAAGGCAGAAAACTAGGGAAGACTGCAGATACTCCGTACAAGTTTGAAATCCAAAAACATGAAGAAAATAAATTACACTCAGAATGTTCCAGAAATCTTAAATTATTTGCTGATCGAAACATTTGTTGATTTTGTTTATGATAATTTGGGTAGTATAATTAAATACTGATTAGAAATAAATATATCGATAAATGATAAATATTACATAGGACTAAATTAAACACATCAAAGTTTCGATAACATTTATTATAATTTATCTGAATATCAACAAATACGTATATAATTATAATAATGGCAAAATACTTAAGTTATTCTCATAGTTAAAACAGTACGAGAAAAAAAGTAGCTAACTAAAATAATAATTTGATAATTTGACATTTACCATAAAAATATTTTATACAAACAATACATTTAAACTTATAATATAATTTATTCAGTGACGATGATTTTAAAAACAATGCATTTTAATCATTTGGTAAATGTACAATTTTCAATTTATTTTAAAATCGTAGGTATCCATATAAAATTATTCCATTTAAATTTTTATCTCTAAAGATAGTATAAGCATTTACCGATAGATGTCGCTATATTCTTAAATTAATATTTTGTACCAATTTGTTTTTACCCTCATTGTCACCAACATTTTCAATTAAATGGCTTTAATCAGGAATCACAGATAATTACATATCTTACAATATATTTATACAACAATTACAGTCGTGAAGTTTTTTTAATAACACCGAATAATTAATAAGATTAGCTTAAATTAGTTTAAGTATTTGCCGTGAGATGGCGTTTTATTAAATCGAACAGCACCGACGTTTAACTTTTGTAAGTAAATATTATAAGAGGTAGGAACGTATTTTTTATTTATGGAATATGTCTAGTTATTTAATTATTATATAATAATATTATCCCCTGTGTGTATATTATATTACAACTTATTACATTTTTTATTGTTAAAAGGTAGTCAATATATTCGTATGGACGCGTAGAGTAGAATGTTCAATATTTGTGTTTATATTAATATCCCATATATTATGTCCCACGGCTGAGCACGGAACCTACTTTACGATTAAGATAAGTTAGACCTCAGTCGATTGCACATAAGGCAAAGAATTAACTCCGCATTATATGATCGTGGAGAGGTTCCAAGTCTTTGAACATAAAAGAGAAATTATGAGGAAAACATGAAATATCTACTTTTATAAACAGTTTTCTATTTTGAAACCAGACAGGAAAACAAAAATGAACAAACAATGGTTTTTTACATTAACGCAAATGTTACACATTGAAATAAAACTAATTTTTACGGATTTTATCCGCTCCGTGCCCACTATAGCTGTAAAGCATCGAAACGTCGGGAAGTTAAAAAATGTCAAAATTTAACCAATACCGCAATAAAATCCCTAAAAATTAGTTTTATTTCAATAAACAAACATATCAATATACCACTTGCAAAGAATAAAAGCGACATTTTTATAGAACTTTTTCCGTACCCTGAGTCTATAATTAGATCGAAGGCTATCTGGAGGAACGAGGCAGATTTGGCATCGGGCCACGATTATTGATTTAGGAAGGCCGGTCTTCTGCCGATTCTTGGGAAGAAAATCATAATAGAATACTAGGGATTTTAAATAAATACACTCAGTCAAATACCCCACACTAAGATATAAGGCATGTGTCGTTAATCAGGAACTATGAAAGACTTTTTGGTTTTACAACACCCAGAATCGAGACAAATATTTAAGTGCAGATAAAACTTTTTTCTGTGCATTTAAGCCGCGGTTTCTCGTTTGTCAGATGTAAACCAACTGCTACACAGACGTTGTCGATTTCCATGGATGTAGAATTAAAAAATAATTCAGCATTGTGAAGATGTTATAACTTATAACATTAATTTTAACTACATAGAGAGTATCGCTTTAGTAATTATGAAATTATAATTTGGATTTTTTTCTAGAAACATATTTTTCACATTAAGTTTCTATGAATATATTAACTTTTCAATTTTGATGTAGAGTCCAAACAATTCAAAAGTGAGCGTTAATTAACTATGAACACTAGCTGGATTTCTAAAACGTAATATTTTTATGAAAATAGTTGAGTAATGCCTAAATTCTCTCAAGAAAGGATACACACACACAAACTCACGCCTTTATCCCAGAAGGGGTAGGCAGAGGCGCCACCAGGACACCCACATTTCGCGTTGTATGTTCCGTTCCATTATGTGATAGGGAGCGGCCTATCGCCATATCGGGCACAACTTTCTGACTCCGGGCTGATAATGAATAGAAAAATCGAATATCACTTAGCCCGACCCGGAATTCGAACCCGAGAACTCAGCATTGTAATAATACCGTAGTACAACTACGGCACCGAGGCGGTCCAAAAGTAACCTTGCATAGCAACAAAGACTTAGACATTTATATATATTTAAAGGTTAGCAAGTAATAATAGTGAATAAACTTCTTTATGTTAACAAATTATTATTTATTTTCGACCGGTTCGTCGGCTTCGCGCAAAACTTGTCTGTTGCCGACCGAAACTTGGTTTTTATGGCGTAGGTCCTAAGAAACTCACGTGATAATGCCCAGGGGGAGGGGAGGGAAGTTCCTCCCTCTAGATTTCCTATGTGCACCTAGTCATGCCAATTTTTTACTATGAATAGAAAAATTATTTAAATTAAGAAGATTAAAAAAAAATGATTCGCAATTAAAAAGAAATCGGTGCAATAAATAAGAATTGTCGGAACATTTAAGAATCTTGATAAAATGCGTAATTTTTTGATAAAACCAGCCACGGGCACTATAATACATTTTTTTTATTACGACGTATCAAAATCGATCAATGAATAATTTAAAAATTCTTCTTTGAAGAATTTGATAATATTTTTTCTTGAAAGATACACTTGTTATGACTTAATTTGGTTTGTAGTCCCTAAGCTTATCTATTTAACATTGCAAAACTTCAATTAAAATACTGAATTTTGGAAATCGCAGGTCGTAATGCTAAGTATTGGTCAAAGTAGATGTTTTTTATTTTTTACTAAAATGGCTGTTTCTGGAAACAATCGGGGATATGACTATAATTTTTTTTGTTGCTGTGCCGTCGTAGTTTGAACTATCTCCTGTAACTAGCTTACTGTCTAGTTCTGGAACACCCTGTATACAGGTGCACCCGAAACGCGAAACTTCCGTGGGTCGTTATTACGTATACCAGATGAATACAGAATTGGACATTAACACATGTCTTAGTATAGGAATATTTTAGCAGTTCAAGACATAAATTATGTAGAAAAGGCACATAGAACGATAATTACATCATACATGTCATTACTGTTAACTTCACGACTGAATTCAAACACATAAAATAGATTTACAACACAATCATTTCAACACCTTTATACACAATATTTAAATCAGAAAGGTTTTTAGACAAATCAACAATTTTCATTATTTTTAAATTTGATTTTCATCATCTCCTTCACTTTAAAACAAGATTTGAGGTAAATATTAGTACCTATATTACAAGTTTATTATTTGTACATATTCTTTACAAAGTATAAAACAAAGTCACTTCTCGTGTCTGTACGCTTAGATCTTTTAAACTACGCAACGGATTTTAATGCGGTTTCATCAATCAACAGAATGATTTAAGAGTAAGATTTACATGTGTCATATATTCATATTATAATAGAGAAAAGCCGAGAATTTCAAAGATTTGTCATGTGATGTAAAAAACATATTTTTGTTCTCTTACATTGCAAACGGTGGTTAAACCTTACGAGATATATCAAAATAAATTAGTATGTAATTGTAGATCTTAAAAAAAATATATACACAAAAAAGTAAAAAAAAAAAATCAAAATTTGCACAAACTGTTTCAAAAAATGCACCCGGGCGAGGTTTATATAAATTATGTGATACATGTTACGATAATGTTATCCATGTTAACAGCATTATTACAATCGATACACCAGTCTTATCTAATTCGGCGTACATCAAAGGCGGCGCACGCTTACAACGAGAAGGTCATTCACCCGTCATATCACTCAAACGGATATCTGCCGATCGATTAATTAATATTGAAATTAGAGGAACTCTCCTGAAACCACCAGGGCTTTTTTATTAAATTTGTTTATTTACATTTAAGTGACTGTACTGTAGCTGATTATAAAAACAGTGGCTTATACATATATAGTATATGAAATTAATGGACCCAACAGTCACTTACATAGTCCAGACATCACAGTAAATTACAGTCGTGGGTTTCAAAAACTATTAGAATTGGGTATTTTACTATAAGAAAGAAAAAATCTAAAAACTATAAATGTATATAGTAGAGCATTAAGCATTAAGCAATAAGTATATGTTAATTTCAGTTTTTATTTCCAAGGAATAAATTTTATAATTCGTTTTGAAAATTTCAATTTTTTTATCTGTCCTAAAAATATGTGAAACGGCTGCCGCCATGATGGATAACGATTCTACGTCATTCCGTAAGTAGAATACCCCCTCCGGTGTCCAAGAGCTCATACAAACACAGGTTGTTTATTGGTTGAGTGACGTATCATTTTAAAGGAACATGGCGCCTAGCGTTTTCACATATTTGCGCGCATAAATTTAAAATTTAAAGTTTAAATGGTTTTTTATTGGACTTGCCGAGCGAATAAAAATTTGATATTTTTTTAAATAGTTTGTCTTAATCTTAGGAACAACTTAAAAGACTTTTGAAAATGGGTAGAATACCCAATTATTTTGGTATAACGTCACCCCAATCTCTGCCTCCGTAGCGCAGTTGGTTAGACGCCGGCTGTGAAACGCGAGGCCCCGGGTTCGAGGCACTGAGACAATTATTTGTGTGTTCCACAGGTATTTGTTTTGTGTCTGGATGTTAGTGAGACCGAAAAGTCTCTTGTAGTTTCTGATACCCACGACACAAGACGCGATCTTAGTGTGGGATCACGGCTATGTATGTGACTGTTGGGTGTATTTATTTATTATTTAAGCAGGCACAAATATTGCACTTATTAATTGCAATAACTTTGTCGTATAGTTAATCATATAAAAATTATACCAGCACGAATAATTCGAATATGTTGAGAAGGCTATGAAATAAACGACGCTCGTCTATTGCGGGTCGACGGACTTTACATGCCATAGAAATATTTATAAATAACTCTATAGTACTGAAGATTGTGCACGACTTTGAAATTGTGTTTTTGACTAACACAGCATTAGTACATAAACTCACGCCAGTGGCGGCGTAACGGGGGGGCGATGGGGGCGGTCCGCCCCGGGTACCAAGCACCAAGGGGTGACAACGACAACACGACAAGCGACAACAAACACAACAAACGAAGAGCGTGGACCACGATCGTGGGCGAAACGATCCTGCTCGCCACCGCCTACAAAGGATGACCTTTTTTTTTTTTTTTTTTCGCCATTATGCGAGCACGAAAAGTCCGGAGTAAGCATGTATAGTATTTACTATTTGGTGTCATATTTTAGGTAGGGGTGCTAAATACGAAACCGCCCAGGGTGCCAA
This sequence comes from Deilephila porcellus, assembly GCA_905220455.2. NCBI lineage: Eukaryota > Metazoa > Arthropoda > Insecta > Lepidoptera > Sphingidae > Deilephila > Deilephila porcellus. Next base: position 7,724,099 of record LR999996.1, on the reverse strand, counting down.
CCTACCTTACGTGTATTTACTATTTGGTGTCATATTTTAGGTAGGGGTGCTCAATACGAAACCGCCCAGGGTGCCAACCTACCTTACGCCGCCACTGACTCACGCCATTTTCCCAGGAGGGGTAGGCAGAGGTGCTGGACACCCACATTTCGCTTTGTATGTTCTGTCCCACGACGTGATAGGGGGCGAGCCTATCGCCATATCAGGCACAAATTTCTGACTCCGGGCTGATAATGAATAGAAAAATCCAATATCACTTTGCCCGACCCGAGATTCTCAGCCTTGTAATCATACCATGGTACAACTACACCACCGAGGCAGTCACGGCATTAGTTTTAGTAATAATCATTTGCAGGCAAAGTTACACTATTATTATAAAGTTCACGAGATAATAACTAAGGTCACGGCAGAACCCAATTAAAAGTAATTTTGACGGCAATAACGAGCCCAGATTACATCGATGGCTCAGAAGTATTGTAGGAAATAATTGTGACATGACTCATGTAACGTAAAGATAAAACATCGGATGACATATTATCTTAATCCAATTTTTAAAGCACTTGTTGAAGAGAAAAGTAACTTAAGATAGATAACTCATTTGATGGTACTTACCGCTGTCTTTAAAATATACGATAAGAGTTAAACGTACTTCCTTTCCTTTCTATCTTTTCTTTCTTTTAAATATGTGCAGTGATCGCTAAACGATACCGAAACGTACCACCACGAATGTTTTTGACATACTCTACGAATAAAAATCTAGTGATTTGTCTTAAAACCTTTTTAAATATCTTTAAATATGACCAATAGTTTATTATAAACATTGACTTGCCTTTTAGACTTCCTTAAGTCACAAATAAAGATTTTAAACAACTAGTAAAAACAATGAATTATAAAATAGTACCAGTTTTTAAATAAAATGAAAAAATAAAATTTCATCTACGATACCCAGTGACATATTTTATTGTTGCTATGTTACCATCTTCAGCCACAGGAAGTAATCTGCTGAACATAGCCCTGCCCCAGCGACTTCCCACTTTCCTTCATTGTAGTGGAATTCCTATAACATTTAACAACGTTAAATAACAGATGTGATATACGATGTGATGATTCACACCCTTACTTAAATAATCCATAGTAATCATTGTTATAAAACGTTTTGTCAACACCTACCCACATCTGCTTAACAAAGTATAATATACATCGATTATATAGGTATATTATTAAGTCAATGATAATATATCTTTAAACTTACAATATCAGTCCAAACATCTAGCGATTCGATTAACAATCTTTAATTCATAAGTATTCTGTAGTCCATAACCGCCCACTGGAGCACGGCACTTTTTTATACAGGGTATATCAAGACCGCGACCGAAAACGAAGCCAGGTGGTAGTATTAGTGACTTCAGACACAACGCAAGTAAAAATTTCGCAAAAAAAAATCGACAACTTTTTTTTTGTAATTTTTTACTTATCGTCGTATATGGCTGATACATACATATTTTTCCTAAAATAATGATGTTCACCTTTTTATTTTTTAAGACGCAATGGAACGTAAGTATTTCAATTACAATTTTCGCTAAAACTAGGTAATTACCACCCAAACAAGATGATTTTTAAAAAATTCTAAAGAAATATCTGTCGCCGTTTTGGTGAAATTTTTGTTTGCATTGTGTCTGTAATCACTAAAACTACCACCTGGCTTCGTTTTCGGTCGCAGTCTTAATATACCCGGTATATACCACGCTGGCCTATAATTGTCGACAGACTTTACATAAAATCCTTTTTTTAACCGATTTCAAAATTAGGAGGTTCTCAATTTGTCGTAATTATTATTTTTAATGTATCTTCATCGATTGTTAATTAAGATCTATGTTATGCAAGTTTCCCCACGATGTTCGTTTCATCTTTAGTGTGCATGTGAAAAATTCAGTTAAATTGTTCGTATTTTACCACACGTCTATTAAGTTAGTCAAATTATAGAAAACGATAAATTAGTGGGAAAGATATTCAGAAAGATTACAAAAGGTATGGAAGCATGTAAAGAATAAAGTTGTTTTTGTTAAGAGACGCTTAGTTCGAACAAAAAAATATACTAAGGAAATGGATGGGATGTGACACAAGAATTTATTAAAATATATGAATGAACATATTACTCATCAGTCATCACTTCAGTGAGTAAATATTACTAATAGAACTCATTTTAATTGTTATTTCGACCGCAAGATAACACGAGCTTATTCAGAAAGAAATATGAATAATATTATACATTGTAAACAATACATAATTACAGAGAAAAATGTAATATGACTTGTTAGAATGTTGTTATTATAAAACTTTACATTTAATTTTTTTTATACATCCAATCGTCACATACATAGTCCTGAACCCTCATGCTCATTTCATGTTAATTTGAGATGCTAACAATATACTTAAATGCAAAACAAAGTTACTCAACTGTGGAAAAATAATTCTTTACGGAATTTTCAAAACAGATGTTATACAGTCATTGAAATTCATGTCTTCATACACTTATTGTTAATTTTTTTTATTTTATTTAACTTCACATACAAACATATTGTACATAGGCGGACTTAATGCCAAAGGCATTCTCTTCCAGTCTACCTTAAGATGTTGCAGTGATGACAGAAGTAGGGGTACAAATGCTTATTTGATTAGATATTTATTTATGAATATACGTAAATTATATAAACATGTACTAATGTAATCTACTGTGTTAATCTTAATACGAAGTAAAACGTCTTTGAATTTGACAGCTGTCAAATCCAACAAGTAACACCTAAGCTCACGCTTGTGTCGTCGAAGGGGTGGGCAGAAGCAAAGTGCCATCCCCAGTTTGTGGACCGGATTTAAGTACCAACGAGATAGAGGGCCTATTGCCATGCGGAGCAAAAAATCCTATACTGGCAACTCAAATGGAGATATTCACACAAAGTCTACCTGACCCTGGAATCAAAAACAGATCCTCACAGTTCACAGTCCAAATAAGGTCCCATTAGACCAATTAAACTACCATATAAATTAAACATCTATATTAACAAAAACGTCGACCCCGTTACAAAACGACACGTCCTTCAAAGAATTGACAGGGGTCAAATCTGACACATAGCACGACCCGTCAAAAAGGCCACACCAAAGAGTCAATATCAACAATTAACCGATTTAATTCCCTAACGAGCGTAGGTCGATCACAAATCTGTACACTTTGTGCTGAAATTTCAACTTAATTACAATGGAGTAGAGTTGAAAATGTGTTAAACTGTCGCCAGACACGCAAAACCGTAGGGTGTACAATGTCGCCATTCTCAGGCCAAATAATGTATTGCCGTAGCGGCCTTGGTAATCTAGACGCTGTGTCTGGATTTTTTACGAGGTTAAAAAAGGCTGGGAGAAGGCTATGCTTAGGCTTATGCTATTGTCTTTGTAATAATTATTTAATCTAACTGCCAAGCGGATAAAATTTGACAGCAATTCATTGATAATTTGAAAAAAATCGTGTCAATATTTAAAAAGTTCAAAATGGCGATCGAAACGTGACTAAAATTAACACTAATATTTTCAATTTTTTTTTTTATATTTACGGATTCGAATTATAACGAATTTTAATTATTGGAATACATGAAGCTTTAGATATTAGTTTTGAGAGCAATCGGATCAATAACTACTAAGTTTACGATAGCGGCAATATCCATACATACATAAACTAACGCCTTTATCCCAGAAGGGGTAGGCAGAGGCGCCACCAGGACACCCACATATCGCCTTGTATGTTCCGTCCCATGATGTGATAGGGGGCGAGCCTATCGCCATATCGGGCACAAATTCCTGACTCCGGGCTGATAATGAATAGAAAAACCCAATATCACTGTGCCCGACCTGAGATCGCGACAATATCCAATTTGTTTTTATTGATACACTAAATATACAATAGCTATTAAATATAATAACTATTGTACTGCATTGACTACCTCGGTGGCGTAGTTGTATTACGGTACGGTTACAAAACTGAGGTCTCGGGTTCGAATCCTGGGTCGGGCAAAGTGGTATTGGATTTTTCTATTCATTATCAGCCCGGAGTCAGGAATTTGTGACCGATATGGCGATAGGCTCGCCCCCTAGCACATCGTGGGACGGAACATACAAGGCGAAATGTGGGTGTCCTGGAGGCGCCTCTGCCTACCCCTTCGGGGATAAAGGCGTGAGTTTATGTATGTATTAAATATAATGTTTTATCGTAGCCCGTTGTATAAATTATCTGATTATTGATAAACAGTTTTAAGGTAGCAAGTTCGATCCCCGCAGCGAAATTATTGTTTGTGATTCACACGTTAATTAAACAGTAAACACATCGTGTTATTTCTAATTCCATACCTAAAGCCACACTCGTTGTTTCGATTTTATCAAAATATGCGTTATTTTAATTATCACGGAAAATCTTGTTTTACCTACTCGGGAATCGACCTTGAGACCGAAAGCATTAAGCGTAGTAACGTTAAAGTTACACCTACAGTATCATTTCAATGCCCTTTAAGTCGGTTCGTGCCAAAATCCACAAAACATTTGACCTACTACGGGAACCAAACCCATAACATTATGAGCTGCATTCTAGACATTTAAATATCAAATACTTGATACCCATAATACCAGACTAGTACATTCATATAGCCTTCAAAACTATATCCGGTTATTTAGAAAGTTGAATGTATTGAGAATAGATCTTATTGCTTCTTTAATAATAAGCTCCTTATTAGCATAATTACTGTTTATAGTGAACTTGGAGATCTTAGATTCGGTTCTCAGGTAGGGCAATCACATTTGTGCGACTTTTTAAATCTTTTTAGATTTCAATTACCGGACAAGGCAATTAAAATGGGTATCAGAATATTTAAACTTCTATGTGTCAATACCCAAAATATTTGTGTCCCAATCAACATTTAAATAAATAAATAAATAATAAATAAATACACCCAACAGTCACATACATAGTCCTGACCCCACATTAAGATCAATGAAGTCTTAAGAGCTATGAGAGACTTTTCGGTTTCACAAACACCCAGACCCGAAACAAATACGTGTGGGCCTCACAAATATTTGTCTCGGTTCGTGATCGAACCCGCGACCTTTCTTTACACAGCCGGCGCCTAACCAACTACACCAGGGAGGCTGTCATTTATCTCAGTTTGGGATCGAACTTGCGATCTCTCGCTTCACATTCGGCTTTCAAACTGCGCTATATTAGTCTATCTCAGAACATATTTGCATTTGTCACTATAACGGGTTTCCCATCATGTACGGTGCTCCCAATCAGGCGGATACAAACATCCTGCCACTGATATTTTGACAGCTTCCGTGTCGGTTGAAATGCCGACTACGGAGCGGGAAGCCGCGGGTTCGATTCCTAGACTAGTAGGTCTATCCGCATGTTGTGAGACCGAAAAATCTCGTGATTTCTGATACTTAACACACAAGACTTCTTGGTTATCATGGATTCAGGACTACCAGGTACAGTATCAAAAACGACAATCGGCTTTAGGATATCCAAAAACCAAAACCAAATATTTATTTTTCAGTAGTCACTTGTTTGTCCCTAAATGAGAATCGAATCCACAACTTCTTACAACTGGCGCAGTCGAACCTAGTACCACACGATTCTTACAACTACACCAACGGGGCGAATAAAACTCTGAACTAGATAAACTGTACCCAACTAAGCTCCTACTTTCACTCGGCGAGCTTTGAATCCAAATTTCACTTGAATAAATTAGTTTCTCGCATTTGGGTATTTCTACCAAGCAGTAATATTGCATTTAATGATTCATTATTTAAGTTATAAATCAATTGATAACTTAATTTGTCTGATTACAATTAATTTTTAGTTTTATAATTATTTTCTTTATATGTTTTAGTTATTTGTAAATGGGAATGTCTTTTTTCATACTTGCGTTACAAAGTGATTACGGTTCACCTGGTGGTAAGCGCACCAGTAGAGTACCCACCGATATAAGATAACTCGCCGGTTTAAACAATTATGCCGGCCTGATTGCATCCGGAAATAAACTATAGCTATAGCGCCATGCCGCGACACTAGATATGCGTTCAGTTTAGCATAGTATTTATTAAATATAAACTACTCAGAAAACAGCAATTTAATTTAAAATTTAAGACCCATTATTTGATGCTGATTTTTGTCTATAGGCACGCCCCCTATCACATCGTGGGACGGAGCATACAAGGCGAAATGTGGGTGTCCTGGCAGTACTTCTGCCCACCCCTTCTGGGAAAAAGGCGTGAATTTATGTATGTATGATTTGTGTCTAAATACGATTATCTTTATAGGCGCATGTAAGTCGTTGGTTCATTGTCTCACCCTAACAATAACCTCAAAACATAATTTCCAGTATATACAGTTTTTAGTACTAAATATTCAAGTCGTGTCTGCGATGACGAAATAACAAAAACATTTAATGCCTTGTGTTCGCCAGAACTGGTATTGTTCCATTACACCTGGGTTAAAAAGATGTTTAAATGATAATTGCATAAGTTTATTGGAGACATAAAAATATAATTGGATGTTTTACCCTCAATTAAGTAAAAATTAAGATTATTATAACGTTTTTGAACGGATTTATATTATGTTTAGAGCTGAAGAGTTTGTTTGTTTGTTCGCGCTAATCTCAGGAATTACTGGTTCGAATTGGAAAATTATTTTTGTGTTGGATAGTCAATTTACCGAGGATTGCTATAGGATACTATAATAAATAAAATATAGAATATTGTAAGCGATAATCTAGTTGGTAGTGAATCGGATCTATAATCGTCTAGACCAGTGCAACGTGGTGGATTATGGCCTAAGCCTTCTGAATCGAACTCTCGATTGTAGAGACCTCCTGAGCTTTTACGATACCATTAGATACTAAAACTCTATTTTTGCAGTTAATTCTCTGAAACGCTAAAATTACCCACATAAGCAAAACGAACATTAATTTCAATTGAATTTTGATAAAAAAATTCGGGCCGATAAATCGCTTCCAATTTTTTTTCCTGTTTACATACGACATAGAGTGGTGCCGTCATTACAACTTACTACTTTGTTATCGCTTCGAATAAATAAAATTATTTTAAAGTAAATTGCACCTTTTTTACGCATAGACCTGCAAACGACGAAGCGGCTCACCACACGGTAACTGATTACCGTCTTTGAATATCTACAACACGTAGATTGCCTGCGAACTGGTGGAGTCTCCACCATGCTGGCCTAGTTGGGTTGGCGGACTTTTCCATTTTTTTATTGCTGTGAATGGTGGGCAAGCATGCCGTCCGCCTGATGGTAAGCGATACCGACTCATGGACAGTAGCAAACCCAAACAACATGATTTACAAAGCAATGCTTGGCAGTGCCCTGCGCTCGCCATCCTGAGACATAAGATGTTAAGTCTCAATATGTCCAGTAGTTACTCTGGCTACAATGTTCTTCAAACCGGAACACAACTGCGCATTTCCACTGCTGTTTGGCGGGAGAAATAGGCATTGCGGTGGTACCTACTTACCTACCCAAATATGAGCCGATACGGATTGATGTAAGATTAGCTGATACAAGACTCTTAACTTCAATAATTTCGTCACGTACAGATTATAAAACATAATTGCTTTTATCTCGCACCTGCGTATGTTTCATATAATAAATTTAATCTGTGTTGCCAAAATTAGTTTATTTCTGATCAACCCATTCAAGATAGCAGTTACTAAATGAAATCACCCAACTTCTAAGAAAAATAGGTATTTTTAAAAATAGTTATCAAAATATTTTCTTAACAGTTTGATTATAACCCGATTATTATAAAAGCTCATTAAAGCCTATAATAATGATGATAATTACAGGATTATTTCAATATTTATGTGTTCGATAATCCAAATAAGATAATAAATGTGATTACGATAATGTTTCTTTTTTGCCTGCCTACCTCCATGGTTTTATAACATGAGTGTATATGTCCCTAAATAACTATATTTTTATACCGACATTTCATTTTCACTTTTTAGTTCGTCATATGTAGCGAATTAAAATTAAGTAAGAGGTCAGATTTTGAATACATTTGTATTCAGACGCAAGTCGAACCCACGACCCTCCGTTAAACTCCCCTCAATAAATAAAAGCTATTGTCGTCCAAGACGATCCTTAAGGTGGTAAAACCCGTTCCGACCATAAATTACAGTATCCAAGTGGCCGCAAAAGGAATTCGTGAGCCGGGACGCAAAAAATGAACCTCGGACCGCGCGGTCGAGACCTTATACGTACAAAACTAGTTGTGAGGCGAACTGGTTCTATGTTAGCATTAGTCGCATCTAGCAACTGAGCATAACTTAGAAAACCAGATACATTTGAGATGCCTTATGTTCCATACATTTTTAAGCTTGCTATCGTCAAAATTGATGCATTGAGCCTAGGTAGCTAATATATGTAATGGAAATGAAAATATTTTATTGAACCCATGAAATGTTATTATATTCAGTCATTTTTTCCACTACCACCCGGTTCACAAGGCTGTTTCGCCAGAGAACGGAGAAAAACTCTAGCATTTTTCTTTTCAAAACAAGTTTACAATACAGTGATTCTGCAGGAGTCGCAGCGCAGTTGAATTAAAATTGAAAGTTATTATATGTAACTTGAATATTGCAGACATATACGCAGTCTTTTTTACTACTCGAGAATCGAACCAGGAACGTTGTAGTTAGTTAACGTCCTTATTGAAAACACGTGTGGTTGTTTATGAGTGTACATGTCGAGAACCATTACTCATATCAAGTAGTAAAGATATAGTTATGGCGGCAATCGTTGATATCGCTTGGAGTAATGCGTCAGCGGTTATACCGAAAAGATTAAATTATCTCCGGATTAGTCACTGGATTTATTTCTACTAAATAGATATGGAGACTGTCCCGCCCTCACACCCACCACTGCAGCTCCAGCAGGATCAACAGTGGCACGCATTTTAATGACACCGAGCATTGAAGCTCAGCGAGTCTCCGGGAATGTCTAACTGTCTTTAACCCGCAATGAAATCAATCATAAAGTTAAATTAGTAGGAGTTGGAAATATTTTTGTCCACTTACAAAATAGTTCATTTAAACCCAGTCATAGATGTCTCTAAACCCGAGGTTTAAGACTTTTCAATCGCACTCTAGATTATAGAAAATTCCCGGGCTGAAACGTGGGCGTAGATGGGCTGAATTATTTATCGTTTATTGCATATTCAGAACTCAAAAATAATTAAAATAAGATATAAGGATTGGCCCTAAATCGCGCAAGACCGCAAGGTCTGGAAGGTAAGAAAGGAGGTCTTTGCCCAGCAGTGGGACACTAAAGGCTGAACTAAGGTATAAGTGGTTTAAGTAAGTATGCTGATTAATAATAGTTAATTTTCATTTCGCTTGTATCTGTATCAGCCCATATACGTCCCAGTGCAGGCCACGGGCCTCCTCTTCAATCGAGAGTATAAGCAGGTTAGGTCATATACGTTTTGTATTAAGGTATTGAATTTTAAAAGAAAAATATTTTTAAAATTATTTCGATTGACGAGCAACGATGGTTATAATTTATTTTCCTATCTTCACTGAAATTTTAAATTCTAGATAAATTAAGTGACTGCACACACATAGTAAGTGGTGTTAAGTAATAGAAATCGGAAATTGCGAAGCTATTTTCGTTCTTACGTCACTCAAACCTGAATCAAATATTTGAATTGAAAATTTATCACTTTAACGAATGAATTCGATTACGAAAACGCATTTATTGACGCAGATGTTTAGAAATTTTCTTAAAGTATAAGTCGCAGCCCGCAGGTTCTAATATACCTGCTTCGATAAATATTTATGTAACTTATATGAACATGGAGCACAGCCTCAGTGGCACAGTCGGGCCGCTGTGAACGAAAGGCCGCGGGTTCGATCTCCGCACCGAGACAAGTGTTTGTGTGATCCACAAGTATCTGTTTCGGGTCTGGGTGTTTGTAAGACCACAAGACATGCGTCTTAATGTCGAGTCAGAACTATGTATGTGACTGATGTACCTATTTATTTATCTAAATATCCCACAATGTTTCACGCCCAGTCAATTACTCCAAGTGATGTCGGTTCGGCCCATTAGATGTGCATACCATACATTAGTAATTATATATAAATAACTATCGATCGGTTTTCAAAACACGAATAGTAATTAGTGAGTAGTGACCACGATGACAAGGGACGAATTAGTAAAGCATTTGGGACCCAAATTACTTATTTAATGACGATGACACAGGATCGAAATTGGGATTCATACATCTAAATTTTCGAAGTGTGTATTTGTAGTAAATTACAGCTTGGTTTAAAGTTAAAGAATGCAATGCTGAATAGCTTAGTTAGGAGACGACCGGCGTGCCAAACCGGAGATCGCGGGTTCATATCCAAGGACAGCCTTAAATTATTCAAAATCACGTGTGTATCTATAGTTAATTATTGCTCACTTAAATGGTGAAGAATACGGTGCATGACTGTTTGAAAAATTAGACTGAAAATTTTAATACCGCATATATAAAGTAGTGCACACATTTTTGATTTCCCGCATATTGTTAAAGGAAAATTTCGTGACAATCCTCCATAAATGTCTACTCAAAATATTAAAGGCATGTGAAGTCTGTCTACCCTTAAGTCAGCGTGGTGGACTAAAGTTCTAAACCCTTACGGCCTTAGTCATAGACAGATTTAAAACTTATTTTAATAATCGAATGTTTTGTCTTCTTCGCTCGAACTGAATTCTAAAGTCGTTCGAAAGGGACAAAACATTCGATAACTAAAATAGGTTTTAATCTGTCTATGAATAAGGTCGTTAATCATAGATGTCTATGCGCAGAAGTGGGTTTATGAACTGGTATACATAAATATGTGATTTGTGGAGCTTTACGATTAATAAGTAGGTATCTGAGGTTGCATCGGACGGATTTATAAACATATCGCGAGCTTAGTATTATAATATTATTATAGTGATTAATGCAACATGAGGTTAAATGCATTAAAATACTGCCATCCTTAATTTAAAAACATATCGCTCATCCAATAGAACAATGACTTAATTACGTCTTAGCTATTTTTCAGGAGAACTTTTTAAAAGTTTCAGATTGAAAATATAATGTATTTCCAATCATTCTGATGACATTCTTTTAATATTAATGTAAGTAACTGTACTATCAATGATAATTTACAATAACTTCATGAGAAACTCAAAAAAACTTTTAAATAAGACATTCAAAAGTCATTTTCGACTTTTTTGTAATTACGTCGTTGTTCCATTGGATGAGCGATATGTAAATATACTCTTGCTTCGATTTTATTTCTTTTTAAAGAAATTGAAATAAGAGATAATGTGTGACATTCATGTTAAATAAACAGCCAACGTTGTAATTGCAAAACGCATTTTTGTTATTTGCCAAAAAATGTTTTTGGGTTCAGTAATTTCAATACAAAACTTACGATATGTAGAAAGGCGAATAAATAATCCGATAATATATTATTTGATGGTGGATTAAAGAAACACGCGTAAACAACTTTCAATACTCATTTTAAAAATAAAAAAAATATACAATATGATAGTTTCAATACTGAAACGTACATATACAACAAATTTTTCAAATAATTTTTGAATGTGAACTCATGCACACTAAAAATATTCCTCACGCTCAGTTTAAGAGAAAAATAAACACACTCTAAATCTTCACACCGCAATTCAGGAATCAATTACTTAGAATTAATAAACTTTACAATACCCAAATCGTGCAAAACCTTAAACAGGAAGATCACAACACCCACAAACCAAGTCATTGCTTAAGACTTAAGTACTAATCACAGTTATCAGCGGCCGTCCACACCGGCCATCACATAAGACTTGAAACACTCCACTAAGTACTCCGAAACACCCACACTGGCAGCTAAAACTAAGTACCCACTGTAGTGAACAGTCTTCAGGAAACCCCAGGTCTTATCGCAGAACACCGCTAAAGACAGTGCATGGAGGTAGCTGTGTGGGTTCACTATCCTCCAAAGACCGGTGGCGGAGAAGAAAACCCCAGATTTGAAGGTGGTCTCCCGCCGAAAGACGTCATAGTCCGTGCAGTTCTCCAGTAACTCCTGGTAGACGTCTATGTACCTATTCCAGGCTAAAGAGGATAGCAGCATTTGTCCAGAGAATAAACCAACTACTTGGACTATTCGTTGGAAAGTGACTTTGGTTTTGTATGAGATCCCGTTGTCTTGGTGGTCTTTCTCGATATCTTCGCTCGAGTTAATCTCTTTGAGCTGGTGGTAAGGCAGTGTACTGACTGGAGTACCCTTGTATCCTCGTCTCGGAGGGTTATTCTTTAAGTATAAAAGTATACCACACATCATTGCTACTACGCCGATAAGGTCGCAAATACCATCGACCCAATAACCAAGTGTGCCGACCTCCGATCTCTCTCCTTTAATATGTTTTCTTTCTCTCGCGACGTGGCCGTCTAGATCATCCAGGAACATTCGAATTTGGAATAAAACTATGCCCAGTCTCCTTGCAGCCAAACTTTGGCAAGTGAGCAGTTTCGCGCCAACACACGCCACGAAAACGTGGAAGAATGAGATCATGTTTGGAGTAATAAATAGCATTTTCTCAGATATACCTAAGCTTATATCGAGAACGGAACATAGCGGGCCGTATATATAATGGTTAATGTGGTCTACCATTAAGGCTTTCACGGTCGGATGGCACAAAGGGTTTATGCTACACGGTACCCACGTAACATCCTCGTAATTCGGCCGGGTTGCACTCTTAACAGTTGTTGCATCGTGCGTCAGGTTCCCAGTAATGTTATCGAAGACGTCGATTTTATAATTCTGTATTCTGAGAAACAGGAAAGTGTCCATACAAACACAGTATACGATGACCATCAACAGCAGGACCGTGAGGATTTTACTCGCTTGCGAAGACGGCCACATCATTTTGCAATCGGCTATTTCAGTCAGGGAGGTGCTTGCTATGGCTTCACATAAACAATGCCCGTTTCTAGGACAAAGCTGTAGCGGTTTCGCCGAGCGTGGGTTACGGTAACCTACGCAATAAACTATTAATAAAAAACCATAATCTTTAAATAGATGCTGCACGCGTTTCAGCCATGCCGCGTGTTTTTATTCAAATTCACACGATTTTGGAAAGCACTTAAGTTAACACTGAAGGCACTTTGCAATCTTGTCGCGGTATTTTTAGTAAACAGTCACTGCACGGCACCGGTACGTGTTTTGTTACTTTGTGTCGGCTTATGGTGTTTACGTCTCGTAATGTTGAGGCGTGCGGGACGCCACGCGACCGCAATGCGTACGCTGTGGCGGGCGGCGCGGCACTGGCGCGGCGGGCGATCGAAGTAACGGGCGTTTCCCGCCAAAACTAACGTCAAACTGACACGAAATGCGGGCTCGTAAACAACGCGTGTGGACGGCGCGGTTTTTTTTCGTTTTTTTTTATAAATCTATTGTCTTTTATTAAGTTTATGTTTGCTAGCACTTAGCGGCAATTACCAGAATTGATGACAAAACATTATGTTTGGTGGGTAAGTTAAGAATGAACATAGTAATTAACATAAATAGAAGATGATTAATTAATTTCTTGGAATCATTAATCATACATTGATAAATGAAGCGATAGCTTCGAGAGTCGTCACTGCGTAAATGGAGGTCGGAATCACTGACTTTTCTAAGTTACACGTGCCTTCATAATTATTGATGAATGAAAACATATTGAGTAAACCTGCATAGTATCTTTAAGTTCGTTAAATAATAAAATACACTCAACAGTCACACACATAGTCCTGACCCCACACTAAGATAGAGTCTTGTGTCGTGGGTATCAGAAACTACGAGAGACTTTTCGGTCTCACAAACACCCAGACCCGAAACAAATACCTGTGGATCACACAAATATTTGTTTCGGTGCGGGGATCGAACCTGCGGCTTCACGTTTCACAGGCGGCGTCTAACCAACTGCACCACGGAGGCTGTCTCTGTCATTAAAAATAATTGTGAAGAATATGTGTAGTTTTCAAATCGCTCTAGCCTTCATGGTGGACTAAAGCCGTTGACTTTAGGTAAGCCAATGACTAACCTTATCTTAAGCGTACATAATACTTCTAGCATGGAGAATTATGTGGGTTTTTACAAATTGACAAAATAAGTAGACAACTTTTTTTCAGTCTCTGTGACGCGGTTGGTTAGACGCCGGCTGTGAAACGAGAGGCCGCGGGTTCGATCCCCGCACAGAGACAAATGTATGAGTGAACCACAAGTCTTTGTTTCGGGTCTGGGTGTTTGTGTGACCGCAAAAGTCTCTCGTAGTTTCTGATACCCACGATACAAGACTCTAAAGATCTTAGTGTGGGGTCAGGACTATTGGGTGTATTTATTATTAATTATTTATTAATTTACTCCTCTCGTAGGTATAACCAACGGGATGGTGGAAAATGGTCTTTATTGCATCTGTAACGATCGGAACGTAAATAACTAACCTCCACGGCAGCTGAGGGGATGCGCAAGAAATAGGCTTAGTAACACAAGGTCGCGGGTTCATCTCTGTAAAACCTTTTTGCTTGGTTTGCATAGAACACACGGTGAATAGAGATCGCAAGTTTTATTCCAGATCGAGAGTATTTTATGGTAATTGGTAAGAACTCTTAAAAAATTAACAAAATAGTAATTATTTTAAACTGAATTCCCAATTATCTAGAAAATTCATCTAAATGTTACCATAAAATTAGATGGCATTGCAAAACAATATAAAGTAAAATTAAATATTAGACATAATTTTAAACATACTCATACACCTATAATTTTGAAAACGAATGAACAAAAGTGCCTATACAATTTACCACGATGTTATTTTTTCCCCTTAATTTATCATACGTAACATACACAAACTCACGCCTTTATCCCCGAAGGGTAGGCAGAGGCGCCACCAGGACATCCACATTTCGCCTTGCGTTGCGTCTATGCTCCATCCCACGATGTGATAGGGGGCGAGCCTATCGCCATATCAGGCACGAATTCCTGACTCCGGGCTGATAATGAATAGAAAAAAATCAATATCACTTTGCCCGACCCGGGACTCGAACCCGAGACCTCAGCTTTGTAACCATACCGTAATACAACTACGCCACCTAGGCAGTCCCTTAATTTATCTAAAACACAATCAATGTCCATTAGTCTGTTCTATAAAAGTAATAATCTACAATATTGGTAAACAAAACTATTAGAACACCCGAAACTGGATTGTATCGTCATAAGTGATATTTAATTAACGAATAACTGATAATTGGACGTTTTTGTGTCACCAAACACTTCTTTTGTAAACTACATAGTCACGCCTATATGTCTGATGAGGTAAGCTGCAGAGGCACATGGCCATTTCGGGTTAAATAATAAAAAAAAAAAATCAAACCGCTCTCAATCGTACTCTCGATTGTAGAGCAGTTGCCCTGCAGTGGGACGTATATGTGCTGATACATACACACATATTACATACATACAATAACTTTAAATATCTATCGATGTTACAGGAGTAAATCTAGCGGCCGGAAATCTTTTTCTATCAGCTCTTTCCAGTAACTTTCCGAAAATTTACAAAAATTCAATCGTATAAGCATTGCCTCCCAAATTGGAAAGGAAAATATCGAGAGAAGAATAGGTTTATAGGGCTTTCGGCAATCTCACACATCGAATGTGACACGAAACTAACAGACCAAGAGCCCGTGGCTGCCAGACCTTCGCCATTGTATAAAAGCTGAGAGTTTGTGTGCGCATGCCACGAATTTTATATAAATTATGTTGTTAAGGCACCTATCAAAAGTTTCTTCGGCATCCGGCCACTTTTGATGGTTCTTTCATATTGCCAGACACAATGAAGCTGATAACTTTCAAGCCACCCCAATCGGAATTTCATAATAGCTGATCGTTTGATACCTATGTCTGAGGCACGTGCAGACAAACTTTCAGCTTTTATAAAATTAAGACAGTCTGGCGGCCGCGGATTTCTGAGAAGGTTCGGAAATGCTATATGCTATAGGTTTTCCACATTTTTTGTAACTAAAGCTACAATGTAATACAATTAGTGTTATTTAGCAGAAGTGATGCAACAATGTCGTGAGATTTTGGTTAGATTGCAATTTCGAGGTTGTGAATTAGATTTTGATTAAAGAAAATAAAAGTATTTACAATATTTATCAGCCTATATTTGTCTCACTGCTGAGCTGATGAGGGTCTCCTCTAAATTAGGAGAGTTTAGAATTCGATTCCCGCATCGAGACAAATGTATATGTGATTAATATTTGTTGGATGGATGTGTTTTTTGTTTTGTGTTAACTTTGATTTTGCTTTAATTTTTTAATTTTAATCTATTTCAAAAATACTTAATTTATAAAAATTAAACCGACTTCAAAAGTGTAAAAAACAGACATAAGACTAATCTTTTACTAAATCTAAAATACTTAAATATGCCAACTATTTTTTTGAGGTAAGTGCCAACTTTAATATTTGGAATCTCTTTAAGTTTGTTATTATTGTTTATTGTAGTAGATAGATAGTTGATTGTAATCCAATTTCACTCTCACGTTACATACTTTTATCCTGTCTGTGACAAATAAATCGGTTTTCTTTCTTTCTTCCATCTTTAAAATACCCACAACCACAATACTTGATATCTGGGTTGGGTCAGGACTATAGACTTGCTAACCTTCACTATCCCAGTGTAGCGGACTACGGTATATGGCCTAACCCACTTTAATCTGAACTCCCTATTAGAGAGGAGGCCCGCGTCCTGCAGTGGGACGTATATTGGCTGCGTTTTTATAAAGTCACCTTGTGCCCATATAAGTAATCTGGCGCCGTTGTACCACTAACAAAAGTCTTTCATTCCGGTTGTCATTCACTTACGTCATCAGAATTATTCATCAGACATGTAATTCTTAAAGTCATATCACTAAGGAAAGATATCCTGATAATTTTCCTTTTGGAATTAGGCTAAAGACAAACGCAAAGTCATAAGTTGCATTTATTTATTGCGTTGAATGGCGTGGCGATTATGCTATTCGCCTGATGGTAAGCGATACGACCGCTCCTGGACAGCAGCAAAACCAAACACCATGCATTACAAATGCTTTGGTTTTAAAAGAACTAAAATTCAGGTACGTTTACGATTGGCTACGAAATTATTATTTATTTTTAGGACACCAACAGCATAATATACAAGATTGCATAAAATTGTTATTGATCAATGATCATATTGTAGACTTTCCCGCTACACACCCACCACTGCAATTCCTGTTAGCCAGGATCAAAGAATTGGCACCGAGCTCCGGAGCTCGGCGAGTCTCTTAGGGACACTAACTTAATAACACGCATCGAAATTAATCAAAAAGAAAACACAAGTAGGTGTGTTTGGATAAAAATTATTATCCAAATCCCTTCACAGAAAAGTAGGAGACAAAATTTTGAACTAAAATAATTAATAAAAATATTATAATACTCAATACTGGCATTACAAAGATCAGACAGCATCTGATCTTTTTTTTCTTTTTATTAAATTTTTAAGGAAGTTTTATCAATACAGCCCCTGAAGTTAAGATAGTGTTACGCGTTAAGATGGTGTTACGCGTTAAGTTGGTGTAACGCGTTAAGATGGTTTGGGCATGTAGAGAGGGATGGATAAAAGGCGAATAACAAAACTGATACATGACGCGAGTATGAATGAAGAGTCGGTAGGAGTCGACCCCATCGGACTTCCCTATACCAAATAGACGGCACCTTAGGCAAGGGCCAGATTAACCCTGAACCGACGAGAATGCATGAAGAGATTGAAAGTTGACGAAGCGAAAGTAGTATATCAAGATCGAGCAAAGTGGAGATCCATAGTCTTTACCCCTATTGGATATAGCCGTAACGTTTATGTATGTTATGTATGATCTTAAGGTCAATAACCATTCCTCCCACATGTCACGGGGATAGTTATTACTATTTCCCGTTCGAAATAAAACGAATGAACTGGTAGCCTTTCGATATACCTAACACCCACTTCGCATTTGAGTTCCCGAGTTGATAACGCTGGGTTTTTACTGATAACTGTAATGTCCTAGTTGTCTAACTAACCACTCGACGATGAAGCAATTAATATATCGACAGCCTCCGTGGCGCAGTTGGTTAGACGCCGGCTGTGGAATGAGAGCCCGCGGGTTCGGTCCCCGCAATGAGATGATTGTTTGTGTATACAAGTATTTCTTTGATACCCACTTCTTTGATTTCTCGTAGATACCCACGACACAAGACCTTTAATTTTATTTTTTAATGGTGTATCAGAAACTACGAAAGACTTTTCGGTCTCACAAAAACCCAGACCCGAAACAAATAAGTGGATCACACAAACATTTGTCAGGATGTGGGGATCGACCCGCGGCCTCTCGATTCACAGCCGGCGTCTAACCAACTGCGCCACGGAGACTGTCAAATATTTTATTAATGTTATTTCTAGAACTTTCGATACACATAAGTGGTGGTATATCTAGGGTGGTAGATATGTGCTATCGTAAGGAGGCAAAAGCACTCGATGTCTCGCATCTGAAGAGCTGATAACGTCCCATATTGCTCTATTATCAATAGAATACATATAATAATAAACACACAGGGTCCGCAATCCTGTTTTACGAAACGTATGCTCACGCTTGTAGGCTAAAGGGGTAGGCAGCACTGATACCAGAAAGTATAGTTAGCTGGGTGTTATTATGAAATGTGAACGGGAACGAGTCCATATGTATGCAAGGCTTATATTTTAATTATGGGCAAAGCATTTGAAATTATTGAAACTAAAAATCTATTTGATAGGGTTGATAGGGTTTTTTAATTTCATGTAAACATAAATTAGTCAGCTTGACTCAATTAAACCACGAAATTAATAAATAACACGCTTCAAACTACTAGGCATTAAATCCTTCTTCAGATTGTAAATGCATATATTTTATAGAATACTATACATGTGACAATTAGTCACACTATAGTTAATTGACATACATGCATACATAAACTCACGCCTTTATCCCAGAAGGGGTAGGCAGAGGCGCCACCAGGACACCCACATTTCGCCTTGTATGTTCCGTCCTATGATGTGATAGGGGGCGAGCCTATCGCCATATCGAGCACAAATTCCTGACTCCGGGCTGATAATGAATAGAAAAACGCAATATCACTTTGCCCTATCCGGGATTCGAACCCGAGATCTCAGCTTTGTAACCGTACCGTAGTACAACTACGCCAGCGAGGCAGTCTTTACATTTAAATAAATAATAAATACACTCAGCAGTCACACATAGTTCTTACGATCGAGTCCACTAGCATTGGGACGAATTTGATATACAACTCCACAAAAGCCAAAAAACAAGAACTGAACTGAAGTTTACAACTTTTTATAAAGTATACATGACAATTGGAATAATATTATCACTATTGGTAGAGAGAACAAGGTATGTTTTATAATAATTATTCAATTGTCCATTCAATATGTGAAGTATTGTATTAACATAACATATTTTATTATAGTAGGTAACTACTTTTGTTCTGTTTACCTTTATTCAAATTACAAACGCTATCAAAATCATAAACTCTAGCTGTGAAAATGGCGGCTGCAGATTCAATTCTCAAAATTAATGATTGAATGAATTATGATGACAAATTAATTACATAATCATTGAAGAAATGGATGGTGTCCCAGATTCAAAATGTAATATTTTAAGATTTTATTATGATAGATTACACTTTAGTAGCTTATAGTTTAAGTTTCTGAAGATTTTTATATGTATATAAAAAGTGATATTATCATCCAACTTAAAGCAAAATATAACTGCGAAAATATAAAAAAATACACAGGCAAATTTTCTAAATTAATAAATAATCACATACCTGTGGAACTTGAGTAGACTTTCCGCACCCAGTCTCGCCAATCAATACCAATGTCTGATATTTCTCCAACAAATACAGGATATGGTTCCTGTACTGGAATACCGGCAGTTTCTGCCTCTGGGTATCCATTGGTAAGTGGTGGTACCGGTTGTAGACAAAACTGCTGTGAGAGTCATTGTCAACTGTGAGAGCCGAGTCTATGTTTGGGTTGATTAATGTTTCTATTACCCCATCTTTATTCCGTGTTGGGTAGAGGGGTTCATCACCTGTAATTTGAGAGTTGTTAATATTTTTGTTTTTCTTGTATATTAATTAAATTATCAGAATTTTTGGGCTTATAATAATCTTCATTTATGAGTGAATTTCTGCACCAGCTCAAACTGTATGGTTAAGAAGTATTTCTTTCGAATTTTAGAGCGAAAATCTTTCGTAATTGTTTATACAAACAACAGGGTAGACATAGTGTTGAGTAAGGACATAATGTGCCTGTTGGGTGTATTTATTTTCTTAAATACTTGGAAACTTGAAGGCTAGAACTATTAAGAACCGATTATGCAAGTTCCCAACAAATTAAACCTCTATTACTTTCAGGTAATATTACGATAACCTTATTGCAAATTTTAAAATGCTCAATTACCAAAGGAATATATTTATAATCTTCAAGTATGGAGCGCAACAAAATTTAATGTTAATAACCTCACTTTTCAATAGAAAATTTCACTTACCAGGTTTTATAAACTTTGGTCTGCTCATTATGAATTATTTTATTTAAACTATACACAATGTACACATTAAAACTATTCAATAGTTCTATTTTATTCACAGTTACTTATCCGACATAATATTGTCATTATTTATGTTTTACTTTGTTGACATTTTATAACCGGTCATATGTCTAGACAGCAAACCTCGAAGTTTATCTCTTCCTCTTTCTAAATGCGAACATTAAAAAGAGATACTGTTAAAACGGTATGATTGAATTACTGTATCGTGAAAAATGGAACGTTGTCAAGCTAGGAACATGAAAAAATATTTTTAAAGCCTAGATTATTTTTCTTTTTAGATGTTTTATAATTTATAATAAATAAAACTACCCAAATATTTCGACAAAGATAATTAATCGAATAGCTGCACACGTATTTATTATTGACAGCCTCCGTTGTGCAGTTGGAAAAACGCCGCGCCGCGCCGCGCCGGTTGCGAAACGGAAGGCCTCGGGTTCAATCCCCGCAGGCCGCACCGAGACAAATGTTTGTCTAGAGTCTGAACTACAAGTATAATATTTTGTTTCAGGTCCTTTTTTGTGTTACCGAAAATTCTCTCGTAGTTCCTGATGACCACCACACAAATCTCGATTTAGTGCGGGGTCAGGACTACCTCTGTGTGTAACTGTTGGATGTTATTATGTATTTATTTGACAGCCCCCGTGGCGCAGTTGGTTGGACGCCGGCTGAGAAACGAGAGGCCGCGGGTTCGATCCCCGCACGAAACAAATGTTTGTGTGAACCACAGGTATTTGTTTCGGGTCTGGGTGTTTGTGAGACCGAAAAGTCTCTCGTAGTTCCTGATACCCACGACACAAGACTCGATCTTAGTGTAGGGTCAGGACTATGTATGTGACTGTTGAGTGTATTTATTTATGTATTTATTGCTTCGTATGGCGTAGTTATAGACTTCAGACACTTCACTTGAAGCTGACACACAAATACTAAATACAGATATTGAGAAATTACATACTTCTTTGCAGCTAATGACAAAAAAATATGACAATGCTCAGAAGGAGATAGAAGAACATTCATCGGCTATGACAGACTTGATTGAGTTATGTAAATATAATACTGAGCGCTTTGAATCTTTACAGAATAATATGTGTGCTTTTACAGATAGGTCGCTCACTGACTCAAAGCCGATGTGTGTACCTTCAACATCATCTAATTATAGATCAACTTTGTGTGACAGCTTAGAAATTAACAACAATAACAATATCAATAATTTGCACCCTCTCAACCATATAAAATGTAATAAAAATCACAAGGGTCAAAATGTAATAATGTATAGCGATGATATAGGTAGGGACATGGGAAGGTTGGTAAGTCTGGAGAAGGGACAGATTCTCAATTACTGTATGCCTAATGCCTCCTATTCTGATGTTATGAAGAGCATTTTGAGCAGTAATTTATCACCAGATACAAAATTAATTATATTTGTTGGAAATAGGGGTAATTTAAACAAAAAAGAATTATTACAATTCTATGACAGTCTGAATAATTTAAATTTAAAGGAAATTGTAATGTTTACATTACCCTACAGCCACAACTTGCCAGCGGAAGAAAATAGCATTAGACATAGCTTAAATTTGACAATGCACACTCTGTCGTGCAATAACAATTTCCATTTAATTGATATAAACAATTTTTATAGTAATAAGATATTTAATAAGACAAGAGATAAAGTTTATCTTTCTCATTTTATAAAGAGACAGATAGCTAATGCGCTATCATATTATTTTTATATAACAGCCAAGAACTTGGCTAACCGACTTAGCTCTATTGAGCAAATAAATGTTGACTCAGATTATAGTAATCTGAAACAATTGACATCCAACAATTTTTTAAATTAGATTTAGGGACAATAGAGATAAACTCTGGCTCTGCTAATGAAAATAAATTCATTATACAATGTTGTGATAATAATAAACAGGCTTTTAACTTGGTGCATCAAAATATACAAGGAATAAGAAATAAAAATCTAGAAATTGAGTTGTTCATGAACTGTAATAAAATTGATATTTTATGTATTACTGAACACTGGCTGAAAAGCTATCAGTTCATGTTTAATTTCAATAATCACCAAGTTGCAAGCTCGTTCAGCAGAGAACATATTTTACATGGAGGCTCCTTAATAATTATAAATAATTTTATTAAATATAAGGAAAGACTTGACATTGTGAGCCTGTCTGTTGAACGAGTTATGGAAATAGCTTGTATAGAGATTGAGCAGTATATTGTATTAAGTGTATACAGGCCCCCTTGTGCACCACAAAATACGTTTTTTGATATTCTGGAAGATGCTTTGCACAAGGTATGTGTTTCACACAAGAGAATTGTTGTCTGTGGAGACTTTAATATTAATATTTTAGAGGAATCTTCTATAGCTTGCAGTTTCATCAATCTATTTAAATCATATAACTTACAAAATGTCTTTTTCGAACCAACTAGAATAACTGCCACTAGTGCTACATGTATTGATAATATTTTCATAAATTTCTCAATTGATGAAAAGTCGGTTATTAACGTGTTAGACTCTGATCATTGTGGTCAGTTTGTTTCATTGCCTAGCACTAAAAGTAAAGTACAAAGAAAAAGTATTAAGTTTGTTCCTAATAATATATATCGCATGGAAAAATTTAGAATAAATATCCAAAAAAATCTACCAACGCTGCCCCCTCACCAAGACCCAGACAAACTGTATAATTCATTATTTGAACTTATAAAAGGTGAATTTAGAAAAATATATAAATCTAAAACTATTACGGTAAATAAGGGACTAACATTTAGTGAGTGGGCAACCACTGGTCTATACAAAAGTCGAAATAAATTATTTGATCTATATAATGAAAGAATGTATAACCACAATCCGACCTTTAAGCAATATGTAAAATCTTACTCGAAAGTTTTCAAACGAGCCTGTTCCATAGCTAAATCGTTATATTTAAGAAATAAAATTAAAATGTCTGCAAATAAAATTAAAACTACTTGGAGTATTATTAATATTGAATCTGGTAGAAACTCTGTACGCGACAATGAATTTAATCTTAAAATAAATAATAAAAATGTTACAGCAGATCTGGAAGTAGCAACTGAATTTGAAAGATTTTTTACTGATATTCCTAAAAATACCACTCAACATCTTCAGTCATCTTCGAGGTCTGCATTGTCGATACTTGAAAAACTTGTACCTAAATGTGACGTGGCGTTTGAATTCTCGCAAATTGGGCCGCAGCATATATTAAAAACTTTTAAAGAAATTAGTTTAAAGAAGACCGGGGACTTGTGGGGCATTTCTGTTATTAATATGTCTTTAATAATTGAATATCTAGCACCCCACTTAGCTGATATATTCAACCGCTGCGTGGTGTCTGGCGTGTTTCCTGACCTGATGAAACAGAGCAAGGTGGTGCCTCTTTTTAAATCCGGTGACAGCTCAGATCCGACCAATTTCCGACCTGTTTCAATTCTACCAACGCTTAGCAAGTTATTTGAGAAAATAATTCTGTCTCAATTATTAACCCATTTCAACACCAATAACTTGCTACACAAGAAACAGTTTGGATTTACGAGAGGTCGATCAACAATTGACGCGGGAGTCGATCTCCTAAAACAAATTTATGAGGCTTGGGAGGAGTCACAGGATGCCCTTGGTGTATTTTGTGACTTATCTAAAGCTTTTGATTGCGTAGAGCACGACACTCTGGTCAGGAAATTACACCACTACGGTATCAGGAACCAGGCTCTCAATCTTTTGTCCTCCTATTTGAACAATAGAGTACAGAGGGTTGATATTAATGGAAAACTTTCTCGAGGATCTGCGGTCACTATGGGAGTACCGCAGGGTTCAATTCTGGGACCTTTTCTTTTCCTCGTCTACATAAATGATTTACCTTATCACGTCGGGAATAAACACGAAGTTGTATTGTTTGCGGATGATACGTCATTGACATTTAAAATTAAAAGACAACAACTAAATTTTGATGAAGTAAACAGTGCTCTTCGTGAAGTTGTACACTGGTTTAATATTAATAATTTATTGCTTAATGCTAAGAAAACTAAATGTATTAAATTCACACTGCCCAATGTTAAGCAATTATCTACCACTGTACAAATTAACGGCGAAGAATTGGATCCTGTTGCATCTACGACGTTTCTAGGCATTACGGTAGACGCAAAACTCCAGTGGGGACCGCATATTAACAAATTATCTGGTAGATTAAGTTCAGCGGCATACGCAGTTAAAACCATTAGGCGTTTAACGGATGAGGTAACAGCAAGAATTGTTTACTTCAGTTATTTTCATAGTATAATGTCTTATGGGATTCTTCTCTGGGGAAATGCTGCGGACATTAATAGTATCTTTATATTACAAAAAAGAGCTATTAGAGCCATTTACAAACTTGGTCCCAGAGTGTCCCTAAGAGAAAAGTTTAAAGAGGTAGATATTCTTACTGTAACATCTCAATATATTTATGAAAATTTATTGTATGTTCGTAAAAATATAACTCAATTTAAGCGTAATTGTGACTTTCACAGTAGGAACACTAGGAACAAACATAATCTTGCCTCCCATGTTACTCGTCTCCACAAGATAAATAGTTCCTTTATGGGTCATAGTGTACGCTTCTTTAACAAACTTCCCAATGGTATTAGAGAACTTCCAATCAACAAGTTTAAAAATATAATTAAAGTAAAGCTGTGTAAAAAGGCATATTATAGTATCTCTGACTATATGGAAGACAAAACTGCTTGGGAATGAATTGCTCAATTTCTATTAAAATAAGAACAATTGACATAATAAAATTATATATATAGACAATATTGTGACATTGTATTTTAAACTGGCTATAAAAAAAAAAAAGAAAGAAAAGAAAAAGAAGACAGTTCGTGTTGCTGAGGGAGTTTCTTGCGCCGTTTCTTCTTCACAGCTACAACACGTTCCGAAGCGGTGGTAGCAGAAATTAACGATTCAAAAGATCTTGTAAAAGACTACTTGAATAAAGAATATTTTGACTTTGACTTTGACTTTGACAAAGTTAAACAAATTCTTGTGAGGAACTTACAGATTCGCCATTTTTCTTCGCTAATATACTTACTGTTAATAGGTATGTAGCTAGTTAGAAGTACCTAGTACCTTCAGACATGAATCTGTTGAATGTACTGGCTGAACGTTCGACTTCTGTATCTGCAGTTCAGTTCGATCCCAACTAAACTTCTTTCGTATATTTTGATGTGCATTTTTTTAATAGCAATAGAACCAAAAAGGACCACGTAGTTCATCATACTATTCCATTGAACAATCATAATCTTCACCAGACACAGTAGAAAATGATCATAAGAAGTTCAATGGTGAATAATAGGCTTTCCTAAAGATTGAAATGGTGTGGCAGTTCTTGGTTCTATTTATGGGCAAATCACGTAACACGCATATTTTTTTCCGCTGAGGTTTTAGGTTCTAGGGTGGAGGTCATGTGCAAGCAAGCGCAGTGTCGTACGCCCACCCACAAGGTAGTCGGACGACCTGGTTAATGTCGCAGGAAGTAACTGGATGCAGGTCGATTCCAACAGGTCTATGTGGCGATCCGTGGGTTAGCCCATGGACTTAGGTCTATGTTCAGCAGTGGAAGAAGATAGGGAGAGGTTCAAAAGTTCTCTAGTGGAGACCACGTTTAAACGAGTGTATTGGAGGCCCAGCTATGAGTCGCTGGATGCAGGCCGCTTTCAACAGGTCACTGAAATCTTCTGTTCACACTTAATATCTCGTCATTAACGTACATCAAATAAAAAAAATCTAGTTTTACAATATTTATTGTGTGATGCTAAAGTTATCCGTTTACTCCAAGTGGTACGATTCCACTATAGTTAGGTCTTATATTCACGAAACTGCTAGGAATTTGTGCAGGTTGTACGCTTTTAACCCCTAAAACTCCTCCAGCTTGTAGGTTGTTTATCATTGTAGGCCGTCGCTGCTCAGTGTGTGTGTTCGGATCGTAATTAAACCCTATTCCGGTACTGCTAAGGTCATAAACTGGAGAATACTGGTTTCCATGCCTTCCTACCCCGTTATAAACATTTGAAGAACTATTGTTTACTAAGCCGTTTGTTTTACTAGCTAATTTCCAAATATCTGCCGCACCTATGCCAGCATTTAAATCTTGTACCAATCTTAACTGGTCATTCAATGAGTTATCATCTTTAAGCAATTTAGCTGTGACCAATTCGCCGTTTTTGTACGCCAATTTTAAAATATCCTCTTTCTTATACCCTTTCAAACCTGGCGATATATCGGAGACGTTGGACAAAGCTATTAACTCTTGATACAGCTTCAAAGGATTTACTTTCAACTGTGGATATCTCAGAAGTAAGTTCTGCATATTATACAGGAATGTTGAGTATGGAATTCTGAATTTCACGAAATACATTGGTTGGTAGATTAAGGGGGTCGCGCGTTTTAGAACGAAAGTTAATTCGATAACGCCTGAGTTTGTCGATGGATCTAATTTAAAAGCATTCGGCACGCTAAAGTATTGTTGCAAATTAGGCGACATGGCTAACTTGCTCAAATAATTATGCACGTTTTGTGCATACGGTTTCGCAACGGTTAATTTATTGTAAGGAATTCCATATTGATTAGAAACATATTTGTAAAATGGCTGGTTGTACGGGTTTAAAACGTCTTTATATTGCGGCGATACTTTTAAATCCAAATTGTTGTATATCGGGTTTGTGAAACCATTTCCCGGATTTTGGTATTGATAAGTCAATTCTTGGAAATATTGACGTGGATTAACGTTTTGATTTAAATTATAATTTGGGAGGTTACCAAATTGAGGTGTTTTATCTTCAAGTTTAGCAACTTTAGGAGTGTTGGCTAAAATGCCTAGTAAAGAGTCAAAAGGACTTTGATTTTTCTCATTGATAAGACCGTTAGAAGGCAGATTCCAGTTATTTTCAGGTATTTTCAAGTTATCAGGATTTAAATTGCCTTCATTTACGTGTGGAAATATAACTCCATTTTGCGTCGGTAAATTTGTTGGTTTTCTAGGATCATTATTACCGTATAAATTGGACCAATAAAGATTTCCACCATAATTAGGATTCCCTGAGGGATTACCATTAAGTTTGCCATAGTCGGCATTTTGTGGTGTTACTAAATTAGGATTTTTACCAAATCCATTCAGGTCGTATACATTTGGTGTGGGTTGGCTTGGTATTAGTCCTTCAAATATATTTTTAGGTGTTTCCAAATTGCCTAAATCCTTGTACGGTGCATTTGTGACAGGCTCAAAGCCTCCATAAGGGTTGTTCTGACCGTCTAAATATTTATTAGGTTCTTGGTGTAATCCCTGAATGATATCTTGATTTGGTGCCAGTATATCATATATATTATATCCTTTGTTACCTATGTTGTTAGGAGCCCCATTGTTAATAGGAGTTTGATGTGGCATTGGATAGTATTTTTTTATTAATTCCTCTAAAATTCCAGCGTTTTGGCACATGGGGTTTTTTGCTAGTTCCATATACGCATCATACGCAGATTTCATCAATTTCATAAACGCATCTTTACATGGAGGCTGATTTATACTTGGTAAATCATATTTGAACACTATTTTAGTTTTAACGTGCCCTTTTGCTATTGGTTCATTTAACCCTATTCTTAATACATCTTTCGATGCATCATTTTGCCCATCATTATTTCGTTTTACATCTTTATTTTCTTTCTCAATTATGTTGTGCAAGTATTCTTTAAGTAACGCTGAGATTCTTGATACCTTGGTCTCGTATGATGGGTCTTGCATCAATATGCTTAGTAGTTGGTTTAATATAGGTATGAGGACTGCAGAGCTGTAGCATGGCGTTGGTTCTTCCTTCTGTAGTTCTATGACATTGTCGTAATTACTTTCTGTTACCTGGTTCGCAACCTGTTGGAAGATATTAAAATCGAAATAATTATTAACGCATTCTTCTGTGTGATTGTGGCTGAGAGGGCTCTATACCAGTGTATATTGTGTAAGGCTGTGAAAAGAACTTAACTAGTGCCTAATCTAAGTATTGAAACCAGTTTCACCTAACAGTAAATCGAATCTATTAATTTCTCGCTACGTAAGTTTATCAAATATAAATTTCGTGTTGTTAAAAGAATAGGTTAACTTATGTAAAATAAATCTAAACGGAAACAATTTTCCTCAGTAGTGAAGTAAGCATGCCATAAAACGATTATTAAGGATTAATGCTTTTTATACGAATGTTGCTTTCATTAACTCAAGTTAGAAATCATTGTTATAACTATTAGAAGCGTGGCTCTGGCTTATTCAATAATGTGTAGTTATTAAGACATTTCCTTACAAAATATTCTTTAAATACTTTTAGTACTGACGAATGCATAGGAAATTAAATATGAACGTATATGTAGGTGTCGCAATTAAATATGACATATGAAAAATGTTAAATGTTAATCTTAATGACATGGGAGTAACCTAGACTGACTAAATACGATTGTAAAAGCCTGTAAAAAGTCTTCCTTCTTGCATCATCTTACGGTTTACAATACAGCAACAAGTTCATGGTATGTCGATATTACGTCATAATTCTAAGACGTGTGTATCGAATCAAACGTAGGTTTCTCTAAGAGCCAATTGCACAAACTAACTTTACCCATTACATTGAAAACGTCAATCCCACACATTAGCAATGTCTATTACGTCACAAACGTATGGCGATGACATTGTTAAAATTATAGTTATGGTCAAAGTTACTTTCTGCAACTGAGCCTTAATGATTGACTACACGCATTAGAAACAAATCACAGCAATGTGTGACACTGTTCGCAGGTAAATGACGCTCGTGGTGACCGACAAAAAAATATTTATACGCTTCGAGAAATGGTTATCTGTAGTATATCGTTGTAACTTATTTAATGCCACTATTTATTAATAATAATCCGGTTCTTATTTATAGCCCACTGCAGTTCATGAGCTTCCTCTACAGTCGATAGTTCGATTCAGAGGGAATTTAGGTAGATATTTGGAATACGAGTATAGGTAGATATTATATCATCAAAATGTTTATTAATTTTACCTGGTTATTGTACAATGTGTTAGCTCCAACATTTTGGGTTTCTAGCGACGGATTGTTATTTGATATTGACGTTGGTACTTCAACAGCATTTGGTAAAACCTGAAGCATTTTTAATTTATTGAAAAATTGAAAATAGATGACAGACTTTAAACAATTTACTTGGTCACAAATTAGAAAGTATGTAATTGTTATTTATTGGACTTTACGTAAACTAGTTTAGCGTGGTGGAATCATGGTTTATTCGCAAAAGTAAAATTTACATTAGGCAAGCATCCGATCGTAACATTGTAAGGGAAATCTTTTCGCAACATGTAAAAAGCATGTTGCATAGATCTCATGTAAGACTAGGTAGACTCCTAATAACTATATTTTAATTGATTCACTATTGATCGGTCAAATTAAGCACTGACTTGATGTCACCAAGGAAGATATGGCAACCAATGATCAAACAATCGAGGATGCCTAAGTCCAGCTAAAGTTTGGAAGAAGCAGCGAAGAGGAGTATAGGAAAAAAATTGATTCTTCTATTTAAAAGGAATATTTACCAATTCGTTTGCAATGACGGCACGTGTAAGAAAAACAATGATTAATTTCACTGCCATTACGAAAATAACTTCTTTCTACGCGACGAAGTTTAAATACGGTAATGTTAAAATGATTCGGTGTGAAATTAGCTTTTAATTATGTTATAAAAATATTCCTCGTGTACCGACACGAGTTGGCAGTTAGCTGCTAAATTCTATTGGTGAAAATGATATAAAATCTATAGTTTATTAATAGGAAGTGTGTTTTACATATTACGCTCATTAAATCGTTGTGGGATAAGGGTTTCGAATCATGAATACGTAATTTTAGTTAAGTTAAATCTTTGGTTTTCTGCTATAAATAATCGGTAATAGTTTTTATTTAAATACACACAAAATATATCTTAATAACGAAGAATTAATTTGGATTTTGTTAAACTAAGCATTAAAGAAATATTAGTCTATGACCTAATTTGTGAAATAAAATCAGTTTTAAGATAAACAGTTTTTTTAATATTAAAATTATTTCATTGTCATAGTGCTATTTAGATATGAATCTTATTTATATATTGCAATCGTTTGCCTAATCATTGCATGTATGTACGTTTCATTTAGTTAGGGTTATTTAAATAAAAGAAACGATCATTTCTAATCCATCTTTATTAAGTTGCTTTAACCACGTTTTCAAAAACAGATTTTATGATTCGAATCAAAGCTCTTAACACTTTCTGAACGCAACTATGAAATTCTGGCTCTTGCAATAATTTCAGTTTATCATGCAAGTCCATTATCACTTTCAATATAATTCTCAATGTCACTCCTTTTGCCGTTAAAGTTTTTAATAACATTACCAGCACTTTAACTGCACAGCTAATTATGAAATCAATGTTTGCGTCACTTACTAACCCTTCTAAACCGAAGTCTTTTAAACCAGATTTTAGGTACTTAATTATAACACGTACAATCATTTGCAATGAATAATCGGGAATAGTTTCAAGTGATTTTGGTGTTTCTGAAGACATTTCTTTATTTGATTCATCATGAAGATTTTGATCAGTGACTTGGTTGGCTATTTCTGGTTTGGTAGATTTATCTGATATCGACGGGTTTGATATCATACGGAAAATTTCGTCCCAAGGCACATTGACGTTCAAACGGAATTTCTCTGGTATGATTTTTGTATAATCATTATTTTGGTATTGGTTAGGTGTATTAATATCTTCAGTTTCTAAGTCCACAGGTTCAAGTTTAATTACAACATTTTTCTGAAGCATTTTAACCATCGATACAATTTGATCTAATAATTTTGGTAAATTAGTATTTTGTTCCAAAAATTTGTTAATGTATTTAAGGAAATCGGGCATATGTTCAATAATGGAATAGATATTAATTTCGTTGTTGCCTACATTATTGTCTTCGCTTTGTAATTCATTTCGCCTTTTCAATTTGTTAATTAGTTTATAGAGCTCAATAGAAGGATGCTTGCTTTTAATAATAGCTGTTATATCGATATCTGGATAATATTTTTGTAAACTTATTAGTTTGGCCCAAAGAGTATGAGGCAGGTTAGCTGGATCATACCCGTCTTCAGTATTTGGATAAGGTACATCCGGTAGAAGAATTTCATTTAAATCTTCTGGATGTACTATATTTTCCTCAGTAGTTATTATATGTTGTGGAAGCACTACATGTGGTCGGGGTTTGACAGATATTTCCTCTGGAGGATCTATATCTTCTTCAAGTTTGTCTGGTATATGTACTGGGAGGACTATATGTGGTCTAGGTTTAATGGATATTTCTTCGGGATGAACTATATTTTCTCCAGGTCTTGTTATATGTTCCGGATGGGCTACATGTGGTCTAGGTTTGATAAATATTTTTTCTTCACGTATGTCTGGTACATGTTTTGGATGAACTATATTATCTTCAGGTCCTATTAAATGTTGTGGATGGGTTTTATGTGGTCTAGGTATGAAAAATGTGTTTTCTGGAGCGACTATTACTTCTTCAGGTATGGTAATTTTATCTTCCGTGTTAACTACATTTGGCGAAGGTTGAATAGTTTGCCATTCTGGATGGCGTATATGTGGCCTAGGTTTAAAAGTAATTGCTTCTTCATGGACTATCATTGGCTCGGGTAGAGTAGTTTCTGAACTTGTATGGAGAATTGTTGGGTCAAGTTTAATAGTTTCTGAATCTTGGCGTATTATATCTGGTTTGGGTTTAACGACTACTTCATGTGGTTGGATTATATCTTTCATTGGTTTTACAGTTTCAACTTCCGGAGTAACTATTACCGGCCTAGGTTTGGTAGTGTCTGAATCCGGATGAATTATATGTGGTCTAGGTTTAACGATTATTTTGTCGGGTTGGATTATGTGTCCCGCAGGTTTAACAGTTTCTGTTTCTAGATGAACTATTTCTGGCTCTGATGTAATACTTTCAGTATCCGGATATATTATATCTGGTCTTGGTTTATTCATTATTTTGTCGGGTTGGATTATGTGTCCCGCAGGTTTATCTGTTTCTGTTTCTGTATCAACTATTTCTGGCTCTGATGTAATACTTTCAGTATCCGGATATATTATATCTGGTCTTGGTTTATTCATTATTTTGTCGGGTTGGATTATGTGTCCCGCAGGTTTATCTGTTTCTGTTTCTGTATCAACTATTTCTGGCTCTGATGTAATACTTTCAGTATCCGTATGTATTATATCTGGTTTAGGTTTAATCATTATTTTGTTGGGTTGGATTATGTGCCCCGCAGGTTTTGCAGTGTCCGTTTCTGGATGAACTATTTCTGGCTCAAGAGTAATACTCTCTGTGTTCGGATGTATAATCTCTGGTTTTGGTTTAATCATTATTTTGTCGGGTTGGATTATGTGTTCCACAGGTTTCACACTTTCCGTTCCTGAATGAACGATATCTGTAATTGGTTTAATCATTGTATCTTCTGGATGGATTGTATCCGTAACTGGTTTGGCAGTTTCATCTTTCGGATAAACTATTTCAGACTCTGGTTTAATGACTTCGTTATCTGGGCGTATTATATCTGGTTTAGTTTTAATGATTGTTTTATGTGGATGGATTATATCACCAATGTGTTTGACAGTTTCTATTTCCGACACAAGTTTGATAGTTTCTCTATCGGGGTGTATGTCTGGTCTAGGTTTTATAATTATTTCATGAGGATGGATTATATCAACCATAGGTTTGACAGTCTCGGTCTCCGGATGAACTGTTTCTAATTCACGTTTAGTGGTTGCTTCGTCTGGGTGTATTATATCTGGTTTAGTAATTAATTCCTCAGGATTGATATCTATATCTACAGGTTCGAGAGTATCGACACTTGGAAAATCTATTTCTGGTGCAGGTTTAATAGTTTCAATGTCAGGACGGACTGTATCTACCGAAGGTTTACGAGTTTGAATTTCGGGCTCGACTATATTTGAGACAGGTTTAACAGTATTCTCTTCTTGATAAACAATGTTTGGCGGGTGTTCCACAATTTTTTCAACGGGATAGACAATAGGCGGATGAATTATGTGTTTTATAACTTGTTCATTATAGTCTTCAGGTATTTCTACGTTTGATTCTGTTACTGTATTAAAAGGCGTATCGGTACGAATGACATTATTCCAAATATCTATAATTTCATTCAATGGTGTGTCCGAAATGCTTTGTTGATGGTCGTATACTGTTGATTGTTCTAGATAGTCCACATCTTCAATGGGCGTAATAGATTTGTTTTCTGGAGAAATATCCATCATAGGTATTAATGTTTCTGATTCTGGATTAACTATATCTGGCAAGGATGTAGTTCTAGTCTCAAGTTTCTCTAAATATTTTTGGAGCCAATCTTCACCTGCTTCTGTAACTGGGTTATAATCTTCAGTGGGTGTGAGGTCATCCAAAAAATTCATAAGTTCGTCAAAATATATGTATGGCAATTCTTGTAAACGCTCAGGTAGTTCATAATCTGGTATAGGTTTTATGGCTTTTACCTTAGGTTTTATTATATCTGCAGGTTTAATAGCTATTACTTCTGGAACAACTGTGCCTGCTACGGGTTTACTAATAGTTGCACTTGTATCAAAAATATCTGGTCTAGGTTCATTAGTTATGTCTTCATTGATGGAATGATCATTATCTTGCGCAGGTTTAACAGTTTTTACTTCTGAGTAAGTTATATACGGTTTGGGTTTTATAGTAATTTTAGTGCCATGGTCCTTATCTGATATAGGTTTATTACTTATTTCTTCTGGATACCCTAAATACGGTATTGGCTTATTAGTTTCTACTTCTGGATGTTTTTTATGAGGTTCGAGTTCAAAAACGATTGCTTCATACTCGTTTTTTGGCATAAGCTTAGTATTTATTTCTTCTGGATTTGGTTTAGGTTTAACCATTTCCTCCGGATCAAATATAATCGGTCTATATAGATTATTATTTTTTTTGGGATTTTCTTCCTCAACCGGTTGAGTAGTTATTGCTTCTAGGTAAGCGACCTCTGATACAGGTTTTACATTTTCTGCTTCTGAATTTATGAAGTACGGTCTGTGATGAGGAAATTTTTCTTCTGAGTTAATAACATGTGGCATGGGTTTTATAATTAGTTTTTCTCGATCGACTTTTTCTGGTGTCAGTTTAATTGTTTCTGTTTCTGGTTTAACCACATGTGGCCTTTGATTAGGGATTATTACTTCTGAATTAATAATGTATGGCCTGGGCTTAATAATTATGTTTTCATGATTGTCTCTATCTTGTGTAGGTTTAATTGAATATACTTCTGGTATTACAACATGGGGTCTATTATTAGGATATATTTTTTCAGGTTGAATAACGTATGGCTTAAGTTCAATTATTTCTTCAAGAAGATCCTTGCTTGGCGTAGGTTTAATAGCATGTGGTCGGTTATGTAGACGTATATCTCCAGAGTGAATAACGTGTGGTCTGGGATGAATAATTAATTCTTCTGTATGGTATCCCTCTGGTATAGGTTTTACAACATGTGGTCTATTCTTAGGAATTACTGGTTCTGGATGTATCACTTGTGGTCTGGTATTGCTAATTATTTTTTTTGTCTGGTCTCCTTCAGGTATAGGTTTAATAACGTAATTAGGATATATCTTTTCGGAATTAATAATGTGTGGCCTGTGGTCAATCATTATCTCTTCCAGATCGTCTCTCCCTGGTATAGGATTAAGTATATAATGTACTTCTGGACGAACTGGTTTGTGATGGGAAATTATTTGTTCTGTATGAATAACGTTTGGTCTGGGTTTATTAATTATTTTTTCTAGATAACTTTTATCTGGCATAGGTTTAATAGTTTCTACTTCTGGATAATCGATATGTGATTTTACATGTGGCCTTGGTGTAAAATGTATTTTTTGTGGATGAATTATATGAGGCACAGGTCTCTTAGTTTTTGCATCTGGATAAATGTGCTTTATCGGTAAAACTGTATTATTTCGTTTTTCACTATCAATTCCTTCCTTATCGTTATCTAAATCGGACCATGGGAAATTCTGTTCTGTAGTAACATAATTGATACCTGATGTCTTTTTCTTATTTTCTGGAATTAATACGGCACTTTGATCTGACATCGGCTTGTCTTTATCAATCAAATCTTTGAGTAGAGCTCCAATTTTATCTACGTCGCAGTTTACGCATTTAATATTTGGATCAATTGGTCCATTATCATCGATTTTCATAACAGATGCCAAAGAATGTACATCTGGTTGAATTATTTTTATTATTTCATCTATATATTCATCTATTGGTAATCCCAATTCCTTCGCCTTGGTGAACTGAGTAAATATAGTCAAAATTAAATACATTTTTTCTAAATCTTGGAGATTTTCTTCGCCCTTCGGCTGTTTACTGAAGTAACTGTAAAATATCTTCCAAAAATCTTGTACATTCTGATTAACACCTTTGCAGATTTTGGCTATTAAACTTTTTGGAGGCGCGGAAATACTCGTGGGTTTACTGTCGTCTATTTCTCTTACTTCCAGACCAAAATCTACCTTTTGCGTCCCCGGGATTGGGTGATGAGTTTCAACGCTATTAGGCTTAACGTGTTGACTTAAATAAATAGTTTGGTCTAAATTGTCCGGTTCATTAGGGCGATGGATATTTTTGTTAATGTCTATGATTATAGGCCCTCTAGTGATATTTGAATTCTCGCCTTTATTTTCATTGTAGTGAATCTTTTTAATTGGGTGTTGGCTTATTCGTGGGTTATTATTAGGATATTTGGCATATTTTTGACCGTGCGTTGGTACATTTGTTTGATCTTTTTGACGTTCTATTATAAATATCTTGGGTCGATTGATATCTTTAACAAGCTCTTTAGTTTCTCTTGGTTCATTGACTAACGATTTTAAATAGGAGCTTGAATACGCTGGATTGTTGATTACAGCTTGTTTCATTATATCCAATAACCAGATCAGAAAATCTTTACGCCCTGGCTGTAACAAAAAACTACAGTTAAGATTATTTTCACGTAATGCAACTTAGTACTAATGATTTTAATTAAATTCTTTTAATACCTATTTAGAAAAGGCATATGAAAATATGTTATACTTATTATTTTTCTAATCTTACCTCGATATCATCATCCTGCAACATCATCAATAATTTAAGCCAGTAGTATTGGAAACTACTGTCGACATCCTTATCTCCGCCCTTTGCCATATTACTCAAAATATGATAAATAGCATGTTTAATGTTTAGTAAATCATCGTAATCTGTATTATGATCTGATTCAAAGCTGTCTGAGTCTTCTCTCTGTGGTTTTAATTTTTTGTGTGAGTTAATTTCATCGTTATCCTGATTAATAAAATGTATATTATTTGTTGGCGTCCATCCATTAATATCCATATGATGTTCATGTTCCATTAAGGTGTTAATATCTAATTTGTCAGCATCAACATCTTTAAACCATTTGCTGATAGGTCTCGAATGTGTATTAAAATTTAATTCTTCTTGTTTTTTATCCTTTAATGCTGAGATTTTAATGTTGTCGGCATCTAAATTTTGTGTATTGATATGTTCAGTTGCAGTGTCCCATGGGTCATAGACAGTTCCTTCATGGGTGGGGTGTAAAAGTTTCTTGATGACAGGTTTCACGGGAATAATCTTCTCTGTGCCTAAGAACCGCCTGTCCTTTCCTGTAATACAGGTTATTAAAATTCGTCATCTTAAACTACAAAATTCTATCTGTGAATATATTAGAACTTTTCAAATCGATTTTTGCAGTTTCATGTATGATACGAAATAACCTTAACTAAAATGTTTATACAAATTAATATGAGAAAAATTATTCAATCATAAAATAAATAGTTCAAAACCGTTTTACTCTTGCAAAACGCCAACTAACTCATCGGGTTTATACAATCCTTTGACAATCAAATCACAATTAGTGTTTGGTTACGGCAATAACTTATTAAATAAATAAAACTAATTAGTAGGTAAAATACAAAAACAGGTTGTTCGAGCAGAATACGATATAACTTGAAAACCTTACCTGTACGACGATTTTCGCTCCGATCCCATCTAGTTTCAAAAACTTTCTTGACATTCGAATGGTCCCTAGGTATACGATGATTCCATTCACTATAACTATTAACTTCAGGTTTACCCTCATCTTTAGAATTTAGTTTATCGAGAATTTTCTTCACCATAATTCTATGACGCGTTGTATGTTCTATGTACTTTTTGAAATCTTCAAAGTCTTCATTGTTTGATGGTTTATTGTCATCAATTAAAGCTGTCTCATGGCTTTTATGTCTATAATCTTTAGTTTCAGATGCAGAATTATGATTTTCGATGAAGTGTGATCTTCTAATGTCTTGTGTTCGACCTTTATCTTCGTTATTTCTTCTGATGGAGTGGGCATGCTTTAAATAAAGTTAAAAAAGCTGGGTTAGTGGAATCAATTGAAGCGAAGGCAAAATTAAGTGAAATTAGCAGATAAAGATAGAAAGGCTAGATACTTAAAATTGTCAATAAACGATTAAATATTTGACTAATTTAAAATAAGGTTTTGATTCGAAGAACAATGTTACAAATTACTCTTGCTCTCTCTTTAAGCAAAGGAAGTCCACTGCATAACATAGTCCTCCCAACCTTACAAATCACTGGTGTCTCATTCTAAATATTTAAATAACTTGCTATATGTTAACCGGGAAGAGATAACCATCTTTCTTTATTTGATGCTGTTTGTAGACCACTAAATTAACCATTTTTTTTCTAGAGGAAAAGCTATTAAGCTCCCCTTTCGGTACCCCGGGGGAAGTCGAAAGGGGTATGTCAGTGTCACTGGCCTTCCAGCTCGGAACAATGCGGATGTTGTGACCGAGCTGGGTCCCTAACAATATCTACGCCAGCATACTGACTAAAAACCCCTCGTTAACCGTCACACGCATTATAGGCGGTACCGGACATCCCAGGGCGAAAAGAGCCCCGATTTACGTCCGCATTACCGCCCCGCGCAAAACCATCGCTGTTCCTTCAGTTTGCGGATGACACCCACTTACGCCTATTTTTGGACGCCCGTTTAAGGTGTTGTGGGCGTCCCTGACAGAGACGAGGCTCCGTCTTACATCTCGGAGTCGTTATACGTGAGGGCACACCGCCCCCGCAGTGTGCCCAGCGACTCCGATGACCCCTTTAGGTCGCCTCTTACGACGGGCAGGGAATACCGTGGCGGAATTCTTGCACCCCCGGACCACAGGGCAAACCACTAAATTAACCATAATTGTAAATTACTAATAAAAATAATAAAAGTCTTTATTTAAATACCATGACGAAACAAATAGCATTACCAAAGGTACCCAAACTAGGCAACGTCTGTACCTTGGGAAAACAACTCACTGTGTCAAAATTAAAACAAATAGCTAATATTAATCATATTAAATTTAATAAAAACTTACCAAACAATGTATTATAATAAAAAATAACAAATTAAAGTAAATACCGCGAACAGTCATCTTATATCACACCACGGTGCCTCGGCGCCATGTATCAATCAAATGCGTTCGCCGTATGACCTGGAGTTATTGTGTTCAAACTTTATGCTCATTTGTTGATTTAGTTTCTATAGCGTTCATAATTACACAACGATATCGTATGAATAGAAATGGTTATTATACATTAGTTATATTACGGCGCGACGGACGTGGTATGCAGGTAGTGTTATTTTGTAGCAAAAAACTGTTATTGTAAAAAAAAACTAAATTGATTGCAGCTGCTAATAAGATGGGAATGGAGATAGAGACAGCTTTGACCCTGCTGTAGAAGACCATTACAGCGTAGAAAAAATATCAGTAAGCACGATGTAGTACGTCAACCCAAAAGGTAAATAGATATATGACTGCAAGAAGTGGCGTGTTACAAGCAATAAATAAATACACCCAACAGTCACATACATAGTCCTGACCCCACACTAAGATCAAGTCTTGTGTCGTGTATCAGCCACTACAAGAGACTTTTTCGGTCTTACAAACACCCAGATCCGAAACAAATGCCTGTGGATTCCACAAATTTTTATTTCGGTGTGCGATCGAACCCGCGGTCTCTTGTTTCATAGTCGGCGTCTAACCAACTGCGCCACGGAGGCTGTAAATGTTTTATAGGTTGTTGTAGAAGTCCTTGAAGGAGGCTTTTGAAATGTTCAGCAGTGAACTACTTATGGATTTTAATGGTACGATAATAAGGTAGGTAGGTAAACCAGCAAGCGGTTCACTTTAAAAGGCAAGCGAATAGATGGACCACCTGATAGACATCGGTCACTACTGCCTAAACATTAGTGAACCCTTTTAGATGGTAGTTTTTTTTTTATTAAATTAAGAAATGGTGAGACGAGTATGCCATTCGCCTGATGTTAAGCGATACGACCGCTCATGGACAATCGCAAAACCTTACAGTATCATGATTTATAAAGCAATGCTTGGCATTCCACTGCGCTCGTCATCCTGAGCACACTGGCAAAATTGCATTTTATTAAAGCTTGAATACATCGTATTAAATAATTTTGCCAGCTTTATAGTATAAAAGCTGAATTTCAAATATGTTGTTAAGGCAACTATCAAAATATGTTTCCTTTGCATTCGGACACTTCTGATGGTTTTTTCATCTTGCCAGACACATTAAAGTTGATAACTTCCAAAGCCACCTCGATCGTAACTCCATTGTAGCTGATGGTATGATGCCTATGTCAGAGACGTGCGCAGGCAAACTTTCAGCTATTATAAAATGACGTAAGTCTGGCAACTACGGGCTCTTGCTCTATAATGTCTTGAGATGACGAGTACTGTAAAATACAGCTAACTTTATAATGGTGATTATTTTTCCGACCCAAATATCGACCAATAGAATTGCACCATTCGACGTCACGTGGTACAACCTACATGGTATTATACTGATTATTTTTCCGACCCAAATATCGACCAATAGAATTGCACCATTCGACGTCACGTGGTACAACCTACATGGTATTATACTGATAATTTTTTGAAAATTTTCTCTGGTAGTTGCTATATATAATATGAGCTCCATCGACACCGGAGGGGATAAAAAACAAAACATGATCCAGTCAAATTAACCACACGTCAAACTGACAGGTTGAATTCAATTGTGAAAATTGGAGATTTTGCATGAAAATGAGTCGATTTGGAGTTTGTTCTCTGTCCACCATCGATAAAAAAGTCAAAGGAAATGTTTATTTAACTGTACATTTCGTCTCATGGTGCAATTCTATTGGCCGACATTTGGGACGGAAAAATAATCCCCCGAATACCACACGAGCTTCAAAATTATCTGGCATTTCCCTCAAGGTTCCCTGCAAACAAATAAAGTCGTCAAGTTTTTCAGGAAAAATCACTCGCGCTTCGCGCTCGTGATTTTTTAACCTGAAAAACTTGACTCCTTCATTTGTTTGCAACGAACCTATCGGGAAATACCCGATAATTTTGAAGCTCTTGTGGTATTATAAGTGATAATTTATGTTAATGTTTTTTTTTTTAATCTAGCACGGCATTGTAACTGCATTGCACCTGATGGTAAGTGCTAATGCCGTCCAGATAGAGTATCGAATGGTATCAGACGGTAGTCTCATACCATTCCATACAACCATGCCGGCCCGCTGAGATGCCTCTTCACGCTACGGCGGAAGGACCCAGGATTATAGGAATGAGCAGAATGTTGCTTATGTTTATGGGCTGGCAGGCGAGATGCTCGTCTTGTTATTCTAATAAAAATCAAGTACGCTTTTTCTACACCCTCAACCACGCTCAGAATACCATCTAGCACAAAACCGACTCCATGTAAATTATCGGTGTGAAATTCAGTTAGAACAATTAAAAACGGTTAAAACTATGTTTTCTGCATTATTATTTGACTAATGTTCGCGGAGTGGCGAGTTATAGCCTAGATATGAAGCGTGGATAAAAACATTAGTCGCTGTATACCGTTGACAATTGTTTGGCTATGTCTAAACACATATAACACGGTCTCCCAATGAAATCGAGAACATTACCGTGATATTGGTCCATATTCTCGGTATTATACGTAATAAATAAAATTATTATTCACGTTGTTGAACGGTTGATGATAAGCGTCGATTTATACACCCAATAAATAAATACGCCCAACAGTCACATACATAGTCCTGACCCCACACTAAGATCGAGTCTTGTGTCGTGAGTATCAGAAACTACGTGACTTTTCGGTCTCACAAACACCCAGACCCGAAACAAATACCTGTGGATCACACAAATATTTGGCTCGGTTCGGGGATCGAACTCGCAGCCTCTGCGTTTCACAGGCAGTGTCTAACCAACTGCGCCACGGAGGCTGTCATACTAGAGGCGTCATCGCGAATTGGATTAAAAGACTTTTCTAGAAGATAAATACAAATTGGCTTGCCTGTCCTGAAAATTGCAGCAGGTACTAACGGTTTGCATGGCATCCATACTACCATTAGGCTTAATAATTGACTGTATTTATTTATTTATTGAATTAAGGATCTCCCACAGTATATACATTGTCACAATCAACACAATTCTTAGCTAGTAAAGTTCTTGTTCTGATGCTTATACCACTTATGGGAGTACACAGCACTTATAGTACTGCTCGAAAGCATTATAAAACAAATATTGTAATGCTGTATTGCCTGAAAGTTGGAGTGATGAAATAATATGTTATCATTCCTCTTGTTACAAGGAATTTAAAGTAAAATCTAAATATTTGTCTTATGAAAGGTAAGTCCTTTGATTATTATTTCTTTTTTAAAATTGATAAAAAATAATTTGTAAGTTCCTATTTTTACGTAATTAATCTGTAAGTTTTGCTGTATTCTTTGAATAATAATTATAGAAAATATATTTTTCATATTTTCTTCCAAAATTTCGTTTATAAGATTAATATATTTGAAAATAGATAAAAATGTATATGTTACCGGAAATGTATGAAGTTTAGGAATTGTATACAACTCCTAGGAAATGTATACAATTCCGAAGCTATTTAGGAAATGTATGAAATATTCTTTCAATAATTATTTTATACATACATATCCTGGGAAATGTATACATTTCCTAGGCATTGTATAAAATTCCAATATCGTATTAGGAAATGTATAAGAATAATGGTTTCTGTAATAAAACACGTTGTTCAAATGAGAGTAATATTTTTTATCACAGGTAACAATCATAGCGTTAAATTCTATAATACTCGTATCTTCATATTACCTATGTTACTAATTAAAAATAACCCTTCCGGTGTCCAAGAAGCTCATTTCGGGCTCCCTGTCAAGATTCATGTGACATTCTTCATTGTTCTCCAATGGTAGGTAGGTAGGTTAGGTTAGGTTAGGTTAGTTTATGTTAATTAATATCTTAAATACTTAAATTTACTTACATTTCCGATTACTATTTAGGAAATGTATAGATTTCCTAGGAAATGTGTCTAATGTAATTTATTTTACACATTTCCGGGCGATTTTAGGAATTACATACATTTCCTAGGAATTGTATACAATGACGGATTACACACATTTCCGTTAACATATATATATATATATATATATTTGAAAATAGTAAAATTTTCCGCGTGTTTTCTATTTACTCCATTAACAGTTGGAGAGTTCGGTTATGCTCGGAAATGCTCGATTGTTCACCAAAATGCCAGTAAATTAAATTATCAATTGCCATTCAATAAATTTTATATTGCATAGAAAAATAATTTAATTTCTTTATGATTTAAATTTATATTCTTATATAACTATACTTTACTAAGAATTAATTTAATGTAAGTTCAATTTTCAATCGCGATGATGCTCGCTGATACTGATGTCGACATTATTTACTTGTATGTTTATATTATTTACTTATATATATTATATTTCCTTTCATTTTGTATACTCAAAAATTACAAATCTTGTAGGACTAATAAAACATACCTTGTTTTTTTGTAGGACATTGTTTTATTTGGACGAGAAATATATTAACTTATCACGTAATACCTTTGTCCTACAGTTACAAATAAAAAAAAAAGTCCTGCGGTATTGACAACTTTTGAGCGTAGGACCAAGATGACATACCACACAATTTGTAGGACAATGTAGGTGGTAAACTATGCCAATGTTAGCTAACCAATAAAAAAATATCAGCTGGTTAGTAATTATTTTTTATGACCTTGTTTATGATACATGTTGGAGAGGGGGGACTCCCTAACAAAACCATATATTTTGTAGGACAAATATTTTTTCACGTTATTTAGATAATTATCTCGATAATTAACGAAGAAAAATTCGGCTAGTACTTAATCAATTTAAAAAATTCGTCAAATCAACATATTTTATCCTTGCTACCCCATTAAGCTACCATTTACCAACATTACTGTAAGGAAA
This sequence comes from Deilephila porcellus, assembly GCA_905220455.2. NCBI lineage: Eukaryota > Metazoa > Arthropoda > Insecta > Lepidoptera > Sphingidae > Deilephila > Deilephila porcellus. Next base: position 7,679,802 of record LR999996.1, on the reverse strand, counting down.
AAGTTGGGCGTCTAGTCAAAAGGAAGCTACTCACGAAAAATCAGCTTGTTAGTAATAAATGATGAAACGTGTACCAGGGAACCTGTACTATTATAAATAACACACTCATGAAAAAACAGACAAGGAAAATTTAACTTAATACTTAAAGAAAACTGTAAAATGTTGAATAATTTCATTAAAAAGGTATTTATCTACTTTAAAATACTATAAAGGTATATTAACAGTACATATTTCAACTATTGAAACTAACTGGAAGAATAAAATGCATATAATTATAAATTGGAAGTTGCTGGATGCAGGCCACTTCCAATTCAGCAGGTCTACGGAAATACTTGAGAAGCCTATTTCGGCAAGGGACTTTATACGCCTCAAAAAATTATTAAAATTTACAGACAAAAATAAAACTCATCTGAACAAATAACAGTACAATATATTTACATACATTCATGATTATACACATTTTAAAACTTAAACATAAGTATATAAAAAAATCACTTATTGGTATCTTAAAAGAAAAAAGTCAGAATTAAGAAAAACATATTAGTGTTACTTTCCCTATTATGTGAGCTTTGAACAAACTTACTTTTTATAAAAGTATAAATAATTTTTGCAAAAAGTAAATCAATAACAAATATGATTTGGGTTAAACTCCAACACCGATTTATTCTTAACAATCCAAGGCATTTTATAATTTTTTGATGATTTAATTGACATTGCAAAGCCTTTGTTGTCCCTAAGTAAAAACTGTTTATTAATATGTAAATTTCTAGATTTTGATCAGGCGGTACTTTGTGAAGAGATGAAGATGCTGTTTAGCGTATTATTGCTTTTAATCATGTAGAATATTTTAATTACAACATAATCTTCTGATACCTCTTATTGCAACAGTATTATATTGATAGAAGAAAATCTCCAACTTTTCATCTGGCTGTTGTAGGAACAGTTGTATAAAATTCTTGCTAATGATTTATATAATTTGCTGGTTATTTTTTACAATTGAGCATGAATAAGATCTACTACACATTTCGTATGTGAATTTAAGGCACCTGTGAAAATTTTAAAACACAAAACTATATATCGGTATCACAAAACTATATAACTATATAGTACTATTCGGTTCGATCCCCGCACCGAAACTAATATTTGTGTGATCGACAGGTATTTGTTTCGGGTCTGGGTGTTTGTGAGACCAAAAAGACTCTCATAGTTTCTGATACGACACAAGATTCGATGTTAGTGTGGGGTCAGGACTATATATGTGACTGTTGGGTGTATTTATTTATTTATAATTTTCTCTGTTCCTTCAGAAATACCCAAAACATTAATCACGTTAAAACATTCTACATCACAAAAAGCGATATTAATGTTAGTTGGTGCGGAGGTCAATGTGTGCATTTCTGATAGTATGTATTTTAGACCACATCAGTGGTGAATATTTCGATCCAGTAGCCGTCAGGGTCTTGGATGAAGGCCAGACCCTTCATCTTGCCATCGTTGGGCTTCTTGATGAATTTCACTCCGTGTTGCTCAAACCTGAAAGGGTCAAAATGATCTTTACATTATTTACCATGATTAATATAGATTTGGTGCGCAATCACTTTTCAGAGGGATGTGGCATGGTACTATAGAGTTCAGACTGTAGGTTCCTTAACTTATTTGCCATGGAGTCCTGGCTATATCTATTTGTTTTCAATAGACCATCTTATACCATAGCTTATTTAATAGACCATAGCTTATTTAATTTTTTTTTTCAAATTCTTACTTTTAAAAGCGTTTTTGACATCTTATCTAGAGTTACTAGTTGTTATTTATAAGAAAATTTGAAGCAAAAATAAGAGTTCTGGCATGCGAAAATGTACCTACAATCCCAGATACCCATTTATATTTGATGTAGATACAGAATCCTTTCAGACTTTCGCTGGTATAGATCAACTTCCGTACCAAAACTATAGACGTTAGCAGGAGTTAATGCCATAGTGTAAAAGGAAAACGCGTGCAATGATAAATCGCTTGTCATTATTGGAATAACATAATATTACATATTCTTTAGCCTCCGTGGCGCAGTTGGTTAGACGCCGGCTGTGAAACGTGAGGCCGCAGGTCCGGTCCCCGCACCGAAACAAATATTTGTATGATCCACGGGTATCGTATCGTATAGGTAGGATATTTTGTCTCGGATCTGGGTGTTTATGAGACCAAAGACTCTCTCGTAGTTTCTGTTACCCACGACACAAGACTGATCTTAGTGTTAAGTCAGGATAATGTATATGACTGACTGACTGTTGGGTGTACTTATTTATTATACTTATATCAGTGTATAGTAATATAAAACCCACCTTGCACAAGCCTCATCTACATTGGGCACCAAGATACCAATGTGTCCGAACCCACGAGGATCTGAGTTGCCGTTGTGGTAGCTTGAGTCGTCGCTTTCTGTGCCCCAGTTGCTGGAATTAGAGGAAATTTTATAAATGAACAAAATATTCCTTCAATCACATATACATATAATATTCTTATTTCTATAGTATGTGTTGCGATTATAAGATACTAACGTTCATAAACTTTCTGTTCTGCATTGACAAAATCAGCTATTATTTTAAATGTTGATCCAATTCAGGACTTCAAATGTCACATAAATTATAATTAGGCTCTCCTCAATATGCAAACTCCACACACACACAATTACTAAACATTTCTATCTCACAATACAAGTGAATGGGTATTATGGGCATGTATAAATAATAAATAAATAATACACCCAACAGTCACATACATAGTCCTGACCCCACATTAAGATCAATTAAGTCTTATGTCGCAGGTATCAGAACTACGAGAGACTTTTCGGTCTCACAAACACCCAGACCCGAAAGAAATATTTGTGGGCCGCACAAACATTTCTCTTGGTGCGGGGATCGAACCCGCGGCCTCCCGTTTCACAGCCGGCGTCTAACCAACTACGCCACGGAGGCTGTCATGTATTGTCAATGTCAATGTATTGCCATACATTTCTCTGGAAAAGGAGCCTGAAGCATATTAAATACAATTCTATCAATTACTTACTGAGTCAACTCCAAAGTAGCCTTCCTAGTCATAGCCCATTTAGTCCTGGCAGCCTCATCCTGAGGAACATCAGCCGGGTTCTCATACCCCATGAAGAACAGGGAGAACTTCATCTCCGGGAAATGCAGCTGCTTGAGCAATGTCATGCCGAGGACTCCGGTGTAGAATGGAAGGGACTTGCGAGGGTCCTTGATACGGTACATCGTTTGTTGGAACATGAAGTCCTGGAATTGAGATGAATTAATGTTAGTACACAGCATACATCAGTGCTGGGTATATTGAGGCAGGTTATAAAGTATGTGGACACTATCCAGACAGATAACATAAAATGTGGTCTACAGATACTTCATTTACAAACAAAATGCTTGTCAGAAAAATGATAATGTTCGGGCTTTGTCATTTTACTGTGTTACATGATGCCATTTTAGTTAAGCAAGCCCCTTTGTACATGAGATTATGGTTTCTAATTATCTTCATCTAATAAGAAAACATACATAGGTCATCATTCTATGGAACAATCATAATAAGTCAATCTTAAATGTTAATAATATAAAAGATTATATAGTCATACATAATTGGAATTTTAATCACAATGATATAATGTTAAGTATTTTTTAATATGTTATTGTTGTGAAGTAGTTATTGTGGATAACATATCTGAATGTGTTATAGGTCAAACATAGATATTATTTCTTAATGGTCTTTCAGAAAAATTAAATAACTTTTTTATATAGTACAGTTAAAATTACAACACACATATACAACAAAATCACATTTTAGAAGAAAAACAACCTTGTTATACTTTGTATAGCGATAGTGGATACCACCCAATTTAGGATACAGGTATAAACTTAAATGGAATGTATAATTTATTGAATCTCTATGAGGATATATGCTAACAATTAACACTTAATATATTTCCAAAGATAATGCACACGGGCACATAATGGCCTTATTTATAATTGGTTATAGAACTATTTTAGTTATTGAATGTTTGTCCCTTTCAGACGAATTGAGAATTCAGTTTGAGCGAAGAAGACAAAACTTTTGATAACTAAAATAGGTTTTAAAACTGTTTATGAATAAAGCCTTATGTGTTTACAATATTCTTGTCTTGCGTCAGCACAAAAGTGAACAATTTTATAAACCCACATGGACTCAATGCAATGGGGAGACAAAATCAGATATCTTCAGATTATATGACAGAGACTACAAAAATTTATTAATGTATGTATATTTTATTACGTTTACTTCACTATGTAAATGTATGGAATTCAAAGAAAATGCCCATTCATGGTATCGGTAAAAAATACTGTTGACCCTGATATTGCCTACAATTAATTATAGCATTTTTTATGATTTGTCCTTAAACTTTTTCCTGTTTTGTCCCGGGCGACAGATTTTTGTAAAATAAAGTAATTATCATTACATTTTACGATATGTCAGCCGTAACTACAAATGGGGCTACCAGAGTGACTGGACTTCAAGTTCATATATCCAAGAACTCCGGGCCTGGGTCGTTTATTATGTTTATTTTCACTGATAATATATATTTTCCCTACACAAAAACTTAGGTTTCATTGCAGGACAAAAATTATCACACCAATACAAAGTTTCATAGTAAAACAGGCATTCTTCTTTCTAGGGTATAAACTGGTCTAAGTATATATTTAGAAGACATGTTGAGTTCAATAATTCAAGTAGAAGAGGCCAAAATATGCAATGCATGTGTCTTTGTATGGTTGTATGTTGGTGTTGGTCAGTTTGAAACTTTGAACAACGATCTTCGCACAATAAACTGCTATGATCTGATGATAATCACAGGTTAATTAAGATTATTTTTTTAAGTTTTTTTTATCTCAATTTTAACTCAATTTTGTGACGCAATAGTGCCTGATAAGAAAGTATTTGGAGATTTTCTCGAATAATACCATACCTTCGTCGACGGATCCGGAGTCTTGCACAGGGCCTCTACTTCCTGCGGCGATATACCCTCGGCCGACATGATTCTAATAAGAAATAAATAGAAAAACTCTTAGAAATTCACCGAATTTATAACCTAGAAAAACTTGAAACAGTAATTTAAAAAGAATGTTACATATTCTATAGTATTACTTATTTTATACACATGAACTTACGTATTTTTAAACGGTACAAAGAAGAATTAAATAACTTTAAATCTGGCCTTTATCGGCTACTAACAAGTGCTTAAAGCAGGCCCGTCCAACTTAGAACAAAAAAAGTTGCACGTTAAGCTATGCTAGCTATCTCACTATTTTAATATGGAGGGCGTTCATCTTTCTCTCTCTTCACTCAATATTTTTATTAGTGTGCGTGTGACGTAGAATCTTAATATGTCACTAGTATTGAAATGTCTGTTTGTCAACGTATCTCGTTTGCCGCCATTTTCTATTGTGCCTTGATCAAGTCTTAGTACAGCGAATCTTATATTTGGAATTTAATAACTTTCTAATCACGGATTCTGGTGCTACAGTTTGCAATCAAAGGCGGTTTTTTTCCTTTTTATTAATTTTGTGTGCTTATGTTTTCGTAAAAGATAAAATAGCCATAAGTGACCTTAGTGTTTACCGGCTCAAACGAGTGGTAGTTTATTATTATTGAATTTGTGTTAAAATACTTGTTATTTTTGTAAGAACTATGGTAAATAAGTGCATTGTTCCCGATTGTAACACTCGAGGACCAAATAATAAATATTTTTGTGTTCCCTTCACAAACCAAGCAAGGTAGGAAATGTGGTTAGGGTTTTGTCCTTATTTACAAAACATACCTTTTATTAAATGCAGCCGTATTCGTTTTTGTCATAAACATTTTCTTGCCGAACATATTAATAAAAAATTAAAATTAAAACCTTGTGCAATTCCGTGTTTAAACTTGAATATAAATTTAGAGAAACATTTAGAAATATTAGTGATCAAGGCTCTGCTAATGTTGCTGCTATTAAGTCATTAATATCAGATACCAATGCTGAACTTTTACGTAGTAATAATTGCACGAATGACATCTGCTACAAAATTGGCCCCAACCAATTATATCATATCTATGATGTACCTCATTTGTTAAAATGTTTTCGTAATAGTTTTCAGAAAAAGCATCTACTCATTGGTTATCGAAGAGCAAAGTGGGAATGTATAGAAAGTCTATACAAATAGGATGGCTTTGATGGCCGAGCAAGAAGCACCAAACTTACAGAGAAACACATAAATCCAACTTCATATGACAAAATGAAGGTAAATTAAAGTATCCAATTTCTATCAAGATTCAGTTTTGAAGTGGTCACTAATCAGTAAAAGTGATTAATTATGTCAGAAGTTATATATTAGTAGGTATATTCGTCTTCTTCTTCTTTTAATTAAAGAATGGCTCCCCTGATATATTTGTATAGATTTTATATTGTTTATTGTTATACAATAATTAAAATGCAAAAAAACATTCCAGGTCAAACTTGCAGCCCAAGTTTTTAGCCGGCAAGTGGCTACATCACTACTAGTTTATATGAAGAGTATCCAACATCTCCAAGAACATGATTATTCTACTTTTAATCTTAATTTTGATATTTTTTTCACAATAGAAATAATTACCTTCATAAATGATTTGTTTGAAAGTTTAAATGGTTTTGGCCGATATGGTAACAAATTGACACGTGCATTGTCTTGTAATTCTGAACATATAGGTTTCTGGAATGAAGCTGTAAACAAAATTGTGTCCATGCGTTTTGACTCTCCCAATCCAAGCGAAGCAAAACCTCTATCACTGAAGCAATATTGCAATATTTGTAATAACTTTTGTTAATTGATTTAAATATTGTCTTAAATTTAATTAAGACAATAAAAAAATTTGAGTGTTGAAGCTCGAGTCTCCTTTCAGGGTATAAAATCATTTTGGTTTCAATTCAAGGTTTTCTTTAAAATAGACCTATGTTGCCAAACTTTTTCTTACACCTTAATATGAACCTACCTGATGGTTGATGTAGAATCCTGAAATAGCAATTTGTTTGTTTCTTAATCATATTGCATCCAGTATTTTTATATTCATTTTGCTTGTAAATGTGCCTTTATATGATATTACCAATTATATTATTATGCATGGAATTTGTCACATGTTGCAATATTTGTAAACTTATTTTACAGTTTTATTTTTTTGTATTTTATTTGTATTTTATATTAACCAATTTGCAATGAATTATTTCGGTACATTAGAATGAAAGTCTGCAATGATGTATGAAATTTAATAATGACTGTTTTTAATTAATACAAATAGTATATTTGTGAGCAGACATTGTTCGCAATACACTTCATTGTAATAATGTCCATAGCAATTCTTTGCTGGAAATTGTAATAAAATTAATTTTATGCTTTGAAAAATTGCATAGTAGGATCATATAATAGTTTGGTTATTATATCTCTACGACACCTTACATGGTTTAAAAACAAAGAAATCTTCAATATGATTATCATTTTGCTAAGTGTAAAGCATAATATGATGTTGTTTTAAACTGTTACTACAAATCATGCATTTGCACCTTTCATATATTTTTATTGATTTGCAATGTAATGGAAGAGCAATTTCGATCATATCTTTAAATGATGACCTGGTGGACCATGACTTATCTCAATCGTTTATTGAGGAGGCTCACGTATAGGAGTGTAAGGTAGAGTGAATGGATAAATATACATTAATGGATTTCCTCAAATCATTGAATCCAACATTTTCGTTTTTATTGCAGAATTTAAGAAATAGTATCTTCGTGATTTAAAAAAATATTATGCGAAATCTATATATATGGTTTCAAGATACTAACATTACATTGTATTCAGACTTGTATTTAACTTGTTTTGTATTCGATTTAATAATACATTTGTAATGTTACACATGAAATTGCTTCCGTGGTGTAATAATTTGTAAATTTACACCATTATTTAGTTAGTATGTTGTTTTTAGCACGATTTTGCTTTAATGTATCTAAAGTTAACATAATGAAAACGTTTCATTAATATACTAGAAGCCTGAACTAATTTGGTTAAATTTATATCGCCAACTACTATGACCCAGCACCTTAATGTTTCTAAGGCAGTTTCATTGCATTTTCTATGAATACCAACCCTGTAGTTACTAACATAAAGAAACTGTAACTGTAGTCGCTAACATAACTTGCATTCTTAAGGCTTATAAAATTAAAAAAACCCTTATTAATATTACGCTTATATCATAAAAAGCGTTAGGCGTTAATTGTAAAATTTATAGTTACAAGGAGTCTTAGAAGTAAAATATGTGATAATAAGATTTATAAGTAACATATGTAACATTTTTTCTTTCCAGAAACAGGTAAATGTGATAAATACCATAACTTTTAATTACTTTGAAACTACTATTGCCATTGCCAATCATTGCTTTAGCGGAACAGTGTATACCAATTGTGCGTTCTGGTTGACTTTACGTATCTCAGCTGTAAAAAATGACCTGTAATATTGTGATTAATTGATTTTTATACATGATTTGTGAACTTCTCTGAATTTAACTAATGCATAATCACTGTATTGTAAATATATTATAAAAGAGCAACGCTAGAGTTTCATGCCCGTTCTTCTCTAGCGAAGACAGCCTTGTGAACCGGGTGGTAGAGAAAAAAGTGACAATCTAAATAAGGATTATTTATGTTTTTTTAGAATAACAAATTAATTTAATTCTCATTGTTTATAAATAAAGTGATTTATTTTTGAAGTTTATTTTATTTATTTATTTTATAACCAATACCTGAATACATAACTACCAAAACCGGTAAGTTTGAGGCACTGATGTCAACCGGAAAATAAAGACATCCCTAATTAAATTAAAGATCGGTATTTCGAAAAAGTACCGATTGTCACAGCACTGCTTCCCATGTATATAACCACCGAGCGAAAAGAACAGTAGAACACCCTGTCAAAATATGTACTGGATAGAAAGAGATGGACGATTAATTATGAATGAATTATATAACATAATATAGACATAAAGTACATGTTTGGGCTTTCGTTGTGTGAGTTCCCTTAACGTGTTAAAAAATTTGTATGGAGTCGGCTGTCTGTCTTGTTTAATAGTCTGTGGCTTAAAGTAACAAATGACAGTTCACATTTATGTGACGAAAATTACATTAAATAGGAACTAAAATTATTCTGACGACAAATGAAAACAGCTCTTATTCCACGAACACAGAGTTTAGTTTTACATACCAGTAAGAAGGTATTGTATGATGTTTCTAGATCGTATTTTGTGCACGGTATTTTGGTATGAACGTCAGATACGTTTTATTTTTGCATATAGGTATACACGCATACAGCGCTTAGATCATGTTTTTTTTGCAATATTTCTTTATCACAAATATATTTTTTTTAAATATCACATCAAATAATTTATTTATTAAAAGTACAGTGTTACATTTGTCAGATTAACAACGGTCCCCGCACCAAGCGAACACGAAACGCGGGAAACCAAAACTAGTTACAATGTATAATGATCTAACTGATCAAAAAAAAATAATAATAACGACATAAACAAAACATAAACTGATAAGGAAGTAACATGGAAATTCTAATGTTTCTGATTATTTTAAGCCTCAGTTTTGTAGATGTAGGAAAAGGAGAGGCTTGGCTGCTTATTCGCAGTGTTTTTCTAAACAATGTCCATTTTCTGGGGCTGTTAACCTGTTATTTTCCTATGTATAAATAAATTACTGAATCTTTATATCATTCCAATATATTCAACTCTTGCTCATACTCCAAACCTAACACAATATAATTGTTTGAACTCATTAATTGCTGAATTACAATTTTATAGCTATATTAAACAATGTTAGAAACATTAATTATAGTTATTAAGTTAAATAATCACAAGATATAGAATATTGAAGACGTTAATTTTTTTCTAGAGAACAGAAAGGATGTATTGAGGTATTAAGCATTTCAGACTTGCATTCTAAAACTCTGCCAGTCCCGAGAAATTGTGAAGCCGGCTAGTACTACTTAATTAATCTAGGCCTTTGCATTTTCTCTGGAATAGCAATTAAATTGTAAAACAAAACCACTACACCACTACAGTCTACACTCTCAAAAATTGTCTTGTTACATTCTATGGAAGTAGATATCTTGGTTAATTTCTTCATTGGTTGGCAGCTTTTATACTTTATCCCAAAGATAAAATTTCTCATACAAATATCTTAACTCTTCCATCCAAATCACATCGCGTTCGACAGAGGTCGCTTTACACTCATATGCCGAAATCAAACGACAATTTTTATCATCAAAGAAAATATCTCCCACAACACTTAAATAATCGCCTTCATTAATATTAATACGTGCTTTACTCGTAATAGATTCCATGAGTTGTGAAATTATAGGTAGATGTTCGTCGCCACTACGAATTACTTCTTCAAAATGGCAATTGAGATCTTTAATGGTGCGTTTTCGCGGGTTCATGTTGTTTTTTGTGCTGTCGTAATAGATTTGTACTGAGCCAGTCGGATCGCTGAGTTCTAGATTCGTTGTAGTACCCGTATTGTTGTATATTGAGGTGACCACGCCGTGAATCATAACGTTTTTGAATGTTAAGTTAAACAGTTCGTAGATGTATTTCTGTTCAGTGGTTTTGGCGCGAAATATGTCTTGTATGTACACTTTTAGAGGTGTGTTTTGGAAGTTGCTCATTGTATTGCACTTGTTAAAATTTAATTAAAATCTTTATACACTTTTATTTATTTCCAACTTACGAACTTCTAAACGTTGAAGATTCAAACCACAATTCAAACTTCAACAGCTGACTGTCAAAGTCAACAATGCCAATTTGACATTTATTGTTTTTCTTCCTTCCGACAAAGGAAAAAATACCAAACGGCTTAGTCATGTATTCGAATCAGTAATATTATTATTGTATGAATTATATTTTTTACGAAAGATGAAATATGAGTAGTTCCGAAATAGTGTTTACTCTTACTTAATGGAGTGTCCGATCAATGAAGGAACCCAAGATTCACAACGAATGTACTGCCACTAAACTACTGAGATCACATTTACAGCCGTGGCTGAACGAATGTTCAAATATTATAATCAGCCTAATTAGCCCATAAGCTTTACTCCTTAGTCTGTGCCATAAGCCCATAAACGTGCCACTGCAGGCGGCTCTCCTTTACAATCGAGAGTACGATTGAGAGGGGCTAGGCCTAATAGTCCACCACCATACCAGGCTGACCTAGTGTGGGTCAGCGGAGTTTACATAGCATAGAAATTGAAAGCAAATAAATAAATATTTTTTTATAAAATAGATTACATTAAAAAATATGTAGGTACATAAATATTTTTTAATTTTATAATATAGAGGCCTGAAAGATGAGAGGCTTCCATGTAAATTACAAACTTATTTTTTTCACAATGCACGTTTTTTTCGGTAATTAATATTGTGGGAGTTTAATTACCATTCCAACTACTCATGTACATGTAAATCACGGTATAAAATAAAACCAGTGCTACATAACTCCAAACAAAAATCATTTCTAAAGAAATTCAATTCGAATCGCCGCCACGAAAAATATGAAAACAAAATTTGTCTTTGTATGTTATCCTTTGTTCATGCGACATGAATTGTTGTTAAAGCAAAAAAACCGCTTGTGTGCTACGAAAAATTAGTTCGGCGTGTATTTGTACTAACTTTGTGAAAGCATTGTATTGACTGTACGGAGCGAAAAAAATTTTGCGGCGGTACAATTTTATTCGAAATCAATCTGCTTCATGCTGTTCCGTTAAAAAATACAATTTCATAATTTTATCGCGTTATTTGTCTACAGGCTATCTACAGGCACTTTGTTTGTTTCTATGTTTATTTTTACCGTGAAATCTTGCCCTGGTCAGAGAATTTAGTTTGTAAAATCAGTTTATGGCTCTGGAAGGGAATTTCTAACAGATACCTAATGAGAAAGACTCGTCCCAATTTCTGCACTCTGGGCTGCAATGAGTATTTTAGTGCATTATTCACAAGGTGGACAGACAACCTGTTAAAGTTGCAGATATTCACTGTATACGGATTGTTTCATTCAGATTGCTGTGGAAATTCTCGGATTCTCTCAACAATGGCCTTCCTGCGGCTTTGGGTAATTTATAAGTGGCAGAAGCATGTAATATCTTAGGCTTAATAATATTTATTAATTTATATTCTTTATTGTCCTTCTAAAGTATGATAGTAATTAAAACATATGATAGTAAAAAAACAGTTAAAACCCAGAACGGTTTAATGGGTGACCATATTTTTTAGACAGGCATTATAATACGACTACCATAGTCACTCCGTCATGGTTGTAATTTGTATATAAAAAAATAAAGCAGAGGGCGGTTTTTCTTTTGCTTTCTCTATAGTTTCTTAGGTGATCTAAGTAATCTGTGGAGAGTAGGTAGGTAAGTATTTACCAATCGTGAGAAATACCTACTTATTAAACCCCGTGGCGTGTTACGTTGTTAATTGTCGTATTTTTTTATTCGGTTGTGTTGTATAGAATGTAGTGGTGTGATCTTTGTGTTGTTTAGTACGAATATGTATAAGCTGTGAACCGTGAATTTGTAGCTTCAATGCCTAGCTCTGGCAGTCTGTATTCTGTGTTAGCTTTTCGCGACAAATATAGTTTTGACTTTTGAGGTGCAAATCGCGCCTCGTGTGAGTACAAATTAGATTAATATACATACATAAACTCACGCCTTCTTACCAGAAGGGGTAGGCAGACGTGCTACCAGGACACCCACATTTCGCCTTGTATTTTCCGCCTCATAATGTAACAGTAGGCCATAGTCATATAACTAACATATAACCATAGTCAGGCCGGAATTAATGTAACAACCGACATTTCACGTCTATGGATACTCTGTCTAGACGGCAATACCCTTACCATCAGATGCGTTGTAGTCAATTTGCCGTCATAATAATAATTTAATAACCCAACAGTCACAAACATAGTCCTCACCCCTCACTAATATCGAGTCTTGTGTCGTGAGTATCAGGAACTACGAGAGACTTTTCAGTCTCACAAAGACCCAGACACGAAAGAAACACCTGTGGTTCACACAAACATTTCTCTCGTTTCACAGCCGACGACAAACCAACTGCGCCACGGAGTCTGTCAAAATACAAATACAAAAAGACATTTCCAAAAATCCCGTATATTCATATCTAGCTGCTACATACACGTTATTACCCATTCATAGAGGCTCATATGTTAAGATTATGATAAATTGATGGAATAATATATTTATCGATTGTATCTTCTACCTATATCGTGATTACTTTGGAGGAGAAATTGGCTTCTATTCCGAAAAGTGTTTGTTGCAGCGCCTAGTACCCTAAGGACATAATATTATTATTTTAATACTTCTTTATATAGCTTGAGTCAATTCTAAGGACATTATAATATTCATTTTTTTTGTTCCGTACACGCAAAATTTTAGCTAATCGTGTCACTTCTCCATTTAAACTGTTTATGCAAAATACAAATTCGCGTGTATGAAATTAATAGAAATAAAAATAGCCGGGCAAAACTGTTTAAGTGTGGGTATTATGCAAACTGCCCGCGGTCGCTTGTTTGTCGAGTCAGCCCCTAGAGAGCGCTTTTACTTTTAGTTTAGGCTAATTACTTCCATGTCTAATAAGTGTATTATGAATTAATATAAGTTTGTTTTTTTGCTATAGCACTAAATTGATGGTAAAATATTCGTATCTGATAGAATTGCTACTCCTACCCAGCGGGGCTACTACGAAAAAGATAATATGCGATATATCGTGTGATTCTTCGTATTGAAATCTACTGTAGCGACTTCTTTTATAATAAATCATTGTACTCACCAATGCATTGTAAATATTTCGTACCTCCAATACAGCAAAAAAATACATTATTATACAAAATCTATTTATGAGGTCTGTAAATAATAAAATTCAATTAAAACTCGATATATCACAACTTTAAATAATATTTCAGTATATTACAACTTTAAATACAAATATTAATATGCTTGTACTCGTAACGTGATCCCGTGGGCTTCCATTTTCCACACCGCTGACGTCGCGCGGAAAGTTTCTTATTAAACACATTTATACAAAATCTATTCGTTTTATCATTAACACCACCGTTTTCATTTAATTATCGTGTTTAGTTTTCAATTAATTAAATAAAGTTTACTTATAAATATATTCCATCTGAAATGAATTTTCTCATATCCATGCCATGGTTGTCTGTAAGAAATTGCATTGTGCGATAAATCAATAAATATATTTATAGAATAAATAAATCAATATATTTATAGATTGCTATGGCCTAAAGTTTACAGACACAGATTTAAAACCTATTTTAGCTACCGAATGTTTTGTCTTCTTCGCTCAAACTGAATTCAAAAGTCGTTCGAAAGGGACAAAACATTCGATAACTAAAATAGATTTTAAACCTGTCTATGAATAAGGCTGGTAGTATTAGAGGGTTTCTTAGAGGGTTTAGGATGTAGTCTACCGTGCCTGTGTCTAGTGAGGGTTGACGGAATATACATACTTATATAGCTTACCTAATGTTTTACATAAATAAATACACCCACCAGTCACATACATAGGTCTGACCCCACACTAAGATCGAGTCTTGTATCATGTATCAGAAACTACGACATACGTTTCGATGCTACAAACATCCAAATCTGAAAAAATACCTGTGGATCACACAAATATTTGTCTCAGTGCAGCGATGGAACGGACTCCCGTTTCGCAGCCGGCGTCTAACCAACAGCGCCAAGGAGGTTGTCAGTTAATAAATTGTCAATTCTTTGCGGGCCACTGTTCATCCTAGCTTACAGGAGTTGCTGTTTAAAAAAATTGAAAATTGATATCAAGTGTCAACTGTTTTAAAAAATTAAGTTTGTATCTCGAACAAATAAAATATTTTTCGTATAAAACTTTAACAATGTGTCGTGAATGCAGGCGATCCCGTAGTGGATTAATTCACTTTGTCTGATTTCGCGATTCATTTGAGCATGATTTTGACAGTTTCCGTGGTAATGATTGGGAAGTAGGTTAACATATTGAGACAGTTAATTGACATATTCGTGCTTGTATATCAGGGGTAGGCAGAGGTACTACAGTAAAGACACTCATATTAAGCCTAGCTGATTTCAATATCAAGATGTGATAGAAAGCTAATTTATATACAAGGCGCGATGATATTTTTCGAACTTACAAACTTAACTAAAGTTAACTTTTCGAGTTTTGGAATCGAATTAAAAACCTCACCATTCATAGCCTATTACAGTGTAGAAATGCTTCCACTGGATCAATATAATATTAAATAATACTATTTTGCAGAGGGCATAAGCCATAATCCACCACCCTGGCTTGTTGTAGACATGTGGATAGACGATGTAATAAAAGTTGTAGGAAGTCGTTGGATGCAGGCCGTTTTCAAAAGATCGCTGTGAAAACCACTGGGTTTGACTTTTGTTACAATTAAATTAAAACAATAACAGGAAGGATGGAATATGGCAGCTACATACTTAAAATGTTTGTGAGATGTTAAAGGAATTGGAAAAAGCTGCCTTGCATATTGTTTTTGCGTCGTTTTGTAATGCGTTGTCGGGCGATTACATCCTGCAAATGTAGAATGTTTTGTATTATAAAGTAAAATGCCCCTGGCTACAATATCTTGGCTTTGGATAACTTACACTGTGATTATTTTTTATTATTTTCTGTCGCATTCAATACCCGGTGTATTTGTGCAATATTTTTTATTTTAGCTCTTAACAAGGAAATTTCATCATATAGCTGTAAAATAAACAAAAACAGAAAGACAACAATCATAATGCGCAGAAAAATAAAACATTTAAATTAAAGTATTATTTTACTAGTATTGCTCAAGGTTTGCTTTCGTGAAAAAGTTGTTGTTACATATTATATTTTGCCGGAGCAAAAAGTTTCTATAAAACTCGATTAATTAACTATCAAATAAAAAAAGTCAATTAAAACAGTTTGTTCCCGAGATTAGCGCGTTCAAACAAACATTCAGAAAACTTTTCAGCTTTATATTTTAGGATACATTAAACTTAATTCTCAAAATGTTTATATATTTCTTCCGAACTTACTTCTTATACAAACAATGTTTTTTTATCTTCTTTGTGAAAAAACTCGAAAACATGCACTAACTAATCTGGTTTTGAGGTGAATGATTAAACACTTATTTATTTAATTTTTAAATAGTAGGACTTTTTCTAATTAAACCAGTTAGATGAATGGATTTCTACTTGGTACTATCAGATACGCCACATTAAAAAATAATATCAAAGACTCCATATACAGCCTTAAAAAAAACAAAGCAATTTGTCATACAGCCAACAACATGAAAACAATTTAAATTGCTAGTGTTTTGTCGCGGTATTTTTCTTGGATGCCTCATCATAATGCACACCGATCGCATTGGAATCGCTTGCTACGGCCATACTTGTTATCCAGTATGCCTTTGTACTGTTTTATTTAGCATAATATTGGAAATGTTAGTCCCTGTAATTGCTGGGGGTTGAGAAATATTCTGTTTTAATCATTGATTTGAATATTTGTGTCGCAATGTAAGATGCTCGTCTGTCCTTGTGTTGAAGGTTTTCTTACACGGTGTTTCAGAATCCGTCATAGTGATTTAGTGAGTCGAGTTTTGGGGCCATCTAGTGTATATTCGGTTACATTTAGGCCAGCATAATAGTGTCAGCTTACATAAGATACGTAAACGTAGTGTAGGACGTCCTGCAGCACGATGGACTGATGACTTGAAAAAAGCAGCGGGTAGCTGATGGATGACAGCTGCTCAAGACCGGGATGGTTGGCGCTCACTTGGGGAGGCCTACGTCCAGCAGTGGACGGCGACAGGCTGGGTATAATATAATGCGCATAACATAAAATACTTGGCAGGTCGTCTAGACAGTTTTGCACGTGCCATGTTTTATATTATATATATTTTATAGGCCTGACAAAGTGACTTTCTACGTATTTAATGGTCAGTGCATTACATCCCACATTTGTAGGGTATCCATCAGACTTCTTGCTAGTCGCCATGATTATGCCGTCCTCCAATTCACGTACCTATGTTATTAACATTACTATTCTGTATTAAATTTCAATGTTTTTGTTAACTTTTACTATACTTAGTATCAAAAGAATAAAAACAATCCAAAATACTAAAACAAAACTTTAATATCGAGAATTCTATCAGAAGCTAAACGGATAAGGAAATAGAAAACTAAAGGAGTTGATAGCAAAGCTCGTTTGAATACGAGATCCCATTTACGCTGCAGGGGTAAGCAGAGGCGCAACTTGTGTTAATAGCTTTGCTGGATGTTTTAATAGATAACTTAATGTTCCGCGTTAGAGTTTAATAACAAACTGTTTTTAATATGTTGGTGGTAGGATCTTAGTATTTGGATAATGACTAATGGTAATAAAAATAAATAAATAAATAAACCCAAGTCACATAGTATGATCCCACACTAAGATCGAGTCTTGTGTCGTGGGTATCCTTAACTACGAGAGACTTTTCGGTCTCACAAACACCCAGACCTGAGACAAATACATTTAAAAAACTCTTAAACATGAATGGCAGCCTCCGTGGCGCAGTTGGTTAGACACAGGCTGTGAAACAAGAGGCCACGGCTTCGATCCCCGCACCGAAATAAAAATTTGTGGGATCCACAAGTATTTGTTTCGACTCTGTGTTTTTGAGACGGAAAAGTCTCTCGTAGTTTCTGATCACGATCTTAGTGTGATCAGGACAATGTGTGACTGCTGAGTGTATTTATTATTTATTTAAACGTAAAGACTGCTTCGCTGGCGTAGTTGTACTACGGTACGATTACAAAGCTGAGGTCTCGGGTTTGAATCGTTGGCCAGGCAAAGTGACAAGTGATATTTGGTTTCTATTATTTATCAGCCCGGAGTCAGGAATTTGTGCTCGATATGGCGATCTATATGGCTCGATATGGCTTGCCCCCTATTACATCATGGGGCGGAACATACAAGTCGAAATGTGGGTGTCCTGGTGGCGCCTCTGCCTACCCCTTCTGGGATAAAGGCGTGAGTTTATGTATGTTAAATGTAAAGGCTGTAGTTACACCCGAAATACATGCTTGGAACCCGCAATCGGTCAAAGCTATGCAAACAGTTCAGTGTTCAAAGGAGTAAGACTTAGCGATGCCGGCGGCGGTTGGGAGTCGCAGTTTGTGTTGCCAGTCGCTCGGCCAACAAACCTAAAGCTACTAATTGTTAGTTTGCGGGTTTGTGCTGATCTTTATAGTTATGATGTTAGTCAAATTGTATCTGGGTCCCTGGGAAGTTATTTCACATCGTGCACGGAAAATTACTTCCGGGATTTTTTGTGAAGGTAGGTTTTATTTTTGCAGTATTATTTTAATACAGGTAACAATACGAAATACATAAGTAATGATACCTAGTAGATTTTATTATTATTTAAACTTCAGTCATTTACACTTGCAAGTTATTTATAACAGCGGAAAAGCCAGATTTTAAAGCCAAAGGCATTCTCATTCATTCATGAAATAGGTGGGTAAATGAAGCTATCAAGGAAAAGTAAATTATCTAGACGATTAGAGTCGAAATCTGCATAACAAAAACGCGAGAGGCAAACTTGCCTTCAAATAAATACACCAAAATGAACTGAATACAGGAAATAAGACGAATTTACATTTCTCAGGTTAAACTCGTAAGATTAAACAGGGGTAGTAAAATATCAAAATTTTACGAGCAACAAGAGCCAGGAGATGTTCGTGCATTGAAATAAATTACCACTCCACTTCCAAATTATGTTTAATATTTTATCATGTCTGTAGCTACGGTAATTTGCCTAACAGAAACTACAAGATACGCCGTAACATACCTTAATTAACTCAAATTAAATAAAACAAACGTTTCTTTACTGAGGGAGCTGTAGCACTGTTATTGCGGGCGCCATTTTGTTTAAGACGCGAAATGGCCGCCGCCCGCCTTACACCGGGAAATCTTTTGATATTTTTTTCTGTAAAATTAAAAATAACTCCCTTTTATTATGCCCACATAAAGTTTTACGGTTCCTTAACGTTTCATAGTATTTTGCGGAGTTTTTTTGTGTCATTACGGTATTATGAGTCGTACCGGGATTATTTCCTCAAATATAATAGAAATACGTTTGAGTTATTTTGTAATGAGGTTATAATGTTTACAAATATTAATTCGTGGGTAACCTATTTGTTTATACATGGCAGTATACGCAATACAGGGTTCGTCTTTTGTTCTAAAGAGAGAAAATGTGTTGAACGTTCTTTCCCATTCCCCAGGAGAGGTAAAAGGCTTCAAAATGTGAGAGCTGTACATTTAAACTTTCTTTGGAAGCCGAAGATTCAGTTACAAATATGAGATCAGATATTTTGTTTCTTCCCACTGTATTACAAGTATTAAGTGTGTGGTGGCCTGTTGGTAACGGACCAGACGCGTCTGCCAACATGTTCACGGTTGTCGCGGGTTCAAATCCCAGGGCACACCTCACGTTTCCGAGTTATGTGTGTATTGATAGTCAATCACCACGCACTTTAACGGTGAAGGAAAACATCGTGAGGAAACCTGCATACCGTAGCGATTTTAAAGCATTTCTACGGTATGTAAGTCCGCCAACCCGCACTAGGCCAGCGTGGTGGACTATATGGCCTAACCAATCTCAATCGATTCTTTCGGTCGTAGCGTAGGCCCGTACCCAGCCGTGGGGCATATATGGGCTGATACAATACAAACTCTTTAAAATTAAACTTGAGTTTATTGTAAGCCTTTTATCTAAATAATAAATCAGTGTAAAATTAAGAAATTTCCGGGTACCGTGGCGGTGCCGTGGAAAATTGCAAGTCTACTCAGTGAGCTCTATAGATAAGGCGCCTCGCTGCGGTCTACGAACTGTCGATTATTGCCAACGATTCTTGTAGTGATGCGCTTGGCACTTATCGATATGTGTCGATATCGAGTGAGAAAATTAATACACATGTAAATTATTATATCCTCGGCAGCTTTAAACCGATTTTAGTGACTTCTTTTTCATCGGAAAGAACATTTTTTTAATGAACATTTTCATTTACGAGGACGATGTAATTTCAGTTTGTGTACGGCTTTTTTCGGAGTTTTCATTTATTTCCGTTTCTTGGATCTATATTGTTTAAGGCGCGCGGCACCTTTCGTAGGCCTTCGTAGGTACAACATAAAAGTTAGGTAAACTCAATCAAACTCCTATTGTTAATGAAGTAAACAAATCGAAATATCTTATTGGATTTTAATTTAGATAAACAAAGATTTTCAATCTGTTTTATTGAATAAGTTAACAATCAATAGACAAAGCGAAACTAAAACCGATAGGTTTAGAAAGGCACGAAATTTCGTACAACGATTAAATATTAAAATACATCACGAAGGTGCCTAAGAAAAGAATAAAAATTTCGCAAATAAACCGACAGCTTTACTTCACATTTTTTTAAATATCATCGTGTTTGGGTAGTAAATATATAGTTCTTTGGAAAATAATAATTTAAACCTTTGCGCACCAATGCTTCTTTAAAAATAAAAAGGTGCACATTATTATAGGAAAACTATGTATTTATCAACCAAATAAGACGATAAGTAAAAAATATACAAAATAAAGTCGGTTTACTGACGATAGTTGAACGTGACAACGTCTTAAGAAAATACTGATGGAATGGTAGCATTTTGCAAAAGAAAATTTTAATTTCATTTGTATATGTTAACGGAAATGTGTGTAATCCGTCATTGTATACAATTCCTAGGAAATGTATGTAATTCCTAAAATCGCCCGGAAATGTGTAAAATAAATTACATTAGACACATTTCCTAGGAAATCTATACATTTCCTAAATAGTAATCGGAAATGTAAGTAAATGGAAGTATTTAAGATATTAATTAACATAAACTAACCTAACCTAACCTAATCTACCTACCTACCATTGGAGAACAATGGAGAATGTCACATGAATCTTGACAGGGAGCCCGAAATGAGCTTCTTGGACACCGGAAGGGTTATTTTTAATTAGTAACATAGGTAATATGATGATACGAGTATTATAGAATTTACCGCTATGATTGTTACCTGTGATAAAAAATATTACTCTCATTTGAACAACGTGTTTTATTACAGAAACCATTACTCTTATACATTTCCTAATACGATATTGGAATTGTATACAATGCCTAGGAAATGTATACATTTCCTAGGATATGTATGTATAAAATAATTATTGAAAGAATATTTTATACATTTCCTAAATAGCTTCGGAATTGTATACATTTCCTAGGAAATGTATACAATTCCTAAATTTCATACATTTCCGGTAACATATACAACAAAATACTTGAATAAAATTTATTGTTTAAAGGAGAAGGGGCAAACATGTATGGACTCCAGCCTATTGACCAATAAGGACGAGCGATATGTCATTGGAAAGGTCTTTTCAGATGTTACAACTTTTTCTATGACAACTAAACCCAAATCGCTGTATTTAAGCTAATATAGCTACTTAAAGACAGACCGAAAATCACACGAAAGCGCCTCGGCATAGTGAGCAATAACAACAAGCGATACGTCGTTGGAAAGGTCTTTTAGAATGCTACAACTTTTTCTACGGCGACAAGTCTCAAATCAGTGTGTGAAAAAATATATCGCTGTGTAAAGGTAGCGCAAGGATGAAAACATTTATATGGACTCATAGCCTATTGTCCAATAACGACGAGCGATATGTCATTCGAAAGCTCTCTTCGTTTTCTACAACTTCTTCTTTGGCAAGAAATCCCGATTAGCTGTATTTAAAAAAAATATTTCGACATAAAGATGTCGCGAGGGCCATATGTATAGACTCCAGCCTACTGGCCAATAACGACGAGCGATACGTCGTTGGAATGGTCTTTTAAAATGCTACAACTTCTTCCATGGTGACAAGTCTCAAATCAGTGTGTGAAAAAAAATATCGATGCGTAAAGGTAGCGCAAGGATGAAAACATGTATATGGACTCATAGCCTATTGTCCAATAACGACGAGCGATATGTCATTCGAAAGCTCTCTTCGTTTTCTACAACTTCTTCTTTGGCAAGAAATTCTGATTAGCTGTATTTAAAAAAATATTTCGACTTAAAGATATCGCGAGGGCCATAATAATATGTATGTCTCATAGTCTATTGTCCAATAACGACGAGCGATCCAATAAATCTCTTACTGTGTTTAACGTTCGATATCTTGCAAGATTCAGCAAATTGCGCTGTATCACAATCCAAAATTATGTATTTTCTGCATCTGTAATAACGTCCACCGTTTTCAAATGTAATTGTTAATTATTTACGCAAGACAAGGATTTTCAACATACTACTAATATACGTGAAATGACTCCTGTTTCAGTTTTGTGATGAAATACCATAAATTCAATCCAGGTTTTGGTCAGGAGTTGTCTAAGGAGTGTTGCGCGACATTATATACTCGTTTAAATAATTAGTAATACTGTTTTTTACCGGTATTTGTACATTTGCCACTGGCGTTGATTATTGGCAATGCGTTTAATAATCCAATCTGGAGTGCTCTTAGAAAAAACAAACACAATTTAAAATAGAGAAACAAATAATATAAGGATATTATGTAGGTATAGACTGCCTCGGTGACGCAGCTGTATGACGGTATGGTTGCAAAGCGGAGGTTTCGGGTTCAAATCCTAATATGGCGTAAGCCTCGCGCCCTATCACATCGGCACGGAACACAAGGCGGAACGTCGGTGTCCAGGTAGCATCTCGGCCTATCCCTCCTGGGAAAAAGGCGTGAGTTTATGTATGTATGTTTTAGGTTAGACTTATTTCTACGACAAGCTTCGTTTAATGCCGAGATAGTCGTATAAGCTAATAATGTAAATAATATTTTTATTCCTACTTTGTATAAGTACCATGTTTAGGTATTTTTTGATAAATAAATAAACTATTATTGTAATATATAAAGATATGAGGTCGTTATTTATCGTCGTTATTGGACAATAGGCTATGAGTCCATATATGTACATGTTTTCATCCTTGCGCTACCTTTACGCATCGATATTTTTTTTCACACACTGATTTGAGACTTGTCACCATGGAAGAAGTTGTAGCATTTTAGAAGACCATTCCAACGACGTATCGCTCGTCGTTATTGGCCAGTAGGCTGGAGTCCATACATCGGGCCCTCGCGATATCTTTATGTCGAAATATTTTTTTAAATACAGCTAATCGGGATTGCTTGCCAAAGAAGAAGTTGTAGAAAACGAAGAGAGCTTTCGAATGACATATCGCTCGTAGTTATTGGACAATAGGCTATGAGTCCATATACATGTTTTCATCCTTGCGCTACCTTAACGCAGCGATATATTTTTTCACACACTGATTTGAGACTTGTCGCCGTAGAAAAAGTTGTAGCATTTTAAAAGACCTTTCCAACGACGTATAACTTGTTGTTATTGCTCACTATGCCGAGGCGCTTTCGTGTGATTTTCGGTCTGTCTTTATGTAGCTATATTAGCTTAAATACAGCGATTTGGGTTTAGTTGTCATAGAAAAAGTTGTAACATCTGAAAAGACCTTTCCAATGACATATCGCTCGTCCTTATTGGCCAGTAGGCCGGTATGCGCCTTCTCCTTTCTACTCAATTGTTAAAATTTAAATTTTGATTTTATTATTTCAATAATATAATTACATTTTTTCAATTAGTTACTTAATTATTTTTGCAAATTTAATTGTAATTTGTTATAAAAAAGTAATAATTTTAAATAATTCATTATAAGAATAATTCATTATAAGAATAAACAATTTGTCGCTCGTTCCGCGCTCTCGCTTGCACTTCAAGCCTTACATGGAACGCCTCTGAGCGAGGTAACGCCGCATGACGTCATGTTCTTTCGTGCGTGCAGCCGGCTCTATCGAATTATAAGACGTTGTCACGTCAAAAAATTTACGAATTTTTTTTTCATTGTATCTGAAGTCACCAATACTACCACCTGGCTTCGTTTTCGGTCGCAGTCTGGATATACCCTGTATTATATGGTGGTAGGATATTCGTTTCTGCCCGGGTAGCGACCACCGTAAGTACATGACGGTAGAAAAACAATCGTAATGACCCACGTGTGTAGCGTTTCGGGTTTGTGTGTACATTCTGTTTGAAACAAGCCGGTATAATTGGTTCAACCGAAAGATAAATCTCTAGATGTAATGTGATGTGCATTGAAGAACCTTTTGTCTTCAATAGTCGATACGCTTATCAGCCTTATCCAAACTTTCTGATTTACCATCTCCAACAGAAGCTACTTTTATCGATAAAACTGCATTTTATATCCAAATAAACGACTCAGCACTATCGATAATCATCCCATCACTATTCGAACGGCGCGTCTCACGTGCTACGCTGAGTCGGTACTGGCTTGCTGCCAAGATGCACTGCCGGGGATCGAACCTTCACCCAAGTATGATATCATTGTCGACGATGCCAATTTGACACGCATATGTTGATTTGTCAATGACTTATTAACTTTACTTCTTTTCAAGGCGTAGCCAGAGTTGCAAATAATACTGTTTGCAGTTTGTTCTATTCAAATATCAAGAGGGTACTGGTGGCAGGTCTCTCATATGTGAGAGGCCGCCTGGGTAGGTTGAAGGTTCCACCGCAATGTCTATTTCTCCCGCCAAACAGCAGTGTAAATGCACTGTTGTGTTCCGGTTCGAAGGCCGTTGTAGCCAGAGTAACTACTGGATATAATGAGACTTAATATCTAATGTCTCAGGATGGGGAGCGCAGTGGAGTGGCAAGCAATGCTTTGTAATTCATGGTCTTGTTTGGTTTTCTACATTCCATGAGCGTATACTTGCACCTGCCGGCTGTAGTTAAATCAGGAAGCGGCCGACGTGCACCTGATTTTTATTAAAGAACTAGGTACCCAACGAATTAATGTGTTTTTAGAATAAAATAGAAAATAATAACGTACGACAAAAATTAGTGAATAGGAATGTGCTACTGATTCTTAACAAACTCCTTTTGGGGTTTGTAGTACTTACATACATAAACTCACGCCTTTATCCTCGAAGGGGTAGGCAGAGGCGGCACCAGGACACCCACATTTCGCCTTGTATGTTCCGTCCCATGGTGTGATAGGAGGCGAGCCTATCGCCATATCGGGCACAAATTCCTGACTCCGGACTGATAATGAATAGAAAAATCCAATATCACTTTGCCCGACCCGGGACTCGAACCCGAGACCTCAGCT
Organism: Deilephila porcellus; assembly: GCA_905220455.2. NCBI lineage: Eukaryota > Metazoa > Arthropoda > Insecta > Lepidoptera > Sphingidae > Deilephila > Deilephila porcellus. Next base: position 7,654,391 of record LR999996.1, on the reverse strand, counting down.
TTGTAACCGTACCATAATACAACTACGCCACCGGGGCAGTCGCAACGAGGGTTTGTAGTATACTAAAAATAACGTTGTATAATATATTAACCTTTTAATTTGCAAAAGATCCCCAAATAACTCCAGAGCAAGGAGCACTTTTGTAACTAAATTACATCGAAGCAGGAAAATATTATTAAATATTGTTATAATGGCGACAATAAACTGGGTAACAAGATGAATATAAAGTTGTAACAAGGTTATTTCAGCAGTTAGCCGAGTTGTACAAACGGGCCTAGTTGCCTTCAGGTAATTTTGCTTTTGGGACACATCTTCTGGGAGAATCGACAGTATTATGATCTTTATTTTGCTGATATCTTCTAGTAATGTTGTATTACAGACGCTTAAAGCTAAACAATATAATAAATAAATATAATAAATGAATAAATAGATCCAGTAGATACACATAATTCTTGCTCCACTTTAAAATCCGAGTCTTATGTCGTGGGAATCACAATTTACGACCGACTTCTCTTGCTCACAATATTATTTCTATCTATCTATATCGGCCCATATACGTCCCACTGCAGGGCACGGGCCTACTCTACAACCGAGAGAATCGAATGAGAGTGGTTAGTGGTTATTTCACAATATTATTTACCCGAAAGAAACTATGGGTGAGACTGCCAAACTATACTATATCAAGTAAGAATCATGAAAATTTGCCTTCGATTCCGGAAAAATCTGGACATGTATAAAAAATACAATCGGTTGCATGCAGAAGATTTTATTTTTTTAAAAACCGGTTAGCAACAATATATTATGTTACTTGCTCTTGGTAATAAGTTTAATAGTGATAGTCGATCACCACGTACTATAAAGGTGAAGGAAAACATCGTGAGGAACCTGCATACCGTAGAGATTTTGAAGAATTTCTACGGTATGTAAAGTCCGCCAACCCGCACTAGGTCAGCGTGGTGGACTATATGGCTTAACCACTCTCAATCGTTCTCTCGATTGTAGAGAAGGCCAGTGCCCTGCAGTGAGACGTATATGAGCTGATACAATACAATACAATACTAGTGTATATAGTAACGATACCTCATACTTGAACTTCAAAGTTTGTTAATGCAGTTAAAAGTTAAGGTGGCAAGGATGTTTCTTTTATAACCGTCGTACATACATACATAGTAATATGTTTGTTAATAAGTAAATACTTAGTAAGTATGTTTGGCAGTTCTCCCCGTCCCTGAGTCACAGAAATATCCGCTCGTAAACGCGCTTTCTAGACCAGTAGTTTCGTGTTTGATGGATGGTTTAGCCAGCTCTACTTAACTCCGGGTAATCCACTTGCTATTGGCTAATTCGCTATGACGCGCCGTCTCTCATTTCGTTCGCCTTCGTTTATTCTGTGTTGCTATGCATATTTTACCTGGCATATCTCTCACTGCTTCGGTGGCGTAGTTGTACTACGGTACGACTACAAAGCTGAGGTCTCGGGTTCCAATCCCGGGTCGGGGAAAGTGATATTGGGTTTTTCTAGTCATTATTAGCCCGGAGTCAGGAATTTGTGCCCGATATGGCGATAGGCTCGCCACCTATTACATTATGGGACGGAACATACAAGGCGAAATGTGGGTGTCCTGGTGGCGCCTCTGCCTACCCCTTCTGGGATAAAGGCGTGATTTATGTATGTATGTCTCTCACTGTTTAGTCATCGTGACGAAGTTAATATGCTGTAAAACGCATCGATTCGATCCTGGAGACGAATGTGTGATCACTGGATCCACAAGTATTTGTTATGTGTCTGGATGTCGTAAAGTCTCTCGTAGATAAGATGCCACATAGGATCATGTGCTTATTAGCTGTATTTATGTGTTAACTGACTTCAAAAAAGTAGGTTCTCAATTTGACGGAATCTTTTTATGTATGTTCACAAATTAAAGTCCAATGGTGGTATAGCCGTAGTCAATTTTATGGGCAAGGAATAAACTGCGTCATGGGGTTGTGACAAATTTTTCATAGAATGCCGACCTAGAATAACAGTTTCACAACACAGTAAAAAATCCAAATAATAGTTATGTGTGTCTAGACATCATCCACTTCAGCCAAAGAAGTCCGCTGCAGAACATAGGTCTCCGCAAGGATTTCTACATCAACCTGTTGAGCGCGCCCGCTCCCAGCGACTTCCTGTTTACTTGTCATAACATCTATCCGTAATTTTAGACATGGGCATCCTAACAATAATAAATGAATAAATACAACAGTCACATACATAGTCCTGACCTCACACTAAGATCCAGTCTTGTGTCGTGGGTAACAGGAACTACGAGAGACTTTTCAGTCTCACAAACACCCAGACCCGAAACAAATACTTGTGATTCACATAAACATGTGTCACGGCGCGGGGATCGAACCCGCGGCCTCACGTTTCAAAGCCAGCGTCCAACTAACAGCACCACAAAGGCTGTCAACAATGTTCAGAATTAAAACACAAATTTAAAAATATCTTATTCATTTATTACAATATATACAAAAACCTTAATTATCATTTAATTAAACTTCAAATACTTGTTTATTTTGTCTATAAACCTCGTGGACAATACTGGTGTGTTTAAATTCAGTTTGTTTTTCAGACTCGCTATAGTCGAGACTAGATAACTTCTAGGGGTTGTAGCAACAATAGGGGCTGCAGTAGATCTTGGATTAATATTAGTATAAAGATTAGTAGGTTTAGCTGATATAAGAACTACATTTTCAGTGGTTGCAACATAGTCGCTATACTTTGGTGTTGAAGAAACTATTTGATTGTTGTAAAATTTATTTGGTGTGAAAAGATGTTTGATTTCTTCATAAGGAGGTTTAACTGTTGAAACAGTTTGTATATTTTGGACTGGTTTTATTAGATTAGAAAATTTGTTCGCATGGGGAAGATAGTTTTCATTGTACTCCGAGGAATAATCATTGTAATAATCTTTGGAATCGTAATTATTGTAGTAGTCTTGTTTGAAAGCGTTTGGTTCTGGGTTATTTTTGACATAATCATTCCTGTAATCTTTGGTAATGTGATTGTCTATTTTATCAACGTGCTGTTTGTTATTGTCGTAATCTATGTTGTTATAAACTACATTGTGGTCGATATTGACGAAAGCTTCGTCGTCGTATCTCACGTCCGCTTTGTATCCGTTTTCATCCGCGGTGTATGATACTATTTGCATCCTGCCGTCTGGGAGTCGAACCCTGTACTCTCCATTGGTTGCCGAACCGCTGCTCTGTTGTGAATGGGAGAAGTCATCGCCTGTGTTCTTGTCTTTCACCGTATAGGAGAAAGCGTAATTGCCCTAAAAATAATAGAGATAATAGTTAAAAAAGATAGAGATTGTGTGGCGCTGCGTCACCGGCGCGTACAGCCGAGTGCTGTCGCGTGTGGTGCAGTAGACGAGCGCTCTGTGTGGCGCTGTGTCACCGGCGCGTACAGCCGAGTGCTGTCGCGTGTGGTGCAGTAGACGAGCGCTCTGTGTGGCGCTGTGTCACCGGCGCGTACAGCCGAGTGCTGTCGCGTGTGGTGCAGTAGACGAGCGCTCTGTGTGGCGCTGTGTCACCGGCGCGTACAGCCGAGTGCTGTCGCGTGTGGTGCAGTAGACGAGCGCTCCGTGTGGCGCTGTGTCACCGGCGCGTACAGCCGAGTGCTGTCGCGTGTGGTGCAGTAGACGAGCGCTCTGTGTGGCGCTGTGTCACCGGCGCGTACAGCCGAGTGCTGTCGCGTGTGGTGCAGTAGACGAGCGCTCTGTGTGGCGCTGTGTCACCGGCGCGTACAGCCGAGTGCTGTCGCGTGTGGTGCAGTAGACGAGCGCTCTGTGTGGCGCTGTGTCACCGGCGCGTACAGCCGAGTGCTGTCGCGTGTGGTGCAGTAGACGAGCGCTCTGTGTGGCGCTGTGTCACCGGCGCGTACAGCCGAGTGCTGTCGCGTGTGGTGCAGTAGACGAGCGCTCTGTGTGGCGCTGTGTCACCGGCGCGTACAGCCGAGTGCTGTCGCGTGTGGTGCAGTAGACGAGCGCTCTGTGTGGCGCTGTGTCACCGGCGCGTACAGCCGAGTGCTGTCGCGTGTGGTGCAGTAGACGAGGATTGTATGGCGTAGATTAATTAAACATAATTCATACTCACATAGTCAGCGTTATTCTCGTCTTGTACTTGATTATTCCGCTGGTGTGTGTAGTCTGGTTCTTTAATCTAATGAAACAGAATTATTTAACTTAGCGAGGTTACTCGACGTGTTTCATGTAGGCCTTAAGCTAGCTCTGTAATACTTCTTGGAAAGTTCGCAAAAACATTCCGAATAATATGTATTGTAATGTCTGAAGGTAAGATGAGGTTTTGAGGTTGTTATGAAGATATCTGATCTAGTTTTCGAAGGACAAAATAACTTTGTAATTGGTTTCTAACGTGGTTTTTACGTGGTGTAACTTTGTAATTGGTTACGAGTTTTGAAGAAATTAATATTCGGTTTCTTGGCTTATGTTGGTTTTAAATACTGGTGGGTAAATTAAATATGTGTGTTTTCAACCGACAAAACATAGTTAATTCTTCGCCCGTCGACGTAATATACCGGTATGAAACTAATAATACAAAGGCTGGAACCTAAACGCAACTCACTTAAATACCATGTTTCTATATCATATTTTCCACCATGGTGGACAACCACTAGCTTGCTACTAGCAGTGCCAGCTAAGTCTTTGCTAATCTCATCAAAACAAGAACCAAGTTGTAGGGAAATAAATTGCTAAAACAATCAGATAGGATTTAAAGCAACTAGTCTAGGCAAATTGCTCAGTGTACCTGGTATTCGTAATTTATAAGCCTTTGTTCTGGACTCGCGATAGTTTTAGCTGGCCCCGCTATCTTGTATACGAGGGGTAGCGGAGTCTGCGTCTGAAAAGCGATAAATTAAAGGCATTTGTTTATATATTACTTCGTTAGTGTACAATTAAACTCTAACATCCTTATTCATAGACAGATTTAAAACCAATTTTAGTTATCGAATGTTTTGTCTTCTTCGCTCAAGCGGAATTCCAAACTCGTTCGAAAAGGACAAAACATTCGATAACTAAGGTAGGTTTTAAAACTGTCTATTAATAAGGCCTTTATACTTTTGTATTGATATGGTGAAAATTACAACACATTTTCAGATGTTAAGTGTGGTGGAATGAAGTAGAGCTTTCACTAAGATGGTTATGTCTCGTTGGTCGACATAACTATGTCTTTTTGAAACCGAATATGTATTCCCTTTATTGTACCCAAATACCCAACCTGGGAATTAAATAAACGGCTTTTTATTGCGATGAATGGCGAGACGAGCATTCGCCTTATGGTAATCGATACGATAGCTCATGAACAGTAGCAAAACATAGCGTGGCATTCCAGTGCGCTCGCCATCCTGAGACATAAGATGTTAAGTCTCATTATGTTTAATAGTTACTCTGGCTTCAATGTCCTTCAAACCGGACCACAACAGTGCATTTATACTGCTGTTTGGCGGGAGAAATAGACGTAGCGGTGGTACCTACCCAGGCGGCCTCTCACATGTGAGAGACTTTTTTGTATTGTATTGTATCAGCCCATATATGTCCTACTGCACGGCACGGGCCTACTCTACAATCGAGGGTACGATTGAGAGTGGTTAGGCCATATAGTCCACCACGCTGAGACTTGGAGGCTTACCATTATAAATAATAAATACAGCCAACAGTCACATACATAGTCCTGACCCCACACTAAGATCGAGTCTTGTGTCGTGGGTATCAGGAACTACGAGAGACTTTTCGGTCTCACAAACACCCAGACCCGAAACAAATACCTGTGGATCAAACAAATATTTGTTTCGGTGCGGGGATCGAAACCGCGGCCTCTCGTTTCACAGGCGGCGTCTAACCAACTGCGCCACGGAGGCTGTCAAAAGGTTGTGTATATAATATAAATTCTTATCACAAAGATGTGTATCATAGAGTTAATTAATGAAGGGCGCGGGTCAAGCAACACCTGCGGGTTACCACGCCCAACAATGGCCTTAATCAATCATCTTTCCCAAGGAATTGAATGGATGAAAAAAAAATAATATCACGGAATCCGTGACGGCGCTGTGGGGCTGGGAAAATGGCGAGTTTACTGCTGGAGTCGAGTTATTGTGAAATTGTAAAATAAAAATATATTACACATGACTGCCTCGGTGGTGTAGTTGTACGATACGATTACAAAGCTGAGGTCTCGGGTTCGAATCCCGGGTCGGGTTCAATTTATATTGGATTTTTCTACTCATTATAAGTCAGGAAATGAAATTGGCAGAGAGCACAATCTTTTTGACTTTTTACTTCCCGGTCTTTTTCATTTTAAGAGGTCGGTAACGCATCTTTGTGACAAATATGATAGATTTTTATATCTGGATGAAAATCCACTCAGAAAGGCTGATTTTTAACCTCAAATATTAGTTACAAATCTCTTAATTAAACGAAAAGCCTTTCACAGTTTAATAACCAAGATCTTAACTTGGTATCTTTCTTCTAGCCAAGTATATTTTTTATTAAATAAAAACGTGCAATATACAAGGTTTATCCAGACTGCGACCGAATACAGAGCCAGCTGGTAGTATTTGTGACTTCAGACATAATGCAAATAAAAATTTCGCAAAATAAATCGTCAATTTCTTTTTTGTAATTTTTTACTTATCGTCCTATTTGGGTGACAAATACATATTTTTCCTAAAGTAAAGATGTACACCATTTTATTTTTACAACGCAATGGTACGTAAAGGTTTAAATTACTATTTTCGCAAAAACTGGGTATTTACCACCCAAGCACGATGATTTTAAAAAATTGCAAAAGCAAAACTGTCGCTTTTTTGCAAAATTTCATTTGCATTGTGTCTGTAACCGCTGGAAGTGTCACCTGGCTTCGTTTTCGGTCGCAGGCTTGATATATATACCCGGTATAGTCGCTGGTTTAGTGGCCCCACCGAGTAGCTTCATGCACAGAAGATAGCAAGTCATTACACAAAAGAGAGGCCGCATCGACCCAAATAGTCCCGGGCGCCATTGTCACTATTCTAAAAACTATATTATTCCATCTTCACAAATAAACTGTTACTTTATGCAGTTCTAAGTGAGAGCTTAGTTTGGAGAATAAAATGCCAAACAGCAGTGTAAATGCACTGTTGTGTTCCGCTTTGAAGGACATTGTAGCCAGAGTAACTACTGGATATAATGAGGCTTAGCATATTGAGCGCAGTGGAATGTCAAGCATTGATTTGTCATTTATGGTGTTGTTTGGTTTTGCTTCTGTCCACGAGCGTTCGTATCGCTTACTGTTAGGCGAGCGGCTTGCTCATCTCGCCATTCATTGCAATAGAAAAAACACAACGGCGAAGTCGTCTCTTCACATCGGTTTTCTGTGTGACACGGTCACCACTCCGAACTAGCTGGATTTGATATAGTTCAGAGGAGCTTTACCACTTCCTTTTCGTCTCTTCAGTCACAAAAAATCCACTGCTGACCATACCCCCCCAAGAATTTCGGTAGACATATAGAGACATGTCCTACATTCATACATACATAAACTCACGCCTTTTTCCAAGAAGGGGTGGACATAGGTGCTACCAGGACACCCATATTTTGCCTTGTATGTTCCGTCCCATGATGTGATGGGGGCGAGCCTACCGCCATATCGGGCACAAATTCCTGACTTCGGGCTGATAATGAATAGAAAAATCCAATATCACATTGCCCGACCCGGGATTCGAACCCGGGACCTCAGTTTTGTAGTCGTACCGTAGTACAACTACGCCTACTATGTATAAATTATATTTTGTAAAATAGGATTATTTATAAAATATTTACCTCATAATGATATCTATCCGTGACACCACTAACATACGGTCCATTAGACCCCACATAATCCTTAACCCTATAGTAGGGTACAAACGACACCCCGTTGTTGGAGGGTTGTGCTACTGAGTTGTTCACTGGTTCAGGGTTGAGATTGCTCCGCGCTATAGACTCTAGAAGAGGGCGAGAAGTGACAACGAGGGGAGGTCGGGGTGGGGGTGGCGAGTCGTTCGGGAAGAGCACTGGACCTTGCCTGAAAACATGGGTGATTAGTTATTAATTTTACACTTCATTGTACAACAAAATTAAGAAATAACATGAAAGGTACAATTTCAATCATTTGAGCCATAAAGTAACCATGAAAACATTAACGGCCTTATTCGTAGACATATTAAAAACCTATTTTAGTTATCGAATATTTTGTCCCTTTCGAATGACTTTAGAATTCAGTTTGAACGAAGAAGACAAAAGATTCGATAACTAAAATAGGTTTTGAATCTGTCTACGAATAAGACTGTAAGATTCTTGTACATGTCTCTAGTTGACTCCATTCTAAGTTATGCTCTTGGTTGCTCCGGCCTACCTTTTAAAATACACTTAATTAAACTAGAGAAACTTCATATCCGATTTCTGAAATTAGCGGTAAGTAAAAGAAAATTGAGAGTGGTTAGGCCATATATAGTACTTCACCACGCTGGCCTAGTGTGCGTTGGCGAACTTTACATACCATAGAAATGGCCTAACCACTATCAGTCGTACTCTCGACTATAGAGTAGGCCCGTGCCCTGCAGTGGGACGTACATATATGGGCTGATACAATACAATACAAAAAAAAATTAAAATGGTTGTAATAATTACTACACCTAATTGTTTAAAATCTGCAATATTCTGTCCATTAAAAGGCACAAATATTTATTAGCAATAAAGAGCAATATATAACTCCATACTACATCCACCCGGTCAATGACCGGCGCTAGTTTCAATTCCTTGAGCTACCAATTATTACGGCGACAGAACCTTTAATAAACGAGTGCCTTATTTAATAAACAGTCTGCCGCCGGGAAATTAGAAATGATCCCGATTACAAGGGTTTTAAAAATAAATTTTAATTTCACCTTTTAACTTCTGCGTAGTAGCCTTAAGCTATTTTTTTTGCTACTTTGATGTACGTAAAAAAGAAGAATAAAATAAACTGTAGAGTTTATTTTATGATTTTTTTGTTTTATATTTAATATAATTTACGTTTAGAAATAATATTTTGAATTTTGTTTAATGTCTAATATTTATTATTTTTTATATTGCGAGACCGAAAAGTCTTTTGTAGATTTTGGTACCCACAGCACAAGACTAATATCTTATGACCTAAACCTTTTCAATAAATATTTATAAACCCAATTTTACATACATTGTTCTGAGTCGACCCCTAGACGAAAGTCTTGTATCGTGTATTACATAATGGGAAGCTAGCCTAAAAAATCTCGTGAGATAAATTTTAAACTATGGATAAAATCTCACGGGGAATAAACTCGCTACCCTACCGTAAGAAAATACACAAACTCAAACCCAAGCAAAGTTAACGTGTAGTAATTACCAAATTATCAACTAAATCAATTACTGCGACGAATAAACATTATAATTACGTTTAACTCGATTACTTTGCGATCCCTTTGACAGCAGCCAAATTTCAAATGTCTTGTTAGTTGTTCAGGGAAGGTTGACGCCCGTTCGAGGTAATTTCTTGTAGGTATATACAAAGGTGAAGTTTCTCTAATACGGGCCTGTTAATGATTCTACTATAGTTGATGTCAATTTTTTTTATTGCGATGAATGAGAGAATCCATTTGGGTAGGTTCTACCACATTACCTATTTTTCCAACAAACAGCAGTGTAAATGCACTGTTGTGTTCCGGTTTGAAAGACATTATAGCCAGAGTAACTACTGGACATAATGAGATATAACATCGTATATCTCAGGATGACAAGCGCAGTAGAATGCCAAGCATTGCATTGTAATTCATAGCGTTGTTTGGTTTTGCTACTGTCCATGAGCGGTCGTATCGCTTACCATCAGGCGAATAGCATGCTCGTCTTGCCATTCATCGCAATAAAACAAAAAACTAGTACAGTAATGCAAATTTATCGGTTTTTAGGCATAACCTGTGTATATCTGGTTTCAGGCGGCATGATTGCATCAACCAACTTTCACCGGTAGGTGCATTCTAATAACGTTGTTGTCTTAATCTTAGTGTGGGATCAGGACTATGTATGTGACTGTTGGGTGTATTTATTTATTAATATGAAATACTCACTTTGTTGGTACTGGAAGGTTCAAACTCTTCAGAAACCGTTCAGCATCAAAGGCATGGTGGTTGAAGTGCTTCGGACTCAACTGACTGGCTGGTGTCGTCACTTCTTCTGCTACTACTATTGCAAAGAATAAGTAGATTAAGCGCGTCATTGCTGTGTTCTGAAATGTATAGGAAATATATTATTATTAAAATAAATAAATAAATACACCCTACAGTCACATACATAGTCCTGACTCCATACTAAGATCGAGTCTTGTGTCGTGGGTATCAGAAACTACGAGAGACTTTTCGGTCTCACATACACCCAGACTCGAAACAAATACCTGTGGATCACACAAATTTTTGTTTTGGTGCGGGGATCGAACCCGCGGCCTCTCGTTTCACAGGCGGCGTCTAACCAACTGCGCCACGGAGGCTAAATATATATTTCTATTTATTTGATTTCGCAATTGTTGTATGCCTTTTTAAATATTTTTATATGTATTTTGTTCTTTTTTAATTAAAAGTATGTATAGAAATGAAAAAAGAAGATATTAAATATAGATAAATAATATCAATTACATTTATACGTCTTCTTTCCCCCCATATCCGAAGTTTTCCAAAGGTCAACGACACTAGTTTTCCATAAACAATAAGTTATTAAACAACGGTGTCGTGAGAGCCACTACACCATTGTACCCGTGAGAGAAACCATGCAGTGTGAAATAACCTTATTTTTTACAGTTTGTATGGTGTTATAAAATGTGTCACCAATACTATGTATTATGTGAGATTGTAATGAGGTGTTAGGTTCGAACTTTGAAGGCCACTTTTTTTGAAGTTGATATAAATACTGGATCTATGAATATTTATTATTTACATTGTGTAATTACACAACCTTAATAGGTTAGAAAGTATTTGTTTTTTAAATTTTTGTGAAAAACATTCACAGTTTATTACATTACAATAATGCAATCATAAGCTCGTGAGTTTTTCCAAGCATTATAATATCATCGACAGTTGTTTAATTAATGTTTGTACTTGGTAGATTTTTACAAATTATATTGTGTATCGTCTAATGAGCCGGCCATCGCGTCGCGTCGATGTAATAAAAATAAATAAAAATATTGGAGGTAGCTATTAATCAAAATATGTTGATAATATACAGGTTGATCCCAAGGTTGAAGATGTAAAAAAATATTTGAAAATTTAATTTTTGTTTTCCATGAATGATGATGAATATGATTTTATATCACAAAATATTGTTATAAAAACGAAAAATTTGTAATAATTTCTATGGTATGTAAAGTCCGCCAACCCGCACTAGGCCAGTGTGGTGGACTATATGGCCTAACCCTTCTAAATCGTACTCTTGATTGTAGAGGAGGCTCGTGCCCCGCTGTGGGACCTATATGGGCTGATACAGTCCGATTAGTACCTATCAAAGATGAATGTCTACATATTGCCTAGTCGGTAATGCAACGGATTGTTGAAGGTTTTAGTATAATGGTTTCTTAGATTTACGCGAATGCTACACATTGCAATAAAATTAATACGGGTTTAACGCAAATTTGGTTTAATTCTTACATTTTTTAACGTTTCGATTACTTTACAGCTTTCGTGGTCCCGTTTCATTCGGTCATTCCAATGATGGTTCAAGGTTCGAACACCGGGTATATGTGAGACCGAAAAATCTCTCGTAGTTCCTGATACCCACGACACAAGACTCGATCTTAGTGTGGGGTCAGGACTATGTATGTGACTGTTGGGTGTATTTATTTATTTATTTATATACTTTCGACTTTTGGACCTTAATTGGAATACCCATGGACTATGAATGGTCACCTTGTGTAATTAGATGTTAATTAGAAACTACATACATCTATAAGACTTTGCCTATCGTAAAACTAAAAAAAAATCTTGAAAATTAGTTTAAAATACAAAATTCTTAACACTTTACTTCAAAATATACAAACGAACAAAACACTTAATCGTACATAAATAATAGAAGTTAATTAAATAAATAAAACCATTAACTGACCTTTACAAATAAATAACAACACACGGGCACTTGGAGAAGGGTTAGTGAGGAAATGACAGCGAACCCCCGAACAGACAGTTTTATATATCCAAGAGAGAGGGATATAGCTCACGACTTTATAAAAAGTAATTCATTAATCTTCGTCATTTATAAAATGTTGAATTTTTAAGTTTGTAAAATCTAATACTAACGCCTGTGTTTAACTAATTAATCGTGATCAAATTCATTATGAGGAAACCTACATAGTGCACGCGATATATACGTGTATTTACTTGAATTACAAATTATTCAATACACAATGTGTATTGATAGTCAATCACCACGCACTGTAACGGTGAAGGAAAACATCGTGAGGAAACCTGCATACCGTAGCAATTTTAAAGAATTTCAACGGTATGTAAGTCCGCCTACCCGCACTAGGCCAGCGTGGTGGACTATATGGCCTAACCACTCTCTACGAAGTTCTCGATTGAAGAGTAGGCCCGGTGGATAAAATATTTTGCGGTGGTACCTACCCAGACGGCCTGTCATGAGAGACCTACCACCATTATTTATACAATGTTAAGCATTATTACAGTAGAAACAATACATAAAGTCAATTAAATTGGACACAATTGGCTCAACTACAGCCACAAGTTGGCCCAACTTGTCAGCATATTATATTCACTATTGTAGAATCTCTCGGTCACGACTTAGCAGTTAGTTCGACTCAATTGTTCACTACAGATGTTTAGTGAAATTTAACAGTAAACCTGTGTAATATGCTTTTGCTTTTGTTTTTGTTTAAATGTATAATACTCGTAATATGTAATGATACAATTTTTTATTGCGATGAATGGCGAGACGATTATTGCCGTTTGCTTGATGGTAAGTGATATGACTGCTCATAGACAATAGCAAAACCAAACAATACGATGAATTAAAAAGCGATGTTTGGCATTCCACTGCGCTCGCTATCCTGAGACATAAGATGTCAAGTCTCATTATGTCCAGTAGTTATTCTGGCTACAATGTCCTTTAAACCGGAACACAACAGCGCATTTACACTGCTGTTTGGCGGGAGAAATAGACATTCCAATGATCCTCACCAAGGCGGCCTCTCACATATGAGAGACCTACAATCAGTTAAATCATGTGATTTCTAAAAAACCACCAAATTTACATACCCTAATGAACCCATAACCTCAGAGTTAACGACCTATACACGTAACCACTTAATCAATAACAATTCATCTTTAGCAATGTCACAATAGACTTTGAATCATGATTCACAAAAACGTGATTTACTTTGTATAGCTTCCGATCTTGTATAATCTGTATTGTGTTCCGTAGTTCGGTATTATACAATGACCTAAATTATACTACGAATCATAATTTCTAGACTCTTAGAAAGTAGTTCCTAGAAATAAATAAAAAATAAATACACCCAACAGTCACATACATAGTCCTGACCCCACACTAAGATCGAATCTCGTGTCGTATCGGGAACTACTAGAATTTTTGGTCTCACAAACACCCAGACCCGAAACAAATACATGTGGTTCACACAAATATTTGTTCCTGTGCGATCGAACCCGCGGCCTCTCGTTTCACAAGCGGCGTCTAACCAACTGCGCCACGGAGGCTGCCATCTATCTCTCTCTTTTCAGGCACAGGAAGTCCATTGCTGGACACAGGCCTCCCCACGGATCTCCATATTGAGCTGTTGGAATTGGCCTGCATCCAGCGACTTCCTGAAACCTTCACCAGGTCGGCCGTACACCTGGTACCACCAATATCTATCTATGTATCCAATAATCTTTAGTAACAGGAAGGGCTGCCTCGGTGGCGCAATTGTACTACGGTACAATTACAATGAAGTCTCGGATTTGAATCCCGGGTCGGGCAGTGAAATTGGAGTTTTCTATTCATTATCAGTCAGGTGTCTGAATTTTGTATATGGCGATAGGTTCGCTCCTTCACATCGTGGGATGGAACAAGCAAGGCGAAACGTGGGTGTCCTGGTAGCACCTCTGGGCTCTGCCTACCTCTTATAGGAAAAAGGCGTGAGTTTATTGTATGTATGAATGTTAAATAGGAGGTCCACTGCTGAAAATAAGCCTCCCCCAACGATACCACAGCTCTGTGGTATCGGATATGTTTGAACATGTTCACGGTGGTCGCGGGTTCAAATCCCAGGGCACACCTCTGACTTTTCGGAGTTATGTGTGTATTGATAGTCAATCACCACGCACTTTAACGGTGAAGGAAAACATCGTGAGGAAACCTGCATACAGTAGCGATTTTAAAGAATTTCTACGGTATGTAAGTCCGCCAACCCGCACTAGGCCAGCGTGGTGGACTATATGGCTAAACCACTCTCAATCGATTCTCTCGATTGTAGAGTAGGCCCGTGCCCAGCAGTGGGACGTATATGGGCTGATATAGATGTTTGAAGCGGCTTCTATCCTACGATTTCTCCTTTATTAGCATCCTCGGTGGCGCACTTGGGACAAATATTGTGCAACACACAATTGTTAGGGTCGGCTTTGAGTTTGGTGAGATCAAATATTTTTCGCAGTTTCTGATACCCACGACACAAAGCTTGTTATCTTGCTGTGCGGTGGACATATTATGTGTCTCGCTGTGTTCCTTGGATGTGAACCTGCGATATTCAGTTTGGTATCTCTCCTGTCAACTATGCATCGCCTTCAAACAGGGGTTAATAATTTTAACATTCACAAAGTCCGTGTAAAGGTCTTTGTGCAGAGTGGTTTCGCAATATCCGGTGTCTACCATCGTGCCGTCAAACAATACTGTCGATATAAAGGATTGTGTAAGGTCTAAGTTTTCTGATCTTTATAATTTCGTAATATCGCAGTCTTTCACTTGGGGTATTCATATTTGTTTTTTAGATTAACGCGAATGTTACACATTGAAATAAAACATTTTTTTACGGATATTATCACGAATTTGGTTTAATTTTTTTGAATTAACAGTTTTGGGGTACCATGAGGTGTACGAAAAAGGAAATACAATAATATATACATATATAAATACAAATATATACTTAAAATAATGGATAAATATATACCCTACTTATATGAATATTATAAGATGTATGCATCAATATTAAAACATAAAATAACCAAACATATTAAACAAAAAAATAATAACATATATTACATACAATGTCTTCAGTTTGTTTGTGGAAGAGGGTATCATCATCATCAGCCCTATTACGTCCACTGCTGAACATAGGCCTCTCCTATAGAACGCCACTGGACTCGTACTTCAGCCCATCGTCTCCATTCGCTACGAGCTATCCTACGAATATTGTCGATTAGGGTATCTGTCTGTATCGGCCTATATACATCCCACTGCAGGGCACAGGCGTCCTCTACAACCGAGAGTACGATTGAGAGGGGATAGGCCATATAGTCCACCACGCCGGCCTGACTATCAATACACACATAACTCCGAAAAGTCAGTGTGCCCTGGGATTTGAACCTGCGACCACCGTGAACATGTTGGCCGTCTCGTCTGGTCCGTTACCAACAGGCCACCTGCGCAAGGAAGAATTTCACCATGACAAATCGTAATGTCTTGGCGAAATTCTTAATAAAATCAATAGTAAAAAGATACAAGCTAGAATATATACTACTAAAATTGAAAAACAAGTGTCATTGAAAAGTTTCTGCTTTAAATTCTTGTTTCATTCGTTCTACATTGTTGAATGGAAATCGAAAAATCTAAAACGGATAATATTCTGGAATTAATTCCGACATACGTGTTTGTGCATTCTGCCGGATTTGTGTTGAATTTATTTTGGTATTCCAAAAGTTTATTTTTTGAAAAATGTATTGGTTTCCACAGCACAAATTTGAACTAGTAAATATTACTTTTGACGGAACCATCGGTTAGATGGTATGATGACAATATTAGCACAGTAGTTATTTTTAAACTCCATCACTAAGGTAGAAAGATCGATTTGTTGAAGGTTGCAGAAAGTCACTGGAGGCAGGTCACTTCAAATAGTCTGTGGAGACCCTTGGGGTCTATGTTCAGCAGTGGACTTCTTCCTGATGATGATGGTGATAGGCTCGCCCCCCTCACATCGTGGGACGGAATACATAAGGCGAAACGTGGGTGGTAGCACCTCCGCCTACCTCTTCTGGGAAGAAGGCGTGAGTTTAATATGTAACTCACGAATTTTAGAACTGAATTGTTTTATTTAGTTAAAGAAACATTATTATCCGTACAATTTATCCGTAAAGTCAATGAAAACAGCGTTGGATATTGTTTTACTACTTGGCAGGCTTCCATCAAGGAGGAGTTTCATTGACCCGTGGTAAAGGAAGCTTTGTATGTTTATCATAATGTGTACTACCTAGTTCATAGACCGGACGAGTGTCAGAGACCCCTAATTCAATGCAGGGCACTTACCTTTAGTCCTGGGGTTTCTAAATCGCCTTAATGTGGGAGAATGGATAACAATATGATTGGCTTTGATCAGTATGCCGGTTCATAATACTTGGAAGTTTCCGATGTGCTGGTTTACCCACATTAGTTTCACCAATTTACTCAAGAATATACTGCGTGTGCTATCTTCATCTGTAAAGCAACATTGCTATTTATTTCGATCAGGCGCTCCAACGTTTAGTCATATTCTGAGCTTAATAGATAAATAGATACACCTAACAGTCACACACATTGTTTTGACCTTACACTAACACTAAACCTTGTGTCGTGAGTCTTTAAAAACACGAGAGACTTTTCAGTCTCACAAACACCCAGACCCGACGCAAATACACGTGAATCACACGATCTCGGCGCGAGAACCGAACTCGCGACGTCTTGTTTCACAGCTTTTAACCAACTGCTCCACCAAGGCTGTTAGTTAAAGTCCTTATCTGTACTAATATTATGATGAGGAAAGATGTGATTGTTTGTTTGTTTGCGTTGAATAGGCTCCGAAACTACTGCACCGATTTGAATAATTATTTCACTATTGGAAAGTTACTCTATCCCGTGTGACAAAGGCTATATTATATTTTTTTTTAAATTAGGGATCCTTATTAAAAAATCCAATAATATAACCCAAGATGTAAAAAAATACCTAAAATATTATTTACATCGCGTGCGCTGCGAAAACTATAATTATACTAGCTTCTGTCCGCAAACTTCGTCTGCGTGGTTAACTTTATTTGAAATCTCCCATCCCGTCCCGTTATATCCCGCCCGCCCCGTCTCATTCTCAATGGAATGTAAACCAGTTCCATCCCATCCTTTTGAGTATAAAAAAGTAGCAAATATATCGGAATTCCTTCTTCATCCCACGGGAACACTAAACTTTTCGGGATAAAAAGTAGCCTATGTTACTTCTAATACCTCCAAGAATATGTGTAAAAAGTTTCATGATGATCGGTTGAGTAGTTTTCGCGTGAAAGCGTAACAAACAAACGGACGTTCACATTTATAATATTAATATGATGTTGTTGATGTGGACTGGACTCAAAAACTATCTGCACCCGGGCGAAGCCGGGCCGAGTGGCAAGTGTTTGATAAATCTAACATTACAGACGACGTAGTTAAAGTTAACAAATCACTATAGAGATTCTTAGGGGCCTAGTTGTCATTATTTGTACATACATACATACATAAACTCACACCTTTATCCGCGAAGGGATAGGTAAAGGCGCCACCAGGACACCCACATTTCGCCTTGTATGTTCCGTCCCACGATGTGATATGGGGCGAGTCTAACGCCATATCGGGCACAAAATCCTGACTCCGGGCTGATAATTAATAGAAAAATCCAATATCACTTTGCTGGACCCGGGACTCGAACCCGAGACCTCAGCTTTGTAACCGTACCGTAATAAAACTACGCCACCGAGGCGGTCACTATTTGTCAGTTACTATTTGACTGATGATGATGATCATAATGATGAATGCTTTTATGATGAAATTGACGATGACATAGACTGAGATAATAGTGATGATCATAAAGATGGTCATGATGGTATCAACGTCATGGGTTAATTTAGAGTGCAACGATCGTTCGGTTACAATGTAGATTGTAGAGCATTGATCTTCATTACATGTTTGGCGGCCGCCCAAACAAGACCCCTCGATTCTAACGCCGCATTATATGTGCCAGTATATTACCATACATACATACAAAAACTCACGCCTTTATCCCCGAGGGGTAGGTAGAGACGCCACCAGGACACCCACATTTCGCCTTGTATGTTCCGTCCCACGATGTTATAGGGGGCGAGCGTATTGCCATATCGGGCACAACTTTCTGACTCAGTCATTTGTGACTTATTGTGGGGTCAGGACTATGTATGTGACTGTTTGGTGTATTTATTTATTTCAAGAGATTTTTTAAATTAATTTCAGAATCGTTTCTTAGATTTCGCGAATGTGACACATTGAAATACGTTTCGAAACGTCGGGAAGTTAAAAACTGTAAAAATTAAACCAAATCGCTATAAAATCCGTAAAAAAAGTTTTATTTCAATGATTTTAGAATGTTGGCTTACTGAAGACTTGCTGCTAAATGAGTAGGGTTTTGTTTCAATGCTCCAAAATCGGTGGATAACCTTCATACGGATAAATCTAATGTGGGAGAATCTTCAAAGGAATAACTTTAGAAATTGTATTGATAAATTGGTTAAGAATGACTTGAGCCCTGGTAGAAGTGGAATGTAATCCCATATATGTTGAAGATACTAATCGTTCAGCCCAAATATATCCTACTGCATGACACGGGCCTCTTCTACCATCGAAAATTCAATTGATAAGGTTTAGGCCATACAGTTGAATGAATTTTGACTTGACTGAATTCACATACCATAAAAATTCATGCAATTATTTATGTTACAGGTTTTTCACGATGTTTTCCTTCACCATTTAAGTGTTTGGTAATTGAATATAAGCACAAATCTGAAAAAATAGAGCTGTGCCCTAATTCGAATCTGCGACCACCACATCCGCCTTCAACAACCTATAATCTCTAACCATAGACATAATACCTTTCTTAACTTCTTGAAAGACAGCATCCAATTTACAACGGCAGTACACAGTATATTTTTATCAGTAAGTCGACTCCGGCCGACCCGCATGTTTTGTACATAAAGCCACATAAAAATATTCGCGCCAAGGCGTTCTCGTAAAAGATACTAACCAGTTTAGAGGTTATACGTGCTTGTGCATAACAGAACGTTGTTGATACGCTGCTTTAGGGATACTGGATGTGGTTGGATACTCACACAAACTCTCTTAGTAAAGAATAGAGACGGTATTAAAGGCAACGTAAAAACAAGATGTATGCAGATATGCAAAAACTGCATAAAAGTGAAAAAGAGATTTTAAGCATTTTAAGATTCTTAAGATAAAATCAGTATACAATTACAAAGCAATTAAATTAATACTGTTTTTTTTCACCGCGATAAACGAAAGCTAAAAGGTTGGGTAGAAATGTTATGTCTTCAAATTTATTCTTCTAAATTTTAGAATTAATAAAATCTTTCGACGTGGCTCGGCGTGTAAACGCTAAACGAGTGGACCGCGAGCCTGCCTCCTAACTTACTGCTCAAACGACCCAGCCTCGCAATGTCGATACCCGGCTTCAGTATTTTTAAAAGATGTTACAAATTAAATTTAGTTCTCTACTTTTGACTTATAAAAAGTTTACGATACAACTTGAGTTTAGGTATACAGGGTATATCAAGGCCGCGACTGAAAACGAAGCCAGGTGGTAGTATTAGTGATATCAAACACAATGCAAGTAAAAATTTCACAAAAAAATCGTCAACTTTTTTTTTGTAATTTTTACTTATCGGCGTGTTTGAATGATAAATAAAAAGTTTTTCTAAAATTATAACGTACACCGCTTAATTTTTAAAAACGCAATGATACGTAAGGGTTTAAATTACTTTTCTTGCGAAAACTAGGTATTTTCCCACGAAACACGAAGACTTTTAAAATACTGTAAAAAAAAACCGTCTCTGTTTTTGCAAAATTTTTAGTTGCATTGTGTCTGTTACCGCTAAAACTACCACCCGGCTTCGTTTTCGGTAGCGGTCTTGATATACCCTGTATAAAGTTAGTACTTACGTTTAACGGTCCATGAATTATCAGTCTGTCAGTCTGTTTATCCGTTGTGCGCATTTTATTAAACTGTTAAAATTATTAAATGTCTTTATTTAAATCATCACCTACGCTCGCGCCCTTTCTGTTTGAGGTAGGTCTGTGTGTCACCACAGTATCGAATAAACAATAATTTAAATATTATCAGTGTGTGCTCTGGTTTAAAGCGGGCTTTAAAACTCTTACATAAGTGGTTTCACTTCGTTCAACACATACGTGCTATCTGTACTTTTAAACATCACATTTTATAGAAAAAGCCTTGAAAATGATCTCACAGAGACAAATGTTTGTGTGAACCACAAGTATTTGTTACGGGTCTGGGTGTGTGTGAGACCGAAGAGTCTCTCGTAGTTTCTGATATCTACGACAGAAGACTCGATCTTAGTGTGGGGTCAGGACTATGTATGTGACTGTTGGATATATTTGGTGTATTGTATTTGGTTTAAAAGTCATAAAAAACTTATAGCAAAAGTTAAAGCAAAGCGCTGTGACCGCTACCTGAAAATTACTAATAACTTTAAGCATTCTGAAATCGTTTACATGGCCTTATTCTGCTCAATTCTTTTAGTTAACTGTTTTTGAACGTTGTGTTTAGATATAGAATCAACTTTTGTGTAATAATAAATAACTAATAAACAGTCTAAATCCTAAGTTCCGTATCAGAAATTACAAGAGATACTTAAACCTCACCACGGCAAGAAAATATTTGTGTAGAATAGAATCACACAATTTGACATAGAACCCGCGACCTCCCATTTCCGACCCAACTTCTTAACTGCGTCACAAATGTTCCGTGTTAAAGTGAAACAGAATAAGGATCCATGCATTACAAGCCGCGCATACAAAGTATGGAGTTAATATATGCACTGAGGGCGCTACGGCACCATCTGTAAATAAACCTTGTTATTATATTATCACAGTAATCTATATACATAGTAAATTTGTAACCGATCGATGTCTGTACATGGAAGATAAATGAGAAAAACTAATATGGGGGGGTCTGTATTAACGTAATAGAACTCAAAACAAACATTTTTAGAATTTTTGTCTGTTTGTACGTTTGTGCGCGATGAACTCAGAAAGGGTAAAATGGATTTCGATGAAATTTTGTTATGGAGGTAACACACCCTAGAAATGGGAAATTCCAATAAAGTTAATTTCAAATAAAGTTAATCATGCAGACGAAGTGTTCGGGCAGAAGCGAGTATTACTTAAATTACAGGAAGTCACTGGTTGCAGGCTGTTTCCAATGGGCCCCTATGGAAATTGGAGAAGGCAGAGGCCGATGTTCAGCACTGTACTTCTTGTGGCTGAAGAGAGAGAGAGAGAGAGAGGGAGAGACAGGAAGAGAGTGTAGTATAATTGTATACATACCGGGTATATCAAGACTGCGACCGAAAACGAAGTAGTTTTAGTGGCTCCAAGCACGATGCAAATAAAAATGTCGCCAAACAGTGACAGATATTTATTTAGAATTTTTTTAAATCATCGTGTTTGGGTGGTAAATACCTAGTTTTTGCGAAAATACTAATTTAAACCCTTAGGTACGTACCATTGCGTGTTTAAAAATAAAGAGGGGTACATCTTTATTTTAGGAAAATTATGTATTTATCACCCAAATACGACGATAAATAAACAATTACAAAAAGAAAGTTGTCGATTTATTTTGCGAAATTTTTAGTTCCATTGTGTCTGAGGTCACTAATACTACCATCTGGCTTCGTTTTCGGTCGCAGTCTTGATATACCCGGTATAAAAGAGTTCTATATCTATCTATCTATATCAGCCCATATACGTCCTACTGCAGGGCACGGGCCTACTCTACAATTGAGAGAATCGATTGAGAGAGGTTAGGCCATATAGTCCACCACGCTGGTCTAGTGCGGGTTGGCAGACATACATACCGTAGAAATTCTTTAAAATCGCTACGGTATGCAGGTTTCCTCGCAATGTTTTCCTTCACAGTTAAAGTGCGTGGTGATTGACTATCAATAACCACATAACTCCCGAAAAGTCAAAGGTGTGCCCTGGGATTTGAACCCGCGTCCACCGTGAACATGTAGGCTGCCGCGTCTGGTCCGTTACCAACAGGCCACCACGCACTATATACACAAGTACTTAAGTAATTCCAAGTGACTGTTCTTTTGTTTCATTTTATATAACGGCAGTGTGGCTCCATTGCAAATGTATTTATTTTTATCTAATGCTACTCTTGACTCGGTTGAAAATAGGCGTAGAAAGGAATTTGTGATTCTACACCACCAGCAGTCTGAGATAACTCAACGAGATTGCTCTGAAAATCGAACCCCTGACCCTAATCCATAAACTCTTCACACTACATCAACGAAGCTACTCCACCCCGTTTGGAATCTGAAAGTGGCCACTCCAATTCATTATTAACCTTGTTTATAAACATCAACAGTTGGAGTTATAGTTTCTGAGTTCTGATGCTTTTCTCTTCCAGCGGTGTTTCTTAATTGTACAAACGGTAGGGATGTTGCTGTTTCCACTGATTCCGATTCGAGAATCAACTATTTTTCAATGGCTAATGATAATAACTGCCTCGGTGGCGTAGTTGTATTATGGTACGGTTACAAAGCTGAGGTCTCGGGTTCGAGTCCCGGGTCGGGCAAAGTGATATTGGATTTTTCTTTTCATTATCAGCCCGGAGTCAGGAATTTGTGCCCGATATAGCGAGAAGCTCGCCCCCTATCACGTCGTGGTACGGAACATACAAGGCGAAATGTGGGTGTCCTGGTGGCGCCTCTGCCTACCCCTTCGGGGATAAAGGCGTGAGTTTATGTATGTATGTATGTAATGATAATACAAGTCGCTGGATGCAGACCGCTTCCAACAGATCTATGTTGCGATCTATGGGGGAGGCCAATGTTTAGCAGTGAAATTCGTGTGGTTGAAGAGAGAGAAAATTATAATGAGAATGACATGGTGGTGAGTGAAGTGGTATCAATGTTGAGTATGCAGTGAGAAATGGTTAATTAAAACCGGTCGACATACTTATGACGGCTTGTATGAAAGTGGATAAAGGTATAGATAAGTTGTTCCCAAAACGCTTAATTTTTTTTAGTGATGAGTGGCGAGACGAGCTTGCCGCTCGCCTTATGGATAAGTGATACGACCGTTCATGGACAGTAACACAACCAAATAACACCATGAATTACAATGCAATGCTTGGCATTCCACTGCGCTCGCCATCCTGAGGCATAAGATGTTAAGTCTCATTATGTCCTGTAGTTACACTGGCTACTATGTATTTCAAACCGGAACGCAACATTGTATTTACTCTGCTGTTTGGCGGGAGAAAGAGACATTGCAGTGGTAACTACCCAGGCAGACTCTCCCATATGAGAAACCTACCAGTAATTTTCGAGTTATATAACCTATGATCACTATCAGTGGTCACAATTATAAGTATACATAGTCAGAAACCCCTCTAAGGTAAAGTATATTTTTAGTTTAAATAGAACTTACAACTTTTGTTTTACAATAAAATTCGGTCGGATATTTCAGGTATCTTTCAGTCAATTCCTTTATTATCAAATGTAAGCTTGATTTATGTTTTATGTTTTATGTTTTTGTCATGGCTAATTTTTTTATCCCCAATAAAAATCCACAGAATTATTTACCTGTAGTAAAATGTGCAAATATTTACTCCTCACTCCGACTCTCGTTCCCCTCCCTAAACGTTAAGAAACGTTTAACTTGTCGGATTAGTCGGCATTAGGGTAACCGTGGGGTCTCCGGCGCGTCGGCTGTAATTGCTTCCTTGCTTACTTTAATGACAGATTTCCTAGTTTTTGGTGAGTGGAAATGGCGATTTTTGGCTGCAGATTTTTCGTGGTGACTTTGAGAATATGAATTGTTTCGCGAAAAGCTGAATGATGTTTGATGTGGAATAAACTTTTTGTAATATAATTTGTGCAAATTTCGTTGAGATGTTCTTCAGTTTATTTATTTCTCTTAAAATACATCTTCATCGTCTTCGTCGTACGTCGTTCTATCGTCTTCCAAATGTGTTCTTGTGTTCTGAGTGTTCTCTCTTATTCCGTCCTTTCATACTTCACATCTTAATCATTCATTTATCATTATTATTGTGACATTTAGATAAATCAACCTTTGTAATTTAAACTGGCCTTTAAAATAAGAAAAAGAAAGAAAAGAAAAGCAAAAAAAGAAGACAGTTCGTGTTGCTGAGGGAGTTTCTTGCGCCGTTTCTTCTTCACAGCTACAACACGTTCCGAAGCGGTGGTAGCAGAAATTAACGATTCAAAAGATCTTGTAAAAGACTACTTGATTAAAGAATATTTTGATTTTTTTTTTCTAAATCTTTTACTTCTTATTCCTCATCTCTTTCACATAACACGTTCCATATCAGTCATTCGTCTAACGTTTCATGACATTCAAATCCTACATTTATTACTCGAGCCGTTCTACTTGAAACAATAAACACTGACGGCTTTATTCATGGACAGATATAAGACCTATTTTAGTTTTCGAATGATTCGTCCCTTTCGAACGACCTTGAATTCACGTATTGTAAAACTTATGTTAAATTTAACTGACAGCGTGACAAAAAGAATCAATTAACTTTTTATTACTTGTTTAGTGATTATAATATTAAGGTTTTAAACGTTATTAATATATAATACAAAACATTTGCATTAACTTATGACCTATGTTGTACCAACTTTAAAACAACTAATTATTCTCTTTTCTCTATTCTATTCAGTTTGAGCGAAGAACAAACCATTCGATAACTAAAATAGGTTTTAAACTGTCTATGAATAAGGTCGTGACTGTGTGAAAACTGACAAGTGTTCCAAACAAACGTTTGCTATGACGGATGTATAGTATATAGTGAATATCCTCACGGATCCAGCTGTGTCCCGGTACAATGATATATTGTTGGCGAATCAATTGCGACTACAAAGTCTACGAGCGTCGGGTTGAAGCAGAAAATGGGTTTTAATCAGTATTACAGCTCTCAGTGCAAAATCTAATTTCGGAAACGCCGTTCAGCGACTTCCACAAAATGCGGTTTGCCGAGCAAACGGCTTGGGGAAGCGCCATGCGGAATGTCGACATCGATGGGTTGTATTTGTGGATTCGGTTTTTGAAATTAATTATAATTGGAAATAATAATCGATATCCCAAGACAAAATGCGTGGTGGATTGTTGGTATCGGACAAGACGCAACTGCCAACATGTTCACGGTGGTCGCGGGTTTAAATCCCAGAGCACACCTCTGAATTTTCGGTGTCATGTGTGTATTGACAGCACCAAACTGCACTAGGCCCGCGTGGTGGACTATTTGGCCTAAGCCCTCTCAACCGTACTTGTAGAGGAGGCCCGTGCCCTGCCATGAGACATATCTTTACTGCTACAGATACAGATCTCAATAGATTCTAAATTATTGAGCTCAAAAATTCGTGGAGCCACGCTGTATGAGTTACTTTTGACTACTGTGGGATGATAAAGATGTGAAGCAACATTTTGGTGAGTGAGTGAGATAAGCGGAGGTTCAATATTCCTGTCTTTCTTTTTCCTTTCCTTTCCCTTCTGACTTGAAGATTGGCAACGTACCTACGATCGGATTGTTTCGTATGTTCATATGGAAAATAAATCATAAAAATCTCCATGTGATATTCTATTTGTTGAATATTATTAGAACATTTTACGCCGTTTCTTTTTAATTTTGTAATTTTGCAAGCAATTTCTTTATTTACTTTAAGATAACATGCACACTTATTGATTTTATATTATTTAGTAAATTATATTATGACTTTAGTTGAACAACCTTGGATAGAAACCGAAAATACATAGCTGTTTGCGACTGTATTAAAATCGATGCGTAGATGTCGGCTAAGAGCGGTGTCGCGACTGACTCGCCGAGCCGGCCGGAGGCCGCAGATGCGCGGGCGCCCCCGCACGTCCCACGCCGCGCCGCGGAGTCCTTAGGTTGGGGGTGTAGCACTTAACAATAGCAATATGTAATTACATAGCTTTTTTATTTATTTATTTATTTATTTAAATCTTTATTGTACACAATTAAAAATGAATATACACAATACAGAAACAACAATAAAAAAAAGTACAAATGGCGGTCTTATCGCTCTACAGCAATGTCTTACAGACAACCATGGGATGGATTTAAAAGAAGGAAAGAGAGAGGGCAGTGTAACTAATAAATAATTAAGGCTTAATAATAGAAATGAAACATATTACATAAATACACAGACATAGTATACATATATAATATATATTCATAAATACATACATAAATAAATAAATATGTGTCTATATATATATATAATTATGAATAAAAACATATATACTATAAATAGCCAAATGATTTAGTTTAAGAGAATAATACTAAAGTCTAGTTAAGGAGAAAGGTAGTGCTCTTTAATCAACCTCTTAAATGACGACAGCGTTTGTGCCTGTCTCACCACAACAGGAAGCGCGTTCCACAATCGAACTGCTTTGACCGTAAAAGAATTGTCCATAAATGTCGTGGTGTGCACAGGCATTCTCAGTTTAAGATTCTCAGACGACCTCAAGGATCTCGAATGTGAGTCATGAAGAAAAATAAATCGTTCTTTTTTTGTAGTCCGCTAGTCTGATCTATTTTAAACCATTATAGATCACTATCATCAGTTATGACATACATACATACATAAACTCACGCCTTTTTCCCAGAAGGGGTAGGCAGAGGTTCCCCTGGTAGCAACCAGGATACCCACGTTTCGCCTTGCATTTTCCGTCCCACGATGTGATAGGGGGCGAGCCTATCGCCATATCGGGCACAAATTCCTGACTCCAGGCTGATAATCATAGAAAAATCCAATATCACTTTGCCCGACCCGAGATTCGAACCTGAGACCTCAGCGTTGCAATCATACCGTAGTACAACTGCGCCACCGAGGCAGTCATGACTGCATAATATATCAATATAGAGTATATGTATCGATATCGATACTGGTCAATCCGCCGACACGCGCCCCTCCCTAACGTCAATGTAAAGAGACCGCGTACATCTCGAGGCAGAATCTTACCCGTTGTGAACCTAATATAACGGATCACATCCGTTTCCTCCTATATTATTTATACTGGACTAGGATTTATTGACGATTATAATATGTTTACTGACGATTATAAAAGGCGTGGGTTTATGTATGTATGTGTAATTGAAGTGTTGTTGTATAAAGTGTGTTGGAATTATATTTTGTAGTATTTGTATACTGCCACGAAGAAGTTAGTGCAACGCAAACAAAACAGGGTATCCACTTGTGATAGATGATTATCTTTAGCCGATCGACACAATTATGCCGGCCTGATTGTATCCGGATGTACAGACTGAACACGAAACCCGCATTACGTACTATGACGGATTTTTCAATTAATTTGCTTTTATTTTTATTATTTCAATGAATGGCGAGACGAGCATGCCATTCATCTAATGGTAAGCGATACGACCGCTCATGGACAGTAGCAAAACCAAACAACACCATGAATTATAAAACAATGCTTGACATTTCACTGCGCTCGCCATCCTGAGACATGAGATGTTAAGTCTCAATATGTTCAGTAGTTACTCTGGCTACAATGTCCTTCAAACCGGAACACAACAGTGCATTTTTATACTGCTGTTAGGCGGGAGATAGACATTGCGGTGGTACCTACCCAGGCGGCCTCTCGCATATGAGAGACCTACCACCAGTACTCCGTACTATTCCTACAATACTCCAATGCTTAAATAATTACACGGTGTAATTACAACCTGGCTTCATCATTTTATTTGACCTAATCGGGGTATAGAGTATAGAACGAGCTTTTTTTTATTTTTGTCAGAATACGGTTTTAAAATATTTCTTCTCGTGTTACAGGAAAGGTGAATAAGACATCATGTTTTTATATTTATTCTTAATGTGACTGTTGCCCTTTATACAGCTTTACCCGTTTATCTTTACATTTGTCGTCTCATTCTATCCCTTTCAATCTGCCCTACACTATCCCATCCCTTCTGAGTTTGAAAGAGTAGCAAATATATTTGAATTCCTGGCTCTTCCCATGGAAATACTACATTTGTAATGTCCTATACGTTAATCCAGGATATCTGCTACCTACATACCAAATTTCGTCAAAATTCGTCCATTCGTTTGTGTGTGTAGAACTAACAAACACAGAAACTTATGCCGCAATAATATTAGTACGAAGTAGGATTAAATAGCGCTTATGACAAGTCAGTAAAAGGCAATACCTGCTAACTAGTTTAATGATACTATTTATATTTTAATTTCGCTTCTATCCTCATCAAACTCTACATAAACAACAATATATAAAACGCCGGGCACTTACCTTCAAGTGCGGTGAAAAACAACAAAAAACTATAATCCCAACTCTACCGCTCTACACAACTCTACACGGCTCTATTTTATTTTCCCGTAGAGCGGGATGGTTAACCCGGGATTACGGTCGCCATCTTTGTTTATAGTGTACACAGATTTTAGTTTTTAATTTTTCCGCTGAATGTATATATTTTGTGGGGAATTAAACGTTTTTTGGCGGTTAAAGCGGGTGTTTTGATGTTTTCTATTTGGGGTTTAAAGGGTTGTAGCGTGCTCTTTTCATGGTGGTGTGGTGGTCGCGGGTTCAAATCAAAGGGCACACCTCTGACTTCGGAGTCATGTGTGTATTAGTAATCACCACACACTATAACGATGAAGGAAAACAAAGTGAGGAAACCTGCATACTATAGCGATTTGCGCTAACCCACACTAGGCCAGCGTGGTGGACTATATGGCCTAACCCCTCTCAATCGTACTCTCAATTGTAGAGGGAGCTCGTGCCCTGCACTGGGACATATATGGGCTGATACAGTACAGTACAAAGGCTTATATATTATTTATATTTCTATGAATAGTCTATATCTCCGCACTTCAACGGCGAAGGAAAACATTTCGAGTGCAGCTATCGCGTCTTTGAAAAGCAGAGTTTAGAAAACTTGCATAGCTGAGAAAACTCTAAAAGAATTTCAAAGATTTGTAAAGTCTACCCATTCATATTAGATCATCGAGGTGAACTCAGGTTTGAAGATTTTCAATGTGTACAGTCTTTGAAAGGGTTTGCCAAATTGTGTCTGCTAAATTCGTATGAAAAAAACATTGCTCACGCATATTTGGTATAAATACAGAGAGAAAATAGTAATCGTTGGCGCAGTTGTGCTACGGTACGATAACAACGCTGAGTTCTCGGGTTCGATTCCCGGGTGGTGCAAAGTGATATTTAATTTTTGTATTATCAGCCCAGGGTCAGGAATTTGTGCCTTATATAGTGATAGGCCCGCTTCCTATGACGTCATGGGACGGATCACCAAAGAGAAGACGTGTGTGTTCTTGGTAGTACCACTGCCTATCCTTTCTGGGAAAAATGCGTGATATGTATGCGTTTTTGAAAATATTATTAAATCATTCTATGGCTGAAATATTGTTTACTTTATTGTACTAATAAAATTAGAATCACTACTCTTAAGAAAATCCATACAATGCTCCAAGTGAGACTTTAACAGCGGCTTTATCTCAGAATGTTTTAAAGTCAATTCGAAGTCGGGATGTAGAAAAAACCTGTTCTTCCACAATAAACATTTCTCAACTGTCGGCTTTGGTCCAGTGTCGAGTCGCACGGATTCTAAAAGGTTTTCTATAAATGTATTTTATTTAAGTCGCACTTGTCTGCTGGTGTTATTAACTGAGAGGTCTTGGGTTTGATTTACTGTTTAGAAACGTACTTTGAGATGTCCAGTTTCAAAAATAAATACACCCAACAGTCACATACATATTCCTGACCCCACACTAAGATTGAGTCTTGTGTTGTGGGTATCAGAAGCTAGAGATTTTTCGGTCTCACAAACACCTAGACCCGAAACAAATACCTGTGGATCACACAAATATTTGTTTCGGTGCGGGGATCGAACCCGCGGCCTCTCGTTTCACAGCCGTCGTCTAACCAACTGCGCCACGGAGGCTGTCAAAAATGTATTAGGGAACTTATGACACAATTATTTACGACAAAGAAGCTGCAATGCATCTGATGGTAAGTTTAATTTAAGTTAGTATTCTAGTTGGAGGTTCAATTGTACGGTGTTAAGCAACCGGGTGGATATGAAAATTCTATCAATACAATTTATATAAACTCACGCCTTTATCCCAGAAGGGGTAGGCAGAGGCGCCACCAGGACACCCACATTTCGCCTTGTATATTCCGTCCCATGAGGTGATAGGGGGCGAGCCTTGCGCCATATCGGGCACAAATTCCTGACTCCGGGCTGATAATGAATAGAAAAACCCAATGTCACTTTGCCTGACCCGGGATTCGAACCCGAGACCTTAGCTTTGTAGTCGTACCGTAGTACAACTACGCCACCGAGGCACGGCGAAAATTCAATCAATAGCATAGTTAAATGATGATAATTTCAACATAGTGTATACATACATAAACTCACGCCTTTATCCCAAAAGGGGTAGGCAGAGGCGCGACCAGGACACTCACATTTCGCCTTGAATGTTCCGTCCCATGATATGATAGTGTGAACACAGTGTATAGGTTGACGTTAAGGTAGTAGGATGCAGGCTGCTTCCAACAGGTCGATGTAGAGATCCTTGGGGAGGCTTATGTTCAGCAGATGTTAAACGATTTAAAACGTTTCTAACTTGTTTAATTTTTAAAGGATTTACAAAATATTTCGTTTACTAAATTATTGTTGTTATTTTGATGTACATAAGTGCATAAGAGACTTATAATTGTTAAACTTTATTGAAACAATAAAACAATACATCAACTAATAATGTCGAGAAGAGAACAAAATAGGGGTTTACACATAACTTTTTAAAAATACCACAGTCTATAGAAGGTTCTTATTTTAAATATTACAACAATTATCAATTTGAACCTTTTGATAAATACAATAAAAATATGGTGTCAAATACCCTGTTATGTTATGTTTCGGTTTCGACCAGCCCGATATCATTGTATAACGATGGTTATCTTTCTCCGGTAGGTACTCTAAGGGTGGGTTGCAGAAAACCTGACGTTATTGTTAAAGGTAAAGTTAACTTTAGCAGTGACAATAACAATGACCACGGGATAGAAAATTGTTTTGTTGCACCATTGTCATAATTGTTATAGTTAAAGTTAAAAGAGTGACCAATGAAATGATGCGATGCGATTTTACGTCGGAATTTATCAGCATATTTTTGTAAATTGTTTTAAAGTACAGGTTATAATTCAAATCGATACACAAATGACAATTATCAATACAGAGAACACATACAATTAACGAAAGATAACCGTGACTTTAACAATAACCGCCCGAAATTGAACGGTTAATGTTAATGTTATACGTGACGTCATTTTAACAATTGTTAATTTTATGCAACCCGAAAATTGCATAACCGTCGATTTGACGGCTGATTAGCCCTTAGTTAATGTTAAAGTTATTTTCTGCAACCCACTCTAAGATTACGTTACTTACGATCAGGTGCATTCTACTCACTTTGTCTTTTCACATAAAAATAAAGACAAAACCACCTGCGACTAACAAAAGTACAAAAACTACAAATAAATTAACTTGAATTAACAATATTTTTGCACACAAACTAACGGTGCTTCCACACAATCGTCCAATCTGTCGGTTGAACTTACGCTCCAACTAAACTTCGATTAACAGGCTAACAGATCCAAGTCGTATGACAAACTTCACGTATGCAGGCGTTGGAACACTCCTGTAGTTCACATTTAATCATATATAATACATAATTTTTATTTGTTTGTGACACTTTTCCACTGTTATCCTGGGTCGGGCAGTGTTATTGGATTTTTCTATTCATTATAATCAACCCGGACTCAGCAATTTGTCCGATGTGGCGATAGGCTCGCCCCCTTCATAACGTGGGACCAAAAACACAAGGCGAAACTTGGGTGTCTTGGTTACCCCTTCTGAGCTGAGCTTGAGCCGTTTTGTTGACAAGCACTATTATATGAGTATATGTATGTAGTAATTACTTAAAGTTGTAAACCATTGCTTGTAACAAATAAATGTTTCTTTCTTTCTTTCTGGGAAAAAGGCTTGAGCATGGGCGTGCGTTTATTTATGTATGTATGTATGTTGTAACTTTTTTGTACACCATATCGTGCGTGGTGCTACTAGATGAATGGGAAATATAACAAAGGATTAAACATGGAGCTAGTTCATTTCTATTATGTTAGGAATATATTTTAATTGTATATTATATGTTTTGTAAATAGAGATTGAGTACTATGTGTACTATTGACTTGTCATAAGAGCTATTTAATTGCCTACATGACCAATAAACGAATTTCATTCTAATAAAACTAATATGTAATTGATACTCCGACCGATTAGTAAAAATATTTGTTTACTCAATATTTACGGCTGCACGCATTAGGCCAGCGTGGTGAACTATATAGCCTCTCAATCGTACTCTCAATTGTATCGAAGACCCGTACCCTGCAGTATATGGGCTGATACAGATTTGTTAATTGACGATGAAAAATGTTCAACATCATTTAAATAGAAGAAAAATTATATTTCAAATTCATATTTTCAAGTAGACCTAATGATAATACTGCGTTACATAATTAAATTTTTAAAGCTATTTGAAAGGTAAGAAAAGAACATTTTCAATTGCATTTTAAAGCGAATATAGTTAGGCAGGTACACAGTAAAAAAATCACACCATGCATCCAACAAAAATTTAGTTGGACAAAAATTGGATTGTGTGGAAGAGCCCGCAGATTCAATTAAAGATATCCAGTATGTAAATACTACGTAGGTGAACACGCCAGTTAATTAGCAGGGAACAAAGAAAACTTCAGTTATCATGACTGATAGACCGGTAATATACTGGTTAGATGGACAGAAATGCTGTGGAGTAGTTCTACAAATATATTTGCCTTTTATTACACAAGTATGGCAAACTATATATGACTGTGATCGTTTTTATTATTATTTTTGTACTTGTAACAGTTACTAAAATCCCTCGGTGGTCCTCATACTAACCACGTGACCGTCGGGCGCAGTGCTAATACTGATCTCTCTTGTCTTTTTTATGATACTATATCCTTTTTTACATCAAGCGTACAGCCGTTTTTTCTGAGGTTATTGTACCTTACTAGTTCATAGTTTTACCTCCCACTTTCCAACTAGGGAAGTTGACAAAAATATTTTCCACTCTATTATTACATTAAAACTATGCCGGCGGTTTTTTGCCGTGCTGGTATGCCAGGCACCAATGCCGGCGGCATTTGCCGCAAAACATAGTACAATGCCACAGGATCATTTGAGTTGTGACAGCCGTGTAGAATGCTAGAAATTATACACTTTGTATTTCTTATTATTTATGATAGATAATGAAGACACCATTCGCACTGATACCGTGTATTAGGAAAATAATCGAAACAAGGAGATTTTGGGTTTGTCGAAGTTTCGCATAACCTGCTGCCGGCTACGCGCCACCTGCCGGCCGGGTCTTTGGCATAGTTTGTAGGGGCCCTTAGACATTCTTGGAGACTCGCTGGGTTTCAGCGCTCGATTTCATCAAAAGCTTGCCACTTTTGATGTTGGCTTTCAGTGGCGGTCGTGAGCTTTGGACAGTTTCCACACCAAGCATACAATGGCACTAAAACTACATATAAAAAAACACAAAAGGCGAGTTTATCTTAGCAATAATAGTATCGTTAATCCATTCGTTGCCATAGATAAATAATTTATAATAAATATTTTTGCATCAAACCGACTCCATGATACAACTGTTCTATCTCATTAAGCTATAGTAATGTAGGCGAGGTCGGCGTGTGTTGTAATTGCCATCTTTTTATATTTCTACTGAAATTGTTCATTTCTTTTATACAGTTTTATATTACATCTTGTTATTATTCTCAAGTCTTTTCAAGTCAGTATTGTTTATTAAGTAATTTCGCAAACTAAATCTGCGTCTACAGTTTAACTAGGATGTTTGTTTTGTCATATTATAAATATATATACTAGTACTTTTTTACATAACTACAACAACTGAAGGATTAGCAGAGAATCCCCCACCCACACAAATATTTGTGTGATCCACAAGTGTTTTTCTGGGTCTGGGTGTTTGTGAGACCGAAAAAAAAACCATAATTTGTGGTAACCGTATCACAAGCGTCGTTTCTTTGTGTCAAGACTAAGTTTGTGACTGTTGGGTGTATTTATTATATCTATTGAAAAAGCTCGCTCTCTCTCTCTCTCCAGCCACAGGATGTACTCTGCTCAACAACAACAAAAAATAGCCCTACCAAGCATGTAACAGTTTCCTAATAACGTTTTACTAAAGTAAACGGTTGCAGACAAAATCTTATTTGCAATGTTGTTGAAAATAGTACGGGACTCTAATAAAATGAATATTACAATATCAATATTGAATTTTTCTATTCATTATCAGCCCGGAGTCAGGAATTTGTGCCCGATATGGCGATAGGCTCGCCCCCTATCACATCGTGGGACGGAACATGCAAGGCGAAATGTGGGTGTCCTAGTGGCGCCTCTGCCTACCCCTTCGGGGATGAAGGTGTGAGTTTATGTATGTACAATATCAATCCAGTGATTGAACCAGTTCGATAATTATGTCAGTTTTACAACCGCCGAAATAGCTCAGTGGAAGAGCGTTAGATGTAAGGATCTAAACGGTCCCCGGTTCGATCCCGGGTTTCGGTCTCAGAAGCTATACAGCCACTGGTAATTTTTTGTATTATTACATAAACTTGAGAAAAAAAAACTGTGAAAATACATATCAAAAGAAGGAAAAATATGAAAAATTATGTGATGTCAATCCTCATATTTTGCACAGCAAATACAATTTAATAGACATTAAATTTACGAAATAAAGAATCGATAATTATCGAAATAAATATTTTAGAAAATATTTTAAATGCTGTTTAAAGCATAATTTTCTTAGTAATTGTGCAGCTGAAAATACGCGTCCAAGATTTCCACAGCGAGTTAATGAAAATAGCCCGTTTTTCTCCTTTAGTTTAACGTTAGTATTTTGTTTCTTTAATTATTTACGTCACTCAAATTATATTTGTGAACCTAACTGAGCCAGAACTCGCTTGATTTATTCTTAAATTGGTGCTTAAATTAAACACTTAGTCTACACTAGATATCATAAAATTCAGTCATAAGCAATATCTATTATTCCCAATTCTCCTGTATATAATATAGGTAGACATATCCATCCATCCATCCATCAGCCAAGGGAAGTCCACTGCTGAACATAGGCCTCTCCCAATGATTTCCACAGTGACCTGTTGGAGGCAGCCTGCATCCAGCGACGTCCCGCGACCTTTACCAGGTCGTCTGACCACCTTGTGGGTGGACGTCCTACGCTGCGCTTTCCGCTACGTGGCCTCCATTCGAGAACTTTTTGGCCCCATCGGCCATCAGTTCTTCGCGCTATGTGCCCCGCCCATTGCCACTTCAACATACTAACGAAGACACGTAGGTACAAAATATTAATTAGCCGTCGGTAAACGTGGCAAGTCGAAATCCTTTGGCAAGATGGTGGCAACAAAAATGTACCGTATGCGCATTGTACAATACAGGTGCGACCGCCGAAGCGTACTGTGCACACAGATGTAGGGATAGCAGATAAAATCGAACATACTCCATAACTGCCGACCGCCTCCGTGGCGCAGTTGGTTAGACGCCGGCTGAGAAACGAGGGGCCGCGGGGGTCCATCACCGTACCGAAACAAATATTTGTGTAATCCACAGGTATTTGTTTCAGGTCTGGGTGTTTGTGAGACCGAAAAATCTCTCGTAGTTTGTGATACCTACGACGCAAGACTCGATCTTAGTATGGGGTCAGGACTATGTATGTGTCTGTTGGGTGTATCTATCTTATTAAAAACATATCATAGAGCAATCAACGGTAAATACAGACATAGGCTCTTTTTTTACCAAATCTCGATTTCATACAACAAGACTAAAACATGCCTTATTATATGAAAAAAAAAACTGAATTAAAACAAAAAAACACAATTTATACAAAGAATACTAAAAGCAACAAAATATTATTTCCCAACGATTGTTCTGCTGCCCCTACTCGGAGTACAAAGGGGCAATGATGCTAGTTTCAGTGTCACAAATATTTGTTCGTTAGTACAGACTTTGGACTGACGAAGCTCCTATGTTGTACGTTTTTCATCGATGCACAAGTCCTGTGTGTTTTGTGGGCCAAAGGTGGACAAACTTGCCGAAATATTGCTGTGAAGCTTTCGGAGCTGTTATTAAAACCTCAGGCGGGAGTGAAATGGTATACGGCTGTTTATTTTGATAGCGTGGTTCGATGTTATATGGATTTATGTTTCGGGTCTGGGTGTTTGTGAGACTGAAAAGTCTCTCGTAGTTTCTGATACCCGCGACACAAGACTCGATCTTAGTGTGGGGTCAGGACTATGTATGTGACTGTAGTGTGTATTTAGTTATTTATTTATTGTTTCAAAAGAATATGTCGCGCATTTTTTTGATTGAACAGTTTGTAATCAAATAGGGTATTTGATTTTTAAATGATATGGTTATGTTGCCCTTATTCAAAAAGGATTTATAAATTCATTAAATAAATAAGGAATTTGGAAACAAACGAGCATGGTTCTCTTGATGGTAAATGACTGTCGCCGCCCGTCTATAACTTTTGAATGGTAATTCCGCGGCCTCTTAAAATTGATTGATAAATTGTGTCGTGAGAATCAGGAACTACGAGAAACTTTTCGGTCTCACGAACACCCAGATAAATAAACCCAAACAAATACCTGTGGTTCACACAACTCGTTTCACAGCCGTCGTCTAACCAACTGCGCCACGGAGGCTGTCGAAAAATGGAAGGGAAATTGTGGAAAAGCACAGAAGGAAAAGTTATATTTATTTTAAACGTATTAATAAATAGGTATATACATGAAACTCTTTTTTTTATTGATTTTGACAGGTTTTTTGTCCACATGGACACAACAACCCTATTGCACCCATGGTAAAGACATGAAACTCTTGGATATCAAAATGAATGTAACACAACCATAATTATCTATCCATCTATATCAGCACATATACGTCCCACTGCAGGGCACGAGCCTCCTCTACAATCGAGAGTACGATTGGAAGGGGTTAGGCCATACAGTCCACCACGCTGGCCTAGTGCGGGTTGGCAGGCTTTACATACCATAGAAATTATTATAAATCGCTTCGGTATGTAGGTTTCTTCACGATGTTTTCCTTCACCGTTATAGTGCGTGGTGATTGACTATCAATACACACATGACTCCGAAAAGTCAGAGGTGTGCCCTGGGATTTGAACCCGCGATCACCGTGAGCATGTAGTCGCGTCTAGTCGATTTACCAACATGCCACCACGCACTACTACCATAATTATCACTTGATGTTTAAATTTCTTAGAACAAATATCACAAAAGGCCTGATATATTTAATAAAATTTCAACTATTATTAATTTTATAATAATAGTGCAATTAATTTTAAATACATAAAGAGTGCCGCCGCATTTGGACCGACTGTGGCGCCATAAATTCAGTTGAACGATTTAGGGTTCCGCTCCGGAACCATTGAATAAATTATGTCCATACCAGAGCTGACCTTCTCAAGTAGATTTGTTTTTTTGTTAGTGCTTTTGAATTTTCCTTATCAATGATTTGTAGGATTAAGATTTATAATGATTTTGTCTTTGAAGCTTACTATTATATTATGTTTAAAGTGACGTATAGGATAATTAGTAGGAGACAGGAGTATTAAATAGTTTGTTGTGGGTTCTAATATAGGGAACATAATGTACCGAAGTTACTTATGTCTTCAAAATTATCTATTTATTATTGACTGCCTCGGTGGCGTAGTTGTACTACGGTATGATTGCAAAGCTGAGGTCTCGGGTTCTAATCCCGGGTCGGGCAAAGTGATATTGGATTTTTCTATTCATTATCATCCCGGAGTCAGGAATTTGTGCCCGATATGGCGATAGGCTTGCCCATTATCACATCATGGGACAGAACATACAAGGCGAAATGTGGGTGTCCTGGTTGCGCCTCTGCCCTCCACTTTCTTGGATATAGGCGTGAGTTTATGTAAATCAAAATTATCTTTAGCCACCACCTGCAACTTATTCGATTGTAGTTGCTTACCACCTCTCATGACTATCCAAAGGGATGAATCGTAGATGAATTATGGGCTACTTAGGTGTGGAGAGGAAAGGAAAAAGGAAAAAAAACAATAAATATTACATATACATAAATATACAGAAATAACGAGAGACTTAATAGTCACAAACACCTAGGCTAAACAATTGTTTCGGTCTGGGGATCGAACCCCCGGCCTCTCGTTTC
Organism: Deilephila porcellus; assembly: GCA_905220455.2. Lineage (NCBI taxonomy): Eukaryota > Metazoa > Arthropoda > Insecta > Lepidoptera > Sphingidae > Deilephila > Deilephila porcellus. The sequence goes on along the minus strand of LR999996.1, from coordinate 7,615,619 downwards.
ACAGCCGCCATCAAACCAACTGCAAAACGGACGCTTTCGATGTGAAACATGGGGGATTTGAACTCCGACAATCTCACTTGCCATACGAAACGCAACTGCATAGATTTTGACATCGCAGACCACGATAATGCCACCTCTGAATATGACCAATTGACCAAAAAGACTCATATTGATAGTGACAAATACAAATACACCGCGATAAACAAGTATCCGCACTTACCGGAACGCAATTACGACGGGTTCCGTACGGTTTCAGCTGCTGAATATTTTATTGCCAGCAGATAAGTTCCCCCCGTACTAAGTGCAAATGCTAGTAAAAACTTTAATGTGTTTATCGGTTTCTGTCATAGATTTCGCGGGTATTTTGTGGGTGTAAATATTTGGACCATGTCACTTATAATTAAATTAGTTGTTAAAGTTAAGTTTGTTAAGTTATAAGTCAATCGATTTAAAAAAAAATGGTATTTAGGTGTCACTTCAGGATAAAAAATTGAAGTGAACTTTGATGAGCTATGAGATAATAATGCACGTAGAAAAATATGTATGGAACTTATACTTTTATGTTCTACCACATAAAAATATAAGTTGTTGTCGTACAATATACATATAATGTATGTATATAATAACTGGATTGTTTGCGCTATGTTACAGCAATGCCATGAAATCCAACAGTCTTTTCATTAAATAGGATGCCGAAAACTGCTGCGTAAGTCGGCTGAAAAAAATGATGTAAACATATTTTTGTAGAATTTTTTTATTTCTGTTTACAATATATTTTATATAAATATATAGCCGAAAAGCCTCTCATATCTTCTGATTGGGTATCCAACACACACACATAAGACACAATATCAATTATGATCTTAATGTGGGGTCAGACTACGTATGTGACTTTTGGGTGTATTTATTTATTTAATATGGCCTAACCCCTTTAAATCGTACTCCCGATTGTTGAGGAGGCCCGTGCTCTGCAGTGGGACGTATATAGGCTGATATAGATATAGATATTACCCAGTAACTACTCCTTACTTTCATTACATTAACGGGCTATTTACTGTTGAGATACATAGGGTGGTTTTTAGGTCTTAAGTACTGAAAATTTTGAGTCTATGTAGGCCCACCGTTATCCGCCCCTGCATATCCTGTATGCCAGATTTTAATAATACCGATCGCAGAAGCTTGGCAAGTCTCGGAATATCTAAATTGGATTATCAGCAATTAAATTTTCTAGAATTTATAGGCATGTCTGTCTTACTTCAACATTTTTTTTTCAAAAGCCCACATATTAAGTCAAAGAATAAAACAGGCTACTTTTTTCTGCATGCCTTTATGCTACAACTGTATAGGGAGTTAATAAGTTTCAGTCAACTTTATTGCAAGATGATTTTGCTAATAATTTCGAGTCGGATTCATGTTTGATTATAATTGATATTTTTTTTCATGGACAAGATTTTATGTGGACAATTTCCAAATTATAACTCTTATATTTGTAACTCTTAAATATGGTATTAAAAATATAACTAATATAAAATACAATAATATAAGAAATCAGGTAGTGGTGGTAACTAATGGGTGTACATCAGCTGATATTCAATATAAGGGGGTGAACACAACTGGCGTAATAAATAGAGCGCGATTTGGACGCGTCGACTCAGCTTAGCGCCTACCTGTGCGGGCGGGGGTGACGCATCGATAATTATATCGATGTTTTGTGATTATGTCGATATCGATTTGTCTGACAGTCATATGGGTTTATTGCTTCGGCTCACGGCTAAGATAGTATCGTAAAGGAAACGTTTAAAATAAAAAAGGCTTTATTGCTGTTTGTTTATCTATTACATATTTCTATTAAGATTATAGATACATACATAAACTCACGCCCTTATCTCAGAAGGGGTAGGCAGAGGCGCCACCAGGACACCCACATTTCGCCTTGTATGTTCCGTCCCATGATGTGATAGGGAGCGAGCCTATCGCCATATCGAGCACAAATTCCTGACTCCGTGCTGATAATGAATAGAAAAATCCAATACCACTTTGCCCGACCCGAGATTCGAACGCGAGACCTCAGTTTTGCAATCATACCGTACTATAACTGCGCCACCGAGGCATGTATTTACGTATTTATTGGAAAAAAAAGACAAAAAACCCACAGCCAGCTACCTGAACAGATAATATCTCCATTTATCGACACCCCGTCCCCTCCCTAATCTTTAACAAAGCGCCGATCATTTGTATCTCAAAATGTTTTTTCTCGTTGATTCCTGCAGGAAACCGGGGAATGTAATAGCCGCCTTATTGCCTCCAAGATTTATCCTGCTCCCGGGTATACGATGACGTCACGGGACGATTGTCTGGACAAATTGTATTAGCCTGGGGTTACCTGGCTTTTGTACTTGCGGTTTGAGATTGAGCCGTTTTGGTTTTTTTATGAATAGGTCTGGATGATGGATCTTTTTTTTCGGCGGTAGGTGTAAAAAAAAGACAGACGTTCCTTTTGTATCGTATTATAATTAAAATATAAATACATAGTTTTTTTTTGTTTACATTTTGCTTAAACAGTGTAATATTTAATAACATCGCTGTACAAACGTTGGTAGCACTTTACATGTGATAATATAGTGTCAAGAACACCACCTGCTAGCCTTGCACCTACTTACACTATTTTGCACCAAAAGAAGCAAATCATCTAGACGCAGAATGTCGCAACTGGCAGAAATCCAAGACACACAATCCAAACTGGAGGAAAGCTTCTCCAGACGTATGGCTGAATTGGAGGCGAAGCTGCAGTCCGGAGGCCAGGCCAAGGACACGGTTGCCCGAGTTGCCGAGGAGTTCCGAACTTTCCGGGAACTGATGTTCGAGATGCTTCGGTTGCTGAGAAAGCAAATAGGCGAATGTGCTCGGATGATCGACTCCATCGAGACACGGCATCGGCGGAAAGCACTCCTTTTCTTGGGTGTTACAGAAAATTCCGGAGAGGATTGCAGTACTGTAGTCCTGAACACCATAAAAAATACGCTGGATCTGACGAGTATGTCTGCCACTAACATCACAGCATGCCACAGAATCGGGACCCGCAATAAAGAACACAACCGACCTATTCTAGTGTGGTTCTCTGGAGCTGATCATCGAGCGTCAGTTTGGAGTGCTAAAGCTAAGCTGAAGGGCACATCCATTACTTTAAAGGAGTTCCTGACAAGATCCCGTCAGCAGGTGTTCGCAAAGGCCCGGCAGCATTTTGGCGTGAGGGCGTGTTGGACCCAAGATGGCACGATCGTCGTTAAGGTACCGGATGGTAGCCGCACTAAGATCACAACAATAGAGGAACTCAACCCTTTAACGGTGAAGTATCCGCGGGCGATGGAGACATCTTCGGTCGTCAGGAGTGGCAAAGCGGCAGCCACGACGTCAACATCACGATAGCTTGACATCGCGGTAAACAATGTATAAAACCTTTCCTATCTAAATTCTATTGTTCTCGTTTTATTTTATATACGTATTTTATCTTTGTTTACACTTTTACTTTTGTTACATTCACTGTTTTGTTATAGTCGTGTTGTTGTACCCACACGTGTCACTTAATAAAAATTGTACTAATGCCAATCTGACGTCCGCGCGGTGACACAATACGTTCGTTCGAAAACCGTTCCATATCAAGATATTTTATGTTTTCTTTTTTAGTTTTATGTTTTTTAATTTTTGCTTCTTTTATTGTTTTATGTTGTTTTGTTTTCTTACTCAAATTTACTGTTGTTCGTATGTAGTGTGTATATGGGCTGGCGGGTGGTGCAGAGAATTATTTGTCGTACTAGTCGTTTTGTCAGTGTTACTTAAATATATTTTATTATATTATCTCTTTATTTTTTGTTTGGTTTATTATACATAAATTTTGTATTTTATATCTATATTTATTATATACATTTTAAAATTATTAGTACAATGTATTCAGATAATGATTCTTTTCATTCTGCCATAGAAACTTCTTTTTCAAGTGATGACAGCTTTAACTCCTTACATGACGGGTTGTGTGATTTGGTGCGGCAAAACTTTGACCGTTTTTCTGACACATTTAATGTGTGTCATATTAATGCACAAAGTATACCGAGTCATTATAGTGACCTGTTGGCGACCTTCGCTGATGCTAACGTTCACTGCGTCCTGATTTCTGAGAGCTGGCTCAAACCTCATCTGCTTTCTGCTGCTTTCTCTCTTCCTGGGTTTATACTCATTAGAAATGACCGAGTTAATATGAGAGGTGGAGGCGTTGCTATTTATCTCCGTTCCAATTTTCATTACAAAATTGTGGCGACCTCGCCCTCTCATAACTCTGTTTCGGCTGAGTTTCTCTTCCTGGAGGTTTGGGTCAGGGGAGTGAAAACCTTACTTGGTGTCACTTATTGTCCTCCTTCTATTGACTACTTCTCCAGTCTCGAATCGGTTCTGGAATCTTTAGGGTCAGAATATGCACATCAAATTATCATGGGAGATTTCAACACTGATCTCCTTGCCCTAAGTTCCTCTCGTTCCCGTAAGCTTCTCGATATCCTTCAGTCCGTCAACCTGGTTGTCCTGCCTCTTCAAGCCACTCACCACAACACTGAGGGCGATGACACCTGGCTTGACCTTATCCTCACTTCCACTCCTTCTCTTGTTTCCTGTCATGGCCAGTACCCGGCTCCCGGTTTTTCTCGCCATGACCTCCTCTTCCTGTCATACGCCTTGAAACCAAATCGAGCTCCTGCCAAGGTCTTGCACAGACGTTGTTTTGGTCGTTTGGATTTAGAAGGGTTACGCAAGGATGTTGGGAATTTGAGCTGGGATAGTCTGACATCCGCATCTACAGTGGACGAAAAAGTCCACATTTTTACTACATCTATTCTTGCACTGTACGATGCCCACGCGCCCCTCAGACGGATCAAACTCAAACGTCCCCCAGCTCCTTGGATGACTGAATGTGTACGGTTGGCGATGAGGCGTAGGGACCTTGCCTTTCGTAAATTCAAGAGGAATCGCTCGGAGGATAACTGGTGTTTATTCAAGTCTGCAAGAAATCGGTGTAACCAGATGATACGTAATGCTAAACGCCGACATATCTTTGATAATATTTCTTCTTCTACTCCTGCTAATATCTGGAAGTTTCTAGGAACGTTAGGTATTGGCAGGGGGAATAATAATTATGAGTTCCCGAGAACGATTGGTTTGGACGACATTAATCATCATTTTAGTAAAGTTGCTCCTCTTGATCGTCAAATCAAGCATCGTACCCTGGTTTTCCTCGACAGTCTTCCTCGTCGTAATATTGATCCTTTTTACTTTTCTCCAGTAGCTCAGGAAGAGATCAAAAAGATCATCCTTTCCATAAAATCAAATGCCATTGGCTGCGATAATGTCAGCCGGCGCATGATTATCCCAATACTCGACCTGCTTCTCCCAACTATTTCCCACCTTGTGAATACTTCCCTTGACACCGGCATATTTCCGTCTTTATGGCGGAAAGCTTATGTAATTCCTCTTCCCAAAGTTCCTAATCCAACGATTGTGAACCACTTCCGTCCTATATCTATCCTTCCCTTCCTATCCAAGGTGCTCGAGGCTTGTGCCCACAATCAACTGTCCAGGTTTGTACACAGTAACAACTTGTTAAATCCCCTACAGTCTGGTTTCAGACCTGGACACAGCACTATTTCCGCGCTCCTTAAAGTGACTGGCGACATTAGGGTTGGTATGGAGAACTCCAGGGTCACTGTGCTGGCTTTGGTGGACTTCTCAAATGCCTTCAATACCGTCAGTCACGATATCCTTCTATCCATCCTCTCCCACTTTATGATCTCGTCCAAGGCGCTGGAATGGTTCTCTTCCTATCTTCAGGGGCGCCAGCAGTCGGTTCGTCTTGATGACGTATTGTCAAATTGGTGTGACCTTAACACTGGCGTTCCTCAAGGCGGTATACTTTCTCCCTTGTTATTTTCTATCTTTATTAATCTTATAACCCAAAATCTTCAATGTGCGTATCATTTGTATGCCGATGACTTGCAGATCTACTCGCAGGCCGGGGTCGACACTGTGGCAGAAGCCATAGACAAGGTGAACGGAGACCTAGCCCGTATAAAGCACTGGTCTGACCGGTTTGGTCTGACCGTCAACCCAAATAAATGCCAGGCCATTCTTGTTGGCAGTCCAAGGATGATCTCCAGACTAGACACCAATAATATTCCACCTGTCACTTATAATGGAACAATCATCGATTGGTGCCCTGTAGTCAAGGACCTTGGCGTATATATTGATTCCTCTTTGAATTGGCGAGCTCAGGTTGCTTCAGTTTGCCAAAAGGTTACAGGTACCTTACGTGCCCTTTATCGGCTAAAGAATTTCCTCCCAATTAAAACCAAGACAATGCTTGTGCAAGCCTTGATATTCCCTTTAATCGACTATGGTGATGTGTGCTATTTTGACCTGAATGCAGAACACCTCAACAAACTCGACCGACTTCTTAATAACTGCATTCGATTCATTTTTAATCTTCGTAAATATGACCACGTGTCTTCGTTCCGCTCCCAATTAAAATGGTTACCCATTCGTCAGCGTCGTTCTTTGCATGCACTTACTACACTTTTTTCAATTCTTACATCTCCTACTTCTCCTTCTTACTTAACTTCTCAATTCCAATACTTAGGCAGTAACCATAACAGGAATCTTCGGTCAAGCAACAATCTCCTTCTTCATTGTCCAACTCATAGCTCGGATTTTATTCACTCGTCCTTCTGTATTCAATCTATACTTCTTTGGAATGCACTCCCACTCGAAATCAGGGCGTCGGGTACTCGTATGGCATTTAAGGCGAAGGTTCGGCAACACTTGCTCAATAAACTGGCAGAATCAGTTTAGTCTTTGTGTATATATGTATTTATTTTTCTGTTTATATCTTTAATGTGCTATATATATATTATATCATATATATATATATATATATATATATATATATATATATATATATATATATATATATATATATATATATATATTGTATGTATATATGTATATTATGTATTATTACATATCTATTATATTTATATACTTTTGTATAATGTTTATATATATGTATAGTTAATATAAACTTTATTCATCATTACTCTTATATTTATGCGCCTACTTCATTTTCTCTGCACCATCCTAAGGTCGACTGGTAGAGAATGCCTCAGGCATTAAGTCCGCCTTTATACTATATTGTATATTAAGCATAAATAAATAAAATAAATGTAGGAATCTGTACTATTATTGCGATGAATGGCGAGGCGAGCATGCCGTTCGCTTGATGATAAGCGATACCCCTCATGGACAGTAGCAAAACCAAACAACACCATGAATTACAAAGCTAAGCATTCCACTGCCCTCGCCATCCTGAGACATAAGATATAAAGTCTCATTATGTCCAGTAGTTACTCCAGCTAGAATGTCCTTCAAACCGATATCGAGCCTGCCGTGCAGTTACCATCAGGTGCGTTATAGTCACTTGGTCATGTTATTTTATATCAAGCAGGTTGAAATTCAACACTACACTCCTATTTAACAATGGCTATAAATAATAATCTAAGGGCCTCGTTCACCATCTTCAAGTAAACCGTTGATTAGTTACTTTTTGATTAACGTAAATTGCCATATAAAAGTGCCGACCATCTTCCGTCGATTTCACAATTAGTGAAAATAAAATATCGAGTAACAATGTGCTTCCCGCCCTGCCTCCCGCCGAAGTGTCTGCGTCTTTTTTTCTTAAAAAATAAAAAGAACGTTGAGATTTTAACCTTATTTTAACCACCAAGTAAATACGCTAATTGGCAGACGATGTAGCCAGTAAATTAGTGATTAGTGTAATCATAGGATTAGTGTTACTGGAGCGTCGTGAAATCGACACGTGATGTTATGGGTGACTTTAACTGATGACTAGCCTAATCAACAGTTTCCTTGAAGATGGTGAACGAAGCCCTTAAACTTATAATATAATTCACTCTTTAAATGCCAAGTATTTGTGAGCCTTATTTAATAGTTAGCTCGGATTTGTGGCCCCAGCCGCAGGGTGAGCGGGGTTGGGGGTGGAACAGAGGGGTAATTGCACCCTTCCGTCAGCACTAATTGCGCGCTTTAAAAGTTCATTAGCAGATATGCATTTCTGGAATATATGACTTTAATGATTTGTAATCCTTGCTTTCCCGTTTAGTAGATTGGATCTTGGGTGTTGGAATAAAAAATAAATATGTATGTGGGAACTGGGTTAGGTAGTAGTAGTAGGAAGTAGCTGACACCCTGGATTAACACTTAGGCTACTTTTTATTCCGAAAAATACAGTGTTCCCAAATATTTGTTACTTTTTTATACTCAAAGGGATGGGATGGGACTGGATTGTATGTATGCAATGAGTGAGAATGAGACGGGACGGGTGTATTTTTTTTTACATGTAATTTTTTTTAAATAAAGTTAATCACGCAGACGAAGTTAGCGGGCAGAAGCTAGTTTATTATATAACGATAAATGATTGAGTAGTTAAGGTATAAGTGTAACAAACACAATAAAATACGTTTTTATTTAAGGATAGTTTATTTCCAGGTAAACCCCGGTCTCCTAGCAACCAAGAGAAAAACTAACTTGTTCATACGAGGCTATCACGCAAGATTAACAAACTCGGAAGACGGTGTACAGTAACTTTGTTAGAGGGTTTTTATTGCTGGAGACAATATTATATGTGTGATTCAAGGACAAGGAGTAACTCATAACATAAGCTCACGACTGTACTTCGAAAGGTAGGCAGAAATACTTTGTAGAGCTTTTTCTGTCACTGTTAAAGTAGAGATCGCCACTCGAATATTAGGCTTGTTATAGATCTTTTTTATTGAATGAGCACCGAAAGTGAAATGTTTCATCTTAGATTTGAATCCAGAACCTTATGGTATACAATCAACAATATTACACCCTCCAACTGGGTGGAGTGAAGATCTGCTGTCGCTAGCAGATACTGAATGCGACAAGCCGAAGACAGGATCAAATGGCGCAATTTGGAGGAACCTTATGTCAAGCAGTGGACAACAAAAGGCTTATGATGATGATTTTATGAAGCCTCTACAGTCTACAGTTACCAAAGAAGCGCTTTGATGTTTCAGCGATTGAGAATTTTCAAACTACATTGCTACTGTGATTATTTGAAGGCGCATAAGAATATCCTACTAGTCAAGAATTTCTCATTAATACTCTTTAGCATCTACGATTTTTCTATAATAATATACCAATTAATAGGTACTCACTACAATTAAATAAAAAATACTGTATTTTATAAAAAGTAACACTTTATTTTTAGCCTAAAAACGGAGGCACTTTCGTACGAGTAAAGAGGGCATGTAGTTAGTTATATTTTGTGGAAATTCTCATTAAAATATGCAAATTTAACCGCTCTGCCTGGCCCCAGAATATATGGCGTAATTATATTTTTCAACACCTTGCATAGTTACATTTTTACAAGCTACACCTTTGACATTAGGTTACTAATCTGGGTTATCTCAGTGCGGGATAATCTATTTAGTAGTAAACCGATAAAACGGAGGTCCCAGATTCAAGTTCAAGGCATAAATGTGTGATGTTTTGATTGACACGAATGATTGCCGATTCGATTTCGGCAATGGGACATTTTTTTTTCGAAATCCAAAAACATTTGCTTCGGCTCTTTGTTGCCGAAAGAGAACGTCTCTCGTAGTTTCTGATAGTAAATACACATACTCATACCCTGATGTGGAGTTATATATATGTGTATGTTGCTTGCGAGTCTATAGGTTCATAGCTCTGGGCAAACGGCTTACTTGATATTAAGTGATAACCGCCGCATATAAACATCTATAACATTTGAAGGTGAAGAAAGTGCATGACCGATCTCCCAACTCCGAAAAGAATGAGAACGGTTATTAAACCTCTAGTAATCTTACTCACCGTACGAAACACGACAAAGTGTATTGGTGGTAGGCTTTTAATATGTGAGAGGCTGCCTGGGTGGGTACCACCGCAATGTCTATTTCACCAACAAACAGCAATGTAAGTGCACTGTTGTGTTCCGGTTTGAAGGACATTGTAGCCAGAGTAACTACTGGACATAATGAGACTTAATATCTTATGTCTCAGGATAGCGAGCGCAGTGGAATGTCAAGCATTGCTTTGTAATTCGTGGTGATGTTTGACTACTGTCGATGAGCGGTCGTATCGCTTACCATAAGGTGAATGGCATGCTCGTTTCGACATTCATCACAATAAAAAAGCGGTTGTTTCACGTCAGTTTTCTATGACCCGGTGGCACCCACATCGTGACATTTATACCATTTGCCAAGTTTACTATAGACTAGCTCAACCATTTTATTTACTTTATAGTATTACTTGTTTTATTACAAATGTAATGTGCGAGAGGGATGCATGCACATCCGTCTCTGCTCACCCCGCCTGCAGTGTTTAAAGTTGGTCTGAGGCTGTAATGCTGATTTATATCGCGCCTCGGCTGACGTATTGCGAGAGAATTCTAGCTTTGTCGATCTGTTGTATTGTGTTTGTGAATTATATATTTAAATAATGTATAGTATTACTTTTTATTTTATTGCTTTATTTGTTAATATAATTGCTGATTCTTGAGATAAATAGTGGTTGGATATTTGTATTGCGTAGGGATAATGGATCCGCTCGGAGAGAGAAATATTGAGAAAACATCTTTCTTAGTGAAGCACAAATGTCGTGTTTCGAGTTTTCTTTGTTTCAAGTATGCCGACACAATTATGTCAACCAGGATCGCTGGTTATAACAATCTTTGGTAAATATTAAATACTATATTTGGATTGCAAATTGCAATGCAATTATGATCAGACGCATTTCAGCCACCTAGTAGCATAATAAAAATTTAAACTCGACGCTGTGTGAAGTGACAATAATAATTTTATTCAAGCATCAAACCCACATAACTCCACGCAAAAAGAAGACCTCAGTCAGAGAGCAATTTAGTTTATTCATCAAAATTCAGACAATACAAAAATATTCCATCGGAAAGCGAACGTGAGGAAGTTTATTTGTTTCACAAACTTCGTTGTTTACGTTCTAGTAATCATGAAACAATGTTGTATATATGTTACCGGAAATGTATGAAATTTAGGAATTGTATACATTTCCTAGGAAATGTATACAATTCCGAAGCTATTTAGGAAATGTATAAAATATTCTTTCAATAATTATTTTATACATACATATCCTAGGAAATGTATACATTTCCTAGGCATTGTATACAATTCCAAAATCGTATTAGGAAATGTATAAGAATAATGGTTTCTGTAATAAAACACGTTGTTCAAATGAGAGTAATATTTTTTATCACAGGTAACAATCATAGCGGTAAATTCTATAATACTCGTATCTTCATATTACCTATGGTACTAATTAAAAATAACCCTTCCGGTGTCCAAGAAGCTCATTTCGGACTCCCTGTCAAGATTCATGTGACATTCTCCATTGTTCTCCAATGGTAGGTAGGTAGGTTAGGTTAGGTTAGGTTAGTTTATGTTAATTAATATCTTAAATACTTACATTTACTTACATTTCCGATTACTATTTAGGAAATGTATAGATTTCCTAGGAAATGTGTCTAATGTAATTTATTTTACACATTTCCGGGCGATTTTAGGAATTACATACATTTCCTAGGAATTGTATACAATGACGGATTACACACATTTCCGTTAACATATACAAAGAGTTTGTCTGTTTTTAGACTTAGAAGTTATTATTGTTTTTGTACTGCATTAAATGCACTATTGTGTTCTACTTTGAAGAACATTGTAGCCTGAGTAACTACTGGACATATTGAGACTTAACATCTTATGTCTCAGGATGACGAGCGCAGTGGAGTACTAAGCAATGCTTTGCAATTCATGGTGTTGTTTGGTTGTGCTGCTGTTTATGAGTCGTATCGTTTACCAGGTGAATGGCATGCTAGTCTCGCTATTCAAAGCAAAAAAAAAAGTAAGTTTAAATAGATTATCCTCGATGTGAAATACTTACCTTTCGTCGGTTATATAATGTTTGTTCGGCACACAAATATTTGTTTCGGGTCTGGGCGTTTGTGAGACCGAAAAGTCTCTCGTAGTTTCTGATACCCACGACACATGACCTCATTGATCTTAATGTGGGGTCAGGACTATGTATGTGACTGTTGGGTGTATTTATTTATTACTTATTTATGACAGGTGTGTGATCATTTATATAATTCAATTCAATTTTTTGTATATGGCAAGCAGTGCCGATGTCGACAATTCTGCCAATTTCGAATGTGCGATGAGTACTCGTGTGTTTTGGAACGAGAGTTATAAAATAAGTTCGTTTGTTTCAAATGTTAACATTATTTTAATGAGTATTGTAAAAACATTGTACTAAATGTATTAAATAACAGCAACGTGGTTAGTATACTGAAACAGGACACACATAATATATTTAAAGGTAAAATGAAAAAATAAAATTAAATAATCAATAAAAAAAAAAGTTTCTTAAAACCTTTGTATAAAATACTTTGAAAAGTAATTAAAACCGTAGGATAAAATGATTTGTATTCCACCTTTAACATTTCGTACGTTTCGGGGTCACAGTCTGATGGCATTAGTCCGAATGAAGGTCAACATTGCGTCTAGAAGTTTAGGTGAAGAATGGGTTAGCAAAGAGGGAAAATTGATGGGAACGGTAATATTTAGATATATTATGTCTCATAATCATTTATGATGGTCGCTGTCCAGATGAATACGAATTTCAACAGCAAATAAATATTTATTATTAATATTTTTCCAATATTTTTTTATATGAAAAACTAACAACACACGAGAGAAATAGTTGCACAGGAATTTCCACGAAACAAATTGAATTCATAAAAAAATTGGCTCGAAAAAATCACAAAGCGCTCAGTGATAGGATGAATTGGAGTTCCAATGTGATTACGTTTCTAGTGTTTTTCGCGTTTCCTATATAAATTTAGTAATATAGACGACTGGTAATTTAATTATTTAATTTTAAGGTCAATTACGGAGTTTACAATGATCTAAAATAATTTACTATTAATTATTTTAACCAAGTAGAATGTAAATCTGTTACATGTTATTGTAAAATGTAAATTTACGATATCAGCTATTTTAAAATCAAATTAAGTGATTTGAGTTAGCCCTCTCATTGGTATTCTAGTAGCATATGTTTTTGGTAAACTGTGAGGACTTCAGTTCGACTTCCAGGCCGAGCAATCTACATCGTATGAGTTTAATAGGGACTGGATTTTTCTGTCCAGCATCCTTGTCTCCTTTACAACGTGAAATGGAAATTATTTTGAAATTTGTAATATTTGTATCAATTGTGCCTACCCCTCCGACCATGTGAAGCATGTATGTGCAACCGAAAAGGTCGTAAAGAAAAATGCATAGTCATTTCCTACAGCCTCCGTGGTGCAGTTGATTAGACACCGCCTGAGAAACGAGAGGCCGCGGGTTCGTTCCCCGCACCGAAACAAATATTTGTGTGAACTACAGGTATTTGTTTCGGGTCTGGGTGTTTGTGAGACCGAAAAGTCTCTCGTAGCTCCTGATACTCACGACATAAGACTCGATCTTAGTGTGGGACCAGGACTATGTATGTGACTGTTGGGTGTATTTATTATTAGTGCCTACCCCTCCGACTTACATATATGTGAAGCATGTATGTGCAACCGAAAAGTTCGTAAAGAAAAATGCATACTCATTTCGAGTATAAAATAAATGCATTTGTACCGCCATTGGTCACGCTCCACTTTCAAAAGTGGGGCGATTAAGACGCATTCGCGTCACTAAATTGACCTCAAAACATGGTTCAAGGGTCGCGCGGGGTAGGGGTGGGGGGGGTTTGTTATCCCACACGAGTTTTAATGAGGGGTTCGTGTGTATGGAGCCGCGTTAGAAATTTTCTTTTAAGCGACGACGTGTGAAGGCTATTGGGTAAATCTTTGAGATTGCTTTTGGGGCTCTGTAGGGATTTTAATATTTAGTTAATAAGCTCACGCCTTTATCCTAGAAGAGGTAGGCAGTGGTATCCATAATTTATAGGGAGTATTTCCTTTCATCATAATATTATAAGCCCAATAACGTTCTCGTAAAAAAGCCGACTTATTGAGAACCTCCTTCTGTTTTGAAGTCGGTTACAAAAATCGTAGTTACTGAAACATGACAAGACTCTTACTTTAGGGTTAGGATCGTCTGAATAATGGGTGTATTTATTTAACATAGAACAACTAGGCATCCTACAATGATTGAGCTATGTCGGAATATTAAATTGATGCGCAAATAAATAAAATGCTAGTAAATTGGTCACGCGCTGCGGGGCGGCGCGCCGGTGGAATTAACAAAAATACCGGACTGTCCGGTTCCCCGGACTGACCGGTTCATAGGTGTAGACGGTCTACCGGTATCGACTGTCTACCAGTTTAGCCGGTCTACCGGATTGTCCGGTACTACGGACTGGGCGATTAATCGGTATAGCCGGAGTCGTCGGATTAGTCGGATTCAATCAATCGCACCATATTGTGGCGGTCATTTTTTTACTAAATGTATTCTAGATTTTGTGTGCGATGTGAGTTTGATGTTGTTAGGCTTATTTAAAATTTCGGATAAATATTATGCTTTTTCCTTTAATGTTGAATTTTAATTTGCAACTTAGGGTGCAAGTGGCAGCCTCTGTGGCGCAGTTGGTTAGACGCCGCCTGTGAAACGAGAGTACATTAGGTACACTAGCATTTAAACGGCATCAAAAGAAATTAAAAAGAAAGCAGGAGGAATAAGAGAAGTTGGATAATAAAAGGTCCAATCAGTGGTGGGATTGACACCACAACGTCTTGTTTAGTAAACTAGTCCTATAAGACTGTCCTACCATCACTTAAACCATCTGCACCTCTAATAAACTACCTAGGTCTGAAACCTAGGTCTTAAAACCTCAAAAGAACACAACCTTCCTTCAGCAAACGTCTTACGAAATTTCTTCATTACGCGGGGCTTGTTTCCCGGCAATATATCAGGGGAGCAATGATATCACAACCCCGAGTGCCACTTACAAGGAACAAAGAGGAATTTAATTTTTTTTCAACATCCCCGTGCGGTACTAATGTGGGCTTGTTTAGTGTGGAGATGGACTTTTTAGGAAAAACCTTTGGTGGTAGGTGCTTTAGTTATTTTTGGGGTCTTTTTTTTTTTTTATTGCAATGAATGGCGAGACGAGCATGTCATTCGCCTGATGGTAAGCGATACGACCGCTCATGGACAGTAGCAAAACCAATCAACACCATGAATTACAAGGCAATGCTTGGAATTCCACTGCGCTCGCCATCCTGAGACATAAGATGTTAAGTCTCAATATGTCCAGTAGTTACTCTGGCTACAATGTCCTTCAAACCGGAACACAACAGCGCATTTACACTGCTGTTTGGCGGGAGAAATAGACATTGCGGTGGTACCTACCCAAGCGGCCTCTCACATATGAGAGACCTACCACCAGTAAAGGCCTACCACCTATAGGCTTTCATCATCATCATCAGCCCGTTGCAGTCCACTGCTGGACATAGGCCTCTCCCAAAGTACGCCACAGAGCCCGGTCTGCTGCTTTACGCATCCAGTCGCTGCCGGCCCTCTTGTGCAAGTCGTCCCGCCATCTGGCCTAAGGCTTTAGCTTTTATTATTAGAAAGATTGAGCATTACATGTCTCTCTCTCTCTTTCTTTTTTTTCAGTCACAGGAAGTCCAATGCTGCACCTAGGCCTCCCCCATGGATCTTCACATTGACCTGTTGGAAGTGGCATGCATCCATCGACTTCCTGCGACCTTCACCACGTCGTCCGTCCAGCTTGTAGGCCGGCGTCCGACACTTCGCTTGCCACTAATTTAATGACTGCTAACCCAAAATAGGTCAGCAAGGTTGACCATGGCCTAACCCCTCTCAATCGAGCTCTCGGTTGTAGAGAAGTTGTGTGCTCAGTAGTGGCCGGTTATAGGTTGATACCCAGGTTATATGCGTCTAAAAGTATTTTTATAGTTAAGAAGCCAGCTGTGAAATTTGGGACTACATGTCGATATGCACACCGAGAATATTTTTTTTATTATGATTTTTTTATTTTTAATTCAATTAACACGGTCACACACCTATTACAATGATTGAATATTATTCTAATACTTATATATAAAATATGTATACAAATATTTTACAAATAAATAAACGACTTAAAGAATAACAAAAACAAAAAAAAAAACAAAAAAAAGCACTAACGGCACAAATGTTCACAGTACTTTAAACACATATAAATATATTTTGTGATAATACTAGCTGCGCATATTTTTTGAGAAAAAAATATTAATTTATTTAATTATAAGCTGTAGACCAAATAAATTTTGGAACTTCGATGGAAGATATAAAAGTATTTCATTAAAAATAACAGATATACAATAATGTACCTAAACTGTTATGTATATTATATTCTAACTTATTCAAATAAAAACACTTCGCATTTTGAATGATTTAGAACAAAGGATTTTTTATGCAAGCCATTACATTAAATTGTTGAGACAGAGATAAGTGGATTCTCAATGTCTCAGGTTTCTTGTAATTATAATTGAATCTTATATTTCAGTTTATTTCGTGAAAGAGTTTCTCGAAGTAATGTAAATTAATATTATGATAAAAGAAAAAAACTTTTGTAAAGTATAAACTTAGTCTAAATAATATCATAAAATATAGTCCTAGCGATGTAAATTTGTTTTTTATTTAGGTAAACAATTTTTTAACTTTAAAATAATCATAGTTATAAACTTATGAAAAATATTAAAAGTCCTCTCCACACGAAACGAGCGCACATTTAAAAAAGCATCTACACCGTAGCGCCGTAGCGTCTACGCCGTAGCACCGTTGCTACATCGTAGCATTATTAACTCGAGCTCCGTTCTAACAACCATTTGATTGTAACATTTGTTCTTGCGAATGTATGGAAATTTCATAATATACGAGATCCTGTGATGTATTACAAGATTTAAAATACATCTTGTAGGATATTCATTCCCGTCGGGGTAGTAGGCATTGTATGGCCGATGTCGCGTTTTGGGTTCACCTGTGTATATCGAGAAATGACCAGGCCGGCAATATTCTGTCAACTGGTGACACATCACGCCGGAGTGTACTCTATCTGGACGGCACTACACTCGTCTTCAGATAATTGTAAATATGCCGTGCCATTGTAAAAAAATCGTATACATTTCTGTTTGTATGTTTTAAATATACAAAATTCTACTACAAACACCGAAAAGGATCAACGCAAAATTTAATTTAAATCGCAGCCTTTTTAATACCATCAAAGGCATCGAAAATAAAAACGGAAACAGAATTTCCGATGCACGAAAATAAAGTTTAATAACGGGCGAATAAACAAAAATAATACAATTATATATTGCAATTTAGCAGACCTGATAACCGCATCACTCAGCGCTATTAATAACGGGCCGAGTGATAGGAGATAGCGATTTGATTTTTTTAATTGAATAAAACTGCCTCGGTGGCGTAGTTGTACTAAGGTACGATTATAAAGCTGAGGTCTCGTGTTCGAATCCCGGGTCGGGCAAACGTGGTATAGGATTTTTCTATTCATTATCAGCCCGGAGTTAGGAATTTGTGCCCGATATGGCGATAGGCTCGCCCCCTATCACATCATGTGACGGAACATACAAGGCGAAATGTCGGTGTTCTGGAAGTACCTCTGCCTACCTCTTCTGGGAAAAAGGCGTGAGTTTATGTATGTATATATGTATTTAATTGAGTAAATTGTTGTACGACTAGTTTTTATATATTTTTACTGGCGCTAGTATGACTTAAATATTGAAATAAAACGGATTTTATCCCAGATTTGGTTTAATATTTATATTTTTTAAGTTCCAGGCGTTTTGTTTACTTTACAGCTTTCGTGGTCACAAGGTAAAACAATAGTTGTATTTTATTTTAATGTGTAACATTCACGTAAATCTAACAAACCATTATGATTTCAATAGTTGATTTTAAATGTGGCTAAAAGATACAGAGTTGTCGTCACGTATCAGCGACGTTTGTTCTCCATTTTTTAGATGACTAGACGACCTTATGAAGGTTTCAGGAAGTTGTAGACCTTCAACTGGCGTCTGTGGAGACTCTTGATTTCTTTGTTCACTTGAGAACTTCCTATAGAAAAAACAAAGTACATACATACATACATAAACTCACGCCTTTATCCCCGAAGGGGTAGGCAGAGGCGCCACCAGGACACCCACATTTCGCCTTGCATGTTCTGTCCCACGATGTGATAGGGGGCGAGCCTATCGCCAGCCTATCGGGCACAAATTCCTGACTCTCACTTTGCCCGACCTGGAATTCGAACCCGAGACCTCAGCTTTGTAACCGTACCGTAATACAACTACGCCACCGAGGCAGTCAGAAAATACAAAGTGACGAGAAATATATGACTGAACATTCTGTTCGAACTCGTCGTCTTGTCAAATTGTAACTATTGATTTGTGCATGATAGTAACGGTTAAATTGCAAATCAAACACATTTTACAGTTTGTTAAAAACAATGATTTAAATTTCATTTAGAATTTGTTGAATTCTCGCCTTATTCATAGACAGATTTTGTTTTAGAACCTATTTCAGATTTCGAATGTTTTGCCCTTTCGAACGACTTTTGAATTCAGTTCGAGCAAAGAATACAAAACATTCGATAACTAAAATAGGTTTTAAATTGTCAATGAATAAGGCTGATACATTATCGACAGCCTCCGTGGCGCAGTTGGCTAGGCGCCGGCTGTGAAACGAGAGGCCGCGGGTTCGATCCTCGCACCGAAACAAATATGTGTTTTAACCGCAGGTATTTGTTTCGGGTCTGGGTGTTTGTGAGACCGAAAAAGTCTCTCGTCGTTCCTGATACCCACGATACAAGACTCGATCTTAGTGTGGGGTCAGGACTATGTATGTGACTGTTGGGTGTATTTATTATTATAGTTTCTGATGACCGATGACGAGAGCTACAGATATCGCGTACTCTTTCAACTTACGCCGCGTGAACTAGCAGGCCAGCTTAGATGCAATTTCGGCGGCCCACTCAAGTACGGTACACCGCGCCATCGCGCCATTTAATGGGATTTGCCGGCTTTCACGCTCGTGTGCACGCGGCTTTATAATATTCATATTTATTGTAATTGGTGAAAAACGCCGCGGTCACACTATCGACTGAATGTTGTGTGGTCTCGGTTTGTGTGTGATTTTTGGTCGCTTAATGAATCGGCTGGAGATTTATTTGTAGTTGTTTTTCCACGAATGACGGGTATTGGCTTATCTGATGGTTTTCACTTGTGCCAACCAGCAACTATATCAGCCTCTGTGGCGCAGCTGGTTAGACGCCGGCTGAGAAGCTTGAGGCTGCGAGTTCGATATCGAGATAAAAATTGTGTGATCCACAGGTATTTGTTTCAGGTCTGGGTGTTTGTGAGACCGAAAATTCTCTCGAAGTTTATTATAGGACGGTGTGGTGGACTATACGGCCTTACCTCTCTAAATCGCACTCTCGATTGTAGAGGAGACCCGTGCCCTAAAATGGGACATATGTATACGGGCTGATACAGATACAACACTCATATTTAAGCACTGCATGGCACTACGCTCCTCACCCCGAGACATTAGTCAAGTCTCTCAATATCCAGTAATCGCTGGCTACAATGTCCTTCAAACCGGAACACAACAGAACTTACATTGCTTGACCGAAATAGACAAAGCGGTGGTACACACAGCCCTTTGCACACGAGGGGCCTTCATTTAAAACCTTTAGAGGGATTGCTTCTGAATAGTCTAACTGTGCTGAAGCCTCACTTCATTCCGCATTGCTGAGTTGGGGCCGGTTAAGTCTTGCGCAATCCAAGCTTTAAACCTCACGTAATGTAAGCTTTTTACAAAATAATTTTTATTGCCTCCAAAATTTATTTTCCAACTTCACCAAAATCTCAAGCAAGTACTGAATAGAAGTAAAAGTATGTATAAAATTCACCCCTACACAAACGAAAGGTGAACGAAATTGTCAAAACTTAAAACCAATAAAGACATTATTATCAATCAATATATCTATTTGTACTTAATTTATTAAAACAAATATAAAACAATTTTTGAATCAAACACTTTGGCAAAATATTTGATTTGGAGTCTAGACGAGATTTATATCAAAATAATTTGGAGGTCTTTGAACTTTTGACTCTTCGATCGGCAGTATTGAAGAGTGTTTTGTCCCATTGATAAATAGATTCAAAAAGCTTATGCTCTGGCCTAACTACTTTAAATTGTAGAAATGGCTTGTTCCATACAATGGGAACTTTTTAAAAAAAAATACACCCAACAGTGACATACACACTTAAATCGAGTATTGTGTCGCGTATCAGAAACTACGAGAGACTTTTTTGGTCTCACAACCACCCAAACCAGAAACAAATACCTGTGGATCAAACAAATATTTGTGTCAGTTTGGGGATCGAACCCGCGGCCTCTCGTTTCAGAGCCAGCGTCTAACCAACTGCGCCACGGAGGCTGTTAGTAGAAAAAAAACTAGTTACGGCATATCTACGTCACAAACACTCATGCCTATATTCCGGTTAACAGAAGTATCACATGTACCTAACATTTCAACGAGCTTATTTCCGACCCAAGATGTGATAGGCGAGCGCATGCAGTTGAGAAATTCCAGTCCAGGACAGCATGTATTTTGTGAATAAAGCATAACATTACATATGTATTGTAATAAAAAATGTCTCAGTGGCGTAGTCGTATTACGGTACGGTTACAAAGCTGAGGTCTCAGGTTTGAGTCCCGGGTCGGGCAAAGTGATATTGGATTATTCTATTCATTATCAGTCTGGAGTCAGGAATTTGTGCCCGATATGGCGATAAGCTCGACCCCTATCACATAGTGGGACAGAACATACAACGCGAAATGTGGGTGTCTTGGTGGCGCCTCTGCCTACCCCTTCGGGGATAAAGGCGTGAGTTTATGTATGTATGTAATAAAAAAATGCCGAACTTGTATTTAGGGTCAGAGGCTGTACAGTGTGTAGCAAGATTATTTATATCCAAATATATTTTTTGGAAAAGAATTTTCATTTTATTTAATAAGCTTGTTTCTGTAGAAGCAAACCGAAATACGATTCGAAGACTCACCCAAACATTGAAAATCGACTTTTACGAAGAAGTAGAAGTTTATTTTCCCGTGTGATGCGACGTCGGCCAGCTCATTTCCAAGTCGAAAATACAGTAAAAACAACACTCGCTCACTTTACGTGGAAATGTTTTAGTAAAAAATAACAGGGCCCCTACCACGGGACATTTAAATATATTTGCTGTAGTATATTATTTAGTATCTCGATAGTGACCACCGTCCACAGCATTTAAGGAATCTTCGTCACTTTTTGGGTTCATCCTGTGTGTTGAAACAACCAGGCCAGCATAATTAAATAAATGAATAAATACACCCAACAGTCACATACATAGTCCTGACTACTAAGATCAATTAAGTCTTGTTATAGGTATCAGAAACTACGAGAGACTTTTCGGTCTATGACGGGTATTTCACTGTGTACGGTCGCTATCTTGCCATCAGCTTGAGAATAAACCAAGCAACGCTTCTACGAAAGCTGCATAGTTAACTATCGGGTATAAATTGCGGTCCACGAAGTTAGGTTTACTCGGAACTTGCGTCGTGTTAACACGACATGATCTGGTTATTCTGACGTCATTATGTGGATTACGTCACCGTACAGCATGTTAGAGGTTTGATAGATTGGTGCGGATTTTTTGTATAAGCTCAATAAATGTGGAAATGATCATCTGATGAGAAGTGATCATCGCTGCTTTGACGAACATGTCATTCGCCTGAGTGTAAGCGATACGACTGCTAATGGATAGAAGAAAACCAAACAACACCATGAATTACAAAGCATTGCTTGGCACTCCACTGCGCTCGCGATCCTGAGATATAAGATGTTACGTCCAGTAGTTATGTCTTTATAATCTAGGGAAAAATAGAGGACAATGGCGCACACCTTCAAACCCTGAAGCTTGAAGTTTTTTACATTAACAAAACAAAGTGGCTGCAACGGACGTGATGGCAAATTCATTGAAATCCAAAAGAGTAGCTTTTTTAATCCCTGGGCACGCTTCTGACTTTCCCGAGTTATGTGTGTATTGATAGTCAATCACTACGCACTATACCGGTAAAGGAAAACATCGTGAGGAAACCTGCATACCGTAGCGATTTTGAAAAATTTCTACGCCACCGAGGCAGTCGGCAATTATTTTTATTGGCAAAACTAAATCAATCACCAATAGCTGTTTAAAAATATTCAAGTAAGTGGGGGAAGCAAAATAATAAAAATAGACTTTACAATATAATACAATACCAATAGCAGTAATAGAGTACTCAGTTAAAGTGAAGTTAACTACACAAACTGTAGTGAAGTATCGAGTAGCGTAGTTAACTACGCGACAGTGGTAGGGCGCGGCAGTGGCGACATTCTCCGTGGACGTTCGGTTGCCATGTAGCGTCTGTTAGACACGTTACAATTTAGGGTTGCCGAATATCTTTTTCAAACTTATTATTTTATTTAATAACATTTTATTGACTGTGTTTCGACCTCAAGGACAAGGCAAAGCTAATATACGTAACTTATTTTGAAATAAAATGAAATGAAAATATTTATTGAACCCATAAAATGTCATACATTATTTAGATTCAGTCACTTTTTTCCACTACCACCCGGTTCACAAGGCTGTTTTCGCCAAAGAAGAGCGGGCAAGAAACTCTAGCGTTGCTCTTTTCAAAATAAGTTTACAATACAATAATTATACAGAGGTTGCAGCGCAGTTAAATTCAGAGCAGTTCATAGATAATTTAGAATAATAATTTAATATAAGTTATATATTAATATAAGTTTTAACTTTTATTTAAGCCGACGTGACCAATTAATTTATTACATTTCATTCCATTTCAAAGTCTAACATACCAAAATGTATGGTTATAAATAGAACCACTGGTTCACTGAAAACTGACATCAAGCATCGGCTGTGTTGTGTTTTGTTCGGTGGGTGAGATTTTCGGACGCTTTTTCGGATAGCGAACTAGGCGATTATTTCTTCATTAACAGCTTCCGAGGCGCAATTGGTTACACGCCACCTTTGAAAGTAGAGGCAGCGGGTTCAATCCCCGTACTGAGTCCAATGTTTGCTTGCCACACAATATGTATATTTTATTCGGTTCTGGCAATAATAATAAATAGTAATTGAAAACTATGAAGTGATCATTTAGAAGGCAAATTGCATTCCTAAGAATCAACCGAAAACTGCAGAAACAAACAATTTTAACACAAAGTACAACACTACTAAAATAATTTTGACCAATAAGGCGCACAATACTATAAACCATGAAAGCATTAACAAAAAGCAAATTATGCATGCGTATATCAAGCTGGTAATAATCCGATCTAATCCCGCAATAATTATATTGCATAACAATTATGTTGCTCCGTAAATTATACATAGTAATCTCCGTATGATCTATTATTGAGCCGGTAATATGTATTCACTATGTCACTGAATAAATATATATACAGACCCGGCACTTTGGTAACTTTACTGGTGGTAGGTCTCATATGTGAGAGGCCGCCTGGGTAGGTACCATCGCAATGTCTATTTCTCCCGCCAAACAGCAGTGTAAATGCACTGTTGTGTTCCAGTTTTTTTTTTTTTTATTGCCGTTATAGGCAGACGAGCTAGCGGCCCGCCTGATGGTAAGCGGCTACCGCTGCCCAGAGAACTTCGCAGTGCCAGGGGTCCAGCACAACAAAATCGCTGCCTACCTTAAGGAGAGTACTCTCTTTAAGCCTCTTTTGAAGAAGGACAGGTCATAGCGCTCAGGGAACACCGATGCAGGGAGTTCATTCCAGAGCTTGCACGTACGTGGTAAGAAAGAACGCTGAAAACGTACCGTTCGGGAGCGGTACGCTTCCAGGTGGTAGGAATGAACTCTGCTGCGGTGACGGGTGGTGCGATGGTAGAAGGGCGACGTTGGTACCATCTCAAACAATTCCTCGGAGCACTCCCCATGGAACAGACGATAGAACACACAGAGAGACCTGAAGTCTCTCCGCAGTCCTAACGGTTCCAATTTGTCCGTAAGATTGGGATCATCGACTATTCGACAAGCTCGTCGCTGTAAGGAGTCAAGTGGGTTGAGCTGGTATTTTGGGGCACCTGCCCAGAGGTGAGAGCAGTACTCCACGTGGGGCCGGATTTGTGCTTTGTAGAGCGTCAATCTGTGACCCGACGTGAAGTACCGCTTGGCTCTGTTCAGGATACCCAACTTTCTGCTCGCCAGTTTGGCTTTGTCCTCCAAATGACTCCTAAAGTCGACATTGCTTGATATTTCGACGCCGAGGATCCCAATACTTTCGGATCTTTGGAGAGTAACTCCTTGGAATTGCGGCGCCATGACAAAAGGGTCCTTCTTCGCAGTGAATGCGCAAACTTGTGTCTTCGAGGGGTTAAATTGAACTAAGTT
This sequence comes from Deilephila porcellus, assembly GCA_905220455.2. Classification (NCBI taxonomy): domain Eukaryota; kingdom Metazoa; phylum Arthropoda; class Insecta; order Lepidoptera; family Sphingidae; genus Deilephila; species Deilephila porcellus. The sequence goes on along the minus strand of LR999996.1, from coordinate 7,590,957 downwards.
CAATTCACCCCATTCGGAGACCCGCCCCAGAGATCTCTCGACTTCAGACACAAGTTGAGACCGTCTTTCCTCAATGGAACCTCGAGAGAGACTCTGATGGCCGATGTATCGCGCGTCACACGTACTATCATCCGCATAACAATGCATGCTGTCGGTAGACAACATGTCATTGATATGCAGGATGAAGAGTGTAGGCGATAGCACCGATCCTTGTGGAACACCAGCGTTAATGGTCTTGGTCTCGGAGCAACAGCCGTCCACTACGACTTTTATGCTCCGACCATCCAAAAAGCTGGCGATCCACTTGCAGAGTTCCTCAGGGATACCATACGCAGGTAGCTTCGCTAGAAGGGCGCCATGCCACACTCGATCGAACGCCTTCGCTATATCAAGGCCGACCGCAATCGCCTCACCCCCACTCTCCAAAGCCTCCGCCCAACGGTGCGTGAGGTACACGAGGAGGTCACCAGCTGAACGACCGTGACGGAAACCGTACTGGCGGTCACTAATCAGCTGGCGGTCCTCAAGATACCTCAGGAGCTGAGTGTTTATAACTCGCTCCAAGACCTTGGAGAGTAAGGATGTGACAGCAATCGGCCTGTAGCACAAAGGGTCCGATCGGTCACCCTTTTTGGGTACTGGGTGGACATGGGCGACCTTCCACGAAGCCGGAACCCGGTTGGTTTTGTAGGAAAGACGGTAAAGGCGCGTTAGCACGGGGGTCAACTCAGGGGCGCACGTCTTAAGAACCACTGCGGGGATACAGTCTGGCCCACTCGACTTATGGATGTCGAGAGCCATGAGCTCCCGTCTGACAGCACGCTGGGTGATTTTAATATCAGACAGGAGACTCTCACACCAAGGGATGTTCGGCGGTGTGGCTCCCCCGTCATCCAAAGTCGAGTTCGAGGCAAAGAATTGGGCCAAGAGATCGGCCTTCTCCTTTGCACTATGGGCCAAACTGTTATCAGGTTTACGCAGTGGTGGGAGACTGGATAGGCAGAAATTGCCCTCCACAGCCTTAGCGAGCGACCAAAAAGCACGGCTCCCAGAGGGATATCTTTGGAGCCGCTCGCCAATTCTGCGGATGTGCTCCGCCTTGGCCTTAGCTAAGGCTCTTTTGTTGGATCTAGAGGCGGCATTAAACTTCAGTTTCTCCTCCTTCGAATTTGGATCCCGACGCCTCCTGGCGTCTTGCCACGCCGCGTATGCGGACTGCTTGAGGCGCGCAGCAGCAGCGCAGGCACGATTGTACCACGGCTTGCTGCGACGCCCTGCGGGTATTTTTGAGCTGGGTATGAATGTCTCCATACCCAAGTTAATTGTCTCCGCGACGCAGTTCGCACAGGCGTCAGGATCATCAGAGGAGAAGCAAAGCCGCCTCCATGGGTAGGACGCGAAGAATTCTCGGAGTCCGTCCCAATCTGCTGACGAATACCGCCAAACCGTGCGAGTTCCAGTTATTGAAGAACGACTGGAACTCGCTGCAGGGGCCCACGAACGGACCAGGCAGTGGTCAGAAGATCCCAGTGGAGCATCAACCACTATCCTGTATCCGTTCGGGTGTGTCGTCAGCAGAAGATCCAACATAGAGGGCTCATGGCTCTCAACATCTGGAACACGGGTGGGCTGTGTTACCAGCTGCGAGAGACCATAAGCCAAGGCCATCTCGTAAACAGCCCGACCGGGGAGATCAGTGGTCCTGGATCCCAACCACTCTTTGTGATGAGCGTTGAAATCACCGAGGACCACCACCTCCGCGGATGGGAACTGCTCGAGAATCCGGTCAGTCCCCACTTGGACGCTCTCAAATAATTGAGTTGATCCCGTATCACTGCCGTGGGACCTGTACAGGCATGCGTAGACTCGGGTTTTACCCTTGAATACTACCCGCAGCCATAATAAGGACAGGTCCCGACGCTCGAAGCCCCGAAGGCGGTGACAACAGATATCACCCCTGACGAAGACGCACACCCCGGCTTTACGTAAGAATTGATGTTCCAACACGTAACCGGGGTAATTTAAGTACGATACATCGTCAGGGGTGGATATTTGCGTCTCCGTTAAAAAGAGCAGGGCAGGCCGCGCCGTCTCTAGATGGTGGTGGACGGCGTCGAGGTTGCTGTGTAGACCCCTGACATTGCAGAAGTCCACAGAAAATGTGGATGCATTTCCCGCCGTGGAGAGCCTTCTTTTGTTTTTCCTTCGCATAGTATATATATTTTTTTAAGAGAGTGGGATAGGGATAGGAAAAAGCGTGGTTGACCCAGGACGATACCCGAGAAAGGGAGGATATAGTGCGAGACGGGCATACGGCAATAGGAGGAGCCAGCGAGAAGCACGGAAGGGCCCCCGGTGCCCCCCCGCGTGCAGTCGCCGGGATCCACTCCAGTCTCCCACTCTGGCACGACGACTGCATGACGGGATTTTCGCCGGTTGGCGGGACAGCTTCCCGGGGAGGGAGTTTGATAATAGTGGGCCCCCGGGTTCAGGTCCCCTACTGACCGGCAGGCGGCCGGCGGTGACCGTTCCCACCGGGTCTCCCTGTACTTCACACCAGCGTCCCCCAGCCTAATGCCCACCCCGACACCCAACCACATAAACGAGCATCGCCTGGATCTACCAACACCAGCAGAAGGTTGGGAACGGATGAGGGAACGGCTATCCAGCCCTTCTACCGGAACGCATTTCTACTTAGCGGCAGAAAAAGACCGGACGGTGGTACCAACCCGCTTGGATTTGGCATTGAGTAAAAAATAGAACTCAACCCCAAACCCTACCACCAGTGATGGGGGTGGGGGGGGGGGGACACTAAAGCCGCGGATTGGGAAGTGGAATGCGGCAATGGTGGCTCGAGGGGCCGGGAGTGCGTGCCCGTGCCATTCTGAAAGACAGCCGGACAGGTTGCCAGAAGAATGACCCTCTGACCTCAGTTTGATGGATATTGTAGCCTGAGGTCTCGGGTTCGAATCGTTCGGCAAAGTGGTATTAGATTTTGCTATTCATTATCAGGCTGGAGACAGGAATTTGTGCCAGATATGGCGATAGGCTCGCCCCCTATCTCATCATGGGACGGAACATACAACATACAAGGTGAAATGTGGTGCACCTCTGCCTACCCCTTTTGAGAAAAAGGCGTGAGTACGTAATACGTATGTATGTTTTGTTGTTTTCTTCTAGTAAATAAATATTATTATTAATAGCACATAGGAGACAACCCTACCAATGATGCCCGGAACAAAAATGTACTCTCACGTCCCGTGGAAATACTTATTGGGAGTTCCAGAACAAACGGGAACTGTTCGGCTCTTCACAAATTCACCGATACTTTGACACATCTTGACGTTCTTAGAGCGAAATGTGTCACGTGAATTTCCACAACTGGGAATCGAAGTCCAGTTGGCAAGGATAGTGTTTGTTTCGTGTCAAGTATTGAAGCAGTGGGCGTAAATATAAGTTAAAGTAGTTATACAATTTTATATTTTATAACTAAATAAATAATAACTGCCTCGGTGGCGCAGTTATACTACGGTATGAATGCAAAGCTGAGATCTCGGGTTCGAATCCCGGGTCGGGCAAAGTGATACTGGACTTTTCTATTCATTATCAGTCCGGAGTCAGGAATTTGTGCCCGATATGGCGATAGGCTCGCCCCCTATCACATCGTGGGACGGAACATACAAGGCGAAACGTGGGTGTCTTGGTTGCTACCAGGGGAACATCTGCCTACCCCTTCTGGGAAAAAAGGCGTGAGTACAGATAGTCCTGACCCCACTCTAAGATCGAGTCTTGTGTCGTGGATATCAGGAACTACGAGATACTTTTCGGTCTCACAAACACCCAGACCCGAAACAAACACCTGTTGTTCACACATACATTTTTCTCGGTGCGGAGATCGAACCCGCGGCCTCTCGTTTCACAGCCAGCGTCTATAAAATCATCATTATCAGCGTGGTGGACTATATGGTCTAACCACTCTGCAGTGGACGTATATGGGCTGATACAGTCAATATTAGTCGTTACACATCTCACTGCCGGGTGCATACTACTCGTAAGTGGTATGGTACTGCATATAGCTTTCCTTCTCCGATAATGTGGGTGATAATTATTGCCTGACAGTCGGAGTCACCTTGGATTTTAAAAAAAACGGCGTCCATCGTAGCAGTTACGTTCGGTTCGTTACTAACTAGCCACTACGCACTCGAAACATATTCTGAAGCTGGAATACTTCGTTATCTCAAATCAACGCAAACATAACAAAGGGATGTTATTTTTCTCGTAATACTCGTAATATACCGGTAATAAAAATACAAGGTATAAGTTACTTCTTCTGAATCACAATAAATCCGTGAAACCATGTCTCTGCTAAGACCCAAAACAAACAAAACACTCCCTCAATATTGCTTTATTATGTCTAATTAACACAGAACAATATCGAACTCATATTTGAAAAAATAACAAAGGAAAATAACCGTACAGTCAGAAAATCAATACCCATTGTGATTCCATTTTAATAAGAGAACACGAGCAGGTAAAAATCAAATACAAAATATCGAATGACATGAAACAAAATATCAGAAAAACTATAATTATGCGCTCTCGACGTACTGTACTCCAATTATTTTCACTATAACATCACGATATCTGCGCGGAGAGCCATCCACCACATTTCAATTGACAAAGCAGCGATGTGATACATTGATACACACGGTTATTACGCGACGCGCGACACTCGTGTAACGTGCGACACGATACACTACCGATGTTGTGTATTACTCGCGGGCCGGTGGAGCGACGAGCTGAAGGCTGCTAGTGTATGAGAGCTCAGGAGCGAGTATTGTGAGAGCACGTACAGGGAGCGTGGTGTGTGACGCGCGAGCCGGTGGAGCGACGAGCTGAAGGCTGCTAGTGTATGAGATCTCAGGAGCGAGTGTTGTGAGAGCACGTACAGGGAGCGTGGTGTGTGACGCGCGGGCCGGTGGAGCGACGAGCTGAAGGCTGCTAGTGTATGAGATCTCAGGAGCGAGTGTTGTGAGAGCACGTACAGGGAGCGTGGTGTGTGACGCGCGGGCCGGTGGAGCGACGAGCTGAAGGCTGCTAGTGTATGAGAGCTCAGGAGCGAGTGTTGTAAGAGCACGTACAGGGAGCGTGGTGTGTGACGCGCGGGCCGGTGGAGCGACGAGCTGAAGGCTGCTAGTGTATGAGAGCTCAGGAGCGAGTGTTGTGAGAGCACGTGCAGGGAGCGTGGTATGTCGCGACTGCTGCTAGTGTAGTGTCGTGTTAGTTAGTACGCGTGTATCGGCTCTCCAGTACGACACAGTTTCTCGTTAAAGCGCGTAGCATGCCGGGGGTGACGGGAACACGTGACGCGCGCCAGATAACGAGCCGTCACGTCAGCCGACCGAAGGGTGTTCAACTTCACGCCGTCAGACTAGTTGCTGGTTTGTTTCCCGCCTCATTCCCGCGCACGAGAGGATAAATATCTCATAGTTAGCTTGATTGGATTTGCTGTTTATTTTCCTATTATTTTTATCGAGTTATGAGTGTGTTCAATTCGACGTACCAGGTATTATACCAACATAATTTGGATACAATAACTGATAGCATAAATATGTCTATTTAGTGATGAAATCTTGTCGATTAAAAAAATTGTTAGAAACGAGACTGCTAAAAACTAGATCGAGTATGAAGCCCACAACATACAGCTTAGATTTATTTTTTTGTGTTATAGTCAACTTCCTCTCACATTAACACCAACAGAAAATATTATACCTAACCTACTATATTGCTTACTTGAACTTAGTACATCACAGTCATTATCGTCAAAGAAACATTTCCTTCTACCAACCTACTCTAGCAGAAAAATTCACAAACTTTCCTTACCCCATACATCACACTCAAACTCCGACGGCCGACAAAATATTAATTATATATAGTTTAAGAAAAACGCCGGCGCGCTAGCGCTCGCGGCTTTTTTCCCGTCAAGTGATCGTTAACTTGCCAAGCGACTTCAAATGACGACTTGTTTCTGTGTAGTGGAGGGTGACGGTGAATTGGGGATAGTTTGAGACATTACCCAGGTTTTTGAACTGTCGTATATGAGTAATAGTGTATCAGCCCACAAATGCTCTGTGATGAGTACCGTTCACACTTTTTTTTTATTGTGATGAATGGCGAGACAAGCATGCCATTCGCCTAATGGTAAGCGATTTGACCGCTCATGGACAGTGGCAAAACCAAACAACACCATGAATTACAAAGCAATGACTGGCATTCCACTGCGCTCGCCATCCTGAGACATAAGATGTTAAGTCTCATTATGTCCAGTAGTTGCTCTACAATCGAGAGTTTGATTGAGAGGGATTAGGTTATAATTTATCACGTTGGCCTAGTGAGGGTTAGCGGGCTTCTCATACCATCGAGAATATTGTAAGTTTCCTATAGTTTGTAGGTTTTCTCATGATGTATCTTCACTGTTAAAGAGTACAGTAATTGACTATTAATACGCATATGACTCCAAGTCAGAGGTTTTTCCTGAGATTCGAACTTGGGATCTCCGTATTGGCAGCCTTGTCTTGTTTGTTACTAACAGGCCACCACGCACTTCAATTGATATAACTGTATGAAAAAAAAGATACCCTTTAATATATTGTGAAAAATTTCCATTTACATAATATACCTTGCAATTCATAGTTCAAACATGCTACCACTAAACCAACGCTAGATGACAATTAATAAATAAAATTAATTTACCCCGTATTAGGTCAGGCGTGAAAGTTTTAATCATTGTGATAGAATATCCTATCCGTCTGGATATCAACCATTTTACAAATTGGTTAAGAAGCCGCCATTCTGTCCCAAGTGCATCAGGTTTGTGGCTGATCCTGCATATCCGAATACACTTAGGCCGGCAAAATTGTCTTAACCAGTGAGAGATAGTCATCGTTGAATACTTTACATGGACTGCAATACATTTAACATAAAGTTAGTTTTAGCCACGTTGTGTAAAACTTTGTGTAGTCCGCCAACCCGCACTAGGCCAGCGTGGTGGACTATACGGCCTAACCCCTCTCAATCATACTCTCGATTGTAGAGGAGGCCCGTGCCTGCAGTGGGACGTATAATAGTTGATTCAGTAAAGTAATAAGAATTGTCCGTGTTGTATTCGAACCCATGGTCACCCCACATCTCGGGCTGAGTGCGAGACATCAATCAATAGAGTCGAGACACCGGTACAGACGGCAAAAACTCTTATCACCAGTTATTTTCCACCATACTCCGCTGTTCTAGTTTTTATTACTATTTTCGCTAGTTTGTTCAGACTTCAGAGGAAGACCTTATATGTAGCTTTTCCCGCGGCTTTGTTTGTGTTAATACCGGGTATATCAAGACTGCGACCGAAAACGAAGCCAGGTGATAGTTTTAGTGGTTACAAACACGTTGCAAATAAAAATTTCGCCAAAACAATGACAGATATTTTTTTAGACTTTTTTAAAAATCATCGTGTTTGGGTGGTAAATACCTAGTTTTTGCGAAAATACTAATTTAAACCCTTACGAACCATTGCGTATTTAAAAATAAAGAGGTGTATATCATTATTGAAGTGAAACTTCTTTATCGGGGTTGGAAAATTTTTTGCGTTACGCGCCATCTTTATTTCTAAGTCACATTTTTGCGTTACGCGCCATCTTTATTTATTTAGTAAATTAGTAATACTTAGTAGTAATCCTGTGTATTGTAACTGTATTTAGTACGAATCCCACACTAGTGTATCATCCCACATTTGGACATAATACAGTGTATACCATTAGAACACATTCTGTACCCACTTCAGTAAGCCACACCCCCAACCGTTTCCAAGCCCCACCCAACATTTTAAGTCCCACCCACTTTTTTGTAATTTGATCCTTACCCCCCCTCTGGCCTTCCCCCACCCTAAATCCAAAACAGTGCCCAATAGCCTCCCCACGAAACCTCCCCCCCCCGCTTACCCCCACCCTAAAATTTTTACCTCACCCCCCCTACTCATATCTCCGGCATTATCCATCGTAGACCCACCGACCTTGGGTTCATTGGAACCGGCTCGGTGAGGGCTACAATCCTGCCCCAACAGAATTCCCGAATTCCCCCTCCACAACTTTCCCCACCCAAAAATATTTTAAGGTGCCCAATAGCCTCCCCACGAAACCTAACCCCCCCCCCCCGAACCTAACCTAACCTAAAATTTTTACCTCACCCCCCCTAAACCTATCTCGGCCAATAAACGTCGTGGACCCACCGAGCTTGGTATCCTCGGAACCGTCTCGGTGAGGGCTACAAATTGGCCCCGATAGAAATCCCAAATTCCCTCAAAAATTTCCCCCCTCCTAAACTTAAACTTTATTTAATTTAGCTTTATTTTACCAATTCTGTAAATTTGTGAATAGTAGATCATTTTTCGAAAAATGATGTCATAAAGAAGTTTCACTTCTTACGTGTGTACACTAATACACACACACATTTTTATTTTAGGAAAACGATGTACATACAACGAGTAACAGAATTTAATGTAAAAGCCGAAAGTTGTAGGTTCAGAATCAGCTACTGAATCGATATCAACACTTTTTTCTATAGGTTTATTTTTTTTAAGAATTAATTAAAACTAAGTAAATAACAAACACCCTTTCCTTAAATCCACCGAACAAACGAAATTGAAACGTAACTCAAGAGTATAAGGTCTTTTCTAAATGAACTCATAAACGAATACATTAATAAATCAAATAATAAACGAATATGAACTTTATTTCGACAGTCATAAAGATCCCTTCAAATACGCAAGCAATCTAGCATTTAACAAACGCACACAACGATAGGACTGAATAAACGTAATAAGCTACCAAAATAAATAATTACTATATTCTCTTTTCCGCATATTTAACAACGGTTAGACAGAGCAAGACGCAGCTATTGTTTAATGAAATTTAAATCATCCGATAAACGATGGCGCGCGCGGCGGCATCTTGAAAGGTTTGCGCGGTCGGCGTAGGGTAGTTCCGCGAAAAAGTGTGGCGAACGCTTCACGGTGACGGCGAGCGTCGTTTCCACCTGAGACGCTGTCAGGACCTAATTCCACGTGATTACGCACCACGATTAGAGTTTAGCCAGTGGCTATCTGAGAATTGGATCGGTCGCGGCGGGCCCGTGCAATGGCCTCCTAGGTTACCTGACTTGACGCCTCTTGACTTTTTTTTGTGGGGACGTATTAAATCTCTGGTATACTTCAGTGAAACTACTAGTGTGGAGGAACTTAAAAGTAGGATAGTGGCAGCTTTCCAAAAAGTTAAGTGTGACACTGAAGTTTTAGATAAATTACGTGACCAATTACGCAAACGTGCATTGAGATGTATTGAGCAAGGTGGTGGACATTTAGAACATATTTTAACAAGAAGTCGCCGTATGAGTGCAATATAACATGTAAGTTAATTTTGTTTTTATTTTTTTGTTATTATTCCCAATCTAGTCTTCGTTGTATGCTATTGCGTCATGTAATTTATTAGCAATGCAAAATAAATAACGCCTGTATCTTGCCTGCCTGTATGGACTAGGTTAAACGGAAGTTAAATTAATAGTATCTAAGAACCGATGAATGCAAAAAAGTCTTGTGTTGGCTTCCCCCATTACAATGTAAGTTAAAATATTTCGTTTTGTAGCTCAAATAATAATGATATGCTTATACAGTAAATAAATAATAATTGGTCTACAAAACTACCCGGTAATTAGTTACGTACGTAATTTGTATTTCTTTTATTGCCGGGCCAGTCGCGTAGGTACTCTGTGAATAGGCCTTGTGAACATGTGTGCGTGTCCGCGCGCGTGTGTATTATCACAGTAATAAACAGTTATAGTGCACTCTATTCGTAAGATGACCATCTTGCGCGCCTACATTTGGTATAACTAATTTCATAAGAAATAATATTTGTAATCTTCGGAGTACAATTTCAAATTTCTACTATGATTCTAATAATATTTTTAAGTTGGGGTTTCTGAGGTTGTGAATTATTTCAGTTACACGTGGTATATCACCCCAATTCGACGATAAGTAAAAAATTACAAAAATAAAGCTGTCGATTTTTTTTGCGAAATTTTTACTTGTATTAAATAAATAAATAAATAAATACACCCAACAGTCACATACATAGTCCTGACCCCACACTAAGATCGAGTCTTGTGTCGTGGGTATCAGAAACTACGAGAGACTTTTCGGTCTCACAAACACCCAGACCCGAAACAAATATTTGTGGTTCACACAAACATTTGTCTCGGTGCGGGGATCGAACCCGCGGCCTCTCGTTTCACAGGCGGCGTCCAACCAACTGCGCCACGGAGGCTGTCAATTGGCTGTGTATTGTGTCTGAAGTCACTGATACTACCGCCTGGCTTCGTTTTCGGTCACAGTCTTGATATACCCTGTATATACCGTGGAAATTTAAATTGTCAGTGGAAAAAGTATTAGTGTAAGAACAAAAGAAATTGTGAGTTCTTATATACGTATACACACGTAAGAAATTGTGTACTTCTTTTTAAGACAAGAGTCACTTTTATCAGGATTTTTTTACAATGGCATTTAACTAATTCACCACCATATTACAATTTAAAATCACAAACACACATGTACTCGCAACACACAATTAGTGTTTTTGAAATGTGGAAGAATACACACGTACATATCATTTCAATTATTATGCCTCGATGGTGTAGTTGTACTATGGTACGACTACAAAGCTGAGGTCTCGGGTTCGAATCCCGGGTTGGGCAAAGTGATATTGGGTTTTTGTATAAATCAGCCCGGAGTCAGGAATTTGTGCCCGATATGGCGATAGGCTCGCCCCCATCACATCGTGGGACGGAACATACAAGGCGAAATGTGGCTGTGTCCTGGTGGCGCCTCTGCCTACCCCTTCTGATAAACCCCCTGGGATAAAGGCGTGAGTATATGTATGTTATGTATTTATGATAATTATGTCATGTTTCATAGTAACACGCTTGAGCAGTTTCGTTTCTATTCACCCTTGTGTTTTGATTTACCCCATTTTACGTAATCTAAAACTAGGCGTCAAAATTTCAACCCGCACCTCTCAAAAATGTCCTTAACTAGACAGCTATTAACTCAAGACAAGATAAATACCGGATCATTAAAGCGATTAGGCGGGGCGAAAAAATCGGCCTCCGAGATTGATGACGTCACTTCCCGTGATTATGTTCACTAGCGGAAATTAAAAAGTTGCCGCGCTCGAATCATGATTCCGGTACGAAGTTTTGGGGTCCGGTAATTTTAAAGGATTTTAAAGTTGGAATATGTCTGTTTTATTTGGCATTTCGTTGTGGGTTGAATTATTGAGGTTTTAATTGTGAAATGAAAATGAAAATGAAAATAATTTATTGAATCCATTAAAATGTTCAACATTGTTTAGATTCAGTCATTTTTTGAACTACCACCCGGTTCGGAAAGCGGTTTTCACTAGAGAAGAACGGGCAAGAAACTCTAGTGTTGCTCTTTTCAAAACCAGTTTACAATGTAGTGATTATTACAAAAATTACAAGTTGGTTTAAATCAGAGCAGTTCATTAATAACTTGTTATTATTTGCAAGATATAATATTTTTTACATGTATATTTCTGAGATTTTGTCAACCCACACTAAGCCAGCGTGGTGGACTATATGTCCAACCCCTCTCAATCATACTTTCGATTGTGGAGGAGGCTCGTGCCCTGCAGTGGGACGTATATGGGCTGGTACAGTTCCGAGATTATTATTTGTTTTTAAAGCACTAAGTTTTATATTTCGTTTTCTATATGACAATTGTCAAACCTATTTCCACAGTACGTGACTATATTATATATTTTTTTATTACGGTGAATGGCGAGACGAACATGCCATTCGACTGATGGTGAGCGATACGACCGCTCATGAACAGTAGAAAACTAAACAAAACCATTATAACAAAGCAATGGTTGGCATTCCACAGCGCTTGTCATCCTGAGACATAAGATGTTAAGTCTCATTATGTCCAGTACTCTGGCTGGTTCAAACCGGAACACAACAATGCATTTAAATTGCTGTTTGGCGGGAGAAATAGACATATCGGTGGTACATACCCAGACGGCCTCTCACGTATTTCTAGGCTTTATAACGAAATATCAATCGCCATAATTGAAATTGATATCTTCTCAATGAAATTTGGTGCATTTAAACGAGTTTTATATCAGCATTTGTTTTCTTTTAGTAATTTATAATGTGTTAAATTGATTTTTATTAGGTATTTATTAATTTTAAGTTGTAGTCTCTAGTTAATATGTATGTTTTGTGTCTTTTCTACTGTTCTACTTGTCTAATCAATACTTTATAATGTTATGCATGCCTATAAAATACGTTATGCTGTGTAATGTGTCATTTTTTAATTACTCTTAGTCTAAGTTATTGTATGCGTAATGTAGTTGGTATGCTTATTAAATAAAATAAAAATAAATAAAAAATAATATGAGAGGCCTCTCGCATATAGGCCTCCTCCATGGAACTCCACGTAGACCTGTTGGAAGCGGCCTCCATCCATCGACTTCCTGCGACCTTAACCAGGTCGTCCTTACAATGTTGGTACTAATAATAATTTTATAAGCCAAATAAAGATCTAAAAACACAAACGAGTATAATAGTAGTGCATTAGAATGGAGTACTATTTTCATCCCATAATGAAGTCTGCAGGGTTCTGTATTTCAAGTAGATTATATATTTTTCTTCTGGCTGCTATTACATCTGATACAACTGAAATTCCCTTGATGAAGGACATAGAGCGAGTGCCGTTGGATGTGGTTATTTATATATTTTTATACTAAGAACAGAATCGCTGAGCACACTTCTTAACATTTGATGTGTCAGGGTGGCGAGCGCAGTGGAATGCCAAGCATTGCTTTGTAAGTCATGGTGTTGTTTGCTTTTGCTTCTGTCCATGAGCGGTCATATCGCTTACCATCAGGCGAAAGGCCTGCTCGTCTTTCAATTCACCGCAATAAAAAAACAACATGCTTGCCTAGTGCGGGTTGGCGGATTTAACACCTCAAAGAAATTCAGTATTTAAATCTTTATGGTACGCAGGTTTCTTCATAATATTTCTTCCGCCGTTAGTGTGTTTGGTAATTAACTAACAATACAGGAATGATTCAGGCGTGCCGTGGAACTCCTGCAGACGAGTGTAAGTGCAGTTTAATTATTCACAACAAAACGATTAAATATTACAAGTTAAAAAAATTGACTGCCTCGGTGGCGCTGTTGTACTACGGTATGATTGTAAAGCTGAGGTCTCGGGTTCGAATCCCCGGTTGGGCAAAGTGATGTTGGATTTTAATTTGTGTGATATGGCGATAGGCTCGCTCGCTATCACATCGTGGGACGGAAAAAATAAGGCAAAACGTGGGTGTCCTGGTTGCTACCAAGAGAGCCTCTGCTTACCCCTTCCGGGAAAAATGCATGGGGTTATGAATGTATGCTAAAAAATGCCGCATCCAGCCATCATACATCGCCGTGAGAAACCATTCATTAACTGGGGAACAGTTTAATTCTCGTCAGTAGAAGTTAATGAGACGTCCTAGGACGGAATCGCGGAGTTTTTAATTTTATGCCTTCATTTAGTCAGCGTCGCTGTGTGCCACCTTGGCTACGCTTTAATTGTGGTGTGTGGGTGCTTGCTTATTTTTAAGGGTGTATACTAGTAGTATAATAGATGCTTACACAGGTATGCTGAGCGTATGCACAGCTATTACTAATATAATCCACATTTAGTCAAGTCTATACCATGTATACAGGGTATCTGAAGACCACGACCGAAAACGAAGTCAGGTGGTAATATTAGTGACTTCAAACACAATGCAACTAAAAATCTCTCAAAAAAAAAAAATGTTTTGAAATTTTTTACTGATCGTCGTATTTCGGTGAAAATACATAATTTTATTAAAATAATAATGTACACGTGTTTATTTTTAAAGACGCAATGATACGCAAAGGTTTAAATTACTATTTTCGCAAAAACTAGGTATTTACCATTCAAACACGAAGATGTTTACAAAAATGCAAAAAAACAGTCGTTTTTTTCGGAAATTTTTTAATTGCAATGTGTCTGTAACCACCAAAACTACCACCTGGCTTCGTTTTCGGTCGCAGTCTTGATATATCCGGTATAACTCAACCCTATCACATCGTGGGACGGAACATACAAAGCGAAATGTGGGAGTCCTGGTGGCGCCTCTGCCTACCCCTTCTGAGATAAAGGCGTGACAAGTATGTCTACGTCATAAATTCTCGAGTAAATCATATGAGATTTCCATAAGCGACGTGAAGCGACGGTATTGCCCATGTGTTCCATTTGGTGAATAAGATTGCCGGAGACTCAATGGTTTCTTTTTCTGTCATAATTTTTTTCTCTCTCTTATTTTATGAAGGCATGAACAATCATGATTTGTAGATTTAATGTACTGTAATTATTTACCACCAAATAAGCCGTTTGCTTATTTGGAGGATAGAAAGATGCTGAGGCATCATCAGAAACGAGAATATCCAAGCGTGACCACGTGCTCGTAAACTTCTGTTCTCACCCGAGTCACATTTAAGGATCAATTAAATAAGAAATAGTTTTTTTTTTAATGAATGGCGAGACGAACATCCCATTCACCCGATGGTAAGCGATACGATCGCTCATGCGACAGTGGCAAAACCAAACAACACCTTGAATTACAAAGCAATGCGTGGCATTTTACTGCGCTCGCCATCCTGAGACATAAGATGTTAAGTCTCAATATGTTAGGAGTTACACAAGTTAGTTCAGTATCAACCACGACGCAGATTCATTTAAACTCCAGCAAGTTCTAACATTGGTGACTCCGGCGTAATAGGTACCGTAGCTGACTTTAATATGTTTACTCATGCAATTTAGAGTGTTTTTATATTATCAGATTTGTAGAATGGTTCTGTGTTATTTAGTTTTATCAGCACATACACATGGTAATAACAATATAGAGGCCATGTGCAAACGAAATGTTTTTATGACCTTAGAAAATTGGTAGGAATACGGATCATGTAATATTCTTCTGGTATGGGTGTTTTGAGGCTGAAAATTCTCGCAATTTCTCATACTTAAGTATCTTGGAATACGAGACTATATGACTTTTATTTGTGTTTTTGTTAATAAAAGAAAAACAAACTTCCTTTAGCGAAAATATCCAAACAAAAGGGTCTGTTAAATCTGTCTCCAATTAGCTCAAAGCAAATGCCTTTGCGAAGTCCGGCGTGGGCTAATATTGATCCTGGTCCGTCCGCGTCTTGTTTGTCGTCCACGATACGGAGTAATCCTACTAGATACTGAAACAGATTAAATCTTTCTGGCTAGATATTTGCATCGGATATACGCTGAAATTGTATCGGAAGGGAAACGTTGTTATTTGGCTATTGAATGGCATGAATATAGCATTAATTTATCATTACCAAAACCGACTAGTTTGGTAGCCAGAAAGATTTGTGCTAATTGATAAATACACCCAAAAATGTATACGAAGTTTCACTAAATAATGGAGACATAAATCGGAATGTTGTTATTGAAAGCTTTCATAGAATCTGTTTGCCACTTCGAGAGTTTCATATTATCAAACATCAAATTGCCATCTACAGAAAATCTAAGATTTATTATGTTATTTTTCTATAGACGATCCGTGCGTTGCCGAGCTCTGATGAAGTTAAATATTGTAAAGCGGTCGGAGGTTTTCCAAGTATAACGCAAACAAAGCACTTCAAAGTTCC
Organism: Deilephila porcellus; assembly: GCA_905220455.2. Classification (NCBI taxonomy): domain Eukaryota; kingdom Metazoa; phylum Arthropoda; class Insecta; order Lepidoptera; family Sphingidae; genus Deilephila; species Deilephila porcellus. The sequence continues at coordinate 7,575,138 of LR999996.1, read as the reverse complement.
TTTACTAAGCTTTAATACAAAATCGAACTCGCGGCCGTGTTTTGATACGGTTTCTGTACGTGCTCTACAACACCGTTCCTGACACAATATACACTAGCAGCTCGTCACTCCACTAGTCCGTGCGTCACACACCACGCTCCCTGTACGTGCTCTCACAACACTCGCTCCTGAGCTCTCATACACTAGCAGCCTTCAGCTCGTCGCTCCACCGGCCCGCGCGTCACACACCACGCTCCCTGTACGTGCTCTCACAACACTCGCTCCTGAGCTCTCATACACTAGCGGCCTTCAGCTCGTCGCTCCACCGGCCCGCGCGTCACACACCACGCTCCCTGTACGTGCTCTCACAAAAGTCGCAGCCTTCAGCCCGCCCACGCTTTACCCGTAGCCTCCCTGATGATGCCCCTGACGTCTCATTTTCCATTATAAAGCAGATCCTAATTACGGTCCGTTCCAACGTTTTATTCTAATTTTAATCTTATACTTGGGTCAAACAAAGTCACATTTAAAAATTCATTACCGTCAAGATAAAGTTGTTCCGGCGTCGGGGTACCGCATTACAGAAAATATTCAGGAAACATTTCAAAGACTTGTGGGGGGTAATTAATTTATTAAGTTTGATCACAGCTCGTGAGTACGGTGGGTTTGTTTTTATACTTGCTTTACAACGTTACTACAATGCATCTGACAGTATGTAAAGTAGTTTAGATAGAGCATCCACCGATACAAGATGGCTACTTCTCGTCGGAACACATATTTATGCTATCTGTATCAGCCCATATACGTCCCACTGCAGGGCACGGGTCTCCTCTGAAATCAAGCGTCCGATTGACAGGCGTTGGCTGTATAGTCCACCACGCTAGCATAGTGAGCGTTGGCGGACTTTACATACCATAAAAATTATGCTAGTTTTATTATATTTGAATATACACAGAACTGATCCACAACACGACACAATGGGGTATTTTACTATAAGAAAGAAAAAATCTAAAAACTATAAATGTATATAGTAGAGCATTAAGCAATAAGTATATGTTAATTTCAGTTTTTATTTCCAAGGAATAAATTTTATAATTCGTTTTGAAAATTTCAATTTTTTTATCTGTCCTAAAAAGATGTGAAACGGCTGCCACCATGATGGATAATGATTCTACGTCATTCCGTAAGTAGAATACCCCCTCCGGTGTCCAAGAGCTCATACAAACACAGTTTGTTTACTGGTTGAGTGACGTATCATTTTAAAGGAACATGGCGCCTAGCGTTTTCACATATTTGCGCGTGTGAGATGTTGATGATTTAAAAATATACATTAATTACTTATCTGAGTACATTTTATGGAATGTGTAAACATCAATTTAATTTATAAACAAATACAATAAAATATAAATTGATGTGGGTAGTCAGAAGTGGGGCAGAGTGGGGTTGTTCCCGATTTGGTATAAATAGACCAGCATTGCTTGAAGTGGGACAGTGTTGTTCGAGTCGTGGAGCAGGACATTACTCTGCCCCCTGTCAGTGTAAATGTGGCTCTGAGTACCATTAACAAGATAAGTATAATTGTTGGTTTATATTGCTTTAGTAATTATATTTGTTTTACTAATTTTAATAGTTAATATAGTGAATTAATGATTATAATGTTATTATAAGAATATCAATTAAAGTATAGCAGTGTTTGAATATATTTGTGTTTATGAAAGATATATAATAAATTATATTGGAATAAAGAATAAATATGTATTGTTATTATATTTTATTTTTATTTTGTGTTATACAACTCTAACACGCGCATAAATTTAAAATTTAAATTTTAAATGGATTTTTATTGGACTTGCCGAGCGAATAAAAATTTGATATTTTTTTAAATAGTTTGTCTTAATCTTAGGAACAACTTAAAAGACTTTTTGAAAATGGGTAGAATACCCCATTGGGTGGAATACTATGTCGGGTACTTAACCACTACATACGTTGCCATTCGGACTAATACATACACCGGCAATCACCATTCAGATTTAGCCACGATAAACTCACAAATAAACAATACACATCACAACCAAACCATATATTAACTCACGTCTATTTCCCAGAAAAGGCAGACAGAGGTGCAACCAGAACACCCACGTTTCGCCTTGTATTTTCCATCCCACAATGTGATTGGGGGCGAGCCTATCGCCATATCGGGCACACATTCCTGACGCCAGGCTGATAATGAATAGAAAAATCCAATATCACTGCCCGACCCTGGATTCGAACCCGAAACCTCAGCGTAGCAATCATAACTGCGCCTCAACAAATAATCTTCCATTAAACCTCTATAATAAAAAAAATATTCTGATACAAATTACCCAAGCAATAGAACAAGCCAGGATTACTTGAGTTTCTAAATCTAATTTTGTCCGGAACCGTGGTATTTAATTACATCATCCACTCCCGATATGGCTGCGGTAAGGCTTGTTAATTCGTGTTTTATGTAATGTACTTTGGGAGGGGAAGTGGGGGGTATTTGAGTGTAATTTAATAGATCTAGGTTTTCCACGCGGCTTTGTTCCACTGATTAATGTTCTTTTATAGAAAAATGAGGATATGTTTCGTCTATTCGTAAGATTTATAAAAATAATTAGCCTTTATTGTGCTAACTGTTTACATACCAGATAAATAGGATTATGTAAGATTTATAGGAGTAAAACATATCTCACTTTCAATGACTTCCATCTACTCTCATAGCTCCTTACCCTTTTTTTATTTGACTGTGGATCCTACGTGTTATGGGTGCAAATGATCAGGTTTTTGATTTGTAAGACAATATTTATAATATGTATTAAAAGGGTTCGTATGAGTACCATTAGCGCCACTCAAAGTTCGCTGTATTTATCTCCATGCTACTATACAGGGTATATCAAGACTGCGACCGAAAACGAAGCCAGGTGGTAGTATTAGTGACTTCAGTCACAATGCAACTAAGAATTTCGCAAAACAAATGGTGATTTTTTTTTTGAATTTTTTTACTAATCGTCGTATTTGGGTGATAAATACATAGTATTCCTAAAATAATGATGTACACCTTTTTAGTTTTAAAGTCGCAATGGTACGTAAGGGTTTAAATTCCTTTTTTCGCAAAAACTAGATATTTAGCACTCAAAGACGACGATTTTCAAAAAAGTTGCCAGAAAATATCTGTCGTTGTTTTTTTTTGCGAAATTTTTATTTGCGTTATGTTTGTAACCACTAATACTACCACCTGGCTTTGTTTTCGGTCGCAGTCTTGATATACCCGGTATTATATGGTAGCTTATCGCTATGCCAGAGCATAACATCCCGCAGCGTGTTATTCATATAACGTTTATAAGCTAACCCGGTGGTAGGTCTCTTTTATCTGAGAGGCCGTCTAGGTAGGTAAACCACAATGTCTATTTCTCCCGCCAAACAGCAGTGTAAATGCACTGTTGTGTTCCGGTTTGTAGGACATTGTAGCCAGAGTAACTACTGGACATAATGACACTTAACATCGTAATGCTTGATTACTTTGTAATTCTCGGTGTTTCGAATGCCTCTTTAGCGTAGTTGTATTACGGTACGGTTACAAAGCTGAGGTCTCGGGTTCAAGTTCCGGGTCGGGCAAAGTGGTATTGGATTTTTCTATTCATTATCAGTCCAAAGTCAGGAATTTGTGCCCGATATGGCGATAGGCTCGCCCCCTTTCACATCGTGGGACGGAACATACAAGGCGAAATGTGGGTGTCCTGGTGGCGCCTCTGCCTACCCCTTCGGGGATAAAGGCGTGAGATTATGTATGTATGTACGTATGTGCTTTGTAATTCATGGTGTTGTTTGGTTTTGTTACTGTTCATGAACGGTCGTATCCCTTACCATAAGGTGAATGGCATGGCATGGGCCATTCATCCCAATAAAAATAATAAAAAAAACTAAAAATCAAACCCAACGCTTCACAATCCACAGCCCTTCACTAAACCAACAAGACCCTAAATATAAAAAAACATGCTATTCCCATTAAGCTGTTCCCCAACACCGTGAGATCTTGTAATCCGCGAAGGGAATGAGTGGGCATCAAGAAAAATGTAAAATCAGGAACCTTGAGTATAAAAACAAAGTATAACGCTAATACCTTTACTCGTGTTTTTCTTTTCCTTCAGACCAGGGATTTTTAAATTGACTGTAATGGATCCTTCTTGTATTTTGAAATGAGTGAAGTCTCGCGAGTATTTCATGTACTGCCTACCTCTTTGGGTAGAAAGGAATGATATTAAATAAAATGTGTTTAATATATGTTCGTTAAGTATTGTTAGGCATTTCATTCATAGGCAGATAATTATTCAAGAATTACAAGAATTCGGCATTTTTCCAGACGTTAGACAACCATCATTTAATTAATGTTTGTTCTAAATAAAAATATTTGTCTGCGCTCTCCAGTAGACTTGAAACGGGGCTGTTCGAGGTCAAGGACAATTTTAAGGTCAACCTCAAGGTCACTGTGACGGTCACGGCCATTTTCGAGGTGAAGTATAGAAATATATTACAAAAATGAGTTCTCAAAACCCAGATGTTTCTCTAATTTATATTGTAGTATCCATCAAATAAATCAATAACTCTCATTTCTATCGCGTTCGATCCCCGCACCGAGACAAATGTTTGTGTGAACCACAGGTATTTGTTTCGGGTCTGGGTGTTTGTGAGACCGAAAAGAGTCTCGTAGTTCCTGATACCCACGACACAAGACTCGATCTTAGTGTGGGGTCAGGACTATGTATGTGACTGTTGGGTGTATTTATTTATTTATTATTTATTTGTCTAATGGCGACGTGTTTGGGATGAGATTTTCAACGGCAAGGTCAAGAGTAATGTCAAGGGCACATTCAAGTTCATGGCCAAGGATAGAACAACTACAAAAATTGTTCAATGCAAAGCCAGTTCAATAGTGGCGGAGTCTTCAATCGATTCCCCGATAGAACACTCTCTCTTTGTGTTTTGGTTTGTAAAAAACTCGTTTGACTTTTGGTCTGGAGTTTGGGCCAAGCATGACGATAAGTTCGTATCCCATCACATCTTGGGATGGAAGTAAGCTTAGCGATATGTGGTTTCCTTCATGCATCCCTTCTCGAATATTTGCGTCTTTAGACGTGTGTATTACTATTCCATTAATAAGTATTTACTGGTTGTAGGTCTCTCATATGTGTGTCTCGCAATGTCTATTTCTCCCGACCAACAGCAGTGTAAATGCACTGTTGTGTTCCGGTTTGAAAGACATTTTAGACAGACTAACTACTGGACTTAAACTTAACAGCAGTGGAATGACAAGCATTGCTTTGTAATTCATGGTGTTGTTTGATTTGATATTGGTCATGAGCAGTCGTATCGCTTAACATCAGGCGAATGGCATGCACACCATTCAATAAAAATAAAGTATGAAAAAATGTTGTGGGTCTTGAAGATAAATTATACTTACACATCGGCGAAAATAACAAAATATCGATAAGACGTATCTTACGTTTATTTAACAAACACAAAGCATTAATTGAGCGAAGCATAAACAAAATACAGAATTTTTAACTTATACATTTGTCACCGCGGCCGCAGACAAAAGTTTAAAGCGGTCTGACAATAGTTCGCGTTACGCTTTTTAACGTACATTCATCATAACTGGCGACAACTCAGCGCTTTGCGGTTTTTTGCCCCTTTTAGGTGTAGTGTTGTTATTTCGAAATATTCGGAAGTTGGAGAATTTTGGTGGAGATAAGTTGTACACAGATTTTTTAAAATGTATACAGGGTATATCAAGACCGCCACCGAAAACGAAGCCAGGTGGTAGTTTTAGCGGTTACAGACACAATGCAACTAAAAATTTTGCAAAATCAGCGACGGATTTATTTTTACAATTTTTGAAAAATCGTCGTGTTTGAGAGGTAAATACCTAGATTTTGCAGAAATAGTAATTTAAACCCTTACGTACCATTGCGTGTTTTAAAAAAAAGCGATGTATGTCATTATTTTAGAAAAACTATGTATTTATCACTCAAATACGACGATATGTAAAAATAACAAAAAAAAAAATTACGTTTTTTTTGTGAAATTTTTACTTGCTTTGTGTTTGATATCACTAATACTACCACCTGGCTTCGTTTTCGGTCGCGGTCTTGATATACCCTGTATACATAAACTCACGTCTTTTTCGCCTTGTGGGTTTTGTCCCATGATGTGATAGGGGGCGAGCCTATCGTCATATCGGGCACAGAGTCCTGACTTTAGGCTAATAACGAGTAGCAAAATCTAACATCACTTTGCTTGATCCGCGATTCGAACCCAAGACCTCAGCGTCGTATTTGTACCGTAGTCCAACTGCGCCACGGAGGCAATGTTTTTTTATAACCATCGCAGGCAGACGAGCATCTGGCCCGCCTGTAGGGATGGATTTTACATTCATATTCTCCTTTATAACATAAAGCCATGACATAATACTTTTTGATCAACCATGACTATAAGTTAAACAATTTATAGTGTCTTCTCAATGACCCAAGCTGACATAATACATATTTCCTTTATCTTGTAATAACTTTGTAATACTAAAACATGGGGCAATTTTTCCGAAAGTTAGGTAATTATAACGTATTGCCTTCATAAAAGGAATATAGTCCTTGAAACGACACTTAAATCTAGACTGAAAACTTGAGTTTCAGCTCGATCGATCAAGAATATGGTTTCTGGCGAGTTCAGACAACAAACTTTCAAGACACGATGTTTTATGAATATTGTACAATGATGTAAGTTGAATATTTCATTTTTAGAACATTTTGTTCTTCTTTAAGTTGAAGCCAGTATCACCTATCAATTCTTTTTAACACGTTTTTATTAGCTACGCCTGTATGAATGTATGTTTGTAAAGGAAACTTTGAAGTCCATTTTAAGCACTTCAAAACGTCGGATTGATTTGACTTCACAAAGCGTGGGGTGCTTACAAATATAACTTATACTTTCCCTAACTTTTTAACCATAAAATTAATGTATTTCATCCATCTATCCATTTTTTAATCTTAAACTCATTATCAATAATTAGTTTTCTTTTTAAGTTGGGTCTTTCACAAGTCTTCCCCTGTTCATTTTATTGATAATTCTTGAGAAAAAAATATTTAGATATTGTTTTTAAAGAATAAGACTAACGCTTTTTCAAATTGCATCATAATGGCCTCAACAATTTTATAATTCTAATACGAATCCAAGCATGCTTGGAGCAACATTCACATTAACAATAGTTTTTGATTTCATAAAAATATCTAAAACTCTCCATAAACGTATTTATACAATTTTAAACTAACACCAATATAATTAGTCTTCCAACAATTTAAAATAACATCTGCAGCACTAGTGGTTTTTGCTCTGGTCGGCGGATTGTAAATCTTTAATTAACATTTTCACAAAAGAACTTCATGTTAAAAACATTATTTATTAAGGTACGAACAGAAAACTTGGCTCTTTCCCTTTATTTTTATTGTTGTTTAGTTTTAGTACGTGGACATAAACTGAGACAGTGGTTGCGGATTCAAATCCCTGGGCATACCTTCGGAAATATGTGTGTACTGTGAGTCAATTACCACGCACTTAAACGTTGAAGAAAAACGCGGAATCCTGCTTAATATAAAAATTTGTGGACTATGGCCTATGCCTTCTCAAGCGAACTCTTGATTGTAAGGAAGTTCCGTGCCCTGCATTAACCATAAAAGCTATGCAGTTAATTTAAAAACGTAGATGAATAAAACCCTCAGTTTTAGAAAAACTACAGCCATTTGCAAAATAAAATGTATTCGGAATTAAATTATAATACACAAGTGTATTCAACAACCCTTCAAAAGGAGGGTAGTAGATAATAATCACCGTATAAACGGCACTACACATGTATATATATACACAAGCGGAATGTTTCAAAGTATTCCCCGGTAAATTTTACCCTGCACTGCGTATGTTGAAGAAATACGTGGAGTCGAATTGTTTTGTGAATATTTTATGAGTTTTCTTTATCATGTGAGTTAAGTGTAATTTTCCACCTTATTCTATATTTATATGGGGTGATATTATGTTGCACGATATAGAAAGATTTTTTATTTACTTTTGTCGTTAAAGGGTAATAATTCGTTTAAATTGGGCAGTTACCTCTGCTTTTATATGGTAGAGTTATATTGTAAAGTAATGAATAACAATAACATTTTATAATATAGTGATTTTTAATATAATTGCGTTTTAGTCAGTCCGTGAGCCTCGAGGGTAAATAAATAAATAAATACACCCAACAGTCACATAAATAGTCCTGACCCCACACTAAGATCGAGTCTTGTGTCGTGGGTATCAGGAACTACGAGAGACTTTTCGGTCTCACATACACCCAGACCCGAAACAAATACTTGTGGTTCTCACAAATATTTGTCTCGGTGCGGGGATCGAACCCGCGGCCTCTCGTTTCACAGGCGGCGTCTAACCAACTGCGCCACGGAGGGTTTTGGTATATTTTGTCTTTCTCCGTTCATTTTCAAGCTCGCATAATTGAAGGCCAACGATGTACTTTCGATAGTCATCATTCGTGTAGATCTATTAATTAGTGTTGGTAACTAGGACATAAAGAGGAAATAATAATAAAATTATATTAATCGACGTCTCAACTACTATGTTGTTCTTGTTCATTACACACATCGTAATAAGAGAAAACGTTAATATTAGAGACTGAATATTCCGCCATTTATGTGCTCGCATCAGTCAGTGCGACCTCCGAAAGCTTTATTGCGCCACTGGGAATACCACACGTTAGGGAGAAGCCATCTTTGTGCACAAGAGAGCGATAGGCGAGTGTTGCGAGACCACGAATAAGGAGCGTGGTGTGTGACGCGCGGGCCGGTGGAGCGACGAGCTGAAGGCTGCTAGTGTATGAGAGCTCAGGAGCGAGTGTTGTGAGAGCACGTACAGGGAGCGTGGTGTGTGACGCGCGGGCCGGTGGAGCGACGAGCTGAAGGCTGCTAGTGTATGAGAGCTCAGGAGCGAGTGTTGTGAGAGCACATACAGGGAGCGTGGTGTGTGACGCGCGGGCCGGTGGAGCGACGAGCTGAAGGCTGCTAGTGTATGAGAGCTCAGGAGCGAGTGTTGTGAGAGCACGTACAGGGAGCGTGGTGTGTGACGCGCGGGCCGGTGGAGCGACGAGCTGAAGGCTGCTAGTGTATGAGAGCTCAGGAGCGAGTGTTGTGAGAGCACGTACAGGGAGCGTGGTGTGTGACGCGCGGGCCGGTGGAGCGACGAGCTGAAGGCTGCTAGTGTATGAGAGCTCAGGAGCGAGTGTTGTGAGAGCACGTACAGGGAGCGTGGTGTGTGACGCGCGGGCCGGTGGAGCGACGAGCTGAAGGCTGCTGAATTAATTATAATTAATAGTGATGAGTTCAGAAACAAAGTACAGTAGTAATACAAAAGAAAAAAGCAGATGAATATTAACGAAATAAATTAATTTCATGAGAGACAAAGGTCCGAGAGCGACAATTGCGCTTTTCAAGGTGGAACTAAGAGAATTAATTTGCCCTAGAAACAGTCAGTTAGAACGTCGGGACGGTTTCATGCATCCTGTTGTAAATGAACAATTTCAGCTTATATTACTTAGTTTATGAATTGATATATTTTGAAATTAATATGAATTATTATTGGAGTGTATAAATAAATAAATAAATAAAATAAATAAATACACCCAACAGTCACATACATAGTCCTGACCCCACACTAAGAACGAGTCTTGTGTCGTGGGCATCAGAAGCTACGAGAGACGTTTCGGTCTCACAAACACCCAGCCCCTAAACAAATACCTGTGGATCACACAAATATTTGTTTCGGTGCGGGGATCGAACCCGCGGCCTCTCGTTTCACGTTTCGTATGTGTGATGGTTAGTGATCTCCGCCGCCCATGAACATTGGCAACACCATAGGGTATGGAGATGCGTTGCCGGCCTTTAAGGTTGGAATTCGTTCGTTTTGTGAAGGTCGCTAAATCGTATTTGTCCAGAAATCCAGTTGGCAATTTGTTCACAGATTTGTACTGCATGGAAGAAAGTGATGTGCCAGTAATCAGTATAATATAGATGGAGTTCTTTTTATCACTTTTTCGAGGACACGTATATAGCAATATTAAGTAAAGTACCCCGAGAAAATAAAGCGTGCACGGTGCATGACACAAATATCTCTCCGATCGACGAAACATCAATTAAATGGAAATTCGCATTTAATTACACCGCCCCGACGGAACTCGTTTTAAAATATCATTTTAATTGTCACGTTTCACGTAATTTCACTACTGTATGAAAACGTTGGACATTGGACGCCTCGTAAATACACGGCGTTATTAATTAAATTTGTAATTGAATAATACGTGATTGTGTAATGGATTTTTGGAGTTTAAACAAACAAATATGTCAAACATGTCTGATAGTAATTGTTTTGGTGTCAAATACTATGAGGGTTTTCGGTCTCACGAAACCTTGAGACAAATTATACTGGGTATATCAAGATTGCGACCGAAAACGAAGCCAGGTATTTTGTATCATTACAGACTTATTGATACAAAAAATTCACATTTTTTTGTATTTTTTTAAAAATCACTGTGTTTGTGTGCTAAATACCTAATTTCGGCGAAAAAAGTAATTTAAACCCTTACGTACCGTTGCGTCTTTAAAAATAAAAAGGGTTACAACATTATTTTAGGAAAACTATCTTTTTATCATCCAAATACAACGTTAAGTAAAAAAATTCAAATATTTTTACATTTATATTCCATAGGGGAAGCAGAGACTATATACCTTCACTTTGTTCGACCCAAACATGCCACTTATCCTTAATTATTTCATCAATCTGCTATGAGAAGAATTTCTTATTTTTCTCTTCTCTCTCTCTTCTCTTCTCAGCCATAAGAAGTCCATTGCTAAACATAGGCCTCCCACTAGGGTTTCCACATTGACCTGTTGGAAGCGGTCTGCATCCAGCGACTTCCTAGAACCTTAACCAGGTCGTACGTCCACCTTGTAGGCGTCCGACACTGCGCTTTATTTTCTTATTTTTAACACGCTTTTATTGGCTTTGCCTGTTTATACATATCACAGAGTACACATGTAACGGATTTATATATGTATTCATTTGGTGGATGTATGTTTATATATTTCAATTTATGTTCAAATCTGAAATGTAACTGTAACATACAACTGTTTTTTGTCCCAAATAAATAAAATAAAATAAATAAATAATTATAAAAAAACTCTCTCCATCGAACTCTCCATCGCAAATGGGGCCCGTGCCCTATAGTTTTTTATTATTGCGCTGAATGGCGAGACGAGCATGCCATTCGCCTAATGGTAGCAAAACTAAGCTTTATCATAAGAACCACTGTCAATAAATTGCAATTATTGTTAAGAAATCAACAAGGGTTATGTCTGCGTGATCTATAAGTATTTCGTTGAGGTCTGGATGTTTACAAGAGCAACAAGCATTATGTAGTTTCTGATACAAGACACAATAATTGTTTATAAACTGCGGTCAGGGCTACATACATTTTTTTATTGTAATGTATGGCAAGACGAGCATGCCATTCGTCTGATAAGCGATACGACCGCTCATGTACTGTAGCAAAACCAAACAACACCACGAAATAAAAAGCAATGCTTGGCATTCCACTGCACTATTCTGAGGCTTAAGACATAGTGGGACATTTATGTGCTGTGACAGGTAAAAATGAAATATACTTCTGCTTGTAACATCGCGCATAAGTCGGTCCATTTGAAAGCTCATCTTGTGAGCGAGAAAATATCATTAGCAATAGAAGCAGAGCGTAAAAGAGGCTTTCATATAATTTCTTGGCTCATATTTTATGATATCCTTGTATCAAAGCGTGATGATTCAATCATCGGTATGTTTTGGTATATGTATACCGGGTATATCAAGACTGCGACCGAAAACGAATCCGGGTGGTAGTTTTAGTGGTTGCAGACACAATGCAAATAAAAATTATGCAAAATAAGCGCCAGTTTTTTTTATTGCAATTTTTAAAAAATCATTGTGTTCGGGTAGTGAATACCTAGTTATTGCGAAAATAGTAATTTAAACTCTTATGTACCATTGCGTCTTAAAAAAATAAAAAGTTGTACATCATTATTTTAGGAAAACTATGTACCTATCTATCATCCAAATACGACGAAGGGTAAAAAAATTTTTTACACAAAAAAATTTTAGTACAAAAGGGTAGAAACGAAATTTTTAGTTGCGTTGTGTCTGAAGACACTAATACTACCACCTGGCCTCGTTTTCGGTCGCAGTCTTGATATACCCTGTATATGTAAGGTTATCCTTTTATGTCTATATGGGTAGGTAGAGATATTACTAATGCGACCCAGAATTAACAGAAGTTATTTTTTAAAACTTTAAACGTTAGGCATAGTGCATCGCTTTATAATTTTATTTTTTGTAAAATCGTTTTGTTTATCTACTGGCCCTTGTAGGTTCGATTTCCAGTTGATGAAATCCAAAGTATGAGACTGAGGTCAGACTGAGGTCAGATTTAGCATATTTTAATACACAAAATTGCCAAATACTAAATAGAATGTCGGTATTAAACTTCTTACTCTTTATTGCTGTTGATAATAACTGTTTAATATATATATATGTTACATGAACAAGAGTAACAGTGTAGTAATGAAGTACCGAGTATATTAATTAAAATAGTTTAGTAGTTTAATATATTTTTACACAATGACGTTGTTGTTACAACAAACTGTGTTTACAGGTTTGCGAATTCGATTATTTACTGGCACGTCGAATTTGTACACCAAATAATTCTTAACAACTAAACGAATATTTAACATAAAAGTACAAATAGCGGTTGTACGCTCGAGGCAATCTCCTACCAGGACGAACATAAGAAAAAGTAAAAAAGAGATCGATATTTTGTATGCTAAAAAACATTTGCCGTTCAATCGTCTTTACATCGTTAAAATACGCAAGCTGTCTTCAGTTACTACTCAAAAATTATTCATATTCATGTCCATTATTCATATGCCTTTTGTTAATTTTTCCATTTGACACATCTATGCCGTCCTACTTACAACCAAATATGGTTCGATAATGCAATATACTCGTATAAACTATTATGTACATGGGTAAATCAACTATTAAGTGCACAGGTTATGATTTTGCCATATTTTTTCAAGTATTGATTTTTTAAATATTTAATAGTGTCAGAAGTTAGAATATATATTCTACTTTACGAATCTGCATACAGCAGAGCACTTTTCTTTCAGAATTGGCTATTTTTAGCTTGTAAGCGCACTGAAGTCTTATAAAATCAGTCACCTGGACAACTAGTTCAATATTTTTTTAGTGTGAATATTTTTTTATCTGTAATTTAACACTGTAAATATAAATCAAGTCGGGTGTATATCTAAATTTCAAAGTAGTCAATTTGAGATATTACGCATAGTACTCCTAATATTTTAAGAAATAGTGTCTCTTGGACAACCATCAATTTTGTATGACGTTAAAAGTTTAATTTACATAGTATTAAACCAGAAAATATTAAATATATATATATATATATATTTATGTTGCTTTTATACTTAGCTACCCGTCAATATATGAAATTTACATAATAAAATGTTTAAAATAAAACTATTTGAGATTTGATTCCATTTTTATATGGGGACATCATAGTTGTCCGATGGACTTTTGGTTGTCCATAGGAAAATTGGGTTTGATATAAACTCATTTGCAAAAAAAACGGGCACCTAAGCAATGAACCATTTCAAATGTTACTATTGGTTTGTTTGATAATTATAGGTAGTTTTACTTTCACAATTTTGTAAATTAATAAGCAAATAATCGTTTTCGTTAGTATTATCACAAAATTTTGATAAAATGTATGGGTTTTAATGCTAAGTTCACTAGTAGTGTATGCTCGCTAGTAGTGCATATGCTCGTGAAGTAAAAGCTTAAAAAAGATTTTTGTTTGTTTTTTCTTTAATAAAGTAAAAGCAGATAAATGTTTAGTATCGAGTGTGACCCCCTCTAGATGAAATCACAGTTTGAATTTGTCTGGGTATGCTAGCGAGGATATCCCGGATACTTGCTTGCGGAATACGTTCCCACTCCGCGGTAATCACATTCTTCAGCTCTCTGATGGTCTACGGAGCCGGTTGTACTGATCTCACGCGCCGTTTCAGAACGTCCCAGACATGCTCTATAGGATTGAGGTCGGGACTTCGAGCTGGCCAATCCAAACGACGAATGCCGACCTCTTGCACATACGCTTCCACATCGCCAGACCGGTGGGCGCGAGCGTTGTCGTCCATAAAAATTGAGTCTTCGCCTAAAGCGGCCAATGCGGGTTGTGCATGAGGAATTAGAACTTCCGTTATGTATCGATGTCCAGTCAGTGAGCCGTTTTCAATGAAGACTAACTCTGTACGATCCATTGAATTTATTCCTGCCCAAAACATAACAGAGCCCCCACCATAAGGTGTGATTTCTTCAAAACAAGCCTCTGCAAAGCGTTCTCCTCGTCTTCGTAGCACTCGCCGACGTCAATCTTCACCGAACAGAGATATCCTGGCTTCATCGGAGAACAATACCCTATTCCAGCTTCTTGAGTCCATGACTCACAATTTCGAGCAAACCTAAGCCTGGCAACTCTGTGCTCACGGAGTAACGTAGGGCCGCGGGCCGGGCGATGACTGCGTATATTGGCCGCGACAAGCCTCCTCCTGACCGTCCATAGACTAATATGCACATTTCTTACTTCTTCGAGGTTGTTCTTAAGGTACACATACGAAGACTTGCGATTTCTCAATGCGCGACTCACAAGAAACCGATCATCCCGTGTTGGGTACATGGTTTTGTATTTGTCCTAAGGACAACTTTTAAAGTCCCACGGACAACTGATTTAGTTGTCCAAAAGACTGGTTGTCCGAGTGACATTTTTTAAATTATGTGTCTTTTCATAAAGAGTATTTGTTTACTGTGCTTGATTACATTGTTAACATAAAGTGCAGAACTAAAGTGAACTGATCAATAGCAATTGATTAATGTAACTAATCTACTTACTCAATTTTCGCGCCGGTCCAGGGGACAAACAATAAACACACCCACTCCGCGTCACGATGTTCGGCCGCCTGCCGCCTTCGCTGACGTTAATTCAACATTGCGGCTTGAACTATTGTTTACTAGACAGACTTACTTGTTATCTCAGATAACTACAGGGCCATCTCCGTTTTGGATTTGTAATCAAAGACTAGTTGTCCGAATGACTCAGTACAATGCACTAACTTTGTGGGACAAGAACAATTCACAAAAAAATAGATAAAATAAAAACATTTCTTTTTTTATAAAATGTTTTCCTAAAAATAAAAACCATAAATATCTGTTCTATGATTTTATATTCACTGCGTCTGAGGATTTATTTCGGTGTAGATGAGTTTCTAGTTTAGAAGTGGTGAAGGGGACACAGAATTTGACATAAAAATTACCCAAATGTCCCCCGGACCACTCTCAAATGAAGGTGACACAATAATAAAAAATATATTTTTGCCTTAAATACATTGATTTAAGTGTGTATTCATTGATTATGTATTATAAAGAAAATACGTTTTGGTATTATTTATATTAATACAAATCTGGGACCTGGTACGGTTGTCCAAAGCAAGAAAAAGTTGATTTACCCACATATAACAGTTTTCTGATACCACAACAAAAAGGGTTTTGATATTTAAAACGCGACGTCTCCGTCCCGAATATCCTCCCGTATGTTTTCAAACATCAGACAGGCAACGACCGTACACAGGCTTTGTCTAAAGACTTTCAGATATTCCTGAGGTATGGAACGATTCGTTCTGTCTAGATTGCGCCTGTATAAATATGTGACTCGCATATCGCTTAAACTTTTATATAAATATTTTTGTTTGTGATTTTACAAATATGAGATTACTAGGTAAAGGTACGGTAAAGAGAGCTTATAGAAAGCAAACGAACTGTTGGTCTCGTCATTCTTGCTTTACATACATACATAAACTCACGCCTTTGTCCCAGAAGGGGTAGGCAGAGGCGCCACCAGGACACCCACATTTCGCCTTGTATGTTCCGTCCCATGATGTGATAGAGGGCGAGCTTATTGTCATATTTGGCACAAATTCCTGACTCCGGGCTGATAATGAATAGAAAAGTCCAATATCACTTTGCCCGACCAGGGATTCGAACCCGAGACCTCAGCTCTACGACCACAATACAATGTTCTTCAAACCAAAACACAATCTGTAATTTTCTATACATACGGCGGTTAATATATTCCGGCCGACTACGATTATTCTACCACCAACAATTCCATAGGTTTTTAAATTACTTCCTGTATCCGAAAACGGTGGTTCAATGATCAAATTAAGGGTAAAATACCGATGGTATAACAATTAACCGAAATCTCCAATAAACTTTTATTATGAGCTTTACGATCACTTTCCTTACGTATGTTTGTCTGGATTTTCTTATGTTTGTACGCACAATTTTTAAAGTCACTCGAATGCCTCAGTGGCTTAGTTGTACTACGGTATTACTTCAAAGAGGGCTCGGGTTCTAAGCTCGGGCCGGGCAAAGTGATATTGTATTTTTCTATTCATTATCAGCCTTGAGTTAGAAATTTGTGCCCGATATGGCGATAGGCACCCCCTATCACATCTTGGGACGGAACATACAAGGCAAAATGTGGGTGTCCTGGTAGCACCTCTGCCTACCCCTTCTGGGAAAAAGGCGTGAGTTTATGTATGTATATTAAAAGTGAATATATGTCTTATGATATCAAAGTTCGTGAAGCCTTATAACCAATATTAGATTAGTGCAATGGACTATAGCCTATTCCCAAAAGGGCTAGACTTTCAAGCTTAAGTCTACAACGTTGGTTTAGTGTGGATTGGACTTCAAATATATTCAAAATTATAATGGATATATCTTTTGTATCGTGTTATTAACGTGAGGAAACCGATATCGGATTGCCCAAGTTGTTACACTGTTAAAGTAAGCGATTATAATTTACTATGTTTAACCACGTAACTGTCAACAATGAAACATTAATATTACATTTAAAATCGAACACGAATTGCTAGCCTTGTTACATTCCGTTCAGATATTATATACCAACACAAACAATACTAAAGGATTGTGTGTTCTTATGCGCCAATTATAACTATCCACAATCGTTTCCTACCTTGCTTTTCTCTCTCTCTTCAGCCTCAGGATGTGGACGTAGACTTCGGAAACCTTGTTTCTATAATATAAAAAAGTCAGACAAATAAACACTTTAAAAACGAGTGAAGTCGCACATCCGAACAAACATGCACATGGGCTTTATTTTGTTTCTTTCCCATATAAGAATCCATTTCGGCGTAGGTAAACCGTAAAAAGGGAATTCGTAAGTAAAGTAACATAAGCTATTTCAATAATATCGTATAACAAAGACGGGCTGCTGTGTGACGGGGTACGAAGATTTAGGCGAGACACAATGAGATATTTTTAGTCGTAGAATACTTGTATTAGTGTTTTGCCATGTCGCTGTGCCAAATCCTTGGAAGATGCCAAAAAGTCAACAGTGGACTCTGTGGCTAAAGAGATCGAGAGAGAGTAAATTCGTATCCTATAGCTGTCTATAGCTTTAATGAATTTGCAAGGATGTAGGTCACTGGTGGTAGGTCTCTCATACGTGAGAGGCCGCCTGGGTAGGTACCACTGCAATGTCTATTTCTCCAACAAACAGCAGTGTCAATGCACTGTTGTGTTCCGGTTTGAAGGACATTGTAGCCAGAGTAACTACTGGACATATCGAGACTTAACATCTTATGTCTCAGGATGGCGAGCGCAGTGGAATGCCAAGCATTGCCTTGTATTTCATGGTGTTGTTTGGTTTTGCTACTGTCCATGAGCGGTCGTATCGCTTACCATCAGGCGAATGGCTGGCTCGTCTCGTCATTCATTGCAATAAAAAAAAAAATGTGGCGTTAATCTTGGATCGCGAACGTTTCTAAATATCTGATGTTGCAAAGGCTGTCATAATAGTGACGACAAACATTAACATCTTAAGAATTGTATGTGCTTTGGCAGCCTCTCAAAATGGTAGGGTAAGGGAACTAATAAGGACAGAAAGAAGGAAGGAGGTATTGTGCTTCCGGCAATATCACACACTGAACAAAACAACTGCCTCGGTAGCGTAGTTGTACTACGGTACGACTACAAAGCTGAGGTTACGGGTTTGAACCCCGGGTCTGGCAAAGTGATATTGGGTTTTTCTAATCATTATCAGCCCGGTGTCAGGAATTTGTGCCCGATATGGCGATAGGCTCGCCCCCTATCACATCATGGGACGGATCGTACAAGGCTAAATGTGGGTGTCCTGGTGGCGCCTCTGCCTACCCCTTCTGGGATAAAGGCGTGAGTTTATGTATGTATGAACAAAACAAGGCAGTACTATCATTTAACATCGGTGGTCTATAAGATAGTGGCCCCATAGCAATCGAACCAACCAATTCATAAAGTACTCCAAGATACAGATTTCTCTAACATTGAAAAACTACACCAACATTTAAACTAACAGCCTGCGTGACGCAGTTGGTTAGACGCAACCTGTGAAACGAGAGGCCGCGGGTTCGATCCCCGCTCCGAAACAAATGTTTGTGTGATCCACAGGTATTTGTTGCGGGTCTAAGTGTTTGTGAGACCGAAAAGTGTCTCGTAGGTTCTGATACTCACGACACAAGACTCGATACTAATGTGGGGTCAGGACTATGTATGTGACTGTTGGGTGTATTTATTTATTTTAACTATAGGTTTTAAGGTTATAACTAAAACATCCCCCACTTTCGTACCCCATCAACTGATACGATTTACAGACTAATAAAATTAAACCTTTCGTGAAACGAGCGGCCCGCTCGGGTTAATAGTACGGAATATCACTTAGTGTTGCACCCCCCACCCCCACCCCCGGCTTACGAGATCTTCGGGATTTGGCCAAGCTTTGATTTTTCGATGATAGAGCCTTGGAAAGATTATTTAGGCTGTATCGAACGGATTTTTGAGACTGAGAAAGGTTTTGTTAGTAAGATGTCTATTTTTGGAGCTAGATTTAGTGAGCTAGTGGCTGAGAATTGGATTCTCTTATAAAAATGCAGACTTTCCACGATGATTCACTTAATTTAGATAATTAATCACAATAATGATTAGAAAAGACTGATATAAGTTTCTTGGACTCAAACATGCCGTATATATTTGACAATTCTTGTCTCATTTGTTTTTGTCTACCAGATCCAGACAAAATTAATCATCAAAAGACCTTGAAAATCGACCTCACTACCCCACATTAAACATTTACAAGCCACAATTTCCCAATCAAATGGCGCTCTTATTCAAATTATCCAATAAAACAAACAAATTCAAACAAATCAATTAAACCGCGAAGCACCTTAACAAAAACCATTAAAACACTCCGTATATTAAACCGCACGAATATATCTCCCGAATTCCGGATGCGAACGCATTTAATCCCATATCAAATTACTTGGGGGGATAAACAGGAAATGGCTTCTAGAGGTGTAACAAACTGTTGATTGGACTTCCGCTCTGGCCGGATATTGCGCGCATATAAGTTCCAACTTCAACTTTGCTTTCAACAACAAGCTCGGCCTGGTTTCATGTATATTGGTATAGAAATATATCGACCGCGTCGGTGGCGCAGTTGTACTACGTTACGAATGTAACGCTGAGGTCTCGGGTTCGAATTTCAGTTCGGGCAAAGTGATATTGGATTTTTCTTTTCGTTATTAACCCGGGGTCAGGAATTTGTGCCTGATATGGCGATAGGCTCGCCCCCTATCACCTCGTGGGACGAACACGCAAGGCGAAACGTAGGTGTCCTGGTGGCACCTCTGACTGTCGAAACTCAGACTGTTTAGATGGAGTATAATTTAGTTTACTGAGTAATGGTCTTATTCAGACAGTTTTTCACTCTTATTCGCTCAATCTGAATTCTAAAGTAGTTCGAAAGGGACAAAACATTCGATAACTAATAAGGTTTTAAATCTGTCTATGAATAAGATCGATATGATTGGTTACTGATCTTATAGCGACTTTTAAATACGGTTTTGGACTCATGCAAATGTGCCGCGTTTTGAGTTTAATGTGTGAATACCGCAACCCTTCCCCCACTAGGCCAGCGTGGTGGACTCTAATTATGGCCTAACCCCTTACAATCTTACTCTCGATTGTAGAGGAGGCACGTGCCTTGCAGTGGCGACTTACATATTATATGGGCCGATACAGATATGAATATTCAGTTTTCGAGCAAGCCGACATAATTGTGTCAATTGGTGAATGGAATTATCCAGGGTTTTGGTACGATTCATACATACACATACATAAACTCACGCCTTTATCCCCGAAGGGGTAGGCAGAGGCGCCACCAGGACACCCACATTTCGCCTTGTATGTTCCGTCCCACGATGTGATAGGGGGTGAGCCTATCGCCATGTCGGGCACAAATTCCTGACTCCAAACTGATAATGAATAGAAAAATCCAATATCACTTTGCCCGACCCGGGACTCGAACCCGAGACCTCAGCTTTGCAACCGTACCGTAATACAACTACGCCACCGAGGCAGTCTGATAAAGCTTAATAAGTTGTAACAAATCAAAAGGACACTAACCTTCACATCTCGTGTAGCCAAATGATAAATTACAATGAAAAGAATATATTTGTTTGTACTCTGATAATATTTCTTTAAGCAAATGATTTGTGGAACTTAAAGACGTTTTTCATTCCGGGAATCATGTAAATAGGATGCCAGGATTGTTCGGGATCAGATGTCTTGGTTCTGTACATATTTGATCCACAAGCATTTGTTTCGGGTCTGGTGTTTGTGACACTGAAAAGGCTCTCGTAGTTTCTGATACACTACCCAAGGATTTTAGTGTGGGGCAGGACTATTAATGTGACTGTTGGGTGTATTTATATCCTTTTTATTTATTTATTTATACAGTTAGATTGAAAAGGTCAAAGTCCACCACGCTGGCCTAGTGCGGGTTCGAATACGCCTGAATCTGCTTTACTAAAACTAATGCGGGTTTCTAGTTCTTCTAGGTCTTCTAGTTTATACATTCAGAACTCATTTCTGCAGAGAACTGTTTCATGTATATTACACAATGTCACATAAGAAATTTAAGAGGTCACCTGCTCGGATAAAACCTAGGAAATAAGCGAAACAATAACACAATGGCTACGGAACCGCGAAAGGAATTATGCTAATGCTGGAACAAGTAAAAAGCGAATATTTAGGCGCGGTCCGGTGTCGGCGAGCAAATCACTATTTCATTGCATGTCCGGGATTTTGTGTAGAGTGGGCTTTTTGATATTTGTAAATGCGGATTAGTAGGTGTTAGATTAGCAAGTTGAAGCGCCAAAATAAACCAATAGAAAAACTATTATAAACCTTATTACTCGTGATTCTAAGCAATAAATTACTTATTAATAGTAAATACACCCAACAGTCACATACATATTCCTGACCACACATTAAGATCAATTAAGTCTCGTGTCGTGGGTATCAGAAGCTACGCGAGACTTTTTGGTCTCACAAACTCTCCAGACCCGAGACAAATATTAATTGTGGGCGTCACAAACATTTGTCTCGGTGCCCGGGTGCGGGGATCGAACTCGCAGCCTCTCGTTTCACAGTTGGCGTCTAACCAACTGTGCGCCGGAAGTTAAAAATACACTAAACTTAACATTAACAAAGCACATAATATAATATATTATGTATGTTCCCGAATTTTCCCCATTTCAACTTACATATTACGAGTATACTTCTTTTCCTTTTCTTATATCCATCCTAAGGTTGTCTGTAAGAAATCGCCTAGAGCGATAAGACCGCCATCTGCACTTTTTGTTAATTTGTAATATCTTTAAGTGTATTTCCTTTTTTTTTGTAAGAATAAATAAAATATATAAATATTAATAAAAAAATCCTACTCCACTTAATGTCTGTTTTCGCCACGGTCGCGATATGGCATTATTAAAACATTATTCTCCAAGAGAAATGTATTTTTAACTGTGACCGCGAGTCGTTCTTACAGCCTATAGGCCTTCATAAATCCACCGTGTTAGGAGGGTGGGAGGGATGAAAAATTTAATCGACATTAGGGGATGAAGGCTTTTTAGTGAATGGTGCGGAAAGTATTGCATAATGTCGTATTAAGCTCTTTATATGATCTAGTATTTATGATTATCTGCTATGTATGTATATTATTTTTGTGTATATATATATATATATATATATATATATATATATGTTTAATAACTATTATATAGCTTTAATTCTTTATTTTTTACACTGCCCTCTCTCTCTCCTTCTTTTAAATCCATCCCATGGTTGTCTGTAAGATATTGCTGTAGAGCGATAAGACCGCCATTTGTACTTTTTTTTTTATTGTTTCTATATTGTGTATTTTTGTTGTTAACTGTGTACAATAAAGTTTTAAATAAATAAATAAATAAAATAAGCTCTTGCATGTATTCCTGGAGGGGTAGGCAGAAGTGTCAATAGCGCTACCTATAGGTTTTTTATATTATGGGGGGCAAACGAGCATACGGTTCACCTGATGGTAAGTAATCACCGCAATGAACATTGCAACACCATGGGGCATGGAGATGAATTGCTGGCGTTTTAGGTGGGAATACACTTTTTCATCGGAAAAAATTGTTTGCAATGCTGTTGGAATTAGATTAAAGTTCAATCTATTAGTATGTATAAATTCCTATTTTTTTGTATCGCCTGTACCTGAAAGTTATTTTAATTTATATTCTGCGAAGAACGTGGTAGGTTGTGCGTTTATATCGCTTAATGTACAAATGTAAAATACTCATACACAATGTACAACTGTTAGATTTTCCTCATTAAAATAAAATTAAATAAAATTCCTGACTACGGGCTGATAATGATTAGAAAAATCCAATATTTGCCCGACCTGGGATTCGAACCCGAGTCCTAAGTTGTAATCGTACTCAGCGAGAATTGGACATTTCTCGCAAAACAATTATGCTGGCTTGGTCGCTACCATGCACAAGCTGAACCCGAAAAGCGACACACTTTCGTGAACCATTGCCTCCTTACTATTGTGTAGGGCCAAAGGCCAACTAAAGCCTAAAACCATTAAACATTCTTTACAAATGCAGCGCTTAAGATTCTAAATAGCAATAAAACTTCAACCAAAGGTTAAAAGTCATTTTTTTTTTCGAAGTTTAAAGAGCTAGTGACCAATTAAAAATAAATTACTAGCCTTACAAAACGGTTTTAACGGGAAACGAGCGCGTAGAAAATATTACTAGGGCTGCGGCGAAATTAGAAACTACTTTAATAAACTTGAATAAAAAATGTCTATTAATTTTAAAGTTTTTTGTATTATGGAAAAATGACTGTGTAATAACGCCCTTATTCAAAGACAATTTTGAAACCAATTTTAGTTATCGAATGTTTTGTCCCTTTCGGACGACTTTTGAATTCAGTTTCGAATAGACTTTCGAAACATTCGATAGCTAAAATAGGTTTTAAAACTGTCTATGAATAAGGTCTTTGGTGTATATTTGTATCAGCCCATATACGTCCCACTGCATGGCACGAGCCTCCTATACAATCGAGAGTACGATTGAGAGGGGTCAGGCCGTATAGTCCACCACGCTGGCCTAGTGCGGGTTGGCGGACGTTACATACTATAGAAATTCTTACAAATCGGTATAGTACGCAGGTTTTCTCTCGATGTTTTCCTCCAAGAGTAAGTTAGACAGCCTCCATGGCGCAGTTGGTTAGACGCCGGCTGTGAAAAGAGAGGCCCGGATTCGATCCCAGCACCGAAACAAATATTTGTGTGTTCCACAGGTATTTGTTTCGGGTCTGGGTCTTTGTGAGACCGAAAAGTCTCTCGTAGTTTCTGATAACCACGACACAAGACTCGATCTTAGTGTGGGGTCAGGACTATGTATGTGACTGTTGGGTGTATTTGGGTCGTTTTCAAATTTGGGGCCAAAAAAGTACCGATTTCATGAAATTTAACTTTCTTAATTTTTCTATAATTTTTGTATTCGGCTAAGTTCAGAATAAAACACACATCATCATAATCAACTCGATCACTTATTTATTCAAATAATACGCAATAATCAACAATTTCAGAGACACAAATGAGTCACATAATTTGCCTAATGATTTTTTGTGATTTACTGTTGAGATACTTGGTTACACTAATGATAATATGATTTTGATTGAAAGTTATTTATAATAAATGTAATTAAAATATTAATAAAATATTGGATTTTTAATATAATCATAATACTGGGGTTTTCTGCTAGAAATTTCTTATGTAAATTTTTCATTGAATCTAAAAGATAACGTATTTGTTTGACTTTTCATTTTTTTTCTTATATATTTTTTTGCCGGGAGTAATGCGACTATTTATTTCGTCTTCATTAAAACTTTCGACATATTTTTGGACATTCAAACCTTCATTCTATATTTTTTTCGTTGTCTAAGACATACTTTATGAAGACCTGTGGAAAGTTTAAAATGTGTGAATTTCTTTCTATCAATTAAATTTGTAATAGCACGTTTTTGTTTTCTACTTCCTGTCGAAAATTTTTCTGTTATCTGTTCTCCTAAAATTCTATCAAATGTTTGTATTTTGCCTCTTTCCTGAGTCACATTATTTTTAATTTCATTATTAGTTTGTCTTGTTAGTTTTATTATATTTTGTCTGTGTTTAAATCCTTATGTTGGCTTTTTACTTATTTAGCAATTGCATAAAACTTTGTTTTTGTTTTCTCTGTTGTATTTTCATTCTTTTAATCCTCTTCATTAGTTTTAATTCCCTTTTATTTGTTTTTTTTCTTGTTCTGCTGCGTACAACGGATCAACACTGCAGTTGACCTCCGTATCTTCATTTCCTTCTTCTCTAATTGTAACAGGATTCAATAACTCGTTGAACTACTTTCTTTTTATAATACTTTTTAGCGCTCTCTTTCCATTTTCTTCTTTGAATCCGTTGTTCCCGTGGACTCATTTCATTAATGCTATTATTTTTTTTATTTTCTTTTCTTTTCAAGTAGTAGGTATTGTCTCTTTTTTTCCTGTTCAGTGGCATATAGCTCAGGATTATTTTTATTTCTTTTATATTTCTTCCTTCTTGCCACTCTTCGTTTTTCTAACTCTTCCTCGCTCCTTTGTTTTTTTCGGTTTTGTCGTAGTTAAAAGTAATATTTTACCTAAAAAATAAACAGAATATAGGTTTGTTATTATTATCATTTGTATGCCATTTCATATCATTCGTGTGACTCGTGAAACGACACGAATTAGAGGGACACAAATAAGATTTTTAGAAGTTTTTCGAATTTACTGACCAAGCGGAACTTTTTAGAATATTTACAACATTGAAATCGTAATATGTACATAACACTTTATTTATGGTAATAAAATGAAAACAAAACATCTTAAATCAAACACAATATGTCGCCAAACACTAATGATGTAATTTTTGTACAAGTTGAATAATCTTACCTGATATTTAGATTTTTTCCTAAAATAATAACGTACACGACTGCATACCAAGCGTGCTCGAGGCCAAATCAAGGCTCAAAAGTCTTGCGGGACCAGGACTGCGGTAAAGGGCGGTATCCAGCTCGATTATTACACATTTAATGACGGTGACACAAATGAAAATTAAAAAACGAACTTTCTAAAAACCCTTCGAAATCATAGTATTTTTGTGTCTAAAAATGTGTTCATATAGGATTTATATTCAGTTAGAGTTATATTATGACACGAAATTATTAAAATTCTAATTTTCAGTTCGTATTAATGAAATAAAATGTAAAGAAGTTGGAATTTGAATTTGGAACCAGTGCTACGAATGAGATTTTAACTAGTTCTATAGGCATAACTCCTAATTTTATAGGTCTTATAAAGATTTAGTAATTGGACAACGTGTGTGTTGTCAAGACAACTAATTCACAGTACTTTGATTTAGGGTAACATCAAGGCTACAAGAATTAAATCAAAGAATTCACTTTTGGCCCCAAATTTGAAAATGACCCATTATTTATTTATTTATTAGTGCTGTTCAAATAGAATATCGACAGGCGAGAAGCTACGACTATCTCTCACCGGTTGGCACAATTATGCCGGCATATTCGCAATAAACAATTTAGTCGCCTCATTGATCGTTCTATAGTATGGCTCTTAACTGTAAGGACGTGGTTTCATTTTCTGTAATGTTGACATCACTTTGTAATTTAGGTTTAAAAAAATCTAATACGAGTAGCTACTATAGTTAGTTATAATGATATTATGTATACCCTTCATTTATATAGTCGTGAATAAATAAAACTCTCAAAGTTCTGTCGCAAGCGTCCCGGAAATCAAACCCGCGACCTCTAGCTTATAGGCCAGTCGCTAACTATTGAAGTCGTTAAATACTTTTTAGTTTGGAAATATTTCTTCAGCGAAGTTTTAACCAGCATGTTCCGGGCTTAAGGAATTTATCCCAGTTTGCTTATAGAGTGATACCCGGCCTTTGCTCGGGTTATAGGTCAGTAAATTATAGCCTGTATTTTATTCTGATGTGTAATCTATAATATTGTGAAGATTCATTAAAATCTGTTCAGTAGTTTTTGCGTGGAGGAGTAAGAAATATCCATATCGGTTTATTGCAAAGAATGGCGAGACAAGCATGCCATTCGCCTGATGGTTAGCGATACGACCGCTCATGGACCGTAGAGGACCAAATAACACAATGAATTGTAAAGCAATGCTTGGCATTCGACTGCGCTCGCCATCCTAAGAGAAAATAAGTACTAGAAGTATTAAGGACAAGTATAAACCGACCAAATCACACCGTCGTAAGCGTCACGTCTACCGCTAAACAAGGGCAACTTTACTGACAACTTAATATACGCTATAATACGAGTATACGCTCGTCACCCCGAGACATTTGGTGTTATATATCTTAACATCCATATATTTATCAAGTCATAATGTCGGTTTAACTTTACGAAATGTTCTCAATTTTTAGACACCACTTTCATTACACAAGCACCTATTCAGGCACACTCGACATACCTGTTTTACAGAAAGGGGTCCTATTCCGAATTACTCGACATACCTATTTAGTAAACGCGGGTCCTATTCCAAACCACTCGACATTACCTGACGACCCTACACAAGAAATATGGCGCCAACACTCACGTTCTAATTTCAAAAGATACGTAGCGCTCATGAAATTCAAATTTGGAATTCGCGTTCGCTTTTTGAAACCGCCCGAGGATTACCGAGCAGCCGCGATGTCGCCCGAGTGACCTTTCTAGTCGCGGTTTTGATGGCTTTGCGGTTTGGATTCCGGAGAGGGATAGTGCGGCTTCTAATCCGGCCTTTATTAGGTTTTTTAGTGAGTGCTTCTGATTTACGGAGTTTCGTTGGGGATCGTTCTAGTTGGGGTAATTGGTTTGTTTGGGGTAAGTGTGTGGGTATCGAGACTATAAAATGGCTTTTCGTAAAGAATATTTATATTTTTGGGTTGTTATGAATTAATAAGATAAATTTAAACTATATATAATTATGTATCTCTCGCGTAAAATAGAGAAAAATTTTAAAACCAAAACTATACATATTATTGCATTAAACAATTAAGTAACCACTTTTATGCTCAATATGCATAATATTAAGGACTAATAATTAATACTATGTGCATTACATTTTGTTTACGTAATCAATCTCAACATGAGACAACATGAGACAACGCATGAGAATGCAAGATTAAGTATATTATCTTTTATAAGTGCTAGCGCAATATTCGTAACTACTAACCAGTCATGACTACAGGATCAGTGGGTTTGCTTGATCGGGTTAATATCATACATCGTATAAAGTGGACAAGAAGTAGGACAATAGGATAATTAAAAACCTTTCCAAGCTTTCTATCTTTAAAATGAATATAAATAAGATCAAGTTTACGCTGAGAATGAGAAGTTGGAATATGCTATAATGGTATGGAATCCCCTCTACAAGAAGTACGATAATTTTATTGAAAATGTCCAACGCAAATTTCTCAGACCAATGCATTACCGTTGTTATCATAAATATGTTTCCCATGATACACTAACTAAGAAATATAAATTTACGAGCCTGAAATCCAGACGCATTTTTCTTGAAACAAAATTTCTTTTTATTTGTGTAACAATAGATATGATTGTTTAGATTTAATAAATAGTATTTGTTATTTTGTACCTAGAACTGTAATGTCACGTGATGTGCGCTTAAGGCCATTATTTGCTGTCTCGTCTTGCTGTACCAATGCAGGAGTGCGCGCACCTTTGCGCCGTTTAATGAATAATTATAATAAACTTTTTCACAACATAGATATATTCACATTATCACCCAGCAAATTCAAACTTTCATTAGTTAAAGTCATTCAAACTTTAGAAATTGAGTGTCATGTTTTTGTACCAATTCAATGTTTACCATGATGTCACAAATATTATGTTACTAGTGTTAATTAGGATGTAGGTAATTGTAATAATGAATTAAATATAAGTATACCTAACGCTAGATTTAATCATCTGTGGATGCTCTGTGATCAACGTAGCTGGTTGCGCATTTAATTGTATCTAGAATTACACGTACCCTTTATTTATTAAAAATGTGTAACTGTTTGTTTTCCCAAATAAAAATAAATTGACTTTCTTCAACGAAGGTTTGAGCTCGATTTTTGCAGGGGATCTGTATAGTAAACTAATTACTTCTTTTTTTTTTTTTTTTTTTTTTTTTTTATTTATTAGTACACAAAACAAATTACATTCAATACAAGTACAAGGTATGAGATACAGTTTAGTTTAGATCTAGAATGCAACTCAACACATGCGTACACAACTTGTTTGGATTAAAATAAAATAATAATAATTACAACATGTGGACTCGAGCTAATAAAACTAAAGTAACAACAGAGAAAATGAAAGACAAAATAACAAAGTGGATGAAATTAAACAAAGCTAATACCTTTGTTTTGCCCATCCAACATACTATTTTGACTCAAAATATTTCTAAGTACGCATGTCACCAACCCGAACATTAGTACCTTCTCTCTCGGTACAGACACAGGAAGTCCTGCATTCCTATTGTAAAATCACCGAATTTACATACATACATACATAAACTCACGCCTTTATCCCAGAAGGGGTAGGCAGAGGCGCCACCAGGACACCCACATTTCGTCTTGTATGTTCCGTCCCATGATGTGATAGGGGGCGAGCATATCGCAATATCGGGCACAAATTCCTGACTCCGGGCTGATAATGAATAGAAAAGCCCAATATCACTTTGCTCGACCCGGGATTCGAACCCGAGACCTCAGCTTTGTAGCCGTACCGTAATACAACTACGCCACCGAGGCAGTCACCACCGAATTTCCCCAATACAAAAACACAAACCGTTGAAACCGCGTCGAATTTGTAATTCTAAATTTGAATACGACAATTCGATTGGCCAAAGCCCGATGTTTACGCGTTGGCGACGCGGCGCGGCGTGACAATTCTCGCATCTATTAAAGTGTAATTTGCAATCTCGATTGGCTCGATAATAGGCTACTAATAACGGCCGCATTTTGTGGTATTATTTTTTGACAGTTTAGTTTTGTGTGGCCTTTGTGATGGTTTATTGGCTAAGCAGAAAATAGTAGGCTTTACCCCAGATTTAGTTCATAAAGACACTCTTGTATCTCACAGGAACTAGACAGAAAAATAGCTTGAACTTTTATAAAAGAAAAAATATTAAAAAATTGTGCGATATGCTCACTCCCTGTCACATCTTGGGACGGGAATACTTTCGATGAGTTTTAGGTGGCAAAAATGGCATCTCTGCCTATCCCTTCGAAAATATAGGCGAGAGTGTATAGAAGCTAATACCAATAATTACAATATTGTAAAAGGCGACTTACAATAAACCCTTCATTCAGTTCAGCGCTGAGAAACAATAGTTGTAACTTGCAAGCGTAAAAAATCGATGATTGTTTAAAAAATAAATAGGAAATATATTATGTTTTTTAAAATCCGTTTTATAAAGATCATGGCTCCAAATTTTGAACTCCCGATTTCCGTAACTGGGGATTAACAAGTGCCCAACCTTATCAAACAAAGCACGAACGTGAAGATTTTCCGAGCACTTTGCCTCGTGGTCGACATGACACCGAGAGGGTTGGGTCAGAAGTGCCGCTAGTTACAGACACCGGTCGCGTCGCTTTCTAACGACCCTGCCTAACCCTTGGCGAAAATGTTGCAAAAATCGCCCCTACTATGAATTTTCGGGAGGTGAATTGAGGTCATTTGGTTTTATAAGGGTTAAGATAGTAAGTTTGTTGTAGGGAACTAATCTATACTTATACCGGGTATATCAAGACTGCGACCGAAAACGAAGCCTGGTGGTAGTTTTAGTGGTTACAGACACAACGCGAATAAAAATTTCGCAAAATAAGCGACGTATTCTTTTTGCAAGTTTTAAAAAATCATTGCCTTTGTGTAGTAAATACCTAGTTATTGCGAAAATAGTAATTAAAACCCTAACTTACCATTGCGTCTTAAAATATAAAAAGGTGTACATCATTATTTTAGGAAAATTATGTATTTATTACCCAAATACAACGATAAGTAAAAAATTACCAAAAAAAAGTTAACGATTTTTTTTTGCGAAATTTTTACTTGCATTGTGTCTGAAGTCACTAATACTACCACCTGGCTTCGTTTTCGGTCGCATTCTTGATATAACCGGTATATAGCGGTACTTTTGTCCAGCACATCACTATAAAACAATTCTATTATTTAAAATGCCGATAGTTTATTTCTACATACCGTAGAATACTTAACACCGAACTAGCACACGTGGTAGCGGCGAGGAATTTTTAAATTATTCACACGAACCACCATGTCTAGACTTGATTCTTGTATACATATTTAAACAGGTCGTAATATTTTTACATTTTCACGTTCGCGACTCGATGCTGCGACGTATCTGCATGAAATTCAAGGTTTTTTAAATATATTCTATACAAGAATATGTATGACGACGCTTCAAACGTAAATAAATGAGTACACCCGACAGTCACATACATATTCCTGACCTCGACACTAAGATACGGGTCTTGTGGGAGTTAGAAACTACGAGAGACTTTTCGGACTCACAATACTCAGACACGAGCGAGGATGGCACCCGAAGCCTCTTGTTTTACAGCTGGCTTGCAACCAAGTGCACCATGAAGGTTGTCAAAGAACACACCTGTATTTTTTTATTGCCATTAATAGCGAGACGCGCATATTATATAACGTGATGGCAAGCGATACGACCGCTCATGGATAGTAGAAAAACCAAACAAGGCCATAAATTACAGAGTAATGCTCAGCATTCCACTGCGCATCTTGAGACATAAGATGATTTGTAATGTCCAACAGATTAACAGTAATACATTAGAAACTATACCCATACCAGCTTCATTAATAGTTTCTCAATCGCGATTTTGAAGTACCTACAATTAAGTCTTTAGTTATTATTTCAGGCTATGATGCACTTTGAACTTATCTTTTCTATTCCAAAAATCCTTCAGTTAAGTCGTCATCGTCTTAGATATAAGTGCAGCACAATCTTCACGTTTTTCCACTCAATATTAATACGCATCTCATTATATCGCTATTAATAAAGTAGCATTTCCAAAATAAAACATTAAAAACTGTTTTAATTCGCCAAGTACCCATGAACAGCGAACTAAGTGATTGAGGGCGCGCTACAAAGGCATTAAAATTTCATATCCAATCACTCTCAGTGTGGTTGACCTGCGGCTTGGTCATAGAGGCAAGCGATTTACCTGTAATTACGAAATATAAATCCCAAGCGACTACCGTCACACAGCGCCACACAGAGCACGCGTCTACTGCACCACACGCGACAGCACTCGGCTGTACGCGCCGGTGACACAGCGCCACACAGAGCGCTCGTCTACTGGCTGTACGCGCCGGTGACACAGCGCCACACAGAGCGCTCGTCTATTGCACCACACGCGACAGCACTCGGCTGTACGCGCCGGTGACACAGCGCCACACAGAGCGCTCGTCTACTGGCTGTACGCGCCGGTGACACAGCGCCACACAGAGCGCTCGTCTATTGCACCACACGCGACAGCACTCGGCTGTACGCGCCGGTGACACAGCGCCACACAGAGCGCTCGTCTACTGCACCACACGCGACAGCACTCGGCTGTACGCGCCGGTGACACAGCGCCACACAGAGCGCTCGTCTACTGCACCACACGTCTTCGAAACCATAATGTTATCACTTGCACCACAATTGTAATGCTAGAACCGGTAGTAACCAGTTTAATGGTTTAATAGGTTTCGCTATAATTGACTTGCTACACTGAAAGGGAATTTTGCAAAGCCTCTTAAATTAATGTCTGCATTCTCGTGATTGTGATTTACGGATTCGCTTTATGTGATGCTCTCCGTTAGTTAATATTAAATAGTTCATAAATACTTGTTGGAATAATAAACAGACGTAAGGGAACCGCCTTTAAACGCGTCTAACATCAGCAATTTTATTCTTGGAGTATAATATTAGCTTTCATAGTCGTTTGTAAGAAGTAGAGCCTTGCTGTAGCCGTGCTATTGTTAGTCCATCGTCTTTTAGAAAACCATCTTAGAAATGGATGAAAGTTTAGTCGACGTGTTCCGTTCGGTTAGTGGACTTTCTCTTTAATCATCCCGTCTTTTACTTCTATTTGGGGAGGTCAGCATCACTTCTTCGATCCAAATACTGAAAATGACCCACCACATAGTTAACTGGTTGCTTATTTAGCAAATCTGAGAGATAAAAATCGACTGTGACGTGACCATTGTGTCAAAGAAAATTTCACATAAACAATCAGATTTGCTGTGACGATTGATTTGATAAGTAAAGCTAGATACCTTCCCGCCCACATACCCACCACTGCAACTCCTGCAGCCAGGATCAACAGCACGAAGAATTGACACCGAGTAGGTACTGATGCTTGGCGAGTCTCTTAGCAACACTCACGCCTTTATCCCAGAAGGGGTAGACAGAGGCGCCACCAGGACACCCACATTTCGCCTTGTATGTTCCGTCCCATGATGTGATAGGGGGCGAACGTATCGCCATATCGGGCACAAATTCCTGACTCCGGACTGATAATGAATAGAAAAATCCAATATCACTTTGCCCGACCCGGGATTCGAACCCGAGACCTCAGCTTTGTAGTCGTACTGCAGTACAACCACGCCACCGAGGCAGTCTTAGGAACACTAGCTTGTTGAATAAGGCTACCGGAAGATCTTAAACCCTCCCTATGTTGTCCATAACTTTCCCCCTTTTTTAAAATTGCCGATTGATGTGATTCCTATTCATCACGACTTTCCATCGGTATTTTTATCAATATCAGATGGAACGGTTGCTCTTTTAAATAAAAACCCTAAGCCCTAAACAGCTTTACCACAAAGAACTGCAGCCGTACCTTCAAGCTTAAAGATTAGGCTTAAGAGGGGCGGACAGATCGCTTGGTATTGTGTGCAGCGAAACTAGACCAATGTTCTTTGCTATTAGTTTACACTTGGGACCATTATTTTAGGAACTTTGAAAAAAAAATCACTATGCGGATTCTATCATAGGACGAATGCAGTGTGTGCATTGTGCATCATGCAAAAAACTAATGATTTAAATAATAAATAATAAATGCACCCAACAGTCACATACATAGTTCTGACCCCACACTAAGATTGAGTCTTGCGTTGTGGGTATCAGAAACTTTTCGGTCTCACAAACACCCAGACCCGAAACAAATACCTGAGGATCACACAAACATTTGTCTCGGTGCGGGGATCGAACCCGAGGCCTCCGTTTCACAGTCGGCGTCTAACCAAGTGCGCCATGGAGGCTGTCAAAATAATATTGTTATTCGATTTCTTTTACTTTGTACGTTCCCCTTAAGCCAAAATCTTGGTTTTCTTTCTTTCATACGTCCCAAATGCGATCCACCGGATGATAAGTGCAGTGAAATATAAATAAATTTGACATAATTTTATCAATCGCCAATCGACAGAATTATGTTGGCCCACAGAAATGCAACACTTGCGTATCTTATGACGAGTTTCTTACCATTACATACGGTAGTCGTTATTCGAGTGTATACGAATATTCTATCACTAACTGTTCAGCCTCTGGCAATCTTAATCTCTAATAAAATGCAACGGAAATTATATGATCTTTTTTTAGTTCTTTTATTGCTTTGAATGGCGAGACGAGCATGCCGTCCGCCTGATGGTAAACGATACGACCGCTCATGGACAGTAGCAAAACCAAACAACACCATGATTTACAAAGCAAAGCTTGGCATTTCCCTGCGCTCGCCATCCTGAGACATAAGATGTTAAGTCTCAATATGTCCAGTAGAAACCGGAACACAACAGCGCATTTACACTGCTATTTTATTATTTAAGATATTTTTCACTTGTGTCCAGTTTTCCTGTCCTGCAGTGCAGGATAGTGTTCCCACAAAGGATCAGTGACAATCCCGTTTGGATGACGTCGGCACACTTGCGCCTCCACTCTCCGCACGCTGCTTCGTTTTCAATAATACATGGTCTGGAGTTGTTTGTGATGTTGAGAGTTCTCTATAGATAGGTTCGTTGATTGATGCATGAAGTAAAAGTACCCTTTTTTATCTCCTAACTGTTTTTACTTATCTAAAGATAAATAAGGAAATTATAAATACACCCAACAGTCACGCACATAGTCGTGACTCCACATTAAGATCAATTAAGTCTTGTATCGCAGGTATCAGAATACGTGAGACTTTTCAGTCTCACAAACACCCAGACCCGAAAGAAATATTTGTGGACTGCACAAACATTTCTCAGGGTGCGGAGGTCGAACCCGCGGCCTCTCATTTCACATCCGGCGTTTAACCAACTGCGCTACCGAGGCTGTCAAATTATATTCCTTTTCTATATTGTTTACTACATATTTTGAGAGAGACAGAGATGACTTTAACAACCATGTTGATCTACATAAAGATATATGTCTAATATCCATAAATCTTTGGAATTTTTCATTAAGACGCCTAATATTACGAAATAAGATTTGACTGATAATAAACATTAGACTGCCTCGGTAGCGCAGTTGTAATAAGGTATGATTGCGAAGTTGAGGTCTCGGGTTTGAATCCCAGGTCGGGCAAAGTGATATTGGATTTTTGTATCCATTATCAGCCCGGAGTAAGGTATTTGTGTCCGATATGGCGATAGGCTCGCCCCCTATCACATCGTGAGATGGAAAATACAAGGCTAAACTTGGGTGTCCTGGTAGCACCTCTGCCTACCCCAAAAAGCTTGAGTTTTAGTATGTATGTTCTGTTCTTTAACCATTAAATGTTTTATTTTCGGATTGTTTTATTCAACATACCCATGAGTATATCAAGTGTGAGAAAGCAAAGAGATTATCGCCACCAAGGCAATGGGCCGAGTACATTACAATTATGATACCCAATTACGTATGCTACCTCCGTGTGTTATTAGCGACATGAATAATACATTGAACTCGATATAAGGAAAGCATTACACCGCGTATTGCCAATCATAATTGGTGCTTATTAGCAGTTTATGGATTTGGCTTACTTGCGAGATTAACTAGATTACTAGACTTTCTATCGGTGAATATGTAATTTATATGCTAGGATATGTCTAGACGTTTCTTAGGAGCCTGTAAACGAGTTAGACTAAACCAGAATTTGGTACATACCTACATATGGATGTTTAGTTTAAACAGTTTTTGATATATTTAGTGTAAAATAAGTATTGTAAGAAAAAGAGCACTTTTTCAACATAGTAATAATAGATATGGTTATAGGATCGCCCCCTATCACATCGTGGGACGG
The DNA here is from genome assembly GCA_905220455.2 of Deilephila porcellus. Classification (NCBI taxonomy): domain Eukaryota; kingdom Metazoa; phylum Arthropoda; class Insecta; order Lepidoptera; family Sphingidae; genus Deilephila; species Deilephila porcellus. The sequence goes on along the minus strand of LR999996.1, from coordinate 7,539,086 downwards.
AACACACAAGGCGAAATGCGGTTGTCCTGGTTGCACCTCTGCCTACCCCTTCTGGGAAAAAGGCGTGTATTTATGTATGTATGAATTGAAGTTTTTTGTCGCGCCAGTGTAAAAAGTATAAAAAGTGTGCAATTTCATTTTATTTATACCGGGTACATCAAGACTGCGACCGAAAACGAAGCCGGGTGGTAGTTTTAGTGGTTACAGACACAAGGCAAATAAAAATTTCGCAAAATAAGCTACAGATTTTTTTTTGCAATTTTTTAATAGTCTATGTTTTTGGGTAGTAAATACCTAGTTATTGCGAAAATAATAACCCTACCGTACCTTTGCATCTTAAAAAATAAAAAGGTGTACATCATTATGTTATGAAAACTATGTAATTATAACCCAAAACGACGATAAGTAAAAAATTACCAAAAAAAAGTTGCCGATTTTTTTTGCGAAATTTTTAGTTTCATTGTGTATGAAGTCACTAATACTACCACCTGGCTTCGTTTTCGGTCGCAGTCTTGATATACCCTGTATGTATTGAAGTTTTTTGTCGTGCCAACGTAAAAAGTATAAAAAGTGTGCATGTTTTCATTTTATTTATATTTTGAAATCGTTGATTTGAACAATGTCAGGAGTCAGGACAGAAACTGAGGCGTGTTGTGATTAATTTGGCAGTCGTTTGTATCGGCGATCGCGCACCAAATCGCCGCCAAATGGTCCGACTTACGCCCAATCTTCTTTACCAATACTTTACCGAGTGAACGTAGTGGTAGCAGAGGAATTTCACGAAGACATTTAGCCTTTGTGTCTGTGATATGGTGAGGTAACACTACGATAACTGATTTCACAACTATAAAAAAATCCTTGCAACACCCATCTGCTTTTACAAACTCTTATCTTGGATGTAGGTGTAAGAGAAGCCAAGTTGAAATGGTAGTGGGCTGGTCACCTATGTCAGATACCATCCCTGCAATGGGAAAGAATCCTAACCATACCAATACCATAACCATACCAACCATGGAGTCCTAACCATCCAAATAGATCCAAATGATGGGAATATCAAAAAATTCAAAAAAGCCTTTTGTAATGTTCAATTGTAAGTGTGATTTTGTTCAGTGTTTTATGAAATATAACAGTTGATGGCATTCATTTATAATTGCCACTATAGATATTTGTACTTGGATTGTATTTGTACTTGGATTGTTTTTGTATATGAATTTTTGTTTCTTTATTATTATTTTATTTTATTCTGCTTTTCTTATTCAACAAAGTTTTGTTGAATGTTTTACCACTGTGTCGCGTCGTTGAGAACATTACAGTTAGCAATTTTGCACGGTTTAATGTTAATCATTCTGAATATTGTATGTTTTTGATATGTGTTAATAAGTTGTATGTTCATATTATATTACTAACAACTATGTGTGCTAAGCAATGCTGAGCTAACCTCTAATTTAAATACATTTAAGATCTTTTTTCCGCAAATATAAATATAAGTTTGGTTTATGTATTTAGTTGGTAAGCCGATTTATAAATAAATAAATAGACGGTATGGCAGACCATAAAGTTTGACAGGAAAGGGGAGGTCATTTGTCCTATTAATGGCCTTTTATAATAGGAAATTAGCAGCTGAAAAATAAAGAAATTCACTACAGATTATTACCTTTCAAGTGCCACGTCTAACGTCCACTCGTATGGTAGACAGTCGACTTCGTCAAATGAGAACACTGTGATAAGGTCATCTCAAGATTATTCTCACATATCACAATTATGATGATCACACTTGATTGTGATCCAAAATAATGCATATAATTAATAAATAAATACACCCAACAGTCACATACATAGTCCTGACCCCACACTAAGATCGAGTCTTGTGACGTGGGTATCAGAAGTTACGGGAGACTTTTCGGTCTCACTCATAATGAGATCCATATTAGCCCAAATTTGCACATTGCTGAGAATAGGACTCCACAACTGGGATGGTTCGACTGATTATGCTAATGAGCTCGGCCCAGTATAAACGAAAAGTTTTATTTCACAGCCAAATCATAAGAAAATCTATACATAAATACACCCAACAGTCACATACATAGTCCTGACCCCACACTAAGATCGAGTCTTGTGTCGTGGGTATCAGAAACTACGAGAGAATTTTCGGTCTCACAAACACCCAGACCCGAAACAAATACCTGTGGATCACACAAATATTTGTTTCGGTGCGGGGATCGAACCCGCGGACTCTCGTTTTACAGGTGGCGTCTAACCAACTGCGCCACGGAGGCTGTGACGGAGGCTGTCTATGGCAAGCTTGAATTTTAAAACAGACATTAGTCTAAAAAACATACGATTATCTTTCCACTTTAGGACAGCTCATTAATAAGTCCATACAGCCAAGCCAGCCGTATGACGTGGGATGCCCTTCCTTTCCTAGGACATATGGTCTGATTTAGATCTAGAATGATGAATGTAGACGGTGGACAGATACAAATGACTGAGCATTTCCACTCGCTTTTGTTTCCCAAACTGACACGACTTCCATTTTAAAGTGGCGTAAAAAATATAGAAGTTATTTTATATCTATTTTTATAGTTTTAAGATGTATTATAGAAAGTTAAATAATCAGGCTTTGTTTAACCTTAATTTCAAGTCTTTTTTATTATAAAGTTCGGTGAAGAAAAATGCCGCGTAAACTGCACATCCAAGATGTCTAGTATAAAATGTTCGAAGACGTATTAATTTATTTATTCCACGTGAGCTTACTACAAAAACACTAATATCATTCATGTTGCTGAAACAGTTTAATTCCAAGATCAAAATTTCTCATAACACCTATTTAAATAAAAAAGACAACCTATTTCTATAATTGTTTTACTATAATTCCTATCTCTAACACCAAATCGAACTACATTTCTCAAAAACTACAATTATTAAAAAAAGTCCATATTTAACTTTTAATCTAATTACCGTTTTGCGAACGGTACTTTCGGGTTATCTCGCTGCCGGCCCATTAAAGCTTCACAGCGCCGGCGAAGGAATTTCACTAATACATCTCAACCCCGCCCGCGCGCCGCACCCCAAACCCCTCACTACATTCCATTCCACCCTCACCGGGATTAAACGCGTCCGACTAATTTAAGTATATTAAATTTATTGAAGTTTTTAGATTTGATTTTTGATTGTGTTGTTTTTAATTGGAAATAATATTGCAAGGTATGCACACGAAATATTATGCTTCTGTTTATTTCGGTTTCGAATCTAATTTCGTGATAAATACAAATTTAATCCTAGGAACATAATAAGTATAACAGAATTTTCAAACCGAATGTTACAATTTGACTGTACGTCCTGGAAAGCGAACTTAGAACTTTACTTAATCGTCCGTCCACCTTATAGGCGGCAGTTACATCTTTTTTGTCACTGTTCTGACTTTGTACACACGAATGAATTGTAGGTCAATGACCGCGCACCTTAATTGTGAAGTGATTGTGAGAAAACCTTTTTTGTATCAAGATGAAGGTTCAAGCTCTTCTTTCGGTACCCCGAAGGAAGCTGAAAGGGTTATGTTAGTGTCACTGGCCTTCCAAACCCTACACGCTGCGGATAATGCAGATAATGCAGGTCCCTAGCAAATATCGTGAGGAAATCTGCGTACAAGGAGACGTATATGTAGTTTGTCAACCTGCATTACGCCAGCGTCGTGGACATTGCTTTACCTCAATCGTACTTTCAATAGGGTATTTGACTATCATCGAATGTTTGTATTATTTTGTAGACAAACACAAGTGCCATTAAAACAAAACATTTTTGTGAAAAGAGTATTAAAGTAGCTTGTAACATGAGGCAAATGTTAGTATTTTAAATGAAAGAGTGGGGACGTAGTGGGGACATCTTACCGTCTCTGTCACACCCGCACACTATAATGCACTTTAATGCACAGTGACGTCACTAATTTTGTTTTGCATCCCTTTTCTATTACCCCCCCTACAACATTTAAAACGTTTCTAACTTGTTTAATTCTGAATGTATTTACAAGATTCTTTGTTTGCTAGATTTTGGATATGGATACTTTTTGATTTATGCAATAAAAAAAAGAGTTAAATACCCAATTGTAGAAGAATCGTGTCCTCAAACGGCTATTATGTGCTAACACAGCAGAAGTATAACGCGCCATTTATAAGGGCAGAGTTTCTCGTGGCGAGAATCGTATGCTCATTGACTTATATTCTACCGATAGACGAGACACGTTAAAGAAATAAAGTGCCCCCGTATTTTAAAAGCACACTGCAATATTACATCACTTACCTGGTATTTTATTAAAATATTGTAATTTCAGACGATTTGCTTTCGGTTTGACGGCGAAACATTCATTTATTACTTTCAAACGTATGCGATAAGGCGTACTGCACTGTCACTGTCACGAAGCAAACTGATTCATGTGTGCATGCACCGCAAGTAGGTGGGACACATTTTTTGTACTGAATGTCTTTTCTAGTGTAACATTGGTATCGATGCGTATGCCATTAACATATGACAACCGTTATAAGATTATCGCGTTCTGACAATGTTTACACGATGCAACTTTTTTATATCCTTACGATAATCGTATCTTCGAAGCGAGAAACTCTCCCGGTAAATGGGGCTTTTAATTGCATATTTTATTACTCAACTATTGAAATACTTTGACATGAACTCGCAATATCTACTGTGCCCCTAGCCGGAACATTTTGCAGTATCGTAATAGAATAGTAATAGTAAAATTTTGTATGGGAATTTAAACAGCGCCATTGTGAGCGTATTTGGAACTAAAATTTCACAGCGGGAAACGTTTACTTTACTATACGAGAATTACTATACGATACTTCAAAATGTTCCGGCTAGGGGCACTGGTCATCGGTCTCTCGTCACTTGTTGTTTTAACGTGTATTTGTGTGATTTTCGTTTTTTGCACGCCCGCATTCGTTTAATTGGCGTGAACTGTGGGATGCGTTTGGATAAAGGAGATGTGTCGTTTATATCCTTTAGTATTATTCATGCCTCGGTGGCGTATTTGTTCTACGGTATGGTTACAAAGCTAATTTATCAGGTTCGAGTCCCGGTTCGGGCAAAGGAGATCGGTCGATTTGGTCCAACCGTGGACAAGAAATTCATTATTACCAAAAATTTTGGCGTATTTTTTTAGATTTATTTCTCTATTTACTTTTATCCTACGCCATTGGAATTAGATTTACAAAAAAATGAGGATATCATGAAATATTTCTACCATTTTTGTATTTGTCAGCAACATTCATAGAGTTGACATCTGTCACGAGACTATTATCTGTCAAATTGCATTGTTTATTTCGTCGTGTACTCATGTGTATTTAAAATTGAATTAATTTGAAAATCATATAATTTCGTTTTGTGGCTGGGTGTTGTGTTTATTCTCTACGGCGTCCCTTGCAGTCAATTGCTTACCTCGATCCAACAATACTATAGCATATAAATAAGTTAAAATGTTTATAATCGTCATGTAAGCAAAAACTACGGGAAATCATTGATGCGCGCCTGAAGCCAACAACTACGAGACACCGATCGTAAAGGCGCAAAGGATTACATGATCTGTAATGTCTAAATGGATTCATCCTCAATCATTGTTTTATTTTTTCATTATTGTGTACGGTAGCTTCAGATATTTTTTAAACTAGCGCATGACAAAATGACTAACTACAATAAACCTGATATCAAAATAATATACTTTTAAATATTTAAATGTGTTTTTCTGTCTTCCTTGATAAGCTTACGCACTTTATAATAATGTATATTCATACTCATCCCAAACTTAAAATATAAGCCAACTAAGATATTACGTATTCAGATAGCAGAAAATGGTAGATTTTGTAAAACTTTAAGAGGATAAATCTTAAAAACCGCGTATCCTAGCTCAAGAAGACTATGTTATATTTGAAGGATAAAAAATCCTTATTATTTAATTCTATGTCTCATTTGTCTCCACCATTTTTCCACTACTAGGCCCAATATTCATAGGAAAATGACCGATCTCCTTTGGTTGGTTTTTCTCTTCATTATCAGTCCGGAGTCAAGAATTTGTGCCCGATATAGCGATAGGCTCGCCCCCTATCACATCATGGGACGGAACAAACAAGGCGAAACGTGGGTGTCCTGGTTTCTATGAGGACAATCTCTGCCTACCACTTCTGGGAAAAAGGTGCGAGTTTATGTATGTTAGCAACATAAAAAACCAACGTTGTAGAAAACTATCCATCACATGTCAATCATAAAATTGCTCCATGGACCCCACGGAACTCATATTACAGTTATTGGTCATTATACTCAATTGTTCCACAGCAAATACCCGTCCATATATTTCGCTCCATTGATACAACGTCCAGCATTCAGAATTTTGCGAAAAAAACGCCCCGGGCTTTCTACTGGTCGTGTATGAGCCCAAATAAATGATGCATTTTGTTACATTAAAATCATACTCGAGCTGAATGTAAAGAAAGGAATTTACTGTTTTTTGTTAAAAGGAATTAACAACAAACTGTATTGTATTGTAGAACCCATAATCGCACACTGCCGAGTAAGGGAATCCTTTACAATGAAGAGTTCGATTGACATGGTTTAGGCTAACAAGACACAAAAAAATGTAAGGCATAATGTTTTCTTAGATTTACGCGAATGTTACACATTGAAATAAAACTAATTTTTACGGATTTTGTCGAGATTTTTTGCTTTCCAGCAATCGAAACGCCGGGAAGTTAATAAGTGTAAAAATTAAACCAAATCGCGATAAAATCCGTAAAAATTAGTTTTATTTCAAAATTTAAGGCAGTTTTACGCTAACAAAAAAAATTATTTCTAATCAATTGGTTCTTATGCGGTGAACATTTTCAGTTTAACTATGCTGTTGGAAATACATCCCAGCGTCTGTGATCGTTTACTAAAGGTGATAGAGCCAAACTGTTTAAAATCTCTATAGTATGGAGGTATAATGTTTATTTAAGTGTTCACTGCTAAATACTGTTTGACTGGCTGTTGTGTGAGGAAACTAGGGTCATAGAATAAAAGATGGTTATATGCACTTCGCGATATATTAATTTCACTCGAGTGTGTGCCTACGGATCGAGCGTGACAATGACTGCCTAACTGACTAGCTTCGCTAACAAGCTTGTTACGGAGTAATCAAATACCTGTGTCCCTACAGAGGTTTCCTCACGATGTTTCCTTTAGTGTAGCGGTAATTGGATATCAAGAGACACACGACTGAAAAGTAAGGGATCCGTCCTGGGATTTGAACCCATGACCACCGTCTCGGCACTGCATCCAGTCCATCCATCCGTTATCAACAAGCCAATACACAATTTGTCGTTCAATGAGTAAAATTAACTAAGAAAATACCGGACTGCCTCGGTGGCGTAGTTGTACTACGGTGCGACTACAAAGCTGAGGTGTCGGGTTCGAATCCCGGGCCGGGCGAAGTAATATTGGGTTTTTCTATTCATTATCATCCCGGAGTCAGGAATTTGTGCCCGATATGGCGATAGGCTCGCCCCCTATCACATCATGGGACGGAACATACAAGGCGAAATGTGGGTGTCCTGGTGGCGCCTCTGCCTACCCCTTCTGGGATAAAGGCGTGAGTTTATGTATGTTTGTAAGAAAATGACACCAGGTACGACGGCTCGTCTATCTACGTAGATAATTGAAGTTGTTCAAGTAAATTGGGACCCCAAGTAAATCCTTTTCAAAATCAGACCAAAGTATCCCGGATAAACGAGATAAAAAATATGATAACAATGAAACGTATAGAGCCCGAACAAGACGTAATAACAGCACTTAGGAAACGGCTTTGTATCGGAATCGGTGCAATTTGCGACGGCTGATTTGGCCCAGGGTTGGCCCGGGTGGATTGGAAATAATTATTGTTGTGAAATATACAGGGTATCTCAAGACCGCGACCGAAAACGAAGCCAGGTGGTAGATTTAGTGGTTACAAACACAATGCAATTAAAAATTTCGCAAAACAATTTTTTCATCTTTTTTTTAAATCTTTTTAAGTGGTCATCGTATTCGGGTGATAAATACATAATTTTACTAAAATAATAATGTACACCTGTTTATTTGTAAAGACGCAATGATACGCAAAAGTTTAAATTACTATTACCACCCAAACACGAAGATGTTTAAAAAATTGCAAATAAAATTATCGCTTTTTTTGCGAAATTTTTCATTGCATTGTGTTTGTTACCACTAAAACTACCACCTAGCTTCGTTTTCGATCGCAGTCTTGATATACCCGGTATACATGGAGCAAATGGGGTATGTTGGGGTAGTTTTTGTGTAGTATGGGAGAGGAAAAAAGGGTGGGTCAATGAATAAATGGTCAGCGTTGTAAACACACATAAAGGATTGTCGGGTTATTCTTATTTTTTTTAAGGATATAGGATTGGGAGAATAGGAATAATGGTAGTAACAAGGGCGGCCTGGGTATTTACCACCGCAATGTCTATTTCTCCAACAATACAGCAGTGTAAATGCACTGTTGTGTTCCGGTTTGAAGGACATTATAGCCAGAGTAATAAGTGGACATAATGAGCCTTAACATCTTATATCTCAGGATGGCAACCGAAGTGCCAAGCAATGCTGTGTAATTTATGATGTTGTTTGGTTTTGCTACTGTCCATGAGCGGTCGTATAACTTACCATCAGGCGAATGGCAAGCTCGTCTCGCAATTCAAGGCAATAAAAAAATTGCGTTTGCAGTAGCAGCCCTGAGTGCCGAGAACGTTAGAGCAGAAATGAATCCAATTTATTCTTTGATTAGTTCAAGTTATACACGACTGTTTACATGAATTGAATATGTTCCAATATATTGTGGAATAGAAAACTTTGCTTTGAACAAGTACAAGATTTATTTTATGTTGATCGTTAAAAATGTAGCAGTAATTTCCATTGGATACTGAATAACGTAGAGGGATTTGAGCTTAAGTATATTCTAGCTTTATAGCGATGAATGGCGAGACGAGCATGTCATTCGCCTGATGGTGAATTACAAAGCAATGTTTGGCCTTCCACTGCGCTCGCCATCTGACATAAGATGTTAAGTCTCATTATGTCCAGTAGTTACTCTGGCTACAATGTCCTTCAACCCGGGACATAACAGCGCATTTATACTGCTGTTTGGCGGGGGAAATAGAAATTACGGTACCTACCCAGATGTGAATTTCAAATCCTTTGGAAAAGTTGGCAGTATGATATTTGTCCCCTGTATATTGTCGTTTTAGGCTCAGCCTGTATAACTGTTTTCGTGGAAACATAGTTTCGAGCAGTGAGTGAGCTATATCCAATGAATATAATATGTATATAACTATATCCAATATCTTGACTGTCTTGCTCTTACTACCAGGCATATTGTAGTCAGTGTATCAGGCTAGTATGTAACAATAATGCAAAGTGATATTATGGCCTAAACCTTCTCAATCGAACTCCCAGTTTTAGCTGTCCCGAGCTCAACAGAGGGTGATTATGAGCGCATACACAACTACAGTAAGAAGAAATGAAAGATGATTTCAAAACCTTTATTCCCATCAAATTAGACCTTGAGAATAATAAAAATCAAAAGATTGATATGTGTAAAAATCCTCCATACTCAAAATATCTAAAAACTTAAAACACTCACATACGAACAGAATAGGAAAAGAAAACTGAAACTCCGCTGAAAGCTCGCGAACAAAAAAGCTCCCGATTTAAAACCAATTAGCAAATGGGATTTCCAAAGGAAAGCCTTTATCCGTATGTACGTTTTCTACTATACTTTTCTTTTCGGATTATTTTGTACATTTTTCTAATTAGAATTTAGGATTTTCACGTAGATAATATTAGCCTTTAATATTTGTTATTAATTTAGCATTGTAAAGAAGATGCTTCGTCAATTAGTGAACACATACAGAATGAATAAAAAAAACATTTACAATAATAATATTATGTTAGTCGATATACGTCTCATTATAGGGCTTTGGCCTCATCTGCATTTGAGATGGGTTAGGCTATAATCCATCACGCTGGTCTGAATTTGCATACCATGGAAATTCTTGAAAAAGTCTCTATGGTGTTTAATATACAAGTTTTGTACTTAACTTGCTAAAGAGGGCCGGTAGCGTCTGGCTGCATAAAGCAGCAGACCAGGCTCTGTGTCGTACCTTGGGAGAGGCCTATGTCCAGTGGACTGCAACGGGCTGATGATAATGCTGATGATGCAAGTTTTCCACGATATTTTTCTGCACCATCAAAGTTAGTTGTAACTGACTACATACAAATGACTAAGGAAATTCAAAGGTGTGTCTAAAAATAACATTAAAAAGCTGTTTCTCTCGAATACTAAGAATAGCATTGACACCAAATAACCACAAGGCAATTTTCAAAGATTTCGCGTATAAATCACGATCCGGCCCACCCGAAAAAGATCCACGCCCCGCAAGCAATATTAGTTGAAAGTTACCAAAATATTTTGCATAAATTCACTCTCTTTTTATTTACGACCAATTTTTCCATCGCAAACGGCGGCAAGTTACCTCGTAACGCAAGATTATATTGACTTTGATTCAGCAATTCATCTCTTCAATTGATTTATTAGATTGGGGTCGGCCATTTTTGTTTTGGCCGTTATTTTGCGAAAATATGCAGTTGATATTTATGCGTGTTATTATAAGGTTGAAGGGGATACCAATTAATGATTTTTGTCCTATTTAAAGCGTGTATTACCTAATTAAAATTAAAATCAAATTATTTTGTAATAAGACTCATATTAAATGCACTGTTGAGTTCCGGTTTGCAGGACATTGTATCTAGAGAAACAACTGGATATAATGAGACTGAACATCTTATGTCTCAGGATAGCGAGTGTAGTGGAATGCCAAGTGTTATTTGGTTTTGCTAGTCCACGAGCGGTCGTATCGCTTACCATTAGGCGAATGGCATGCTCGTCTCACCATTTATTAAAATAAAAAAATATATGGTTCAACATTAATTAATAAAAAAAATATCTGCCCATACAAATCCTCTCCTAACCACGGAACTCTTTTACAATCGCGATTTCGATTAAGAGAGCTCAAGTCAAATTCTATCGATGATCCCGCTGACATATTGAGGGTTGGAGAATTTCGTACTCAACGTTAATCAGGGTATTAAGTGGATACTGGACAGCAATTTTTCTATTTGTGCTCAAGATAAAAGCACGACCGTATTTTCCATACAAGATCTGGAGTGTGTTCCGGAAACCACTGAGACCACTGTCGCAGTGCTCTATGACGCCACAGATGACGCGACGTCATGAGCAGTGTTGCCAACTTTATTTTTTTACCCTAAATAACAGATTCTATAACACTTTTCAGGAGATAGTCAAGTAGCCAATTGAATTAACTGCTTGACAAAAGGAAGTATACTTTTTATAACAAGATATTGTCTTTCAACTAATTGCATACTAAATTTATAACATATATAGATAAAGGAATACGAAATAATTGCAACTGTACTGTAATTGCTGGTGCAGTCCGGAATGTATTGGAATCTTCCGATGATGACTCTGGTGATGATGAAGATCTCATCTTAAGTATATCTTTGGTAATCGTGTAGGACAGAATATCATACCAAAACAGAAAATTCTGGTTTTGACAACCGTTATTCGAAGTAGTGATGAAAGTTTTAAAAGTCGCTTTCGGTAAGACATACTTAAACAAAGTGTTCATTACGGCCACAAAATCATTTCTGTCGAAAAACAGCTTCTTTAAAAACTAACAAAAATTATTGTACAAACAATGCTTTGAAATAATGACAAAATAAACATGAAAAACGCAAGGAATCGGAAGATATCTGTCAAACTAAGTAACATATTATGTCAAATTCGGAGGCCGGGACGGGTGAGTTCTTAAGAAATAATATAAATACTGAATCCTATTTTTTTTACATAATATATTGAAAAAACAATATAATAACACTTATTTTCGAAAAGACAATCATTATTATATATTTGTATTTATTTTATGTATTTGTATATAATAAAACCCTATATTATTATTTTTTTAATTTACTATTTATTTTAAAAAACATCGGGAATTATTTCAAAAGTAAATAAACTGTTGAATACTTAGTCAATTAACTATTCTTTTTTTAACGATTCTTATACAGATTTTTAAGAAGATTGAAGATACCATAAGTAATTGACGAAATCATAAAACTTTCTTTCTAATCACCCCGTTTCACAGTAATAAATTAATAAAACTCCAGTGTTCACAGTATAAAAATGGAAGGAAATGTTAAAGCTAATCGTTTAGTTAATGAAGCTATTGCAGATAGCGATATATATCTATATATTAATTATACTAATGACCTTGCTGTGCTTCCGTTGACTTTTCTTAGAGAGTCTTTGGTTAAATCTTGGGAAAACAGTTCCCAAACGAAAGGTCGATTATATTCTCAGATTCAGTCAGATATTCCCAAAATAAAAATTAAATCCAATAGCGATAAAATCCGTAAAAATTAGTTTTATTTCAATGTGTAACATTCGCGTTAATCTAAAAAACCATTATGATCGTTCATCTTTTATTAGTCAACTTATATCCCTTCAACTTCCTTTCCCTACATGTATTTCTTCCTTACTCATATTTAATGTTAAAATATATAAAACACATATTTATTTATTGTGCTTAATAATATTAAAATATATCTATATCTATCTATCTTTATTAGATTAAAATATAATGTATCTTTATTTAGTTATTGTGCATAGTTTATCCTCTTTGTAATTTATTTTTAGTCATTTTAGCAACTTTCCTGACTTGTTAATTCCGAATTTCGATAATCCACCCTTTTTCCTTTGAAACACGTTTCCCTAACTTGTCATTAGCGTAGCACAGCAACACAGTGCTTGTAGCCATAAAGAAGAAAAAAAATGGAATAGACGATTTATGACGTCATTTGACAGCACTGAGAGCACCTTACCATAAAAAGCCAGTGATCACAGTACCGTAATGGCGACGGTTCATGACGTCACATAGCACTGAACAGTGCTCGAAGTCTAGTTCGGAATAGCGCCGTCAGTGATCATAGTACCAAAATGGCGCTGTTTCATGACGTCACATAACTCACATAGCACTGTACAGTGGTCTCAGTGGTTTCCGGAACACACTCCTGATCAAGAGCGTTAACAATACTTAAAACTTAATACAGCGCCCTCTTTTGTGTAGGTGTAAAAGTAACGTATTGACTGCGTCAACAAAAGTCGATAGATTCATTCCCGTGTATTCGCTAGATGTCGCTAGTGCATTTAACTATAAACATGAGTTTCATAATGCATGTGTTCCTGAGATGCACAATATAAGTTTTTACTTAAAAACAGTTTGCCATATACTTTATTTACTTACTAGTGTAATAAAATGTGCAAAGAAATAAGCGAAGTAACTTTTACAGTTATTTATAGCGTAAATGCCATCTATTGTTACAAATTGGTACTATTTATCAATTTATTAATATTGCCACTAGATGTCGTTGTTAACTTTAAATACTTTCTATTTACTAGTTGATTTGCTTTAAAGTTTATTAAGAAGATAGTATAATAATATTCAGCAAAATCGCCTCTAAGACTCCTCAATTATCCGCTATTCGGTATTATTGTGAAGCAATTGTTTGCTAAATTTGTCGAATTTCGTCCCGCCGTTCTCCTTTGTCTACCGCAACACCATTGAACTGTGTTAGAATTTCCAGTAATTTAACGCAATCGCGCATTTTCAGTGTTTATGGACTGAGCACCGAGTCCAAGGTTCGTAACTTGGGTTAAGCAATTTGCTTAGCACGAGGTTTTCGATTTGTAACATAAATTGCTTGCGACTGGAATTTGTGCCCTATTATATCTTGAAGCTAATATACACAGCAAACTGCTAACACTTGCCAAAATTTATTTATTTATTATTTATTTAATTGTAGAGGAGGCTTGGGCTTAGCAATGAAATATTTGAGCTGTTTTACCATTTAAAGAAACATCAAAAACACAGAGGTTACGAACACGTCATGTTCCCCGGTGTAGCGCCGTTTAGGTTTATCTGCGCATGTATATATCCCACTAACATTCAAGTACTGCCTTGTTGGCGTAGTTGTACTACGGTACGATAACAAAGCTGAGGTCTCGGGTTCGAATCCCGGATCGGGCAAAGCGATATTGGATTTTTCTATTAATAATTATCAGCCCGGAGTCAGGAAATTATGCCCGATATGGCGAGCCCCCTATCACATCATGGGACGGAACATACAAGGCGAAATGTGGTTGTCTTCGTAGCACCTCTGCCTACCCCTTCTGGGGAAAAATAGGCGTGAATTTATGTATGTATGTATGTTATGTACATTCAACTACATTGCAGTCACTATGCCGTGCTACTTGCTAGTATAAAATACATCAAATGAAAATAACGTCATAGTTAATTAGTTTTTTATCAATAAAACTGAATCGTGGCATTAAGAGTTAATTACTCGACAACGCGGGCGAAGCCACCGGAAATTACTAGTAATAAATAAATCATGATGCTGGAAACTATGTGGCGAGATGTTTTTATTACACAAGGAATTTAAAGAAAAGTTTCTTTGGATAATTATGTCCTATAGGAGCGCTTAAGGAGGGCTCGGTTGTAGTAAGAAATTCTTATAAACCACTACACAATGACTTCGTCGCTTAAACCGATAATGACATGACGGATTTTAACTTTTCTTTATGCTAATTGGACAAGGCTGCAAAGTATTTGATGGCAAGTGTCGTGTAAGCCAAATAAATATTTATCGGCCAGATTTTTTTTATTGCGATGAATGGCGAGGCGAGCATGCCATTCGCCTGATGGTAAGCGATACCACCACTTATGGACAAACTAAGCAACACCATGAATTACAAAGCTATGCTTGGCATACCACTGCCCTCGCCATCCTGAGACATAAGATGTTAAGTCTCATTATGTCCAGTAGTTACTCTGGCTACAATATCCTTCAAACCGGAACACAACAGTGCATTTACACTGCTGTTTGTTGGAGAAATAGAAATTGCGATGGTACCTACCCAGGCGGCCTCTCACATATGAGACCTACCACTAGTAAAGATGTGTTTCTTTTTTCCAGTGGATACAATGAAGCTCTGTTGGAAGGATGGCACAGGCTGTACCCGAAATGTGACATACTTGATGATTTTATACCATCCTATACGGTGGTAGCCATACAGGCGTATAGCGTAATAATACCACCGCAATGTCTATTTCTCATATAACTGTTTTTACATTTTTCTTACAAATTTAGGCTTCAATCACCTTTACACCGGATCCTTGATCAATACAATAAAGTTCATCTACGTGTTTCAGATATTGACATCTTTTCCTTAGAGTCCTTTCGGCTCTTCAAAAGAAAAAAAAAAATTAAGCACAGTTGGAATCAATAGTCTTTTTTATTCTTACACTTATTATAATTCCACTGATTTACTTTTAATTTAATTAAGATTGTCTTTCAATATATTTCTTTATATTATCAACAAGCATGCTTGAAGTTTAATGCCAGTACTATTTTTTATTGATATGTCCGGACATGAATTAGTCCGATTAAATCAAATCCAGGTAAATTAGTCCTATTATTAGTTTGTTTGTTCTTTAAGTTTTAAGTTAAGTTTTCCTTGTTTGTTTTTGATAAGTGTGTTATTTATTAGTGCTGTGTACTCCCATAATGTGTATATGCATCAGAACAAGAACGTAACTAGCTAAGAATTGTGTTAATTGTAATAATGTATATACTGTGGGAGATCCTTGATTCAATAAATAAATAAACTGATGGATAAGAGCATCAGAGGATTAGAAGGCAGAATACCTTAAATACCTTTTTAAATGTCGACAGTTTGTGCAATATAATATGCTACGATAAACAAAACATGCAGACAGCATGTCAATAATTAAAGTCATTAAAATCTCTTTAATGCCTTCTGTTATTTTTCTTTTGTGGAGCGATATCCGGCGATTCCGCTTGCCTGTAATTAGCGACTATCACAATTACATTATTTTTTTTGCGGATAATACACGACTTTTGGTGTAGTGGTTTAATTATTGGCTATATGCGATGTGATGTTGAAGGTTCGAATCCAAAATGGATATTTATAGGATTATATAGGTAGAGGCGTGTGTGTGAAATAAGCCGCGGGTTCCATTCCCAGATAATACATATTTTGAGGAGAGTATATTTTTGTATTTATAAGCTTTGTTATAATAAAATGGGATGTACTCGTATTTGTTAATTTTAAAGTAAGAGTAAATGTTCGATAAAATATGTTCATAAATCATCTGAGAAAGGGTGGACAGAGGTGTCAAATGTTAATACTACCTTCTATTTCTTACCGAGATTATTTGATCTTTTGATCAAAATAGTCACTAACGACCTCCGCATTCCGTCGAGATTACTTCCATCTCAAGATTTAAAAGGAGTCGAGTCTATTACCAAACCGGGCACTAATTATTACATTCCCGGATAACTCATATTAGATTTTTCAAAATCCAAAACAATGACACAAAGTCTTTTTTTTATTGCGGTGAATGGCGAGACGATCATGCCATTCGCCTGATGGTAAGTGATACGACCGCTCATGGACAGGAGAAAATCAAACAACACCATGAATTACAAAGCATTGCTTGGAAATCCACTGCTCTTGCCATCCTGAGACATAAGATGTTAAGTCTCAATATGTCCAGTACTTACTCTGGCTACAATGTCCTTCAAACCGGAACACAACAGTGCATTTACACTGCTGTTTGTTGGAGAAATAGATTGCGGTGGTACCTACCCAGGCGGCTTCTCACATATGAGAGACCTACCACCAGTACATCTCCTTAAAAGTCAAATTCAAGACTTAGATCTCTACAGATTAAATGAAGATTCGGACAAATCTTAAAGATTTCCATCACAGTTGAAATTTCGATTATATGTATCACATTGATAATCAATGTTAAATGTTGCCTGAACTTGATATTACAAACTGGTTCGAACTCTGTACACACGGGAAACGCTTATAGTTTTATTATCTTCGGCGCCAACTGGTTTCACAGAAGTTATGAGGCGTAAGGCAGTGGATGTAGCGGTATGAAAGAAAGATTTTAGTAGAATTTTTCGACTAAAACCCGTGGCGCGGTTGAACGCCGCCTGCGAAACGTAAGTCTCCCCGCACCGAGACAAATGTTTGTGTAAGTCTAAGTATTTGTTTCGGGTCTGGGTTTGTGAGGCCGAAAAGTCTCTCGTAGTTCCTGATACCCACGATACAAGACTCGATCTTAGTGTGGGGACTATGTATGTGACTGTTGGGTGTATTTATTTATTTTGAAGGTGGAGAAGTCACTGGTAATCTTTAAGGGAAGGTTGTGTTCAGCCGTGGACTGCCTAAAGATGCCACATAATTCTATAGTGAAAGCTTTGTTACTTAGACAATTTTGGGGAAAAAATGGAATTTGGTGCATTCTAGGCCTGTTAAAAATCGTTTGGGAAAATGATGAAAAATGGAATTTTTTACTAAGTGTTATTAGGCCTTTGGAAATCTTATCCACTGAACAAAACATGGCAGCGACACTGGTTTTACATATTTTACTTTTGTATTTTAATTACTTATTTATTGTAATACACAATATTCACAAGTGATCACATTTCAAATACCGAATTCTACAGCATAGCATAAACTGAGCGATTTCCGCCGCTTTCTCCAAATATTACATATTTTGTCATACGAAATATTTGTGGTACAGTTCAGAATCTTTATCCCGAAGATTATTAAACCCGAATAATCTTACACCTTGCACAACGCCTCACAAAAACCAGTTTGGTATGAATACGGCCGAGCCAGCATGAATGGAGGCGAAATCAACGGTGTTGCGCCGGCCGCCACTCACACCGCACAATAGTACGAGTGTCCATATCCTGTACCAATTGATTGGTGTCATAGAAGTCGTCAAGCGGTGTGATAAATGTTTGTAGAATAAATAAAAATGTGCCTTTGAAGGTTCTATTGGTGTGAGCAATGTCAATATTTGTGTGATAAATATACTTTTAATATTTTATTTGACGTTTAGAATTAGATTGAAAGCTCAGACTAAGTAATCTGAGATTGAAAGCTTCTTGTGGTTTTCGATACCGTAGCAAGACTTCGTATATACATATGTACATATGCTGTATGTATGCTCACGCCTTTGTCCTCAAAGAGGTAGGCAGAGGTGTGAAAATTGCAATAAGGCTTGTTTCTTTCAGTGGTATCAGGATTTTTATTTCTAAAGATACTTCAAGGATCTGTTCATGTTCACCCATGAATTCGCATTGAGGCAATCATAGTCAATAATAGGTATCTAATTTTGCAACTAGCTAAGTCATTATAATACTTAATACTTTTGATGTCGCAGACATTTTTGTGTGGAAATAATCAGGTTTCCTCATTAAATATCGCTATAAAAATATAATAACACTAATATTTTAAATACCTCTGATCACATGAATACATAATTAAATCCATTAATGAAATTATAATAACTTTATAAAGCCTGAGAAAAAACACATTTATGAATTGAATCAAAGGTTACTATTTCATTAAGGAACTTTAATCCATTCATAGGAGTGGCGATACTGGATAAACAAGATTATATTGATTGGTACTCGACATGAGCTGTTTATGAATGACTTTAAGGTCAAGGAAGCTATATTTTTATGAATTAAAAATTAAATCGAAGGTCATTTGGTACTTGGATTGAAATTTTACAACAAGAACAGGCTGGTTTGGTTGTGCATACATACATACATAAACTCACGCCTTTATCCCCGAAGGGGTAGGCAGAGGCGCCACCAGGACACCCACATTTCACCTTGTATGTTGCGTCCCACGATGTGATAGGGGGCGAGCCTATCGCAATATCGGGCACAAATGTGCTTATTAGCACGGAGTCAGGAGAAAAATCCAATATCACTTTGCCCGACCCGGTACTCGAACCCGAGACCTCAGCTTTGTAACCGTACCGTAATACAACTACGCCACCGAGGCAGTCGTGGGTTGGTTGTGCCGGTAGTAATGTCTCATAATATATTTGAAGTGAAAATTAGCTATGTTGTTGCGTTTGATGGGTAAGAGACCTAGGAGCCTTATAAGCTATATTCTTTTCCCTGTATCCATTTCGTTCGGAATATCCTTAAGGTAGCTTTAATCTTTAAAGCTTTTCAGGCATTCCTGGGCAGACGTAAATATTTCAAGCCTAAAAATTTGGATCTAGCCTTTAAAAATACTCCTTTAAAGGTTTATTAAACAGTTTTATCTTTTTCTCGTTTTGTTTTTATAGTGAAAGGTTGGAAAGCCTAACTTACAATGTTTAAAATCCTTAATAAGATCATACTTATATCAAATGTAAAGGAAATGTTGTGTCCTCAATAACATATCAAAAATAATAAAATCAAAATCCCTTTGTCAAAATCTTACTAAGAAAATCGAACCGGAACGGGCCCCTAACGGTGTGACAGGCGGCCACCGTGAGATTCATTCATGATCCAAACAGCGATATATTATCATGTGCTGTTCTTTTAACATCTAGTAATATGACGGGGGCATTTCTTAGCCTTTACTTAGTTTTACAATATTTTTATGGTCAATTTTAATGGGTAAGGACTAAGAAGATATATTTTAAGGCAGGTATATTGTTTGTAACTTTAATATTTATTGCCGTATCAAACATCTAATAATAATAATCCAGTCAAAGATTCTTGCTCAATCGAGAGTTCGATTGGCAGGAGTTAAGCCAATGTCAACCTCGCAAGACTGCGGGTTTGGGGTATTCACATACTCTAGATTCTCTAGAATATGTTATTAAGAATCATAATTAATCTTAATGGTCAATATTTCAATTGTCACGTCAAAAGTGTTCTTTAGTAACAAATAAAACATCAAAGGTTACTTTTAATGTCATGTTATGCGTAAACGTTGCACCTCTATACTTTGTCGAATGCGTGATAGCTCTAACATCGTCCTGGAAGCGTTGACATATAGGACTCGACAATGCTAACTCGCTGGTTACACATACATGCAATCAAGTAGTCTAGCGTTAGGTTAGCATCATTGTTATTTTTTCATCATTTTTTTTGCTTTTGCATTTGCACCAACAATAAACTTTACATTCTTACTTTATTTCTTTCATTGAAAAAATTGGTTATTAACACTATTTATAAGCCTTAATGTTACTAAACCAATATGGATCTCATTGTTATCCGAAATAAACAAGATTATTATAACTTTTATTTGACGATTGAAAAATCGAATAACGATAGTTATTTGCCGAATAATAATAAGTGTTCTGAAGTTTGCATTTCATTGAGGCTGTATTTTTAGTATTTATGTTAATAATTTTTAGGGCAGCGTTATTTGTTTATTAATAACTGTTTATTTGTGTAATTAGGAAAGTCATACGTGGTCACTGTCGCCTGATGTTCATTAATGTTGCAGAAAGGTTAGTATAATCCTTTCTAAGACCTCTCTTCAACAAAATATCTGGTCTTGGGAAAATATTGGTTTTCGGATCGAAAAGTTCATACAAAACAGATTGGATAAACTGGGAGTTGTAGCCACGCTTTCTTATTTATAGTCCTCTAGCATATGCTACACCTACAAAATAAAATCAAATAGCTATATTAAAAAAACTCATGACACAGGATTCCTTACAATACTTTCCTTCATCGTAAATGTATGTGATTATTAACAACGAAATGAAACAAATGAAATGAAAATTTATTTGCAAGAATGTGGGTACATAAAGATGTTTACATGTTTATTCTATGGAGTCACAATCTGTCATAATTGACGTGCAAATATTTTGAATGAATTGGTTTTTAATATTGTTACAAAAATGATCAAATAAAACTTAGTAATAAATTAAAGTTTAAAAAGTGTCAAGATTATTTTAGTAATAATAAATTAGATGGCATTAGTTGTTAAAAGAGAAGAATAATATTATGTCAATGTTAATTTAAATTAATATTTTTATCATTTAAAAGATCATTTAAGGAATAGTAACATTTATCCGAGAGGTACTCAAATAACGAAATACACACTATCAAATTCAGTTCCTGGGTATAAGCTAGAGACCGGATTGCCAATCAAATCTCCCAACTAAATTATTACTACAGCCACCAGAAAATTAAAAACGAATGTATCTTAACCATCTCAGTATCATTTCTGAGCGGAGTTACTTAACGACACACATTAGAAGGGTCGACGGCCTTCATTTCCTGTCCCAAATTAAAATCAAATAAGAGTTGGAAAGTAATTCTGGCTTGTATGGCGTAATACGGACAGATTGGGGCATGTGGAGTCCCGCCCTCACACCCGCCACTGCAACTCCAGTAAGGATCAACAGTGGCACGCATCTTAATGACACTGAGCATTGAAGCTCAGCGAGTCTCCGGGAATGTCTAACTTGTCTTTAACCCGCAACCAAATCAATCATAAAGTTAAATTAATAGAGTTGGAAATAAATTATTGTCCACTTCCCACCCTAATAAAGCGGGTGACCTCCCTAATAAAGATTGGGACATATACTGGAATTGAGATGGGTTGGAGTAAAGGGCAGTGCTGGGCATGGCATTACCCTAATGGGATTGGGTCTTAGATCAGCTATGTTACTCAATCTCATACGTAGTGTCAAGCAAGCGTTACTAGTATTACACGAATATATATTAATTATAAATATTTATACGAAATTGTTTTTCATGTTAATTGTATTAGGAATTGAACTACATAGAATCGTCACCTCAAATTCGAATCCCGGGTCCGGCAAATGATATTGGATTTTCTATTCATTATCAGCCCGGAGTCAGGAATTTGTGCCCGATATGGCGATAGGCTCGTCCCCTATCACATCGTGGGACGGGACTAACAAGGCGAAATGTGGGTGTCCTGGTAGCACCTCTGCCTACCCCTTCTGGGAAAAAGGCGTGAGTTTATGTATGTTACCTTAAATCTAATGCATGTCGCATAATATTATGGCTATAATGTAAAGTACATAATGAAATGGAAAATTTAAATTTAAAAAAAATATTAAAAATTTAATTAGCGGAATTGTGTATCGGAAATGTCCAGCAGTGGACTGCAACGGGCTGATGATGATAATTAGTGGAATTGTGAGCCCGCAATTTAGTATACTTCGATCTAAATAAACCAACAATAATCGGAAGTTTAATAAAGCTTGTAGAAATAAATATATAAGCCTACGCCTACTACTCTCTAGCGGTAGGCAGAGATGCCACTAGCATTACCCACATTTCGGAATACTATTTTCATTCCCAGAATTTGTTAAGGGCCTGTCCCTAAACGGGCATAATTTACAGTCTCAAATTATTAACACAGGATTTCTAAGTCAAAACCGCAAGCCAATTATATCTTAGCTCGACAAACCCAATACGCCGAAATACCTACTAATAATCGAACCTAAACCTCACCTTTACATACTGTATACATACATAAACTCACGCCTTTATCCCCGAAGGGGTAGGCAGAGGTGCCACTAGGACGCCCACATTTCGCCTTGTATGTTCCGTCCCACGATGTGATAGGGGGCGAGCCTATCGCCATATCGGGCACACACAATAAACCTCACCTTTATTAACTATAAATAGATTATTGAGGTGACTTTAATATACTTTCTATTTACAATCTACAAGCTGCACGGAAGCTGTCAAGAAGCTACAAATCTCAAAGCTGTTCGGAGAATTCTTGTGTGTTCGGACACCAACCTCGTCTTCACTTAGCGCTGTAAAAAGTAATCATATACCCAAATATATTTAATAAAAGTGTAATGAAATTTACATTAACTTCTGAAGGGGAGACGGGGAAATGATGATGTCAAGTAATACCTAAAAATATACTTTTCTCAATATTTTTTTTTATTTATTAGTTTTCGGATAATGCGGTTTTATGTTTTATTTCCCGACGTTCCAGAATTTTACAAACTTCACGGCCACGGTGTGGACTGTGGGTATTATTTACCGCAAAATTATTGAAATATTGAAATAAAACTATTGTTCCGGATTTTATCGTGGAGTTGGTTTGATTTTAACATTTTTAACTTACCGACGTTTTGATTCGTTTACAACTGTCGTGGTCACGGAGCGGACCATGTATAACATCCGCGTTCATCTAAGACACCATTACGCAAAATTATTATAACAATGACATAAATTATACAACATTATTTTTTTTTTAATTTATTTTTTTATTGCTATGAATGACGAGACGGGCCTGCCATTCGCCTGATGGTTAGCGATACGACCGCTCATGGACAGTAGCAAAACCAAACAACACCATGAGTTACAGGGCATTGCTTGGCATTCCACTGCGCTCGCCATCCTGAGACATAAGATGTTAAGTCTCGATATGTCCAGTAGTTACTCTGGCTACAATGTCCTTCAAACCGGAAACAACAGTGCATTTACATTGCTGTTTGGCGGGAGAAATAGTAGAGAAATAGTAGTTGCCTATTCCAACCAAGAGGATCGATCTTATTATGTCTCGGGGTCCGACATTTGTCTTTTGGCTTTCAATTTAATGTTATACTCATTAAATCATCCTGGAATCAAAAATACTGTTACAAATTTAGTCGTTTATCCCGCATCTCCCCTCGAAATTACGCAACAGCATGTAAATCCGTGGAGCCAACAGCATATGTATTGAACGTGTAAACTTCACGTATGTTTGTATGTCTGTCCTTTGTTGCGCGAACGTGGCCCTCGGAAAACGTGACAAGTTTTTGAAAGTTAAAAATTACACATTTTGGAAAGTGTATTTACACAGAAATAAGTTGTGGTTATTTAAGGTTTTTTTGGGAGGATAATATTGGAGAAAGGTGGTACAGAATGGTATGCAATGATTTCGTACCGACCAGCACCCCATCTCCTCCCGTCCCTCAACCCCTAAACTCACAAAATAAACCAATTACCCCTAAACAAAACAAAACTCATTGTCAAAGCCAAAAATCTTGAACCCAAAGCGTCCTTAACCCCCGAACTATATCTTAGTCCAAAATAATTAGTGAAATACCCCGGTCATTATTCAAATGGGGTCCGCTTGACCCGCCCGGGTCGGTCCTGGGGCACGTGTCACTCGCGTTCATGTAAAAACAATTAAACAAGCCGGCAAGTATGTGAGAAGACAATGGCTACAAGTCTAATATTGAAATTTGTTACTTAGTGCAGTGCGGGCCGGGAGTTTCGGCCTACCAATATTACTTACATTTTACTTTTACTTACTTTTACACTGCCCTCCCTACCTCATTTTTTATTTATTTATTTATGGACCTTCAACAAACGATACACAGGGTTATAACGGTAAAATTTACAATTAATCAGGTACATTGATTTGAGTGCTCTTCAATTACAGAAGATCACAACATTCATATTAACATTGCTGACAACAGTGCAACAATAACACATAGGAAAAAATAAACATAAATCAATGAACACAGTACAAAAACATGAAGAAATGAATATTAACAATAAATAAATTAAATACAAAATAACATATTTTATATCCATCCCATGGTTATCTGTACCAACTCGCACTAGGCCAGCGTAGTGGACTATATGGCCTAACACCTCTCGATCGTGTCCTGCCGTGGTATGTGTATGGGCTGATACAGTAAGGTTATCAGTAAGATTGCCAAGAGCGATAAAATCGTTCTTGATCCATATTCACTATCACTTGTTTGCTGCATAAGGCCAGAATCGCCCACTGCTGAGCCAAAACTTACTTTGATTGAGATGGCTTAGTGATGCAGTGATATTGATTACTTGTAGATGTATAACTATAGCCCGTAGCTAAGCACGGGACTCCAACAGAGAGTTCTATTGCTTGTACATTTGACAGCCTCCGTGGCGCAGTTGGTTAGACGCCGCCTGTGAAACGAGAGACCGCGGGTTCGATCCCCGCACCGAGACAAATGTTTGTGAGAACCACAAGTATTTGTTTCGGGTCTGGGTGTTTGTGAGACCGAAAAGTCTCTCGTAGTTCCTGATACCCACGACACAAGACTCAATCTTAGTGTGGGGTCAGGACTACGTATGTGACTGTTGGGTGTATTTATTATTAATTATTTATTTATTGTAGTAACCCAAACTCCGGGCCAGCACTGCACTGGGTGTGTAATTAATTTAACTTGTATAAGTTGAGACCGCGTCTGTGAGCATCTCCGGCTTACTGCAGCTAAACTTGGGCTAAGTCATTTTACTTCTGCGATAGACGTATGACACCACCGCGGCTTAGATATTTTGGGATTATTTGTGGAAGGATTTAAGGGTTGTTTGTTGTCATGAGAATTATGGAAGGTGGTAGATTTTTCTACTGGTGATATTGTGATTATAATACACCCAATTATTAGTGAATTTAAATAGAGTATTATTGAGAGGGCTATTTATCGTTAGTAGACACAATAATGCCGGCCTGGAAGTCGGATATGAGTAATTATATCATCATAATAATCTCTTCTGCGTCTAGTGCTGGACAAAGGCCTCTCGTATAGTACGTCACTGGACTCGATCTTCAGCTCATCGTCTCTAACCGCTTATATAGCTTCTGAAAACCAGTATTGACAGTTTCCACTGAAATGTTAGAGACCATAGAAGCTCGGTGTGGTGATAGGGAGAGCAGAGGTAGAGCTTTGGTGCCAACTCGTTTCGGAACATAAAAATATTCCCAAAAATTTCTTCCTTCCAATTAAGAAAGGATATGTGCTTTGTATGATTGATTTTTGGATTGTTTTGTACAGTAAATGTTTTTCACAATATGGAGTTGCATGTTTGAGGATTTTGAGGCACAAATCGAGGGTAAAACTAATCAAAATAAAAAAAATAAATGATACGAGACAAGAAAATAAAATTTAAACAGAATGTATAAATGATGCAACTAAAACATTCACTGTTATGACTACCTTAAAAACAATTGTAGTCACAAAAAAATCCTGCAAATAAGAGGATCCGTTTAATTTTTATTATATTAGCTCAATAAATGTACGACTTTGTTAACGGTAATGGTTGCGAAAAAGAGTTTTTATCTTTTTTATTATATGCAGAATCTGGTTCAGTTTTTTAGGATCGTCGTACATTATTGATTTTGTAGGTCCTGAACTGATTATATCTTAATAATATCTGACTAAAATATGGGATACCATAACCGTAACTTCAGTTCGGAATTATGTGACTGATATTCCTGATGGATTATCAAACAATTTTACTTAAGAACTTTTCAATTGTTCATAAAAACTATAGCCGTTGGTATGCTGTAATCTAAAGCAGCTTATGCATT
The DNA here is from genome assembly GCA_905220455.2 of Deilephila porcellus. NCBI lineage: Eukaryota > Metazoa > Arthropoda > Insecta > Lepidoptera > Sphingidae > Deilephila > Deilephila porcellus. The sequence goes on along the minus strand of LR999996.1, from coordinate 7,512,724 downwards.
TTTTTTAAACCCCTGTCTCCGAAACATTGGTCAGTCAAACCATTACTTGGTACGATAGGTTACATGTTAAATTTTGTACAACTCCAAGTTGTTAGTGTGCAATTGGCCTTATGAAGCGAAATCCACACTATCCTAACAAGCCGTACAGTGTTTGTGTAGTTTCAAACATCGGTCTAGGAACGACTGTGTTTTAATTGGTCCGGCTGGACACATTAGCTTTTCGATAAAGTCGGGCGGGCCAAGAAATCACCGACGTGGGCGTTTCAGATAATACTGTGCGCTCTTATTCGGCAGTTTCGGGTGTTTTCATGGCTATTATCTCCTAAATGGTTTTGATGGAAACACTAGCATGCAGTTGTGCGTGGTGCAGATGAGTTATGTGTGGCGCTGTGTCACCGGCGCGTACAGCCGAGTGCTGTCGCGTGTGGTGCAGTAGACGAGCGCTCTGTGTGGCGCTGTGTCACCGGCGCGTACAGCCGAGTGCTGTCGCGTGTGGTGCAGTAGACGAGCGCTCTGTGTGGCGCTGTGTCACCGGCGCGTACAGCCGAGTGCTGTCGCGTGTGGTGCAGTAGACGAGCGCTCTGTGTGGCGCTGTGTCACCGGCGCGTACAGCCGAGTGCTGTCGCGTGTGGTGCAGTAGACGAGCGCTCTGTGTGGCGCTGTGTCACCGGCGCGTACAGCCGAGTGCTGTCGCGTGTGGTGCAGTAGACTAACATTATATTTCACACTTTACCAGCGCCCACAGCTGATCTAATCGGTTTGTCTAAATGCAAATTTGTGTCAAAATAATGTGGAAACATCCATTGCACTCCCACACAGTGGCATTATAAATGGCGTTTGGTTGCGTATTTTTCACTACGCCAGGTAAACAGTATATGTTGATGTTTCTTTCGGTTAATTACATAAGTTATGACGGTGCCGGATGTGCCTGTGTGGGTGGCAGGTCGACGGTCACTGTTGTGATTTCTAATTTTTGTGCGGTATAAGGGAAGAGAAACTAGAGTTTAATATTGTGACGTTTTAAAAGTACAGGTCAATGTATAGCCAATGTATGTTAATTTGTAGGCGAGAAGCTATTGAGTAAGAGCCTGCGGTAATACAAATGTCTGTATGGTCTTTAAAGCTGAGATGGATTTTGGAAGCGGTTCATACAGAATTAAGTTTAATAGAAGACAAAAGGAAGACCATAGAGGGGCAATCCGCCAGTGATGACATCCAAGATTGGAAAAGTACGTAATAGAATGTTGCTAATTAAAAACAGACTGCGATATCTCGACTTATTTGAAATATCTTCAAATATCTCTTTAAAACATTATACACGTAGATACAAACTATGCAGTAATATCCATAACCCGTCAGTCAGTTCGCAACTTGGGTCAACGGGTCAAAGTTATCAATTTCCTGAGGTAGTTGGTACGGGTCGAGTTGGCCCCTCGCCCTGCGGGACCGACTCGAATGGCATATGTGCAACATTTCTGCGAGGGTTAAATGCTCAAACCGCCGGGGAAATTAATCATTTTTAGATGTTTCGTCAATTGATGGAATAATATATATTGTTGAGGTAGATTTTAATACTCGCAGGTTGCTTACAAGAGGTAGCTCTAAAAATCTATGGAGTAGGACCCTGTTCCTTTTATACCTGTGTAATGTGAAAGCAACTGTGATGGTAAAGAGAGTTACGTACAGATAAGAGTTCTGAATGGCGACAGACAGTCTCTAAAGTCTCTTTTACTCCGGCCAGCCTAATTGCTTTTTCATGCTCTCTTTGATTCACTTTACAGATATGCGTTTTAATAAATACCCAACAATAGTATTGATAGTCAATTAAATGAAATGAAATGAAATTCGTTTATTGGTCACGTAGGCAATTACTCGTAAATAGCTCTTATGACAAGTTAATACACATAGTTCTTATTTTCAAAGATATTTGTTGTAATATTTGTATTAATTTTATTATATTAAGTATTTTATTATTTATTAGTATTTTATAGTAAATTTTTTTTCTAAGGAAATAAATTATTTACTTTAATCGGTCACAATCGCCACGCACTTTAGGGGTGAAAGAAAACATCGTGAGGAAACCTGCATACCGTAGTGATTTAAAAAAAAGAATTTCTACGGTATGTAAGTCCGCCAACCCGCACTAGGCCAGCGTGGTGGACTATATGGCCTAACCACTCTCAATCGATTCACTAGATTGTAGAATGGGCCCGTGTCCAGCAGTGGGACGTATATGGGCTGATAAAAAAAATCCCAACAGTCACATACGTAGTCCTGACCACACACTAAGATCGAATCTTGTGTCGTATCAGAAACTACGAGAGACTTTTCGATCTAACAAACACCCAGACCCGAAACAAATATCTGTGGATCAAACAAATATTTTTTCGGTGCGGGGATCGAACCCGCGGCATCTCTTTCACAGCCAGCGCCTAACCAACTGCGCCACAATGGTTAGTTATAAAAAGTTGAACATATAAAAGAAGATTAATATATATGCTGAACCATTAATGACGAGTTTTATGTTCCACTGACAAAACTTTCTCCATTGTTATTTTATAGCCTACAAATACGTTAAAAATGCCTTTGGGTACTAATTTTATTGTTGTTACTTGAATATGCTGTTTCATTAGTCTTGTGACCTGGAAATCTTCAAGTCCTCGGTTTGGTTCCTAGGACAAAGAATTTAATTGCTGTTTTTAGTTTATAAATTCGGTTTGAATCCCTGGGCACACATCTGATCTTACGGAGTCATGTATTGATAGTCAATTACTAGAACTTTAACGGTGAAGGAAAACCTCGTGAGGAAACTTGCATACCATAGATATTTAACATAATTTCTGGTATGTGAAGTCTGCCAATCCTCACTGGACCAGCCAGGTGGACTATGGTCTAACTTCCCTCAGTCGAACTCTCGTTTGCAGAGGAGAGTGCTTAGCTATAGGCGACTATAAGCTGATGTAGGTTTCAAAGGTTGAAGGGAGCAGACCACGTGGCCGCATACCAGCTCGTTGGGCTGATCAAATAAGCAAGATGCTATCCATGACTATCCTGGAGGCGCTGCATCTAGCGGACGACCGTCAAACCTGGCGATGAGCTGTCCAAGACTCGACCAAGTGATACGGTCACAATCCTCAGCATTGAAGGAACGGTTAGAGAGAGAGGTTTGAAAAACATAAATTGGTGAAACCATGAAAAATGAAGAGACGAAAATGCCCTCGCAGTTAATAATCTATCGACGTCCATCTTGGGTCGGAGAAAAGCTCAGCGCAGTAATGGTAGCTCTGCCTATGTATCAGCCCATATACGTCCCACTGTTGGGCACGGGCCTACTCTACAATCGAGAGAATCGATTGAGAGTGGTTAGGCCATATAGTCCACCACGCTGGCCTAGTGCGGGTTGGCGGACTTACATACCGTAGAAATTCTTTAAAATCGCTACGGTATGCAGGTTTCCTCACGATGTTTTCCTTCACCGTTATAGTGAGTGGTGATTGACTATCAATACACAAATAACTACGAAAAGTCATAGGTGTGCCCCAAGATTTGAACCCACGACCACCGTGAACATGTTCGCAGCCGTGTCTGGTCCGTTACCAACAGGCCACCACGCACTTCAATGGTAGCTCTGCCTACCCTTTTAAAAATATATGCGTAACTATTATACTCTTCGATTACGTTTTCCATAGATCTTCATGATACTCCGCTACAGTTACCATTGTAACCATTCAGTTAATTTTAACATAATAGTTAAACCTACGCACGCCTACACTTCAGTAATGGGACTAACCGTTATCTTTAACTGGGTTTAACTCGCATGTTATTTGGTGTTTTAGAATGAGGAATAAAAGTGTATGGGTTTGATTTCCGTTGACATCAATACTAACGCTCAAGTTTTTCTTTTAATGTGTTATTTAATTTTCGTGGTGCAGTCGGTTAGATGCCAGTAGTAAAACGGGAGGTCGCGGATTCAAATCCGCATCGAGACAATTATTAACGTGACCTACTAATATTTGTTTCGGGTCTGGGTGTTTGTGAGGCCGAAAATCCTCTCGTAGTTTCTGACACGACTCAATGTTATTTTTAGTATGGTGTCAGCACTACATATTTGACTGTTTGGTGTGACTTACATATTTTTCATGCCAGTATAAATATTATGAAATTTCCTACTTAACATAGACATAGAAGTAAAAGCACAATATACAGCCTCGGTGGCGCAGTTGGTAAGAAGCCGGCTGTGCAACGCGAGGCTGCGCGTTCGATCCCCGCACCGAAACAAATAATTGTGTGATCCACAAGTATTGGTTTCGGGTCTGGGTCTTGTGAGGCCGAAAAGTCTCTATTAGTTTCTGATACACCCGATACAAGACTCGATCTTAGTGTGGGGTCAGAACATGAACAGTCACACTGTTCAGTGTATTAATTAATTGATATCTTATATTTGTTACATAAAACATCACCTCAAAGGAAATTCCAACTTGTTCTACTAGTAATAAAGTGCATAATGAATGATACGGTAGTTATATGTTTATAATCGTCGAGTTCCCACGGATGTGGACAGTAAAAAAAGCGAAGTTTATTTAAACAAAACTGGTTAAATTGATCTTTTTGCGTTAATTGTACTTAACTTGTTTTGTTCGGGATTATTTAATAGTGTAACTTGATGAGCCAGTCGGCAGTGGATTGCTAAACGGAGATAGCGGATTCGATTATAAGGCACCTACTTTTTTTTAAGTGCGTGGTGGCCTGTTGGTAAGACACTGGTTACCGAGACCATAGTCGTGGGTTCGAATCTGTTTTTTCAGAGTCATGTGTGTATTGATATTTTTAGTTTGTATTTTGTGGTCTGGGTGTTTGTGAGACCGAAAAGTCTCTCGTATTTCCTGATACCCACGACACAAGACTTAATTGGTCTTAGAGGCGTCTGGACTATGTAAGTGACTGTTGGGTGTATTTATATTATTTATTTATAGTAAGTTACCTAGCAATATAACGGTGAAGAATACGCGTATAATTGGCCACGATTCAAGGTCAAAATTATTTAAATATATAATTAAATATTACTAGTATTTAATGATTAATATTTTATGCTGGTTTTGAAATAAGATATGAATATTGCCGATGACTTTAATAAATTGCCGATTTACGTAAATGTGTGCAAATTTTGCAATCCATTTGATGTTAAGTATAGCACAGTCCCGTTAGAGCATCACTAGAGATTAGGAATCGAACCTAGGACCTCACAGTTCACGTCCCTTGAACGCTACTACTAGACAAACAAGAAATATTTATTAATAAGAAAATATTTCTCTACATTTACCGGGGCGGTCTGTTATTAAATATAATTTCTAAGAAATCGTAGGGGCTGCGACCACCCATAATGTTTACGTTTAAATGTAATAAAATATTATACACGTGTGTTTGTTTGTTCAGTTTGTTTTAATGTGGAAACTAACTCTGTATCAAAATCATAGACAGAAGTATTTTTATTTCATACATACATAATCTCACGCCTTTTTCCCAGAAGGGGTAGGCATAGGTGCTATCAGGACCCACATTTCGCATTGTATGTTCCGTCCCATGATATGATAGGGGGCGAGCCTATCGCCATATCGGGCACAAAGATACACACAAAGATACGCACAATTCCAGACTCCGGGCTGATTATAAAGAGAAATCCAATATCACTTTAACCAACCCGGGTTTCGAACCCCAGACCTCAACTTTGTAGTCGTACCGTAGTACAACTGCGCCACCGAGGCAGTCAAATTAATTATTAATAAATAAATCAGAAGATAACAGTGCTTACACGTTGCTACTCGACGGCATCATAAGATGGCCTCCATATGCCACACTGCTAAACACGGGCCTCTACAATCAAGAGTACGATTGAGAAGGGTTAGGCTATATAGTTCACCACATTGGCCTAGTGCGAGTTGGCGGACTACACATAATTTGTAAAAAAATCTGATGGAGATTTCTCAGGAATGCAGTTCTTCTTACGAAGATATTTTACCGTGTGAACGATAATGAAATAAAGAATATTGAATTAATACATAATATATTCGGAGAGTCCGAGATGTGTATCTTTGATTCGAACCTAGGACCCTTCGTTAGTCTGATCTTGTACTAACTAGATCGTGCCTCTATGGGTAAATAAGTAAGTCAAACACAATCTATATTATGAATTATTTGCTCGCCTGTGATCAGAATGATATGACCATTGAATTCGAATCCGTTACCTCTGTCCCGATAGTTTGGTGGGCTACCAACTAAGCTATCACACGTAATCTCGTGCTATAAACATCTAATATATTACATTTGCCAATCCGGTTTCAATAAAACAAATCTATTTGAAACTTGTCACTACATCAAGGCCAGACAAGGCAATTAAACTATAAAAGCAGAAAATTCAATTACACTAAACATTTTAATGTAAGAATTATTCTTGTAAAACCAGATTTTCGAGTACTTAATAACATTGTAATAATTATGTATACGTTATTTATCTGCCGTCGGATTAGCGTATAGTGAATTCTCCCACGCTCCGTAAACTTTCGCTCGGCAGTTTCCGTCGAGCTTCGTGCATCTTCGACAATTCTCGGGCACGCGTTCGAAACACTCGGCCATCTTCGCCGCAACCTGTTCCCGGCTACCGGCCGTTTGGTCCTTGACCTACGCGTTCCTTTTTTAAATTGTCGATGCGTTAAATGCTCAGGCAGTTTTTGTTTATGGCCAGTCCCTTGTTGAATTTGGAATTTGATTTTTTCCGTTGCCCATTCGAAATTTAATTTATGTTCTGTTTGAGTTTGGAATCGTGGATTCTAATGAAATAAACAAATGGCGTAAATTATGAGTTTTGTTTGAGAAGGAATGGTCGTATCGGTCTTATTTTAAGGTTTTACTTTTTAAGGAGTGAGGGATCCTTGTAAGGAATTTTAAGAATTTTTAAGAAAACATGACAATTCTTATAGGTATACCAGTACCTATATACAAGGTCAGTAACCTTTTGACTAAATTGTACAATTATCATAATATTTGTGTTTGAGATCTTAAATAAAATAGCTACAACGTATAAAATATTTTAATAATATGTATTGACAAAACGAAGTCTCTACAATTCCGCCACACTGATCGACAAACAAAAATATACATAGTTAAAGACAAAAAATAAATTTAAACTTCCTTTTAAACTAGCACGACAAATTAACCAATGTACACGATGTCAATTGCATTGCAGTCCAAATAGAAAATTTAGGTTAGGACTATGTAGGTGACTGTTGGGTGTATTTATTTATTATTATTATTGTTATTACCAACCATTACGCCAGCATGGTGTACTATGGCTTAAGGCCTTTCAATAGAACTCGTTTGTACGGAAGTCTAGTCAGCAGTTGGCGATTCTGGGTCATAAAGGACTTACTTTACAAAGATCCGTTCAGCCTTTTTTTTTTTTTTTGCAATGAATGACGAGACGAGCCTGCCATTCGCCTGATGGTAAGCGATACGACCGCTCATGGACAGTAGCAATACCAAACAACACCATGAGTTACAAGGCAATGCTTGGCATTCCACTGCGCTCGCCATCCTGAGACATAAGATGTTAAGTCTCGATATGTCCAGTAGTTACTCTGGCTACAATATCCTTCAAACCGGAACACAACAGTGCATTTACACTGCTGTTTGGCGGGAGAAATAGACATTGCGGTGGTACCTACCCAGGCGGCCTCTCACATATGAGAGACCTACCACCAGTGAATTCACCACACACCAGTCCACCACAGTCTTCTCCTTGAATAAACAATTAAGTGCAGTAATTGTTTTAGTAACACTAACACCAGCCTGGAACGGTTAGTTAGACCCATTCACTTCATTACCGGCCAATAACCTAGATATGGGATTGCAACAAAGAATAAAATAGTATGATATAATTAGGAAATATCTTTGAAACCTAAATACGTGCAAATATGGACTTTAGTCTTAAACATCTCTGGCTTTTCGAAGTCATGTGTTGATAGTCAATTAGCACACATTTTAATGCTGAAGAAAAATGCCGTTCAGATCTATACAAGATATTGTAAATAATAAATAAATACACCCAAAAGTCACATACATAGTCCTGACCCCACACTAAGATCGAGTCTTGTGTCGTGGGTATCAGAAACTACGAGAGACTTTTCGGTCTCACAAACACTCAGACCCGGAACAAATAGCTGTGGTTCATGCAAATATTTGTCTCGGTGCGGGGATCGAACCAGCAGCCTCTCGTTTCCCAGCCGGCGTCTAACCAACTGCGCCACGGAGGCTGTCATATGTTATGTAAATTTCACCCTCGGTTTGCTGTCGTAGGATTTGTTGGGCTGTATCTGTATTAGTCCATATACGTCCCACTGCTGGGCACGGGCTTACTCTACAATCGAGAGAAATGATTGAAACCTATTGAGTTGGGCTGTAGCCTAGCTTCAATATCCACATAGTAGCGGAAGGTTAGTAACACTGACATATCTTTCAGTCTTCCCCGGAGTACTGAAAAGAGAACTTAACAGCTGTCCTGTTGTAAAGAAAAAACAGTTTTACTCATAGTCATAAACAAAGACATGTACCAAATCTGGTGATGTGGATTCAGAGCTTTGGAAGTCCACTGTTGAGCAAAGACCTCCCCAAGAATCTCCACATCAATCTGTTGGAACCGATACTGGTGTTTGGTATCTCATATGTTGGAGACTGCTTGGGTAGGTACCACCGCAATGTCTATTTCTCCAACAAACAGCAGTATAAATGCACTGTTGTGTTCCGGTTGGAAGGATATTGTAGCCAGAGTAACTACTGGATATAATGAGACTTAACATCTTATGTATCAGGATGGCGAGCGCAGTGGAATGCCAAGCATTGCTTTGTAATTCGTGGTGTTTGGTTTTGCTACTGCCCATGAGCGGTCGTATCGCTTGCCATCAGGCGAATGGCATGCTCGTCTCGCCATTCATTGTGATAAAAAAGCGGCCTCCATGCAGCGTCTTCTTGAGACTTTTTGATCTAATTCTCAACTTGGTTCTCTAATTATGTTATGCATGATGTAAGAGCATAGTAGACTACTTATTTTACATCGCTGAAGTTGCGTGACGTGTCTATTATATATTCTATGTTAACACGGATTTAGTTAAACTAATATCGCTTATATGTTAACAATATAATCACACAGAAGGGCTTGCGGACACCAATGCATTATACACCTGGTTTCACCTACAATTCATAATTATATCAACCCATATGCAATCCTACTTTCTTATTCTGGTAAAAATTACTGCATTCCGAGGGTAAGTACAATGCCGTCTAAATAGACCGTTGATGGTATGATCAACATATCTTGTTAAAATAGTAGAGAAAATGCTATAGCTAGCTGTATATATATAAAAGTTTTTACGCTACGGCCGAAAGACCCTCATTAGGTAATTTATTATTGATTCTTATCAATATAAGCTCCTCCTTAGACCTGACTATACCTCGCTAGCCTCGCTTGAGTTAGTCACATATCTTAGAAATTCATGTATCTCTTTGATACCTATGCATTATGCAAGTTTCCTTCAAATGGTTTTTCTTCACTGTTTGAGAATACACCAATAACATCGAAAACTCGGAGTTGTTTGCATTGAAACTTAACGCGTAACCGGTTTTGGCGGTCCATTCAAATAATTGGGCAATTACTTACTAAAATAAATTTGCAAAATACAAATCCAGATTTCAAAATATCACGATCCAAGGCTAAATGTGAAGGCTTAAAGTGCATGGCCGTATAATCTCTAGGATTACGCTTTACCATGGTTTGGCCATGTCAAACGAAAGCCTGCGGATTAAATCGAATCTACGTCTTAGGAAATTCCCAGTAGGGAACCGATCGAATAGAACTATCTTTATGATATCTTGAGTCTTAGCGCAGTAGACGAGCGCTCTGTGTGGCGCTGTGTCACCGGCGCGTACAGCCGAGTGCTGTCGCGTGTGGTGCAGTAGACGAGCGCTCTGTGTGGCGCTGTGTCACCGGCGCGTACAGCCGAGTGCTGTCGCGTGTGGTGCAGTAGACGAGCGCTCTGTGTGGCGCTGTGTCACCGGCGCGTACAGCCGAGTGCTGTCGCGTGTGGTGCAGTAGACGAGCGCTCTGTGTGGCGCTGTGTCACCGGCGCGTACAGCCGAGTGCTGTCGCGTGTGGTGCAGTAGACGAGCGCTCTGTGTGGCGCTGTGTCACCGGCGCGTACAGCCGAGTGCTGTCGCGTGTGGTGCAGTAGACGAGCGCTCTGTGTGGCGCTGTGTCACCGGCGCGTACAGCCGAGTGCTGTCGCGTGTGGTGCAGTAGACGAGCGCTCTGTGTGGCGCTGTGTCACCGGCGCGTACAGCCGAGTGCTGTCGCGTGTGGTGCAGTAGACGAGCGCTCTGTGTGGCGCTGTGTCACCGGCGCGTACAGCCGTGTGCTGTCGCGTGTGGTGCAGTAGACGAGCGCTCTGTGTGGCTCTGTGTCACCGGCGCGTACAGCCGAGTGCTGTCGCGTGTGGTGCAGTAGACGAGCGCTCTGTGTGGCGCTGTGTCACCGGCGCGTACAGCCGAGTGCTGTCGCGTGTGGTGCAGTAGACGAGCGCTCTGTGTGGCGCTGTGTCACCGGCGCGTACAGCCGAGTGCTGTCGCGTGTGGTGCAGTAGACGAGCGCTCTGTGTGGCGCTGTGTCACCGGCGCGTACAGCCGAGTGCTGTCGCGTGTGGTGCAGTAGACGAGCGCTCTGTGTGGCGCTGTGTCACCGGCGCGTACAGCCGAGTGCTGTCGCGTGTGGTGCAGTAGACGAGCGCTCTGTGTGGCGGTGTGTCACCGGCGCGTACAGCCGAGTGCTGTCGCGTGTGGTGCAGTAGACGAGCGCTCTGTGTGGCGCTGTGTCACCGGCGCGTACAGCCGAGTGCTGTCGCGTGTGGTGCAGTAGACGAGCGCTCTGTGTGGCGCTGTGTCACCGGCGCGTACAGCCGAGTGCTGTCGCGTGTGGTGCAGTAGACGAGCGCTCTGTGTGGCGCTGTGTCACCGGCGCGTACAGCCGAGTGCTGTCGCGTGTGGTGCAGTAGACGAGCGCTCTGTGTGGCGCTGTGTCACCGGCGCGTACAGCCGAGTGCTGTCGCGTGTGGTGCAGTAGACGAGCGCTCTGTGTGGCGCTGTGTCACCGGCGCGTACAGCCGAGTGCTGTCGCGTGTGGTGCAGTAGACGAGCGCTCTGTGTGGCGCTGTGTCACCGGCGCGCACAGCCGACTGTAGCGCAGTAGAAGCGATGTGTACCGAGCTGTTAAACGCGTCAATAAATTCTCCACACCTCGGCCCCATTGTCGTCTGTCGCTTATCGTTTTTTCTACGTAAACACACATTAGATTCGAGTTATGCAGTGAATGGGCCGCATTACGTAAATGAGTGGCTCATCGGACCGGGGGACATTTCCTTTGATGTCCCTCGATTTACACAAATTGCATCCCCGATGTATTGTGGTGCTGTTTAGATTGCTTGGTATTTCCTTGTTCCTCAGATTTTGTATTTCCGGAACGTTAAACCCTTTGAACGTTTCGTGTTGTATTGTATGCGAATATAATTTTACCCTCATCGTTAGGGTAGGTGATAATTTGTTGTATAATATTGTTGGTGATTTCCGACACCGAAAAACATGTTTATTTAAGAAATTGCAACATCAGAATTGTATTTTAGTGTATAAACTTTGTATGTTATTGAGTGTATGTATTTACTTCCACAGTTCTTCAATCTAATTTAAATTTCACCCCTGCTAGAACCATTTGCACAGGAACGGCCTGTGTAAGCTCCAACCATTTGTACCGAGTTATGGTCTATGCAAACAATAGATCGTAATATAATTTGCAGTTAGTGCATGCGTTGTTAACTGCGGAACGGTCCGGGAGCCACACAGGTTTAGAATTTATGCTAGGATGTTGGATGAAGGGCTCTTTTTGTACCGAAAGTTACTGAAAGTTACCTGATGATAAGTTGAATGTTTCAACAGCCATGCTTGCGTGCTCAAAGCTAGATATAAATAAATAAATAAACCCAACAGTTACATACATAGTCCTGACCCCTACACTACGACACTAAGATCGAGTCTTGTGTCGTGCGTATCAGGAAGTACGAGAGACTTTTCGGTCTCATAAGCACCCAGACTCGAAACAAATACCTGTGCATCGTCATAAGTCGGAATTTCGTGTGACAAAATGTAGCACAAAGATCTTTGAAATCAATTGATACAGTTTTCAGAACCATGCCTGGCTCTCAGACAACAAAGTATAGCAATAAATCCAAGTGGAAATCGATAAAAAAACGATTTATTAAGGAAACAACACACACGGCGTGTGATTGATTTATATCTCGATTAAGTGGCGACGTTTATTTCTCTTATCGCCACTGCATTCACGATTGTAGGGAAATTCCTTAGTAAACTTTATTGGTTTGTATGACGCCGGCTGTAAAATGAGAACCTATGCTCGATTCTTGCTATTGTATAGATTCTTCAAACTCCCACTTGATAAATTATTTAGAAGTGGTAGAGCCACTGGTGGTAGGTCTCTCATATGTGAGAGGCCGCCTGGGTAGGTACCACCGCAATGACTATTTCTCCCGCCAAACAGCAGTGTAAATGCGCTGTTGTGTTCCGGTTTGAAGGACATTGTAGCCAGAGTAACTACTGGACATATTGAGACTTAACATCTTATGTCTCAGGATGGCGAGCGCAGTGGAATTCCAAGCATTGCCTTGTAATTCATGGTGTTGTTTGGTTTTGCTACTGTCCATGAGCGGTCGTATCGCTTACCATCAGGCGACACGATGCAAATAAAAATTTCACCAAAACAGTGACAGATATTTTTTTAGATTTTTTTTAAATCATATTGTTTGGGTGGTAAATACCTAGTTTTTGCGAAAATAATAATTTAAGCCCTTACGTACCATTGAGTGTTTAAAAATAAAGAGGTCTACATCATTATTGTAGGAAAACTATGTACATATCACCCAAATACGAAGATAAGTAAAAAATTCAAAAAAAAGTTGACTATTTTTTTTGCGAAATTTTTACTTGCGTCGTGTCTGAAGTCACCAATACTACCACCTGGCTTCGTTTTCGGTCGCAGTCTTGATATACCCTGTATATATTTTTTTGTTTACATAAGGCTCTGACCCTTAAAGACAGATATTCAATTAACATAACATAAAGAAATTCTTGAAATTTCTTAGATAAAAATTTGGTAATTTTTATCTAAGAAGGTTAGCCTGCTTACCCCTTACGGCCGTAGCGTGATGTAAATAAGCACGTAAAGGTACGCTGGGGCTGGTACAAAGCTCTTTGGCGCTCGCTTTGTGAGAAATAATACATTGTCTTCATACAGGGTTGGTGCGCACTAATTGTAATTAAATTAAACTATGCAATTTAGATTTTTTATGGTATGTTAGTCCACGAATTAGAAATAACTAGTGCGGTGAATGGCCTAAGCCCTGTCAAACGAAATCTTGATTGCAGAGGTGTCTCTTTCTCAAATGGACACAATTATGAGTTTATACAGCAATCAGGCTGTTTCCAAAAGATATATATATTTTTTAATTTCGGGTGATATCTATGTTTGTGTTTGATTTTTCTGTACCTTAAACATGATGATAATTTTTATAGCAGCTCTTTTACATGTGTAGCTGTGTGGTATAATTATTTATAATTAAAAAGATGCGTCCACGCCTGTTGGTAAAGGTACTGGATAAAACAGATCGCACAGATTTCGTCTCAAGATGAGATTGAGAGCGAGACTATCTTTACGGCACACTAAGTGGAGTGCCTGAACTGGGAATCGATCCCAGGACCTCATAATTTAGGGCCCACACGCTGGCACTATGAATAAGACTATATTTAGTTCGTATTCAACGACGTACTTTATTAATACCTGTATTTTTGGTACTGAAATGGTTCCTATAGGGTCGGCAACGCGCGAGTGTCCCGGGTTATGCAGACGTCCATTATGCTACCGTAATAACTTGCCATCAGGCAGGTGTATTTGTTTGCCTTCTTAGTTGAAAAAAAAATATATATAAATAAAAGTGTGCGTGACAGCCCTAAGCTTAGTGCGAGTGCAGTTCCGGACTAGGATCCCCACTCAGCCCCCCGCTTCCGCTCACTGCTCCGTACCTGCAAACTTATGATTTTACCTTAGTTTAAAAGATATTTTTATTACGGCTCGGATGAATATGCCTCGAAACTAAACGCAGAGCATTCACTTTTGTAGCTACTTTAACCCAGTTTCAAATTGAAATAGGCGTTTAATCAAGCTTTATAATTGTAATGGCTGGGTTAATATAATGAAGAACTGTTAAATAGAGAAGGGAAGCAAAACATCGTGAGGAAATCTGCATACCATAGCGATTTGTATGAATTTCAATGGTATGTTAAGTCCGCTAACCCGTATTAGGCCAGCGTGGTGGACTATATGGCCTAACCCCGCTCAATCGTACTCTCGATTGTAGAGGAGGTACGTGCCCTACAGTGGGACGTATATACGGCCTGATACAGCTACAGATAGTGTGTATTTTATAAAATTTATCAATACATATAATTGTGTAACCCACGTGATAAAACCCGCGGCATCTCGTTTCACAGCTGGCGTCTGCACCACGGAGGCTGTCGAAAATATGTCGGTACAACATACATTGAGGAAATATTGCAGAACAAATGTATAAATAATAAAAAATTCATTTGTGTAAATGAACCCAGATGAGGATCTGGGGACGTGATGTACAAGTATACCGGGTATATCAAGACTGCGACCGAAAACGAATACGGGTGGTAGTTTTAGTGCTTACAGACACAATGCAAATAAAAGGTTCGCAAAATAAGCGATATTTTTTTTTGCAATTTTTTAGAAATCATTGTTAGGTAGTAAATACCTAGTTATTGGGAAAATAATAATTTGAAACCTAACGTACCATTGTGCCTTAAATAATAAAAGGATGTACATCATCATTTTAGGAAAACTATATTTATCACCCAAATACGACGATAAGTAAAAAAATTACCAAAAAAAGAAGTCGATTTTTTTTGCGAAATTTTTACTTACCTTGTGTCTGAAGTAACTAATAATACCACCTGGCTTCGTTTTCAGTCGCAGTCTTGATATACCCTGAATTTTGTATTTCACACTAGTACGAAACAGAGTGTTGCTTACCTCGAGACAGTCGAAACAATTATGTCGGCTTACCTACTCGAAACCGGTTGTCCACCGTTGAGCACTGTGGCTGTGCACTATGTATGCGCCTGTTTGATTTATTATTAACTAGTGACCCGACCCGGCTTTGCCCGAGTGCAGACGCTTTTTGAGTCCAGTCCACATCAGACACACAATATAACTTTGCGTACTAATGTTTTATATTGACTAACGTGACTGTCGTCATTTATACTGCTTTTCTCGTCCCGTTACATCCCGTCCTGTCCCGTCTCAATCTGTTCCATGACTTAGAGCATGCAATTTTGTCCTCTTATATCCCATTTCATCCACCCTATATTCTGTCCCCATACCATCCCTTTGAGTTTGAAAGAGTAGCAAATATACATATTTTAATTACTTGCTCATCCAATGGGAACACTATATTTTCGGGATAAAAAGTAGCCTATGCGTTAGACCAGGGTATTAGCTACCTCCGTAACAAATTTCATTAAAATTGATTCAGCCGTTTGAGCGGGAAGAAGTAGATAACAAATACACAAACTTGTACTTGTTTTGTACTTTTTTTAAAATATTATTTCATTGTAATTGTTTTTCTTTATGCAATAAAGGATAAATAAACTTTCGCTTCTATAATATTAGTAGGATTTGTTAGCGGCCCGGCCCGACTTTGCTCGAGTGCAGAGATTTCTTGAGTCGTCATTATACCAGAAACATCTTATTTGGGTCATACACAAAACGAGGCAAAAAAATTGATAAATAAAACATGGTCGGTATTTCTAGAAAATCAGTCTCATTCAATATTATAAAATCAAATCATTAGAATGAAAGCATAAAACAAGATCGGTTTTCCGAGTACGCAAAAAAATTAAACTTTAAATATTTTTTTCAAGAGATTTATCAAATGTCCATTTTACACATCCAACTAGACCGTCAGGCACACCTTTGCGCCTCATTGATATACCAGATGATACACTCTACACTGGAAATGTTGTGTCTGTGTGGACTTTCGTGTGGACTTATAAGTTCACAGAAAAGATGTCCACAGAAAGGACATTCTATAAAAAGTTAGCAATGCTCGTTTAGTTTTGAGATTAGAAAATCAGGTAAATTTGTTACAAAACCACTCCCTTTAAGCTACTTTGGCAACATGTTAATAAATAAAACTATTAATTACTTATTAAGTACACCAGGAACAGAAAAGAAGCGCCGATCGTTGACAATGACTCTAATAATAATATAAATATAGTTAAGAACAATATACGCTGAGCTCAGTCATCGAATCCAAAATGGCAGACCCTAACCGTGTGGTGTGTCCAGTGCAATATTTTGGGAAATAGGATTTTATTCAGGCCAGTTTACTTGGTTGATTTTTAGGTCCACAGGAAAGTCTCAGTTCTGTATAACCACCTGTTTATTTACATTTTTGTTGAGTCATTTAACCTTATACTAATTTACTGAGTAAAAGTTTAATATTCAGTATATTTACTAAGGATAATTAATATTAATTATATAGATAATGCATATTAAATAGGAGAAATATCAATCGAAATGTGCCTAGCGCGTTTACGAACAGTCCACAGAAGGGGACATTCGAAGAAAATTTTATTTTTAAATTAATGATCGCTGAAGACAATTCATTAATTGGTATTTGTGTTTAAAGTAATACTTATAAGTCATAACAAAACACTAGTCAGAGTATTCTTCCAGAAATTTAAGACAATGTTCATTCAGAACATTGTATGCGTTTGTGTACCCATTTATATGGTACCGGGTATGTGGTCAGTCCGTCCCGTGATCACGAAGTTAAAAAATGCAAAAAAATAAACAAAATCGCGATAGAATCCGTAAAAAATGATTTTATTTCAATTAGCATTTAATACCTATACCAGAACTTTGATTACCATTAGAAATGTTATTGTGAGTCAACCTCAGATACAATTTCCAGAAGTTTTTTAGATTATAAATTACGGTATACATTATTGTTGCGTAACTTTAACCGTTTATGTCGCATGCAATGGAAGCGCTCAAGAGGAACATTTTTTCCCCGTTTTTGCAACATTTTCATTTATTTTTCAGTTCTATTAGGCATAGTGTGATGTTAGGTAGCCTCATTGTAGCCTATAGCTACGTTTTACGTTGGTTGGACCTGCAAGCAACACTCCAGGCTGATAACGAATAGAAAAACCCAATATCACTTTGCCTGACCCGGGATTCGAATCACTACGCCACCATAGTACAACTACGCCACCGAAGCAGTCGAATAAAATAAAATGCATCCAGTTAGCCTTCATCTCCTCTGCACGTTTTTATAAACGTGTTCACGAACAAACATTGCAATCTATATAAATAACTTCAAGCTATTGGAACGTTTTCGCCACTTTATCCCCAAGAAGAAGACAACACGTGATCAAGGTAATATGTGAAATATAATTAATATTTTTTTATGTTTAGTAATTTTTACATATTTTTTTTTAAATAATATGTATGAAGTCGGTAAAAAATAAACTGCCTCAGTGGCGTAGTTGTATTACGGTACGGTTACAAAGCTGAGGTCTCGGGTTCGAATCCCGGGTCAGACAAAGTGGTATTGGATTTTTCTATTCATGATCAGCCCGGAGTCAGGAATTTGTGCCCGATATGGCGATAGGCTCGCCACCTATAACAACTTCGGGTGGAACATACAAGGCGAGATGTGGGTGTCATGGTGGCGCCTCTGCCTACCCCTTCTGGGATAAAGGTGTGAGTTTATGTATGTATGTAATATGTAAAATAACACGTAGGTCATAAAGTCCTGAGACTAAGGGCCTCGTTCACCATCTTCAAATAAACCGTTGATTAGTTACTTTTTGATTAACTTTAATATCCAAGTAAATGTGCAGAGTATCTTCCGTCGATTTCACAAGTGAAAATAAAGTAAAGTGCTGGTTAAGTGAATGACATAAGAAATTGAACGAATTATTCGTTCAATATTGCGTCAAATGCAATGATTATAGAATTTTATTATTTAATCATTGGTCAAATGTTCCCCGCCCTGCCTCCCGATGAAGGGTTAACGTGTTATTTTCTTAAAAAATAAAAAACGAGGTTGAGATTTCAACCTTTTTTTAACCATCAAGTAAATACATTAATTGGCAGAAGATGTGGCCGGTAAAGTACTGATTAGTGTAATCATAGGATAAGTGTTACTGGCGCATCGTGAAGTCGACACGTGTATATATATATATATAGATATTTATATATATATATAATATAATGTTTTTTTTAGATGGTGAACATGACCGAATTGGTTTTGGCTACGGTCGCCCTCATAAGGACATTGTGGCCTCCACAGCCCCAAGTATTTGGTAAGAAAACATTCCTAATAAATAAATAAATACTATTATTATACATATACTAATAATAAATACTACTAATAAAGTTATACAAACACTAATACTGTAATAAATAACCCAACAGTCACATACATAGTTCGGACCCCACACTAAGATCGAGTCTTGTGTCGTGTGTATCAGGAACTACAAGCCGCGACCTCTCGTTTCACAGCAGGCGTCTAACCAACTGCGCACCGAGGCTGTCACGTAAAGACGACGAAATGATAGACTTTAGTTTCGCGATATATTGCTGGAGAAAGTAAAGCAAAAAACAACCTGGGTGGTACTAATAGAAGTCTGTACTGTACCAACCATTGGACTTCTCTAAAACCGAGAGATCCATTGAGAGAGCCTAGGCCATAGTCGACCACGTTGGCCTAGTGCGTATTGCCAAACTTCACTATCACATTAATTCCTTAGATTTCAGTACAAGTTTCCTCATAATGGACTATGATTACACACAGACTGATGTTAAAAGAGTGATTTGTCAGACCAAAGAGCAAACGCTTAATATGGAGGTAAGTGATTCCAACACACATGTAAATCTACCACACTTGGATGTTACGTGCGTTGTTGTACTATAGAAATGAGAGGGCAAAGGGAGAAAAGGAACAGGACATGAAAATGAGTAATTGGCAACTGAAATATATAAAACGGTTACTATGATGGATCTTTAACCAATGTCTGTGTACGGTGTTAGGTATCCCAGCGAATACGAAAATCCTACCGCGAAGAGGTTCTGGAGTAGTATAGGTTGTCGCCAGGACAGTCCCTAACTTTAAATGATTTTTCCAGATGGATGCTCGTATGATTTCGTGATTATTGGTTCGGGGGCTGGAGCGGTTCTTGCCAACAGATTATCTGAGAGATCTGACTTCTCCGTCCTCCTTATCGAAGCAGGCGATATCCCTTTAGACGATGCCAGTGTAAGTTTACATAAATATAATTGAATACAATATTAATGTTTTTTCATAGTTTTCGTTAGCTTCCAAATTATCTGGGAGCACTTAATTATTCACCCCGAACGTAATTTCTACAAGGTGGTTAGACGAACCAGCAAAGGTTGCAGGAAATTGTTGTACGCGAGCCGCTTCCAGTGCTCTTTGTAGACATTTTTGTGGGCGGCCTTAATTCAGGACAGAGAGAATAATTAGCAAGCACTAATATAGTAATTTTTTAGATTCCAGCTGCCTTCACAAGTACAACTAACTCTCCTATGGATTGGAATTACACTTCAATATCCGATCGGACAACTATCAACCAAGAAAACAACCACTTCAGGATATCATCCGGCAAGGTTCTAGGAGGCACTAGTAATATCAACCACTTTCTTTTCATTAGAGACGTACCAGAAAACTTCGACAATTTGGCTGAGTACCTAGACAACCCGTCGTGGAAATATAAGAACATGCTGCATTACTTCAAAAAGAGCGAAAATTACAAAGATGCTGCTATCATGAATTCTGATTATAGAATCTTCCATGGCAACGCAGGCCCCGTAAACATAACTAGGCAAATAAGCAACATAACTATAGAGTATATAAAGGCTTTTGCTGAACTTGGCTACCCAGTTAATCGCGACCTCAACAGTGACACGTTAACAGGATATGGTGTCATCCCATATATTATAGACGTAGTACGACAAAGCCTGGCTAACACATACATTTTAGCTGCACGAGACCGTCCTAATTTGCATATCTTGAGGAAAACATACGTCACTAAAGTGATTATCGAGGACAATGTCGCTAAAGGTGTGGAAGCGGATCTTGAGAATGGGGACAAAATAAAAATCTTCGCCAAGAAAGAGGTTTTAGTTTGCGGAGGAGTAATTGAGTCTCCTAAACTCCTCATGATGTCAGGAATTGGACCCCGAAAGTTACTTAAGAAGTTCGGAATCCCTGTGATAGCCGACCTGCCTGTTGGTTATAACCTTCAAGAGCACGTTTCAGTACCCATTATCCACAAAATGGATTACTCAACAGCTCCCACTACTTCTTCATCTCTAGACCAATTATTCCCCACTTTCATGGGATCAGTTATAATGGACGAAGATACGACCATCCCTCAGTATCAAACAACCAACTTGTACTTCGAACATGATAATTCCTTGTTGATGGTTGCTCTTTCAACAATATTTAATATAAATACTGAATTAAGCGAAATGATCGTGAAAGAAAGCGAGGGACGGAACACACTATTCAGTATTGTAACGATATACAACCCGGAATCTCGTGGTTCTGTCACTATCCAGAGCGCTGATCCGTACGACTATCCAATAATTGACCTGAACTTCTATGGCAATGAGACAGATCTTACTAATATGGTGAGGTATATGGAGGACTTCTTACGCATCACTAACAGTACTTTATTCCGAGAGTTGGGAGCTGAAGTGTTTTACCCAGAGTTTCCTGATTGTTCTAGATCCTATTTGGAGTGTTATGCTTTGTCTCTATCTGTGAACTTGTTTCATCCAGCTTGCACTTGTCCTATGGGAACTGTGTTAGACTCCAACGCTAAGGTGTTGGGAGTGGATCGCCTAAGAGTGGTGGATGCCAGTATGTTCCCTAGGATCACTACAGGCAACCCGTTAGCTACTATTGTCGCGGCGGCGGAAAAGATTTCTGATGTGATCAAAGATATTTATCCTACATGTTCAAAACAATAATTTAGATATTTTAATTAAATCTGGCCATTTTGCACCTGTTTTATATTAGTATGATGATTTATTTTTAAAACAACGTCCTTTATAAATATACCTTAATCATACAAATGAATTTTGTTAATAAAGCTTGAGATTTATTTTGCTTTTTATTCAATGGTTTCTTAAATTTACGCGAACGTTACACATTGAAATAAAACTAATTTTTACGGATTGTATCGCGATTGTATTTTTAGCAAAAAATTTTGTTGCATTGTGTCTGTAACCACTGAAACTACCACCTGGCTTCGTTTTTGGTCAAATATAGCCGGTATATGAAACCATGTGTTAATTTTATTGAACCAGACAGTGACAGCGGCACCGGTCTATATTCGTTTATTAATTAATTATTGCTATCACGAGATGTTTTGAGTAAGGGATAAACGACCTATTCGCATATCTTTGTCAACTTGTTACTTTTAAAGGGAACTCGCGAATATCAATGCTTCACTGGTGAATACTGAATGTAGAATGCCCCGTCCGCGGTCCGGAGGCGGTTTGTATTGCAAACTGTCATGCTCCCACCACTACTCTAACTGTGAGTGTAGAAATATAACAACAACCGGGTCTATTGTAATAAAATTACTTCTACAACTACGTGTAGATTGCTAAGGGCTTATTTACAATTGTTTCAACAATTTTGTTAACCATTTAACATTAAAAAAAAAAGGTTATCTTATCCAAAGTGTCAAATAAATTTAATTAAGTAAAAACACGCTTTTGTAAAATACCCAATTAAAACAGTAAAAGTAATTGATATTGAGTTTAAGATTAGAAAATGGAGTGAAATATATTCAATTTTTATACTTAAAGCTGGGGTGCATGAGAATTTTTTAATATTTTATTTTAATATTATACATACATACATTAACTCACGCCTTTATTCCAGAAGGGGTAGGCAGAGGCGCCACCAGGACCCCCACATTTCGTCTTATATGTTTCGTCCCATGATGTGATAAGGATCGAACCTATCGCCATTTCGGGCACAAATTTCTGACTTCGAGCTGATAATGAATAGAAAAACCCAATATCACTTTGCCCGACCCGAGATTTGAACCCGAGACCTCAGCTTTGTAGTCGTATCGTAGTACAACTACGCCACCGAGGCAGTCGATCGAGGCATTAATGAAATAAGATAAAATAAACTGAACAAACATAGCGCTTGAGAAACAAGTTTTACAGTATTGTTTTTAGATAGATAGAGAACACCTTATTGTACACTACTTAATACAAAAACATGTATACAGTTACATACACAAACTCACACGCCTTTTTCACAGAAGGGGTAGGCAGAGGTGCTAGCAGGACATACACAACGCGGCCCATCAAATCGCGAGGTGAGCGAGAGAAAGAAAGTATGGTTATTGTGATATTGTGACATTGTATTTTAAACTGGCTTTAAAAAAAAAAGAAAGAAAAGAAAAAGAAGGCAGTTCGTGTTGCTGAGGGAGTTTCTTGCGCCGTTTCTTCTTCACAGCTACAACACGTTCCGAAGCGGTGGTAGCAGAAATTAACGATTCAAAAGATCTTGTAAAAGACTACTTTAATAAAGAATATTTTGACTTTGACTTTGACTTTGGTAAGAGGAAAACGGTATTGGGTATCCGTCGATCCCACTCACTCACGAAACGAGACAGTAAAGCAAGGAAAGAAAAACACCCAACAGTCACATACATACTCCTGACCCCACATACCTTAAACCCCACACTGAATTCGATTGAGAGGTGTTAGGCCATAGTCCACCACGCTGGCCTAGTGACATGCCATAGAGCATCTTGTAAAGATCTTTATGGTATGAAGATTAAGATGTTTCATTCACCGCTAAAATGCGTAATTAAACATCGAAACCCATTTTGCTGAAAATATTACAATATTAATGTTTTTAGAAAACACTGAATATGTATTATCTCGACTATGTTTGTTTTGGCTAGCTATTATATAGTTAATATTATTGTTGTATAATTATCAAAAACCTCCATTTATTTCGCCTGAAGCTGTGTCTGCGAAAAAGACAAACATGTGTATTTTCCCCTGCTAATGTAGTTAATTTATGATTGTTAAAAGGCGATCGGACTGAGAATATTCCATATAGAATAGTGAAAATGAGTTAATCATCTCTTTCTTTAGCAGTGAAGAAAATATCATGAGAAATCCAGTATACCTGAAAGATCTTCGTCAATACACAAATTAACTATTAAATACACCCAACAGTCACATACACAGTCCTGACCCCACACTAAGATCAAGTCTTATCACGATATAAGAAACTACGAAAGACTTTTCGGTCTCACACACACCCAGATCCGAAACAAATACTTGCGGTTCACCTAAATATTTTCACGGTACGGGGATCGAACCCGTGGTTTCTCGTTTCACAGCCGGTGTATAGTCGATTGCGTCACGAAGTCTGTCAGGATATGTCATATCAGAATACTGGCTTGTTCTTCTATGTCAGTACTGATTTTTCAATACTTAAGCCCCATTTACATGGGGAGAATTTCACGCCTCAAAGATACGATTATCGTAAGGATATAAAAAAGTTGCATCGTATAAACGTTGGTCAGAACACGATAATCTGTGGCGGTTATTTCATGCGATAATCGCATACGATTCTTACCTCGAGAAATTCTCCCCGTGTAAATGGCGCTTTACAGGCGGACGTAGCGGTCTGCGATATAGCGATAGGTTCGCTCATTATCACGTCTTTGATACCGAAATAGGCTTAGCGAATTATATATGGCATTACTCTGCCACTCCCTCCGACAATACAGCGGGAGCTTGTTTATATATTATGTTAAAAGACATCAATCATCATTGGACTGCCGAATGCCGGGTGGGGCAAAGTGGTATTGGGTTTTTCTATTCATTATAAGCCCGGTGTCAGGAATTTGTGCCCGATATGGCAATAGGCTCGCCCCCTATCACATCGTGGGACGGAACATACAAGGCGAAACGTGGGTATCCTTGCACCTCTGCTTACCCTTTCTGGGAACAAAGCGCGTGTTAATGTATTTACGTAAAACATTAATTTAATGTGTAGGTTAATTTATACATTTTACATTTTCATCTGTGCAAATTTTACATTTCGAGAAAAATAGGTGCCTGAACAATTCACGATAAAAAATTAAAATTAACGCAAATAACATAATACCATACACCAACGTAGCTACCGAAATAAAATACTGAAAACAAAAACAAATATTTAACAGAACGCTTTCTTATACCGGGTATATAAAGGCTAAAACGAAGCCAGCTGGTAGTTTTAATGGTTACAGACACAATGCAACTGAAAATTTCGCAAAAAAGGGACGGATTTTTATTGCAATTTTTTAAATATCATCGTGTTTGGGTGGTGAATATCTAGTTGTTTGCGAAAATTGTAATTTAAACCTTCGGTTACCATTGCTTCCTTTAAAATAAAATGGTGTACGTTATTATTTTAGGAAAACTATGTATTTTTCACCCAAATAAGTAAAAAGTAATAAAACATTTTTTGTTGCTTTCTGTCTGGAGGATTTTTTTGCGAAATTATTAGTTTCTTTCTGTCTGAAGTCACTAATTCTACCACCTGGCTTCGTTTTCCGTCGTAGTTTTGATATACCCTGTATTTACGGGACTGTTACACATTGAAATATTAATATTATATGAATATTTAAAACATAGTGTAGTGTAGGACGCCCTCCAGCTAGGTGGAGTGACGATTTGCGAAAGGTCGCTGGCAGATGCTGGGTGCGACAAGCCGGAGACAGGGTGAAACGGAGCAATTTGAAGGAGGCCTACATCCAGCAGTGGACAATAAAAGGCTGATGATGATGATGAATATTTCAGTTATTTGATGGTGGTAAGATAAGCCACACATATACCCACAGAATCCCACCATCATGACCAACATCGGAGTATCACCTTACTTGACCAGTGAGTATGCATGATGCATTAATAAAACGACATAAATAAATACACCCAACATTACAAGGTGGACGGCTGACGTAAACGTAGTGAAGGTTCCAGGAAGTCGCTGGATGCAGGTCAGTATCAACAACTCTTACTGGTGGTAGGTCTCTAATATGTGAGAGGCCGCCTGGGTAGGTACCACTGAAATATCTATTTCTCCCGCCAAACAGCAGTGTAAATGCACTGTTGTGTTCCGGTTTGAAGGACATTGCAGCCAAAGTAACTACTGGATATAATAAGACTTAAGTCTTGGGATGGCGAGCGCAGTGGAATGCCAAGTATTGCTTTATAATTCATTGTGTTATTTGGTTTTGCTACTGTTCATGAGCGGTCGTATCGCTTACCATCAGGCGAATGACATGCTCGTCTCGCCATTCATCGCAATAAAAATAGTCGTTGTGAAAATGTTTGCAACCTGCCATAAAGATTCGCGCAAGTGTATCCACCAATTTCAGAGACGCAGTTGGTGGAAACGAGAGGCTGCGGGTTCGATCCCCGCACCGAGACAAATGTTTGCGAGGTCCACAAGCATTTCTCTCGGGTCTGGGTGTTTGTGAGACCGAAAAGTCTCCCGTAGTTCCTGATACCCACGACACAAGACTTAAACGACCTTAATGACTGTGGCGTTTATTTATTATTTATTATAAATGTACTAATTAATTGCCAAATAAATAAGCTCAACATTACCCCAGTCTCCTTTACACGTAATTAACGTATTCATAAACAAATGTTTCATACATAATTTTAAATTTCAGATAACACTGCGCTTAAACAAAAGTCAGTATACCAAGTAACTTAAAGAAACGTACGTCTCAATATAAATAATATTGGAATTCTCTTTATTTTAAGTTTTTTTTTTCTTTTTATTGTAATAATTATTATTGCTGACATTTAAAAGTCAAGTGCGTGGTGGCCTGTTGGTAACGGACCAGCGGAGATGGAGGTCGCGGCTTCGAATGCCATGGCACACCTCCGACTTATCCAAGTTACATGCATATTTTTAGCTGATTGTTGATTACTTTAACGGTAAAGGAAAATATCATAAGGAAACAACCGAGAGTGCGATTGAGAGGAGTTAGGCCAAATAGTCCACCACGCTGGCCTAGTACGGGTTAGTGGACTTAACATACCGTAGACATTCTTGCTAATCGCTGTGGTAGCCATTTACTCTGCGGATAGTTTCACCTAGCATAAGGAGTCCTATCTTTGTCAATAGTCTGCACCGATAAAATTTATCTAAAGAACTAAACTAATGTAAGTTCCTAATCATTTACAGATGGTGAACGTAACCGAGCTGATTTTTAATACGGTCAGCTTTTTCAGCACCCTTTGGCCTGAACAGGCAGTTGTCTTTGGTAAGGAAATTAATATACGATGGTGGAATATTTATACCCGCATGTTGTGACCTTACTGCATCTGATGATAAAGATACTATAAAAAAATGAACTAGTGCGAGGTGATTATTACTCACCACTTAAGAAAATTAGATGTCAGAACCCACAAAACTAATGAATATCAGCTTATCCTAAATGGGACAGCGAGATATTAACGCCAATGGTCTCATAACAAAAACATGCAACCTCAGAAAATTTGCAACGATTGAAGCAGCACGGTGGATCTTAGCACTGTCAATAATGCAAGATGGAAATATTTAGTACAGTCCCAGCTTCCAACAGGTCTATTTGGCGATCTATGGGAGAGGCCTATGTTCAGTACTGGACTTCCTGTGGCTGAACAGAGAGAGAGAGAGAGAGAAGTGTTGGAAAAACAATTGATAGAATAAATGATAGAGTAAACTTTGTTGCATTAGATCCATTTAGAGAAACAAACTCTTTAAGTATCTAATTTATGAAATAATATACATATATATTCCAGACGGTTGCGAGTATGATTTCGTGATTGTCGGATCTGGAGCTGGTTCTGTCGTTGCCAACAGATTGTCTGAGAGATGTGACTGTTCCGTCCTCCTGATCGAAGCGGGAGATAATCCTTCAGATGAGAGTCGAGTAAGTAAGACACCACAGATTTCTCACATAGTTTTATTGAATTTGTCTTTTGTTCAATAATTTGTAACTATTACCAATTCAAAATGGTTTCTTAGATTTACGCGAATGTTACACATTGAAATAAAACTATTTTGGTTTAATTTTAAAACGAGTTGTTTAATTGTAACAGTCACAGAGCGGATGACTAATACCTCAGTCCGCCCCGTGACCACGAAAGCTGAAAAGCAATCGAAACGTCAGGAAGTTAAAAAATGTAAAAATTAAACCAAATCGCGATAAAATCCGTAAAAATAGTTTTATTTCAATATTACCAATTCACTGCCCCTTTTATATTTGTTATTACAACTTCGAAAAAGAGTTCGGTATCTACGTGAACCTAATAATTCTACTTTCGTTTTTTTTGTGAATAGATAATGTATAATTTATAGGATATCTGAAATTAATAATACAACACAAATTGACATTTATATTCTTAAAAATAGACAGTCAGTTGTTTGGTAGTAATAAATAGTGATGTAAAACCTGATCAGATTCCAGCTCGATTCCCATTCGTGACAAACACTCCTATGGATTAGAACTACACTTCAGAAGTTGAGCCGGCCACAGCCTCCCAAGAAATCAACCGTTTCCGAGTATCAGCTGGCAAGGTTTTAGGAGGCAGCAGCGCTATAACCCACCTTTTACAAATCCGAGGTGCACCCGAAGATTTTGATTACATCGCTGAATTGTTAAACGACCCTTCATGGAGCTACGACAACATGCTGCATTTCTTCAAAAAAAGCGAAAACTACAAAGACGAAGCTATCATGAATTCTGAATACGAAGTGTTTCATGGAAACAAAGGCCCGGTGAATCTGACAAGACAAATTCATGATATAACAGCAAAATACATGAACGCTTTTGCTGAAATTGGCTATCCAATTAACCCAGATAGTAATAGCAATATTTCAACTGGTTACAGTTTTGTTCCATATTTCATAGACTTAGTTAGACAAGACACTGCTGGTACATATATACTAGCAGCACGAGACAGACCTTATTTGCACATCTTGAGGAACGCTTTAGTGACTAAAGTAAATATCGAGGACAAAGTTGCTAAAGGCGTTAAAGTGGACCTCGAAAACGGCAGAAGTATAACAATCAATGCGAGGAAAGAAGTTTTAGTGTGTACAGGAACAATTAACTCACCCAAGCTGCTTATGTTATCTGGTATCGGGCCTAGGAAATTACTCGAGAAGCACGGAATACCTGTGATAGCTGATTTGCCTGTCGGCTGCCACCTTCAAGACCCATTTACAGTACCAATTGTTCACAAAATGGACTACTCGACAGCACCACCTACTACTTTTACTCCAGATCAACTATTCCCAATGTTCGTTAGATCGGTTATTGTAGACAATGATACAACTACGCCTCAATATCAAAGTATTAACGCGTATTTGGAACATGATTCACCTTTCTTATTGGTCGTTTGCTCTCTGATCTTAAGCATGAGACCTGAGATATGTCAAATATGGGTTAACGAGAGTGCTGGTAGGAATACATTTTTCAGTCTGGTCGGGCTTTACCGCCCGCATTCTCGCGGTTATGTAGCCATCCAGAGCGCCGATCCTTATATCGACCCTATAATTAAAATGAATTTCTATGAGAACGCGAAAGATCGTACCGACATTGTTAGATACATCGAAAATTTCTTGCGCATTAACCACAGTACCTTGTTCCAAAAATTAGGAGCTGAAGTTATCCGCCCGGAGTTTCCTAATTGTACCATGTCCTACTGGGAATGCTATGTCATGGCTCATACTATGAATTACTTACATATGACAAGCACATGTCCAATGGGAACTGTTTTGGACTCCGACGCGAAAGTGAAAGGAATAAAACGCCTTAGGGTGGTGGACGGTAGTATTCTGCCCAGGCTACCTACAGCCAATGCGTTGTCTGCAATCATAGCGCTAGCAGAAAAGCTTTCTGATGTGATCAAAAATGACCACCCTTGTTGTTATATGAAGCGCAAAGCCATTTACACGGGGAGAGTTTCACGCCGCAAAGATACGATTATCGTAAGGATATAAAAAGTTGCTTCGTGTAAACGTTTGTCAGAACACGATAATCTGAGGCGGTTTTCCATGCCATAATCTTATACGATTCTCGATGTACTGTGTGTGTATAATGTGGGTGTAAATGTATGTGTATAATGATGTACACCTTTTTATGTTTTAAGACGCAATGGTTAGGGTTTAAATTACTATTTTCGCAATAACTAGGTATTTATTACCTAAACACAATGATTTTTAAGAAATTGCAAATAGAAACTGTCGCTTATTTTGCGAAATTTTTATTTGCATTGTGTTTGTAACCACTAAAACTACCACCCGGCTTCGTTTTCGGTTGCAGTCTTGATATACCCGGTAATTCTGCTGAATTATTTACGTTTTTCAAAGCATATTTAGTCTCAATAGTGTGTGCAATAAAAACGTAAATAACACCATGAACTCGATATAAAGGCGTTTATTTAAGAACTAATAAATTGACGTTGTTGATAAATTAATTAAAGACTGTTGTTTTAACTCTATTGCTTATTTATAGTGCCAGTTTACGAATAAAGCATTTTTGTTTGTCTTGTAAAATATGTTTTTATTTAATTAATTATACAGCCTTAGACAAATAGTTGTGTGATCCACAGGTATTTGTCTCGGGTCTGGGTATTTGTGAGAGCGGAAGGTCTGTCGTAGTTTCTGATATCCACGATACGAGAGTCGATCTTAGTTTTTTTTTTTTTTTTTATTGCTATGAATGACGAGACGAGCCTGCCATTCGCCTGATGGTAAGCGATACGACCGCTCATGGACAGTAGCAAAACCAAACAACACTATGAGTTACAAGGCAATGCTTGGCATTCCACTGCGCTCGCCATCCTGAGACATAAGATGTTAAGTCTCGATATGTCCAGTAGTTACTCTGGCTACAATGTCCTTCAAACCGGAACACAACAGTGTATTTACACTGCTGTTTGGCGGGAGAAATAGACATTGCGGTGGTACCTACCCAGGCGGCCTCTCACATATGAGAGACCTACCAAAGTAGGTGTGTGTCTTAGTCTTAGTGTGTCGTCTCACATCCCGCGCCTAACCAACTGCGCCACGGAGGCTGTCGAATCTTGTAAAACCTTTTTGGTATGCAGGTTTCCTTCACCGTGAAAGTGCGTGGTAATTAACTATCAATAGACACATGATTCCGAAATTCAGTGGTTCGCCCTAGGATTCGAATCCGCTACCACCAATTCAGGAGCCGAGTCCGGTTCGCTACCCATAGGCCACAACGCAATTTATTGTCTACGAAGTATAAAAACTATTTTATTTTTAATTTATTTTATTTAGTTTAGGAAAACAAAGCGTTAATAATAATGTTACCAATAAGACTTATTATCTAAATGCAATGCAATTAACACAAAATACATGTTTTCACAAGTATGTAACTAATATAAAACTTGCGTATGTAAGAGTGTAAACAAAAACAAGAATTCAAACAGCGAAATAAAACTATTACGTACTTATATCAAACTAAATTATAAATCTAGATTACAGAGCTATAACAATTTGTTAAACACTGCCGTCAGTTAGAGAACCATTCAACCAATACTTCATTAAATTATTTTTAGCATAAAAGGCTTATAAACAAAGTCACATGAAAAAATTAGTTTTAGATTAAAAAAAGACTCAGTAAATTTAGGTTAATTATTCAGAGATAATTGAATCAATATGTTCGACATAACCATATAAAATTCAATTAAATAGTGAGTATTCAAGCTATTTGTTGTTTAAATTAAATGGTTCAAATGTGGTTCTGAACGCCTAGAAATTGCAGTATGTATATTTTTGTGTCTTTAAAATATTTTTTCGTAAATATATGTAAGTAATATCTGATGGTAAGTGGTCAGTGGTAGCATGACTACAAGACCAGAGGAATCGTCGATGCTTTGGCAGCCTTTCCAGAAGTAAAGGGATATCTAGACGGCCCCTAAGTATCTGACTTGATTTATTTATAATTTTAACTTTATTATCAGATTCTCCGACGTTCAATACCACTTACCTCATTTCATTATTTTTCTTTTCCTCTCATTTTTAAACTGCCGAAGCATCAAAGATTCAAGTATTGTTCGTATTCGTTAGCAGGAACCGACAAAAGAGACACCAAAGTAGACGGTGCCTTCCTTGAATTAAATCATTAATTTATTGGTCTTTCAGCAATGGAGACAGCACTAGCCTTGGCAGCAGTGAGGGCGATACAAATTCCACTGGAGTTATTGTCACTGCTTCAACTAACTGGCCCTCTTTGGCCTAAAAATGCAAAAGTTGAGAGTAAGTGGGTGTTTGGTAAAAGTTTGATAAATCAAATCAGCATGTCTTGTCCTTATCTATTGATAAAGTAACTATTGATGTTCTGATGTACTGACTACATAGGTTCTGTTCGTGTTGGTAATTAGTGCAGAACGGACTCGATAGAATGTATTTTCCAAGAGGCGGCCTTATCACACTAGGCAATGTATATATTACTGATGTCATTGACTTATATTCTACCGATAGACGAGACACGTCAAAGAAATAAAGTGCCCTCGTATTATAAAAGCACACTGCAATATTACATCACTTACCTGGTATTTTATTAAAATATTGTAACTTCAGACGATTTGCTTTCGGTTTGACGGCGAAACATTCATTTATTACTTTTAAACGTATGCGATAAGGCGTCCTGCACTGTCACTGTCACGAAGCAAACTGATTCATGTGCGGTGCATGCACCGCAAGTAGGTGGGACACCTTTTTCGTACTGAATGTCTTATCTAGTGTAACATTGATATCGATGACTGATGGTAATTAATTATCGATTGCAATTTGTTGCCGGACGCTGAATACCCTTTTTATCTTCCCATCCGTTTTCGTTCCTGCTCCTTTTCCAATTGGGCCGGCAACACATCCATGATCCAGAGTTGTGGATGCTCATATGTAGTGATTACTTACCATCAGGTGCCCTGTATGCTCGTTTGCCGGACCTATAACAAAAAATACAGATTCACATTTCTTTCAGAACTCAGCATAATAGGACCTATGGTATCATGTTTTTATACCATATTTTATTCTAGATTGCATGGCGTTTGACTACGTGGTAGTGGGTTGTGGTACTGCTGGGGCTGTACTCGCAAATAGACTTACAGAGGACAATGAAACCACCGTTTTATGTATAGAGGCTGGACCGGATCCTGACCAAACTGCATTAGTAAGTATACACTATTTGTTCATAGTCTTCAGGATTTTTAAAGCTATATTAAGTATATTTGAAATAAATATTCTAATAGTAATAGTATGTCTAATAATAGTTTTGATTTGACCAGTGCTAGCTTGTATATCAGGCATCATTTTACATCATAGAATGGAATTTACTTTGCCCATGTGTAGATTTTTTGCAGATTTATCTAAATCGACGTATACAAAATCATACCTATCATTAAAAAAATCCTATTACAGTTTGCAGGACTATTCTTCGCTCAACCAAAAACTGAAAGGGATTGGGACTACAGATCTACATTCGATGACTACGCCGCGCGAGGCACTGGAAACTACACCACAATTACAGCAGGCAAGATGCTCGGCGGCAGTAGTAGTCTCAACCACTTAATCAGCATACGAGGGGCACCGAAAGACTACGATGACTGGGCTAATATCACAGGCGATGACTCATGGAAGTTCGAAAACATTCTACGCTACTTCATTAAGAGCGAGAGAGTTGCAGACGATGAAATTTTAGAATTTGGTGGAGAGTTTCGTGGAGATAACGGGCCTGTTGGCATGACTCGGCAACTAGACAATAAAACTGATAAATATCTTGAAGCTTATGAAGAGTTAGGGAATAATATTCTGCCTGACCTAAACGGACCTATCAATTTGGGGTACGTTCAGACTTTATTTACAATAGCCGATGGGGTAAGACAGTCCACCGCATATGCGTACCTTACACCTATTCGCAAGAGGAAAAATTTGTTTGTTGTAAAAAATACACTGGCCACAAAAATTCTTTTCAAAAAGAAGACTGCATGTGGAGTAGAAACTCAAAATAAATTTGGAAAAACAATAATATTTAGAGCTAAAAAAGAAGTAATTATAAGCGCTGGAGTGTTTAACACTCCTCAACTACTGATGTTGTCAGGAATAGGCCATAAAGAGCACTTGGAGTCGTTGAATATTTGCGTGCGGGCCGATCTCCCAGTGGGTGACAATCTTCAAGATCATGTCGCTAGTAGCACAGTCTTCAAAATGGAGAAATCTATTGAGATTCCACCTCTACCGCTACCAACAAAAATAGCGTTTCCAGTTTTAACAGGTCTGGTTACCTTGGACTCTTCAAAAACGTATGCTGATTATCAGGCCTTTATTGGCCTATTACCTCACGATACTCCTTACATCCTCCTTCTATGCGGCGTTGTATTTGCATATAGCAATGAAATTTGTGATCGATTCCAAAAAGACAGCTTCGGTAGGAACACCATGTATAGTTTCCTGGTTAATTTGCAGCCTTTATCGAAGGGCTATATAAGATTAAACAGCACCGACCCTACAGTTCCACCATTGATAACCACAGGCTATTACACAAACAAGAAAGATATAATCAATATGGCGAGATATCAACGAGATTTCATCAATATTCAAAACTCCACATACTTCAAAAGCGTCAAGGCTGAGTTAGTAGATCTTCAGTTGGATGCCTGTAAAAGTTTCAAGTTCGGGTCTCAGAAGTATTGGGAGTGTTATGTCTTAAACATGGCTGTCAGCACGTACCATTTCACCAGCACTTGTCCAATGGGTACTGTGGTGGACAGTAAGCTGAAGGTCTATGGGTTCAAGAGGCTCCGGGTAGTAGATGCTAGTATAATGCCCAACATACCTAGAGGCAACCCTGAACTTGCAGTTTTGATGATCGCTGAAAAAGCTGCTGATATGATTAAAGAAGAGGCTGTGAATTTGAAAGATAATACTAAATGTTGTAATTGTAAGTAAATTGGTGTTTTATTTTTGATATTTATGATTTTCTACCTACATTTGTTTTAGAATATTTGATTGTTAAACTTTATTAAATGGATTACTTACAATATTATTGAATGCCTCGGTGGCATCTTTGTACTACGGTACGATGCAAAGCCGAGGTCTTGGTTTCGAATTCCGGGTCGGGCAAAATGATGTTGGATTTTTCTATTCATTGTCAGCCCAGAGACAAGCATTTGTGCCCGATATGGCGATAGGCTCGCCCCCTATCACATCGTGGGACGGAAACACAAGGCGAAACGTGGGTGTCCCAGTAGCCCCTCTGCCAACCCTTCTGGTAAAAAGGCGTGAGTTTATGTATGTATGTAAGTATATGGAGGACAACCGTAAGGGTAAAAATTGACGTCGTCATTTCAAGAATTCATCTAAAAATTATCATAAAGAATATTACTCAATTGAAAGACCGTGAAAAATTATTTTTCTATGCTGAGCAACTTACATAAATATATTTGAAGGAAGGAATATAATTAACACATACAAAAAAGTAGTCCGTTTCAAGGACTGAAATAAACCTACAATATTTTATTTCGTGATTTTGGTCTCCTAATTATTTATCATCCAAACTCAAACATTGTAGTTACAAATAATCAAGATTTACTTAACATCATAATAAATTGCCTCATCGTGTTAATTAAAATCCAAAGCCTCGTGTATTACAACCGGCTTATTACCTTCAATCAAGTAAATCCTATAGCGAAACAACAATTCATAGAAAAATTTGTCGTCATATCCCATCGATCATCATATTATCCTGTCTAGTTTTTGGCACTGCAAAAAAATGTTACATCACAAAAGTTAAGAAGGTTGAAATTTCGAAAGATGGTCCGATACAAGTCAGTGTACAATTAAACCGGCCTTTCTGTTAATTACACACATTTTCACTTTCCCAGTGACGGCCTGTGGACCGTGATAGCACTGGGAACTTTACAGAATGACCGATTCATTGTTTTCCATGTGAATTTAGCGGATATAAAGGTGTTTACGCAGTTGAAGATATGCTATTATAGTTCACTTGGTTGATATAAATAATCTATAATACACTTTTTTCCTATTTTCTTTTTCTATATTACGAAAAATACGGAGTCCTCGAAACTGACGGTGTATGAAGAGATTACTGACAGTAGATGAAGCGAAAGAGAGTATGGACCGTAGCACGTGGCGCTCTATAGTGCTTACCCCAATGGGAGATAGGCGTGAGTTTATCTATGTATGTATGTATGAATATACATTAGGTATTTTATTTTATTTTATTGCAAAGTGCGTGTTGGCCTGTTGGTAACGGACCAGACGCGGCTGCCTACATGTTCACGGTGGTCGCGGGTTCAAATCCCAGGGCACACCTCTGATTTTTCGGAGTTATGTGTGTATTGATAGTCAATCACCACACACTTTAACGGTGAAGGAAAACATCGTGAGGAAACCTGCATACCGTAGCGATTTTAAAGAATTTCTACGGTATGTAAGTCCGCCAACCCGCACTAGGCCAGCGTGGTGGACTATATGGCCTAACCACTCTCAATCGATTCTCTCGATTGTAGAGTAGGCCCGTGCCCTGCAATGGGACGAATATGGGCTGATATAGATTTTATTGCATTGGTCTGCTAAATTAGCTAACAGCTCATCTGATGGTAAGTGACACCTAATCACCCATAACAACTGTGGCTCGCATATGCCTTGCCACCCTCTTAAAATGGGAGGAGAGAGAAAACGAAAAACGACAGAGGAAAATTGAGATATTCTGGTTTCCACTTGTCTCAACGATCAAACGAGACACGACTGTAAAGCCAATGCTTCACGTGGGCTTTCTGCAACAGTGGTAGCCCCCGATCGAGCCGGCTCATTCCTACTATACTCGAAGGTAACAGTGTAGCTCTTCAAAAACTTAATTACATCGCTTTTCCATCATTTTTTTGTTATTTTTTGGGTTAGTGACATAAAATATTTTCTCGTAGTTTCTGATACAACACAAGACTTAGTATTTTATTTATTTATTTTGTTATATAATCCTTTTTTGCACTCTACTGATATACAATTAAGAATTTACTCAATAAAAATAATAGCACAAGTGGCTTATCTTACAAGCAACCATTATACGGATATTATATTGATAGGAAAAAGAAATCTTACTATGGAGTCAGGACTATATACGTGACTGTTAGGTGTATTTACAATATGTTTTTTTTATCTTTTGTACCTACTTATACAAACATACATATGTACATACATACGTAACCACCACGCCTGTATCCCATAGGGGTAGGCATTTTGGATCGCTACTTTGTTCGATGTTGACATATTACTTTCGCTTCATCCACTTTCACTTGTTCATGCATTCAGGTTCAGGGTAGGTACTTTTGACCAGTGCCCCTAGCCGGAACATTTTGAAGTATCGTATAGTAATTCTCGTATAGTAAAATAAACGTTTCCCGCTGTGAAATTTTAATACCAAATACGCTCACAATGGCGCTGTTTAAATTCCCATACAAAATTTTACTATTACTATTCTATTACGATACTTGTTGAGAGTATCACCGATTTGGATGGTGTAGGTTTTGTGAGGTCGACTCTTCCTCGCCTTGTCATATGTTACATAAAATAGGCAGGTAGGAAACTATAGCTTATCTAATTGCTATAAAGCTAGTTACCTCGAGTGGTGGACAGGCCTACAAGTCTATTATATCGGACTTTTGTTTTGACATGGGAACGGTGTGCTAATAACCATTCGGTATTACCATTCATTTGTAGAACAATAGATGGTTTGTGCTGATTACGAAAAAAATACTTTTAAAGGTATATGTATTAACTATCTCTATACTTTGAAATGGCTGAAATATAAGAAATAAGTCCACCACGCTGGCCTAGTGCGGATTGGCGGACTTCAAACACCGTAGAAATTCTTTTAAATCGCTGTTGTAGTTTTCCTCATGTTGTTTTTCCTATCGTAAAGGGTGTCATAATGGTATAAATTATTTTTTATGCCTGAAAATTTATGTGTTGTACAAGAAAGTTTAAAATAAAAATACACACAATACACATGATTCTGAAAAGTCAGAGCTGAGCTCTGGGATTCAATAGGCCATCACGCTCTTTACATTTATATAAACATTAATTTCATACTCGACATTTATTAAACTACTAAAGTTACAATTTCTAAATATATGTGCCATCCTCTGTGGCGCAGTTGGTTAGACGCCGCTTGTGAAACGAGAGGCCGCGGGTTCGATCCCCACACCGAAACAAATATTTGTGTGTTCCACAGGTATTTGTTTCAGGTCTGGGTGTTTGTGAGACCGAAAAGTCTCTCGTAGTTCCTGATACCCACGACACAAGACTCGATCTTAGTGTGGGGTCAGGACTATGTATGTGACTGGGTATATTTATTATTAATTATATAGATTATAAAAAAGT
Source organism: Deilephila porcellus (assembly GCA_905220455.2). NCBI lineage: Eukaryota > Metazoa > Arthropoda > Insecta > Lepidoptera > Sphingidae > Deilephila > Deilephila porcellus. The sequence goes on along the minus strand of LR999996.1, from coordinate 7,474,976 downwards.
GCGACCGAAATATTTTTTTACAAATTCGGTAATAGCATCAAGGTTTAAAATATTAACCTTTTATCTATCATTTTTAGGCTCCGTACTATCCTAAGCACACAAGCTAAACTTTCGATGAAAGTCTATAGAATGAAGCACAAAAGTTTTCCACTATAAAAGGGAATTCGATCGGCAAAATTAACTTTGTAGTTGAGCAAGAGTCGTTACTTAACACTCTTAGTACTAACCCTTCAATTTTCAAGTGAAAATCTATCCTTGTGTTCCGAATTTCCACGACGCCTATCTTACATTCGAATTTATATTATAAAACGTAATAAATCTAAATTTTCCTACAATTCAATTTGCACTTTATGGCCTACAGTGTAGAGATCAAAGTCATGTCTGAAATGTATAAAACTTTTTAAGTTACAAAATGGTGTAACATTGATGATATATTTAAACAGATTTGGACTTTATTCGACAGTAATAAAAGCCAATCCTTGACTCGTCTAAACCGTGATTTGTAAGATGTCACGCCAATCAATTTAAAGTCTTATCTGGTATGTATAAGTTTGATTTTCGTATGAAATCGCGATCTAAAGTCTATAAAAGTGACTTCACAGTAGTTTGTCGAAGTGTAGTTGACAAAATTGTAGCAATTTTAAGTAAACTTTTTAAATACGTTACATCCACTTTAGAAGAGTCTGTCGAGTTTACCTTTGCTTTATACGCGAAAAAACTTTTCGAATGCCGGCGAAGTGGGCGGGAAGGAAGGTAAATACATTATTTGTTATACATGTTCGGGTTTAACGAGCTTCTAATAAGTTGTGGGTATATTTATAGTAAATATAGGCTATTGCTTTACCATAGCGTTTACGGATAGCACTGCTTTTACGATCAGGCATATTAATACTAATTAATCAGGCAAAGAAAAAAAAATATATAATGGATAATAACAAAACTAAACTACTTATTGTTTAGTTTTGTTATTATCTGTGTCTTTTTTCCGTGGTGTACAATAAAGAATATATAAATAAATAAATAAGTCCTACCCAACTTTGGTTAGTTGTAATTGTTTTATTTTTTTGCCCCGTATCTAATAGTAAGTGTCATAGTATCGCAACGAAATATCGATTGCGATCATTTTTACTACATGTTTCTCTCTCTCTTGCCGTCTCTCTTCAGCCACAGGAAGTCCACTGGTGAACATATTATTAATGTGGATATTTTATGTTTGCCAAACTTCATTACATCTTTATTTATCGTCGAGTTGAGGGTAGTTGGTTATCGTTCTTGCTGTGCAGTGTGGTGTCGGGTGCCGAGCGCAGCGCGTGATTTTTGTTCCGCTGGTGTTTTTAGGTTATAGTTCGTTTCATGGGTATTCTGGTGCAAGTGTGTGGTACCTATAATAGACCAGGGTTCACTTCAGTGGCTATCCAGGATTCTCAGCTGCGACCATGCTTCGAGGATAAAATACTGGAGAGTGAGTATGATGTATATGTATCGTAGGATTTTCGTTTGTTTTTATATTAGCTCATTTTACTTGCAGAAACGTCTATCCTGACACTTACATAAACTCACGCCTTTATCCCAGAAGGGGTAGGCAAAGGCGCCACCAGGACACCCACATTTCGCCTTGTATGTTCCGTCTCACGATGTGATAGGAGGCGAGTCTATCGCCATATCAGGCACAAAATTTTGACTCCGGGCTGATAATAAATAGAAAAATTCAATATCATTTGCTCGACCCGGGATTAGAATCCAAGATATCAGCTTTGCAATACCATAGTATAACTTAGCCACCAAGGCAGTCCTCATAATTGAAATATTTTTATTTTATGTGTGTTTGTTAGGCTCCCGCGCCTTAACTACTAATTTGTATTACACGTCGGAAATATCTGTACACCTGGTTAATTAACGTCATTGGAATATAGGCTCAGCAAATTCAAAATATAGAGGTTAAAAAACTGAATTAAATTGGAAAAATATTGATACCAAAAATATATTTCGCATCCATCTCAAAATGTTTTAAGTGTAAAGAACATAGTGGATATATATTCCAGCTAGGTCCATAGATATTTCCGACAGGTTATATGTCTTGATTTTTCTTGTACAGATAATAATCAGGGATACAGAATAAGGCATAGGGTAATTTTTATTCCAATGCTCATTAATAGGTTAACAGCTATTAATTATAAAACTAATAACACGTACGTATAATAATTTGCAGTTTAAAATATTAAAAAATATTAAGGAAATACGTACACTTTTAAAACTTAATTTCTCGCATTCTCTTATCCTTCAGCATTAAACTGGCAAAATCTAGATTTAACTAGTTCGAACCGGCTCGGACCAGTTTTTGCCGCTAATGATCGTTCCGAACTATTTGCCATCATCAATCTTTGTCGCAGTGGCGTTTACTGGAACCATTAAAATTATGTTCCGTTGCTAATATTGGTGTAGCAGTTTAGGCGATACAAGCTTAATACCGTGAAGTATATGGATTCGAATCCTTGTAATATTATTATAATATCTATCAGACCAATCGTTCAACTTTCGGACACGAATTTGGGGTTCGATTGAGAGAGTTTAGGTATCTATCTCACCAGCCTAGTGTAGGTAAGTCGACTATGTACTTTAGTGTTTTTTTTTTGTAGAGCACTCTCATAGAAAAATAACGTGTTAAAATTTTGCTTTCCTCTGTATATGTTTTCTTGAGATACATTATACAGACAACATAGAGTTAATTATGTGTTACATATTCATAGCTACATAATTGACTAACGGTCTTATACATATGCTGTTTTAAAACCTATTTTAGTTATCAAAGGTTTGTCTTCTTCACTCAAACTGAATTTAAAATTCGTTCGAAAGGGATATAATATTCGGTAACTTATATAGGTTTTAAAACTGTCTATGAATATGGCCGTTAGTGTTTATTTTGGCCTGGACATCAAACCCGAGACTCCACAGATTATAACAACTACGTGAAAATCATAAAGACTACGAAATCTAACCAAGATGTTGCAATTCTTTTTTAACAGTTAGAACAACGAGATCAATCGAGCCAACATTCAATCTTTCGAAATAAATCAATCGGAAAATAAATCCGCCGTCGAGATAGAGTTTTCGTTTTTAAAGTATTTGAGCAAAAAGTTTTGATACCTGAGCGAATGCCGGCGACTCGCCGAACGTTCCGAGTTTGGATGGCGTAAATTCCCATCAAACTCAAATGGGGGAGGTATTTTGACGCAGATATTTAAGAAACTAGATAGATTATTATATTATTGGAACGAAGTTCCTTATCGCGCGTTACGAAAGGGGGCTAGACTGAAAAAATTAAGACCAAAAGTTGACAACACTTTTTGCTATAGTTGTAAGCCGTGCGGCGTGCGCGTGTTTCTGTGTCTGTCTCTCTCTCTTTCTCATAGAAAGCAAGCCAGTTATTTTCGTTTCGTCTTTCTGTTTCGCATTGAACAGTGTGGTGTGATTATTTTTGTTGAGTGTATACAGGTTTTTTGTACATAATAAATAATAAAAAAATAATAAATCGAATTTCGTTCCATCCGGGTGCCCCTTGACACCTCTCAAGCTTTTTTTCTATATAGAAATAAGATAAAGAAACATATTTAAACGCCATTTAAACGGGAAGTTTCTCGCAGCGAGAATCGTATGCAATTTTCGCAGGACATAACCGCCATAGTTTATCAATCAGCTCAATTGATGATAAATTATTACTGGTGATGAACATCTATTCTGGTGGATTATAGGTACGTTGCCAAATGCCAGGCTTTATATTGTGGGGAAAAGGAATTACAAATGAAGAAGAAGGAAAGCTGGCTTTGGCTTTCACTTCTCAATCTACTCAATGATTTATCTAATAAACTTAATGACTATGATGAATAACAAATATCTTGTAAATAGAGAATAAGGTGAAGTAATCACTTTAACGGTGAAGGAAAACATCGTGAGGAAACCTGCATACCGTAGCGATTTCAAAGAAAAGGCCAGCGTGGTGGACTATATGGCCTAACCACTCTCAATCGATTCTCTCGATTGTAGAGTAGGCCCGTGCCTTGCAGTGGGACGTATAAGGGCTGATATAGATATATAGAGAATAAGTACTATGTATTGACTTGTCATAAGAGCTATTTAATTGCCTACGTGACCAATAAACGAATTTCATTTCATTTCAATCACAAAAATTTGGCCGTTTATATCGTATGTATTTTTTCTTTTGATTGATAAATGCCAGTGTCCTTTATAAATAAAACAGAATTTTCTAATTGTACTTGACTCTTCCAGTAATAATTAAAGGATACTATCTCTCAGACACGCCGGAGTCAACTAATTTAAGATAACAAAGTTTGGAATACCAGAGCTTGGTAACTGAGTGGAGTTGCAACATTGTATTATTAACATTGCTTTTAAAATACACGGGTCAACGCTTTCTAGGAGTTCGATTCTCAGCCAGGAACTTGGTTAAACTTTAACAACTTCTAGATTGCAATTGGTTGGGAAGTCGTCTATGAAACGAGTGGCCGCGTTTTTGATCCCGGAACCGAGCAAAAAAATCGTTAGGACATGCAAATATTTTTTTTGGTTATGGCTGTTACCAGACTGAAGAATTGCTCGTAGTTTCTCACATCCATAACTTGAGAATTAAAATGAGTGACTGTTGTTTATAATTACTTGATTGTTTGTTTATTAGACGCCGACTGTGAAACGAGAGGTCGCGGGTTCGATCCCCGCACGGAAACAAATATTTGTGTGAACCACAGGTATTTGTTTCGGGTCTGGGTGTTTGTGAGACCGAAAAGTCTCTCGTAGTTTCTGATACCCACGACACAAGACTCGATCTTTGTGTGGGGTCAGGACTATGTATGTGACTGTTGGGTGTATTTATTATTTATTATTTTTTCAATTTATTTATTTTACTAATTTTTTACATTTTTACATATATCATAAAAAAATAAAATACATATAAAAATATAAAAAAAAGAGATTAACCCAACGATGGCGAGGCTCGAGACCCAAGCCACCGGTGGTTAGGACCCCAAAGTGAGGAACCTCCTCACTATACGTGCCGTGTCAAGTAATACTGCCTTCTGAATCTGGCTCATGACCCAACGGCCCATTGAGAGCCTCTGGAGATGTTGGTCGAGGCTCTTTGGTATCAATCCATGTGCAGAAACAACAATCGGGACAATAATTGTTGAATCGACATCCCACAATTCAGTAACCTCGTGTGCCAAATCTAAATATTTTGATAATTTATCTTTTTCTGCTTTAACGAGGTTATCGTCATGCGGAATGGTGACGTCAACAAGTATTGCCCGGCGCGCCAATCGATCTATTATCACAATATCAGGCTTATTGGCAACAATAGTTCTGTCTGTGATAACAGACCGATCCCAATACAGCGTAGCATGACCATTTTCAAGAACTGGTTGGGGAACATACTGGTAATATGGCACTTCAGGAGTCACAAGTCCATATCGAAGAGCAATTTGCTGATGTATGATCTTGGCTACTAGATTGTGTCTATGCAAATACTCGCCGTTAGCAAGATACGAACAACCGGAGATAACATGCCTGATGGACTCGCCAGGACGGTGGCATGCCCGACAGATGTCGACGGTACCGTCCTTCAGGATGTATTTCCTATAGTTGTTCGTCTTAATAACTTCGTCCATAATTGCAAAGACAAAACCCTCAGTTTCCCCAAAGAGGTTACCGAAACGTAGCCAAGACACAGACGCTAATCGGTCCACATCAGGCCCATGGAGGGCCCGATAATACCGACCATGCAGCTCCTTGCCCTTCCATATTTCCTCGCGATCCTTAATACCCATCACCAGAGGTTTCCGCCAGTTCTCATTCGCCAAAGAGAGCGGGGTAAATCCTTTATCTACCATCACTACAACCCCATGCATATCCACGTCGCTGTGAAGGAAATAATCCCTGAGATTGCACACCTCGCGATTATGCAGGTCCTTAGCATTAAGCATACCTCGGCCTCCGCATCTCCGCGGGATGTACAATCGCATTACTGACGAACGTGGATGGTGCATACGATGTGCAGTCAGTAGAGTTCGGACTTTACGATCCAGGGCGTCCAATTCGGTCTGAGTCCATCTGAGTATGCCGAAGGAGTACATAAGTACAGGCATAACCCAACCGTTAAAGGCGCGAATCTTGTTTCCACCTGACAAAAAACTGTTAAGTACTTTTGTCAGGCGGCTAAAGAAACGTTCCTTTATCGATTGTTTTACGTCTGCACCCTTAATACCTAGAGCCTCAGGCATACCCAGATATTTGTAGGTTTCCGTCGGCGAAAGGGATCTGAGTCTTACAGTCTCTGAGACACGTATGTCATCAGAGACCGCAACCACGCCTCGCTTTACATGGATAACCGCACATTTATCTACACCAAACTCCATATTGATTGATTTGCTAAATCTTTCAGCTATTTTTAACAACTCAATCAATTCAGATTGTTTTGATGTAAATAACTTGAGATCATCCATGTAGAGCAAGTGAGAGATAGGCTCAGACCCTCTCCGCAGACGGTAGCCTAACCCCGAGTCCAACAACAGAGTACTGGGGGGATTCAGGGCCATACAAAACCACAGTGGACTCAGACTGTCACCCTGGAATATACCCCGCTTGATTTTAATCGGCTCATCATTCACCGAAGGATTGGTAGCGCCTGGATATTTAAGAACAGTTGTCCATTGTCCCATACATGCCCCAAGAAAAGTGCTCAATTTTGTATCAACTTTATACAAATTAAGCACTCTCATGAGCCATGTATGGGGCACCGAATCATATGCCTTTTTATAGTCAATCCAGGCAGCTGATTTATTTATTATTATTATTATTATTTGCATTTGTATATATTCACTGCCAGTACAAAGAGTATATCTATATACATACTCAGAACTTTACAGCAATGACTTTATTAAATACAAAGCACATTGAAATAAATATTTAGGATGAATTATGAACACAGGCATAATGATGATGATGCAGGCATCTTCGAACAGGTCGATGTGGAAATCCTTGGGGTTGGCCAATGTTCAGCATTGGCTTCCTGTGGTTGAATAGATAAATAGGTAGTAGATAGAAAGGGATGTCTTATCCTATATTCTGTTTACATGAAATTGTCAATTGTCCACTTAACGTAACGTTACTCTGTTATTTTTTTACTTTATGTGATGTTGAAGAAAGTGTTGTCTATCTGTGTTTCTATAAAACAGAGCTTATGCCCCAGTTTTACGGTCATATACCATTCAGTTGTAGTGAAGAGCACGGAGAACTGATTTCCGACAGTTCGAATGATTCTCGAGTGGAGGACATGGCCGCAAACGGCATGGATTTTGGACGAACTAATGAAGGTTACGAAAAGTTATTAAATTGGGCCCCTTCCAACAGGTCGTTATATAAATAATTTATACACCCAAAAGTCACATACATAGTCCTGACCCCACATTAAGATCAATTAAGTCTTGTGTTGTGGGTCGAAGGTTGTGGGTATCAAAAAGTGCGATTTTAGGTCTTAATCCGGACCCGAGACAAATACTTGAGGCCTTCACAAACATTTGTCTCGGTGCGGGGATCGAACACGTGACGTTTTATTCCACAGCCAACGTCTAACCAACTGCGCTGTGGGAATCCGTGGAGATGCCTTTGTTCAGTAATGGATTTCCTGTGTCTAAAATGATGATGGCACGTAAGTCAGTGAGACTTACAGTATAGCAATTATATTTTTAGAATGAATTTTCATCTTGAGTTTTTTGCCTTTTGTTGTGAGAAAATAGACCTTTAGTAATTTAAAGCACCAAATTTGAAAGTCCTAGTAATATTTACATAGGATAGACGCCATCTCGTTGGGTCTAAGCGAACCTTCCGATCGAAGAACAACTAATGGGATGAGCGCTCAAGGTTTTGCATAATTAACGAAGCGACTAGGGGAGGAAAAAGAATAAAGTTTTGCAAATTAGGTTCTCAGATCTGTGACAGTTGAAATATTATGATTTAAATATGGACCGCCTTATTACAGCATGGGTTTAATATTATGATGTTGAATTTTAAATATACTGATTCTTCTTCTCACCTCCACTCTGCAATGTTCGACTTATTCAATTCCTGGGCTAGGTATCCGGTTTTCTGATACATCGATCGGTATGTGGATTAAATATACCACTCCTGTCTAGAATATAAAGAATGCAATCTCCAACAAGAATAAAAAAAATATTTATGCTACTTTTACAACGTTTGTTTGAAAGAAAAGACTTAGATAGGTAAACATAAATTCTTTAATATTTTCACAGCAAATCCCGCTTAAGCGCACGCACAACATCTATAATTATCTTTTAAAGATCTGCGGTCTTTCTTGATCATATCAGCAGCTTTTTCAGCTATCATCAAAACCGCCGGTTCAGGAGTTCCCCTGGGTATCTTGGGCATGACACTAGCATCTACTATCCTGAGCCTCTTAAACCCATAGACCCTCAGCTTGCTGTCCACCACAGTACCCATCGGGCAAGTGCTGGTGAAATGATATACAGTAGACGCAGTATTCAGAGCATAACACTCCCAAAATTTCTGACTTCCATACTTCAATTTCTTACAGGCTTCCAACTGAAGGTCTACTAGTTCAGCCTTAACGCTTTTGAAGTAAGTTGAGCTTAGAATCTTCAAGTAATCTTTATAGTATCGGCCCATATTGACTAGGTCTGTCTTGTTTGTGTAATAGCCTGTGGTTATCAAGGGTGCAACTGTAGGATCTGTGCTGTTTAATCTCACAAAACCTCTTGAAAAAGGCTTCGAGCTATACAGTAAAGTATACATGGTGTTCCTTCCAACGCTATCCTTGAAAAATCTATCACAAATTCCCTTTCTATTTGCGAAGGTAACTCCACAATTGAGAGGTATATAAGGAGCGTCATGTGGCAATAAGGCAGTCAATGTCTGATAATCAGCGTATGTCTTCGACGAATCCAAAGAAACCAGGCCTGTGAAAAGTGGAAAAGGCAGTTGAGTTAGTGGAGGGATGGTTGGTATCTCATTAGATTTCTCCATTTTGAAAACTGTGGTACTGATAGTATGATCTTGGAGGTTATCGCCGACAGGGAGATCAGCTCGCACGCAAATATTCATCGACTCCAAGTGCTCTTTAGGGCCTATTCCCGACAACATCAGTAGTTGAGGTGTGTTAAATACACCAGCACTTATAATAACTTCTTTTTTAGCTCTAAATATAATTTTCTTCCCAAATTTGTTGCGTGTTTCAACTCCACACGCTGTCTTCTTTTTAAAAAGAATTTTAGTGGCTAAAGTATTTTTTACTACAAACAAATTCTTCCTATTACGCACAGGCCTAAGATAGGCATACGCGGTGCTCTGTCTTACCCCCTCAGCTATAGTTAACAAACACGTGGCATACCCTAAATTAATTTCTCCGTTTAAATCTGGCACAATATCGTTACCCACTTCCTCAAAAGCTTCAAAATATCTATCAGTTTTGTTGCTCAGTTGCCTAGCCATGCCAACAGGACCATTAGTTTCATGGAACTCTCTGTTAAATTCTATTATTTCTTGGTCTTCAACTCTTTCGCTTTTAATGAAGTAACGTAGTATATTGTCATACTTCCAAGATTGGTCTCCTGTGATTTCAGCCCATTCGTCGTAGTCTATCGGTGCTCCTCGGACTATAATGAAGTGGTTGAGACTACTACTGCCCCCGAGCATCTTGCCTGCTGTTATTGTGGTAAAATTGCCGCTGCCTTGTGCTGCGTAGTCATCGAATGTTGATTTGTAGTTCCAATCCCTTGATGATTTCGGTTGAAGCGGGAATAGGTCGGGTATCTGATAAAATTGTGTATTTTAATACAAACTAATAAAGTTTGTTATATCTAGTTATACCTATATATCAATGCAAATGTTTTATTTTCTCCCTATGATGAGATAAGACACATTATACAGTCCTGAACAAATATTAAATCGCATATCACTTCAATATATGAAACATGTGATGAAGAAGACTTTATGATAAAATTTGCCGAGTACTATAGGGCATAATAACATGAACAGATAGTTAACGACTTAAATTATTCGTGCAAAAGAAGAATTTAAATATTACCAATGAATTTTGGTCAGGATTCGGTCCAGCCTCGATACACAACACAGTAGTTCCTGCATTCTCAGTGAGTCGATTCGCAAGGACAGCCCCAGCAGTACCACATCCCACTACCACGTAGTCAAACGCCATGCAATCTAGAAAAATGAATATATAATAATTTATCTAACTCCTAGATTTTCTTTGTTATTACTTACGTCCCATTACTAGATAAATAAATAATAATAAATATACCCAACAGTCACATACATAGTCCTGACCCCACACTAGAATCGAGTCTTGTGTCGTGGGTATCCGGAACAACGTGAGACTTTTCGGTCTCACAAACACCCAGACCCGAAACAAATATGTGTGGATGACACGAAAATTTGTTTCGTTGCGGGGATCGAAACTGCGGCCTCTCGTTTCACAGGCGGCGTCTAACCAACTGCGCCACGGAGGCTGTCATGGAGGAGATGTGGCATGGTTTTATAGTTTACATAATATGTATGTAGGATAGCATGTGACATGGCCAAGTGCAGATGGGTAGATTTTTTAAACCAACTTAAAATTTTAGAAATAAATTGAGTTATAAAATTGGTAATGCTGTTATAATCAAGGATGCTAAACACCGGACGAAATGGATAAGATTTAGCTGGAAAGTAAATCCTGATTTCGGCCAAGATAGGTTAAAGATTCGATTGATAGGAAATAATTTGTGACTAAGAACATACTACACGTATTTTTTAAATATATATTATTGGGGGCAGACGAACAAATATCGAAAGATACGTCAGTAAATTTAATCTTTATTTTTATAACACTGAAGGGTATAATTTAACTAAAATTTCTTTTGAATACGAGAATAAAAGTTATCAATATCAAACAAAATTTACTTTAAGTCATAGCTATCAAACCACAGTTTACTTCACCATGATTCCAAGACTTACAATCTCTACTTACTCTCAACTTTCGCATTTTTGGGCCAAAGTGGACCAGTCAGCTGAAGAAATGACAGCAACTCCAAAGGCACTTGCACTGCCCTCAATGCCGCTAATGCTGTAGCCGTGTCCATGGTCGCTGCAAGAATGAAGACATGGTTAACCTTCATATCTCAATTAGTCTTTAAAGAATATGTGGCTTCATTGATTTCCGATTAATTTGACAGGCAATGTTTGGGCACTTTGATTTTTTAAATATCGCTTTTGACGTCAACAAAACTTCTTGTAACAAACTAGTCATATATAGAGGTCGGTATATATAATATCAGCCACGTCCTTAGATTATATAGACGTGTATATAATCTAAGAGCCACGTCATACCCACTGCATGGTTTATATATGCCTTCTCATTTGCACATTTCATTTAAAACCACTTTTTACCCGCGCAATTCACGATGTCATCCGAGCATTTAGAATGTCTTTTCTTAGCTGCCGTGTACCTCTAGGCCACTATTCTGTTAGCTTCTTAGTCTATCTGCCATCTAAACGTTTTGCAAGATACCTCAAAATAGCCTCTATGTAAAGGGAAGAAATTGCACTGGTTTTTCATCATCATCAGCCCGTTGCAGTCCACTGCTGGACATAGGTCTCTCCAAAGGAACGCCACAGAGCCCGGTCTGCTACTTTATGCATCCAGTCGCTGCCAGCCCTTTGGTCCAAGTCCTTTTGCCATCTGACCAGAAGACCTCCCCGCTACGTTTCTACGTTTCTTCTACGTTTCTCAAGACGCGGCCTGCAGTGGTTTTTAGAACAGCGATAACTGCGTATCTTTGTTCGATTGAGCAACTATTATAAGGTTCTCATAACTTCAACAAAAGATGATCAACAACAGACATTAATACGTTACATTATTATATTTAGCAAAAATGCGTATTTCCAGTGAATTTACAGTGTTACATCAAAATATTTCGAACAATAGTTTTTAACTTGGAACAAAATGTTACGGTAACATCAATCGTTAATCAATATAGTAAAAAAAGTCGGATTAAATTTAATTTTAATAAATATGAAATAGACCTGTAACTACCTGACCTGGAATCACATCTGAAATGCGTATACTTATTGCGCTGAATAAATACTCACGTTCAATTAATAGAGCTAATTAACCTTAATTCGCCGTATCGCTATCTACAATAAACAAGGTGTTTTACCTTGTTTTATATTAAATTTAATGGTCACATATTAATGTAAATAAATAAATACGCCCAACAGTCACATGCATAGTCTTGACCCCACATTAAAATCTGTCAACTCTTGTGTCAAGATTATTAGGAGCTACGAGAGACTTTTCGGTCTCACAAACACCCAGACTCGAGACAAATACTTGTCTCACAAACATTTATCTCGGTGCAAAGATCGAATCCATGCTTCTCATTTAACGGCGTCTAACCAACTGCGCCACGGGAGCTGTGATAAACGTTTTTTTAATTTATATTGGTACCACAAATAAAATAAACTGTTCATTTTTTAAACCTAATTTTAAGAGGCGCAATAAAGTGACCACAATTTTAGGTGCATTGTAATCGCCCATCCATCCAGTACCTAAGCGAGTGAAGATCTTCGCCATTCATTGCAATAAAGAAAAAGACGGAAAAAGGAGAGTATTCAGTGGTAATAAATATGTTTTCAATTTTTTCTTTCTTTCTTATATCCGGAAAATTAAATTCCTACCTTAGTTGAAGATGGAACAATACCGGGTATATCAAGACCACGACCGAAAACGGAGCCAGGTGGTAGTTTTAGTGGTTACACACACAATACAACTAAAAATTTCGCAAATTAGGCGACAGATTTTTTTTCAAATTTTTCATATATCATCGTGTTTGGGTGCTAAATTCCTAGTTTTGGCGAAAAAAGGAATTTAAGCCCTTAAGTACCATTGCGTCTTTAAAAATAAAAAGGTGTACATCATTATTTTAGGGAAACTATGTATTAATCACCCAAACACGACGATAAGTAAAAAATTTAAAAAAAAATTGTCGTTTTTTTTTTCGAAATTTTTAGTTGCCTTGTGTCTGAAGTCACTAATACTACCTGGCTTCGTTTTCGGTCGCAGTCTTGATATACCCTGTATATCCAGTCCCTCCCCATCCCGTTGAGTTTAAAAAAGTAACAATTATTTTGGAATACCATCTTCATCCCACGGGTAAGTGTCAGCTACCTCCATACCAAATTTTATCGAAATCCATTAAGCCGTTTCTGAGTTCATCGCGCACAACCGCACAGACAAAAGGACAAAACTTCTAAAAATCATTGTTTTGGGATCTATTACGTTAATACAGACTCCCCATATTAGTTTTTCTCATTTATCTTCCATGTACAGACACCGATCGGTTACAAATTATTATATGTATAGATATAACGGACAACATCGTGAAGAAACCATGCCATATCCAATCCGCACTAGGCCAGCGTGGTGGATTATATGGCCTAACCCCTCTCAACCGTACTCTTGATTGTAGAGGAGGCCCGGGCCCTGCAATGGAACGTATATGGGTTGACTCATTACATAATTATTTATTGATAGTTTTACATAATGGAATATTTATTAAGTCGTAAGAAGTTAATGCGGTACAAGAAAAGCCTCCTTGACAAGAATATTTGACAGCCTCCGTGGCGCAGTTGGTTAGACGCCGCCTGTGAAACGAGAGGCCGCGGGTTCGATCCCCGCACCGAAACAAATATTTGTGTCATCCACAGGTATTTGTTTCGGGTCTGGGTGTTTGTGAGACCGAAATTCTCTCGTAGTTTCTGATACCCACGACACAAGACTCCATCTTAATGTGGGGTCAGGACTATGTGTGTGACTGTTGGGTGTATTTATTATTTATTTATTTATTTAAGAAAAGCGAATATTAGCATACATAGCGCCGACCCAACAGTAAGACAATTCATGTGTCTTGGATATCAGAAACTAAGTACCGGAGAATTTTTGGTATCGGAAATTAATTGGTGGCTCTCAAAAAAGAAATTGTCAGCTAGGGAATCGAAGCCGCGGTCGCTCGTTTAACAAACGGCTTACTGCGGACATGTTTTTGAGAAAACAATATGGGTGCTAGGAGATGCCATCTACATAGTATTTTTTTTAGCCTAATACTGTTTTCTTATCCATAAATTATCTTGGTAATTAAAAGACGTTGACGCATTACTAGTAAATTATCTAAATATAGGTCTATTTTACAACATTTTTTATAACTCATTGCCGCAATTAAATTAACATAAACTCCAACAAGTTGGTATTTTTAAACACCTTAGATTTTTTTAAAGGAATTAGGGGTATATTCATGATACAGTGGCTAGCGTCTGTCGGTATAAAAAAGCTAGCGTATCTGAAATACTAATTATAAATGCGTGGTAGCCTGTTGGTAACGGACCAGACGTGGGTGCCAACATGTTCACGATGGTCGCGGGTTTAAACCACACCTCTGTCTTTTCGGAGTAATTGTGTATTCAAAGTCAATCACCACGCACTAAACCGGTGAAGGAAAACTTCGTTAAGAAACCATATCATAACGATTTGTATGAATGCCTATGGTACGTAAAGTCCGCCAACCCGCACTAGGCCAGCGTGGTGGATTATATGGCCTAACCCCTCTCAACCGTACTCTAGATTGTAGAGGAGGCCCGGGCCCTGCAGTGGAAAGTATATGGGCTGACACATTACAGAATTATTTATTGATAGTTTTACCCCATCAGTGGATTTTTTAAACGGATATAATTACTTTATTTATCAGTGCTTAAACTCGTAAAGAGATACTAAATATGTTTTTGGTATGGTGGCAAGTTTTATTGCGTTGAATTAGAAAGTGTTTGACGTCAAACGAACACAATATATATTTTATTGTTTCACCGATTTATTAATTAAATAAAACCACGTGAAATACTTAGGTACTCTTGTTTTATCAATGATAAAATATTTTAATTTGAACCCACAACTTCTTTCTAGAAATGTATTTATTTGCTTTTACTATTCTATTACTTTAAACTTTGTTAATAATATCTTTACATTTATGAAACTCGAGTCTCCATGTTGCAACAGTCCACAGCGCCGTAATTACCGCGTATTTAGCTCGCAAATAATCGTTTTATAATACATAAATATGTAGTTAGCATGTATGTACAAGTATTCACGGCTGAGCAATTTTCAAAGCGCAGGAATGCTTTGAACGCGCTCGCCGCCGCGTAGCTACTTGCCGCCCGATGACGTAGCCCCGGGTCTTTCTAATTTAATATCTTACACGCCTTAAACTACCGGCTTTTATCTCCTTTAACGGCTTATTAGATTCGCACACTATGCTTTTACAGTAGCCTTTGGTTTTACATTCGGTGCTTAGCTCTCATACACTAGCAGCCTTCAGCTCGTCGCTCCACCGGCCCGCGCGTCACACACCACGCTCCCTGTACGTGCTCTCACAACACTCGCTCCTGAGCTCTCATACACTAGCAGCCTTCAGCTCGTCGCTCCACCGGCCCGCGCGTCACACACCACGCTCCCTGTACGTGCTCTCACAACACTCGCTCCTGAGCTCTCATACACTAGCAGCCTTCAGCTCGTCGCTCCACCGGCCCGCGCGTCACACACCACGCTCCCTGTACGTGCTCTCACAACACTCGCTCCTGAGCTCTCATACACTAGCAGCCTTCAGCTCGTCGCTCCACCGGCCCGCGCGTCACACACCACGCTCCCTGTACGTGCTCTCACAACACTCGCTCCTGAGCTCTCATACACTAGCAGCCTTCAGCTCGTCGCTCCACCGGCCCGCGCGTCACACACCACGCTCCCTGTACGTGCTCTCACAACACTCGCTCCTGAGCTCTCATACACTAGCAGCCTTCAGCTCGTCGCCCCACCGGCCCGCGCGTCACACACCACGCTCCCTGTACGTGCTCTCACAACACTCGCTCCTGAGCTCTCATACACTAGCAGCCTTCAGCTCGTCGCTCCACCGGCCCGCGCGTCACACACCACGCTCCCTGTACGTGCTCTCACTACACTCGCTCCTGAGCTCTCATACACTAGCAGCCTTCAGCTCGTCGCTCCACCGGCCCGCGCGTCACACTCCCTGTACGTGCTCTCACAACACTCGCACCTGAGCTCTCATACACTAGCAGCCTTCAGCTCGTCGCTCCACCGTCCGCTTATTCCCTATGCGTGTTCATTTATTTTCTCATTACAACTGTGTCCAGGTATTTTACCTACATTAAACCGTCACTTGATTAAATAAAAACACTGCTCAGTTCATTTAATTAAGACCGAGATCTCGTCGTTTTTCATCCTTTGTCGCGAGAGTCTCCGCACAAAGAGTGCAGTCCCTCAAAGCGCACACTTGCAGCGTCGTGTCTCGTGTCTACATTTTAAACTAGGTTATTTTTCCATCTCCTATGTCTAGTTTGCCTTGGGCTGTTGTCACCATGATTTCGTTCAAGACTTTTATATCTTTTTGCGTGTAATTTTGCACGGGCTTTTTAACTACACTTAGTGGTTTTAGGCTTTTAGTATATTGTGGAGCTTTGCACTCAATTTTGGATAACATGGTGTACATTTTGTACGATGTTAAATACCTG
This sequence comes from Deilephila porcellus, assembly GCA_905220455.2. NCBI lineage: Eukaryota > Metazoa > Arthropoda > Insecta > Lepidoptera > Sphingidae > Deilephila > Deilephila porcellus. The sequence goes on along the minus strand of LR999996.1, from coordinate 7,458,308 downwards.
TGCGGATAAAAATAAATTACTACGATCAGCGATAAAATAATAGTTTTCTATCAATTGAATATTAAGCTCATTCATTCATGTTAGTGAAATGGGCTATGTAACGAAAAGCCGTAAGTGTACATCGTGGCCAAGACAAAAATGTAGGTGTTAAAAAACCTAAGACTGATTTCTGATTCTGATATTAAGGGATCCGAACAAGACGCGCATATATTCAGTAGGTATATAAATTTATTCAACAGGTCTACAAAACCAACCGAATATTTTTGTTGTTATTGAAAAAAATCCCTCCCAATATTTTTATTGTTATAAAAATGAATTTACAAATTTATTTTGTATTCAAAAATATTTCCAACCAAAAACAGGTCTGTATGAATGGAATATCCCGCAACACGCGGACAAACGGAGTCACTACAAAAGACCATCTACCCGCAGAGACCGCTCGATTGTGCCGCCACGTTTGTGTTGTAAGCTTTTGTTTCGCCCACACTTGGTTTCGTGTAAATTTACCTATATACAACCATATATATATCTATACCGGGTATATCAAGACTGCGACCGAAAACGAAGCCGGGTGGTAGTTTTAGTGGCTATAGACACAATGCAACTAAAAATTTCGCTAAATAAGCCATAGATTATTTTTTTAATTTTTTTTAAAATCATAGTTTTTAGGTGGTATATCCATAGTTTTTGCGAAAATAGTAATTTAAACCTTTACATATCATAGCATCTTTAAAAATAAAAAGGTGTACATCATTATTTCGGAAAAAATATGTATTTATCACCCAAATACAACGATAAGTAAAAAAATTACAAAAAAAATGACGATTTATTTTGCGGAATTTTTAGTTGCATTGTGTCTGAAGTCACTAATACTACCACCTGGCTTCGTTTTCGGTCGCGGTCTTGATATACCCTGTATAAAGCGTGTTGGACTACATGGCCTAACCCCTCGCAATCGTACTCTCGATTGTTCTGGAGGCCCGTGTCCTGTAGTGGGACGTATATAGGTTGATATAGATATCTTTGTACGCCTACCTGTATCTGTATTTGTATCAGCCCATATACGTCCCACTGCAGGGCACGGGCCTCCTCTACAAATATTTATTGATTTATTCGTTTCGGGTTTCTGTTACCGAGGCAGAAAGAAAGTCTCTAGTAGTTTTTAATATGCCATAATACCTGCAACTTAGTACGGGGTCAGAAGTATGTGACTGTTGGGCATATTTTTAAGACAAGCTTGGCATACAAGACCACTGGGCACTGCAGGTATACAAGCACCAGACAATGCGAACACCTCGCTTTGCGGCGCCATAACGCACTTAATATTATAGTCCAGCACGCTGGCTTAGTGCGGGTTGGCGGACTTTACATACCATGGATATTCTTTCAAATCGCTATGGTATGCCAAATCCCTCTCGATGTTTTCCTTCAACGTTTTAGTGCGCGTTGAATCCCAGGTTGGGCAAAATGATATTAAATTTTTCTATTCATTATCTGCTCGGAATCAGGAATTTGTGCCCAGCATGGCGATAGGCTCGCCCCCTACCACATCGTGGGACGGAACACACAAAGCGAAACGTGAGTGTCCTGGTAGCGCGTCTGCCTACCCCCCTGGAAAAAAGGCGTGAGTTTAATATTAAAGGAAATAAGAACAGAAAACTTATTATTATGTGACCATTGACGTAATTTTTTTATAGACACAATACCGCGGTCCGGCCGCAAATTAGGACATCAATTATACAAACGCTGATCCCTAGGCATTTAGGTTTGAGGGCCAAGCTGGAGGCTACAGGAGAGGTATAAATTTGCATAATTAACTGAGTGGTCGCTAAACGAACGTTTCAAATGGTTTACAAGCGATTTGGGAACAATAACGTGAGTGGTGAGGTAATGTACGGCTGCTTTTTAATTGTGCGGTTGTTTTTTTAATTTCATGACGTAATAGCGACGTAATATTAGTGGTAGGTCTTATATGTGAAAGGTCTAGGTAGGTACCACCACAATGTCTATTTCTCCAACATACAGCATATTACATCCTCTGCTGTGTTGCGGTTTGAAGGACATTGTAGCCAGAATAACTACTGCTCATAATGAGACTTAACATCTTATGCCTCAGAATGACGAGCGCAGTGGAATGCCAATTGCCTTGTAATTCATGGTGTTGTTTGGTTTTGCTACTGTTCATGAGTGGTCGGATCAATTACCATTTGGCTACTGGCATGCTCTTCTCGCCGTTCAACGCAAGAAATAAAAAAACGTAATAGCGAGAAATAGGCAACCGTATAACCATTCAGCTAATACATGTCACACAGGCAATTGTTTGAAATAATACATACATACATAAACTCACGCCTTTATCCCAGAAGGGGTAGGCAGAGGCGCCACCAGGACACCCACATTTCGCCTTGTATGTTCCGTCCCACGATGTGATGTGCGAGCTTATCGCCATATCGGGCACAAATTCCTGACTCCGGGCTGATAATGAATAGAAAAGTCCAATATCACTTTGCCCGACCCGGGACTCGAACCCGAGACCTCAGCTTTGTAACCTTATCGTAATACAAATACGCCACCGAGGCAGTCTGTTTGAAATAATAACACCAAATATCCAGGAAATTTTGTACGTTTCACTGCAAGGCACAAACCTCTTTTACAATCTATGGTTCGATTGAAAGGGTTAGGTCAACACACAGGTACACAACTGTCTTAGATTGGTCTTTACATACCATAGAAATAGTTAAAAATTCTACGCTATGCAGGTTTCCTGTTTATTTTAGATTTTACTGTTCTGATTATCAAGTGAATTATCATTTGATTAGGTCAGTATAAAAATAATTTTACAATACTTACCCCCCTCAAATGCGATTTAAATATTAAGTTGCACTTAACTACCCACCTCGCCTCGACTTTCGTAGATAAGTGCAACATAATATTTAAGTGGCGTTTGAATATTCGAGCGTTAGGCCAAGATATAAATATTAATATCTCTACAATACATTATAAATACACATTCCACGCTCCTCATTATTAGGTATTCTACAAAACATAACCTAACAATACAGCAATTTCATTAATCGCATTTTTAATTAGCCTTGCAATAAAACGTATAGGTTAATTTTGTCCGGAGCGAATTTCCAAATTAATTATGTCTGCGTAGGACCCACTTGGCATGGCGCCTCGGAATTTCAAGTTGGCAAGGATTTTACTATTATTTAATCTCAAATACCCGAGATATTTGGGGTGGTACAGGTTAAGAAACCTTCGAGCATGCTCGAAGTAAAAGTGTATTATATTTATCGATGCTTTATCCGTTATTGGCGTGTCTATAGCACAGGATTCTTTTTGTGAAATAAAAAGCGTATGATTCTTCGTCTATAAACTATACCCCAAAGAAAAAAAAACAACTATGTACCTACTGTTTCAAATACTATACCCAAAAAATAACAACCACCTACTGTTTCAACTATTTATGCTCATTAACAATGGTGATTATGTGTGACCACGTAATTTAGCCGCGAAGGAAACATCGTGAGGAAATCTGTACATCATAGACATTCGCAAGAATTCTTAAGGTAAGTGAAGCCCGCCAGCCTTAAATAAACGGGCGCAATGGACTATGATTAATCGTTCTTTTTCGTAGAGGAGCCATTGCCCTACCTTGGGTCTTCAATGGGCTATCTAGATTTTATATTATTTAGTAGAATAAAAGTGTGCTACAATTCAAATACAGTGGATACCAACGACAGACCTTTTCCAAAAAATATTTTACCATCATTTTTAATTTAAGGATTGTTTTTTTTTTAAATATTATTATTATTCTATTCTTTTTTATTTCCTTCATACCCTTTAAATTTTCATTTTTTGCCTCTTTTTGTTTGTCTGTTCATTTATTTTAAAACGTTATTATGTAAGCTTGTTACATGATTTTTTTCTTTCCCTCTTTCTTTCAAATCTGAGAATTTTTTTGTTCGACGCATTGCCTTGCCGTGTGACCCCAAAGCAAAGTTCTAAGGAGAGAGCGGGCCATGTTAGCCCGTTCCAGAATTTACTGTGACACACAACAATCCCCCGTTTGTCTTTGTATTTGCTCTTTTGATGCCGTTTCAGTTAAAAGTGAGTTTTGATTATTTTCTTTTGTTGGCCGGTTTATTGCGTCACTGTATCGCTCTTGTTCATTTCCTGGCGCAGAAATATTAAGTTAGAAGAGATAAATTAGATATTTTCTGGTGTTTTTGCCCTTATACCAACCGCAGGGTTTAAGCCTCTTCTACAATCTAAACTATGATTTAATCTGAGAGGGGTCTAGAAGCACGTTTATGCTATAGCGATTATGAATAAATACTGCACTGCCTAGGTGGCGTACTTCCACTACGGTACGACTACAACGAAGTGGTCTCGGGTTCGAATCCCGGGTCAAGCAAAGTGATATTGGATTTTTCTATTCATAATCAGTCTGGAGTCAGGAATTTGTGCCCGATATGGCGATACGATTTCCCCTATCACACCGTGGGACGGAAAATACAAGGTGAAACGTGGGTGTTCTGGTCCTGGTAGTACCTCCGCATTCTACTTCCGGGAAAAAGGCGTGAGTTTATGTATATCAGATTAATTATGTAGCGGGTTATATAAGTTAGATATTCACGGAAACTTGCTGAGCTTCAAAGTTTGATGTAATGTCGGCTGTTAATCCTGGCTTACAGGAGTTGCAGTGGAGGATGAGAGGGCGGGACAGTCTGCAACCAACAATTTGGATCTTAGAAAATTATCGTAGAAGACAGAACGAGGTTCAAAGTGGTGGAAAGATGAGTTAGATGTATTCGATTCCAAATGGAAGAGAGGTGATAGGTCGACAAAGTAAATAAGCAAAAAATAGCAGTGTAAATGCACTGTTGTGTTCCGGTTTGAAGGATATTGTAGCCAGAGTAAGTACTGGACATAATGATACTTAACATCTTATGTCTCAGTATTACGAGCGCAGTGGAATGCCAAGCATTGCCTTGTAATTCATGGTGCTGTTTGGTTTTGCTACTATCCATAAGCGATCATATCGCTTACCATCAGGCGAATGACATGCTCGTCTCGCCATTCATTGCAATAAAAAAACATTGATTGGCTAAAAATGTACGAGAAAACACCTCTATAATATATTTGACACCAAATGTTTGTGATTGTTTTTGTCCTTTATCCATTTAAAATATCACCACCTTGAGGGTTGATATTCAACTATACCTATCTATCAATATATTAGGTTAAATCTTTAATCCCAGACAATATTAATCTATTTATTTTTTGCCACATAAATCCAGTTTACAGGACAGTAGCATCGATAATCTTAAAGATAAGATGATAGATATTTATTGTTTTATTTGATTTATTTTTATAACCTACGAGTATTATCCATGTTACTCTTTGTGAATCCATTCAACATACAGCTCGACTATATCTTAATAAAAAGCAGTAAATGTACTAAAAAATTCCTTTAAAGCATTCGTCAAGTTACGCACCGAATTTTTGCAGACAAAACAGCGTAAAGGTGGAAAAATCCTGCACATCTGAGTAGGTACGGAGACTTAGCTGCGAAACTTAACTCAAACACCACGCTAAATATACCCGCAGGGCTGGCAGAAGTGTGAATTTAATATAATAATTTGTTAAATACAATTATATGTAATTTAGTTGTAGTAGATTGGTTGTATTTATAAGAACATAATAGTCTTTATACTGGCTTACAATATTTATTTATTTATTTTTACACTTTGTGCAATTTGAATGGCATTTTCTACCAGTCGATCTTAAGGTAGTGCAGAGGCCAGAGAGACGGAGGTAGGTGTATAATAATTAAGTGGTAAGAAAAAAGAAGAGAATAAAGAATACCGATGCCAGCGCATAATATACTATATACTTAAGTCATATTTATCAATTATTGAATGGTAATGATTTTATTATGTTCTATAGTCAACTTTATTGTAATAGAATGATACCCAGCTAGCAGGGGGAGACCTGTGTCCAGAAAGAAAGATCTAGTCATCTAGTTTCTTAGATTTATGTGAAAGTTACACATTGAAATAAAATACATACATACATACATACATGAAGGGGTAGGCAGAGGCGCCACCAAGACACCCACATTTCGCCTTGCATGTTCCGTCCCACGATGTGATAGGGGGCGAGCCTATCGCCATATCGGGCACAAATTCCTGACTCCGGGCTGATAATGAATAGAAAAATCCAATATCACTTTGCCCGACCCGGGATTCGAACCCGAGACCTCAGCTTTGTAACCGTACCGTAATACAACTACGCCACCGAGGCAGTCAATTTTTATTTTTACTCTTTGTACAATTTGAATGATACAGGCGGACATTAAATCCGCCTAATAGCATTTTATACCAGTCGATCTTAAGGTAGTGCAGAGGCCAGAGAGACGGAGGTAGGTGTATAATAATTAAGCGGTAAGAAAAAAAAGAGAATAAAACATACAGATGCCAGCGCATAATATAATATATACTTATTCATATTTATCAATTATTGAATGGTAATGATTTTATTATGTTCTATAGTCAACTTTATTGTAATAGAATGATACCCAGCTAGCAGGCGGAGACCTGTGTCCAGAAAAAAAGATCTTGTCATCTAGTTTCTTAGATTTATGCGAAAGTTACACATTGAAATAAAATACATACATACATGAAGGGGTAGGCAGAGGCGCCACCAGGACACCCACATTTCGCCTTGCATGTTCCGTCCCACGATGTGATAGGGGGCGAGCCTATCGCCATATCGGGCACAAATTCCTGACTCCGGGCTGATAATGAATAGAAAAATCCAATATCACTTTGCCCGACCCGGGATTCGAACCCGAGACCTCAGCTTTGTAACCGTACCGTAATACAACTACGTCACCGAGGGAGTTAGTTAGTTAGTTAGTTAAATAAAACTAATTAGTTTTATTTCAATCTAGTCACCTGTCATAATATAAGGGTAAAATTAGAATACTTTAAATAGCGCAGTTATATTATCCATAACATCCATTTATGCAATAATTTATAGAAGCACTTAAACGTATAACGAGAATTAATAAAGTCTTTTCCAAAAATTTTTTTGATAATTGGTTCCCACACAATATTTAAAAGAAAAAGAAAATATTTCTTTCTACGATCCAAATTTAACAGACGAAATAGTGCATATTTGCACATCAAAAGAGGATATCAAAGAATTTACCAATATTATTGATATAAATAAATAAATACACCCAACAGTCACATACATAGTCCTGACCCCACACTAAGATCGAGTCTTGTGTCGTGGGTATCAGGAACTACGAGAGACTTTTCGGTCTCACAAACACCCAGACCCGAAACAAATACTTGTGGTTCTCACAAACATTTGTCTCGGTGCGGGGATCGAACCCGCGGCCTCTCGTTTCGTAGGCGGCGTCTAACCAACTGCGCCACGGAGGCTGTCATCTATATAAATAAATTGTAATATAATAATAAATTGTTATCTATATAAAAGCAACAAAGCGGCAACCCTAAAGCCACCCCTCGGCGCGGGGTTGGCAGCAATGCTACAAGGGTATCTCTTAGTGGCCTCAGTCTGTAGCGGAACTTCCGTTTTGTTTGAGAGGGCGCGTTGCATAGAATTCATACGTTTGTGTTTGTGTACATATTTGAAAAATATTTGTAGTTTGTTTTTGGATGTAGGGGGCTTGTCTCTCAGAGACAGAGAAAATATAATATGTCATAAATAAAAATTCTGACCTCACTGGAAGGTGCTATAAATATTATAATTGGCCAAATTGATTTAAAAAGTAAATTTATGATAGTGTTTTCATGCACTCAATTTTAATCGATCATTAAATTTTAATTCTGCTTATGCCTGGCATTATTGCATGTTCGTAGCTTCCTTCCTTCCTTCTACTTAGCGTTATCCCAGCCACTGCCAGGGTCCGCCTTCCGGCTGAGTCTCCTCCATTTCGTCCGGTCTTCGGCATCCTCAATAGTAAAGCTATTATACCTCCTTTGACGACATCTAGCCAGCACTTCTTTGGTCTACCCCTCAATCGAGGTCAAATCAAATAAAAAAATATTTATCTTCTTTTTTATCTGTACATTCTGCTCTTTTTAATATCTAATCTATGACAATCATTTTATGTATAGCTTACAACCGCTTGCATAGTATTATCTGCGTTAAGAATAGCTTAATTTGCACTGCATGGGTACGAGGCGGGTTTGGAGGCACAATGGAGGGTGCCTTGTCAAACTTGAAGGGAAATTGCAAAGGGAGGGAATCTAGAGGGATGTAGGCTTTGGTTATACTCGACGCGTCGGCTTTGTAGTGGTAGATACTTTTAATGTGAGAACGGTGACAGGTATTTCGGATTTTTTGTTATATTGTGAATAAAAATTTGGAGTGTAAAGGATTAGTGTGAAAAAAATAGTAGGTTTTTATTTCGTCTAATACTATGGCTTTTTTGTAGTGGTACTTTTTTAAAATATATAATAAATACACCCAACAGTCACATACATAGTCCTGCCCCACACTAAAATCGAGTCTTGTGTCGTGGGTATCAGGAACTACGAGAGACTTTTCGGTCTCACAAACACCCAGACCCGAAACAAATACCTGTGGATCACACAAATATTTGTTTCGGTTTAGGGATCGAACCCGCGACCTCTCGTTTCACAGGCAGCGTCTAACCAACTGCGCCACGGAGGCTGTCGAAAAGTTCTCTCCTTTTAGCCTCTCGAAATAAAAATACGATGGCAATATTATCTGCTACTTGTATACGGTTTGACACGAAATGTTTTTAGAATTTGTAATCATTGTTTTGTAAAGTAATTCTCAGGTAGGTTATTCACTCATAAACCCGCGCCTTTTTCCCAAAAGGGGTAGGTCGGTTAGGGTAGGTACGACCAGGACACCCACATTTCGCCTTGTTTTTCCGTCCCATGATGTGATAGGGGGCTATGTTCTTAGTTTGAGATATACGTGCGTTTTTAAAAGTCTGACACCCATATTCTAAGACGTTTTCTTGACTCCACTTGACGTTACTAGAGGAAATCCGTATTCTTAGTAGAAAAAAATCTCCTCCACTCAACGTCACTCAAAAATTTTCCTGTCTCGAGGAAAGGAATCAACTGTCAAACTCAAGGTACGTCGCGACCTACCTTAAGGAAGAAATAAAAGAAATAATCCTACTTTAAAATTGTAAATAAAAGAGAGAAATAAAGTTTACCTTTTAAAATTCTTAAATACCTAAATATGCCAACATTTTTTTGAGGTGGGTGCCTCTACACGATTTACACGTTTTCCTAGTGAATGATACAAACATTACTCTTTATTTCATTTAATAAAAGATTTGTGGTTTGGAAACAGTGTTTATTATTTTAAACAAGTTATTAAAGATTTCCAACAGTTCCTGTAATACTTGTACGATACTCCGTACGAATATCCCGAACGACGATTCATCCATAAGAATATCCTTCGAAATTTCCGGGTTGGATGGTATGACCCTCCTCCTGTCTGCATGCGTTTTTTTCTCCGACTCACTAAATATTTGTCTTCCAGTCACAATCCCGAAGATTTTGAGTTCAATAATTATATATTATTCTATGTAAACACTCTGACATGACATTTGACTGTCACTTTTCAAGTGATCATAGACTATTTTCAAAGGTTTTTTGTTAAATCTCTACTTTATCTATACATCAATGACGTAATTAATGACGTTTTTCCTTGACTCAACCTCACTCGAGGAACCTTTAGTAAAGGTATATTTTTAACTAAGCATACCATTTTCGAGGGTCCCTCCAATTCATTTGTAAAGTCACCTCGACTAAAATAAGGTTGAGGAAGATTGGAGGACACGTCTTAGAATACGGGTGTGAATGTTGTGTCTTGGAGTCGATCCTGTTGTTTTAAAAACAGTGAAAGTATGTAAATAAGAACTGACGTTAATAACGTACAATCGTTTTATACCTTAAAAGACCCTTAATTTATAGTGGAAGGGAGAAAGGAAGAAAACCCTCTTTCATATAATTGTACCGGAAACGGAAGTCGTGTTTCATCCTTCCTTACGAGTCTTGAATCTGAGGCTTGTGAAAAATAATTGCTTCGATAGTCAGTTTTTTATGGTGAAGGGCGTAAATTACTATAGCCCTCCAACTATCTAGAGGGCCTTACATTCCAGGTCTGCACCGTGCAGGGGAACTGTCAATAGCCCGGTGAATGTTTTGTTTCCACAAGCAGACGTATATAATCAACGCAGTGGAAAAAGATAGAGAGCATCTCTTTATGTTATAAATATCGCTATATCCATCCTTCGTGTTCGTGTGATGTCAGTGCGATGTCATTGCAAACATTTTGTAAACAAACATGATGTTTGACACATCGTCGTGAATGAATTATTTTATTTTCGCATGTTTTAAGTATTTAAAGGTATAATATAATCAAGTGAAGTGTATAATGTCGATATGTATTTATATAAGCAACAATATCAATGATTAAATGATTATAAAAGCATCAGCCTGCAAAATAATACAGAACTTCCTTTTCATTCGAATTTACGAGTATTTTGATTCATTTTACTTAGAGAATGCATTCTATTGGTATTTTTGTTTGTGTCGGCCCAATTCCAACCCGTGGTATTCGTGATAAATTGAATATAAAAGAATCCTGCAATAAATATCATATATTTACGTATTATTATTGTTGCCAACAGTAAGCAGCTAATTTTCCCATTTGCGCCGCGCCTAATAAATATGAATTAAACAGTTTTTTGTATAAACAATACTTACAAATAAGACATGATTGTTATATTATATATTTTTACACTGCACGAAATTGATAATTACATCTGTTCGTAATAGATGAGAATCCTTTTAAAGAAAAAGAGCTCTAAACTGGTTAAAAAAATATTATAAAAGTAGTTCTCTCTACTAACCTCTGCCTCTACCTCCACTAAAAATGTAATAATACATAATTTTATAATCAGGATTAACTCGGAATATTCAATTCAAAATATATATATCTTATATTTATTGGACAATAAAGTATCCAGTATTATTATAGACTTTTTTTTAACTAAATATACAATATCATTAAATATTAATAAGGAGGTGTTGAGGTATCTTCGTCGAAAATCACATATTTAGGAAGACACCTTTACCAAGTTATCAGTTTCAAGTACCTACGTGGGCGGAACCGCCACCAAAATTTACCTAGTAAACAATAAACTGCCTCGGTGGCGTAGTTGTATTACGATACGACTACAAAGCTGAGGTCTCGGGTTCGAATCCCGGGTCGGGCAAAGTGATATTGGGTTTTTCTATTCATTATCAGCCCGGAGTCAGGAATTTGTGCCCGATATGGCGATAGGCTCGCCCCCTATCACATCGTGGGACGGAACATACAAGGCGAAATGTGGGTGTCCTAGTGGCACCTCTGCCTACCCCTTCGGGGATAAAGGCGTGAGTTTATGTATGTATGTATGTAAACAATAAACGCTTTATTAAAAATATTACTTCGAGATCTCCCCTAAAATTGGGTAATGGTTTTAGTCGTGCAACACCAAGCGTTGTATTACATGTTAATCATAAATTCTCTATCTCTCTTGGTCTTTGCATGATAGCTGTCACTGCACACCTCCCCTCACTTCATGCCCCGGCTCTCTAGATAGTTGGAGACCTATAGTATTTTGACGGACCAAGATGAATTTGTGATACAAAATATAATGTTTTAAGGAGGCCGCGGGTTCGATCCCCGCACCTAGACAAATGTTTGTGTGAAACACAAGTATTTGTTTCGGGTTTGGGTGTTTGTGAGACCGAAGAGTCTCACGACATAAGACTTAATATCTCAATTTCGGGTCAGTCCTGCGTGTTTGATTGTAGGGTGTAGTTATTTATATTTCTCTATTAAAACATGTTCTCTGCAACAATTCCCTATCAAAAAGTGCGTGATGGCCAGTTGGTAACGGACTAGACGCGGCCAATATTTTTACGCAGGTCGCGGGTTGAAATCCCAGAGCACACCTCTGACTTTTCGGTGTCATGTATGTATTGATAGTCAACCACGCACTATAACGGTGAAGGAAAACATCGTGAGGAAACCTGCACACCATAGCGATTCGGAAGAATTTTTATTGTACATATAAAGTCCGCCAAACACTTGACCAGCGTGGTGGTTAATATTTTATTTATTTTATACAAATATTTTCGGTAAATTACGTACAAATTACGTCTCGGAAATAAATGAATCGAAGTCTTTTATTTGAAACGGAATGGCAAATTACAATGCTACCTAATGAGTAATTACAGGACGTAGACTTAAAGAATTATTTAGATAAAGGTTGGAGTTAGATTTTGGCTTTGTTCAATTTATTATGGTTGTTTGTGCCGTATTAGTTGATGTATAGGAGAACCGTTTGTTAATAGGTTCAATTCTTAGTTTGGCTATGTGGATTTTAAAATGATAAAGGAAATAAACAACGCGACAATTTTTTAAGCCAAGGAATATTTGTTAATATAAAATAATATTATGTTCATAATACGGTATTTTAGATTGTGCATTGAAGTATGATATCGTGTAAAATGAGTTCGTTTCAAGGACAAAATCACAAAATAATGAAATTTGTCAAATTTTATCCCATAAAATTCTCAATCCTCTAAATTATTTTATATATGGCCCTGCCATTTGATAATTGTATTAAATAAACTCACTTCATTATTAACATGTTAATAGCCAAAGAAACACAATGTATTAAACGTTTAAAACAGTTCGCAAGGTGTAGAGATCATTCAGCAAGATGTATCGCCATCTGCGTATTTTAATTGTAGCTTCAACGCACCTGATGGTAAGGATCCTAGAATGTCAAGGAATTTACCATATGCCTGTAAATATAAGCTCACGCTTATAACTGCGTAGGGATAGGGAGAGACACCACACTGTCACTAAATATTCGCCGATACAAACTTTCTAATTGTGCGATAATAATTTATTTTGTATCCAAGATGTCAGAAACTATGAACCACATCGAGACCTAAATAACATACACTTGTATTTATTCATTATTTATTTTAATTCTATGTAATAATGTAAAATCCATCCAAAGGGTGCCTGGAAGAGATCGCAGGTAGCGATAAGGCCGCCAATTGTTACCATGACTTTAGTTTTTAGTTATTTATCTGTAATTGTGTCACTGTGTGTATTTGACTCCATTTTTTTTATTGTATATATCAAAAGGTATCCATATCCAAAATCTAGCAAACAAAGAATTTTGTAAATCTGTTTAGAATTAGACAAGTTAGAAACACTTTAAATATAGTAGTGGGAATAAAAGAAAAGGGATGCAAAACAAAACTATTGACGTCACTAGTCTCAATATGCATTACGGTGTGCGCGCGTGAAAGAGACAGTATGATGTCCCGACTACACTCCCACTCCTTTTTTTTAAACAGCATATATTTGCCTCATGTTACAAGCTACTTTAATACTGTTTTGACAGAAATGTTTTATTTTATTGTTATTTGTGTTTGGAGGCAAAATAATACAAAAAAACGATCATAGTCAAATACCCTATTCAGCGTCTTACAGCTAAATATAAGTAGGTACAAGCGGCGACCTTATCGCACATTATCACAAAAACATACAAAAATAAAAATACCTCTCAATTCGAACTATTTATTTTAAAAGAGGTCCATGGCTTGCAGTGGGGTTTATACGGGTTGAAGTATTATAAAAAAAAGGAAAAGAGAAAAGGAATATGACAGTTTCTTGCTTGGTTTCTTTGCAGATACAAAATGTTTCTAAACGGTGGAAGTAATAATAAATGTAGTGCTAATTGAATGGATCTTGTAGAAGGTAAAATAAGTAAAGACATTTTTGAGATTGATTTGTACCTCGATAGTGATCGAACTCGCGGCCTCTCGTTTCACAGCCGGCGTCTAAACCAACTCGGTTACGCTGTTATTAAAATTTAAAAAGCATATTTCATTAGTACTTTTTTGACAAAAAATCTCAGTATTAATGGAACTTACATAACTACCTTATGCTTTTTGCTTTATAAATATTGCCCTTTTTAAATTGAGGGCTTGGCCAAAAACCCTTGTGACCAAAAGGGCCCTATTGCCCTATAGTCCAAGATAAAATCTCTTTTACGAACTAAAGACTGCTTGCACAATACTTATTCAAGCATTTTTGCTTATGCGTTTTTGTTTTATTTTTTAACATCGAGTCGTGCCTCTACTAATATAGTCTGTACTCCGTGAGGTTCTGGATTCGATTCTCACCTCTGTAAATTCGATTCATGTTTAGAAAACCATTATTGGTCGAGTATTAAATAATGAATATACCCACTAAGCAATCCCGGACTAAGAATGGAGAATGTTACTAGGTATGCCAAATCGCTTGAAATGTTGTCTCAGTAAAGCCTTTATGTATACAAACACACTAGTTTTTGTTGCAGTCAAAAATACCTAGTAGTTTTGATTTTATAGGTATTCAAAGTTTTGAAAAATATCGAGTCCCGCTACAGTCACGTGATCGCTTGTGACGTCATTTCGCAACGCGCCGCACGGGCCACGACTCGCTTCGTATCAAATCGCCAGCGATTATAATAATTGTAATAGCTTGCGCAGTGTTTTGTTGTTGGTTTTCGTTCGCGTATTAAGTTAATAGTTTAATAATAGTAAATATTATTCGATTAATAAAATGGATGAAGGATTCGAAAAAGGGCAATCGAATAATCTACCTAAAATAGATGGATTAATGGTTGCGCATTACTTATCAACAAATAGTGATTTCGTTGCCGCCGAAATGCGAGGAATAAAAATGCAGCGGTAAGTGAAATTTCCGTGCTACTACTTATGCTTAATAGTTTATCTGTTCTAAATTGTTTTATCAAAACAAAATACCCAACTAATGTCGTAATGGAAAAATGCAACTCAAATAGTAGAACTACCTACCTACCATTAAATTTGTAAGTTAAAGACAACAAATATGTATGTATTATTGTTTTGTAGCTATTGGTAGGCACGTATGTATATTATAGGTAGGTAACGCTCTTCTTAGTAAATTTAAATGAATACATACATACCTATATTGATTTATTGCAAACTAGCTTCCGCCAGCAGCTTGGCCCAGGTTCCCTCAGAAGCTGTACATTTTCCCAGTATTAAAAGTAGCCTATGTGTTATTCCAGACTTCGTCCAGATCCTTTCAGTAGTTGTTTTTGTGAAAGATAACAAACACACACACTCACAAACTTTCGCATTTATAATATTAGTAGGAAGTAAGATAGGTACATAAGTAGATGTAGTGGGTTAAACGTTACAGATGTACTAAACCTTTTTATTTGTATTTTTTTACTTACAAAATACGTAAGGCCATTTTAATCTCATTTTTATTGCAAATATAGATGTTTGAACAGATGTACTAAACCTTTTTTAGTTATTTGTTTTTTTCTACTAATAAAATACGTAAGGCCATTTATTTTTATTTGAAACTTATTTCAGATCGGCAAGAGACAGCAACAATAAACTGTACTTTTATCTCCAAATGAATCTAACCTCTTCATAGCCTTTATCCATTTTTTTCGCATTTTAACGTCCTTTGGAACTATAAAAAACAACCTTTCTGGCGAATTGGTAGTTGTGTTTGTGTATTTAGGCACAACACATGATTTCCTAGTATTTGGATTGGACATTGTTAAAAGTCTTTAGGTATAAACGTAATATTATAGTACTCTGTGGGTATAAATTCAACGGCACGGGCGCGCGACCACGAATGGACTGAGTGAGCCAGTGAGCGTGTTGTGCTATGACGTCACACCGTAACCGGCAGCCCGGGTCGTACGGTTACAACTTGTTTTACTTCTAAATCGGAAACTAATTGACATATCGAAGTAATTCTTTCACTAGTATTTTTTATTTTTGCCAGAGAATATGGAGTGCTAATAATCAAAATTAGTTAACATTCTTCATTCTAAAAATAAATTGTAACTCATTTGCAAATTTCAAATTTGGAACACCGCCGTGTTCTTAAAACAATAAAATTCAAATCCGTAACGTATTCCACTCGGCGATCGCTCCGCTTTCATTCGGAATGAGTTTTTAATTGTTTGAATTTCGAATGCGGAGGTTTTTTTTCGTTAACCGTTTTGAATTCTTTGAATGGCGCTCGCGGACTCGAAACGTGCCGGCTCGCTGCGATGCTTTCCTCTGCCTAAAAAAACATAAACTAGATATGAAATTTAAAATACTGGTTGAAAATCTTTTGTGTATACGAAACGTTTCCTTTACTTTGTCTGTGCGAATTTTAAAAAGTTACTGCGGGATTGTAAGTGCTTAGTGTAAAGTCGGAAGACAACAGGATTTCAAGAATGGAACGTGATAATAATATAATATCTTAGATATCTATACATATAATAAAAATGTAAATGGTCGATGTCTGTACATGGAAGATATTTAAGAAATTTCAACGCGGGGGGTCTTTATAACAGCAACAGAATCCAAAACAATTATTTTTAGAATTTTTGTCTGTCTGTCTGTCTGTATGTTTGCTTGCGCATCACGCAAAAACTACTGCACCAAATGAGATGCGGTTTTCACAGTTGTATTGCTGCAGGTTCAACTTAAAAACTGGTATATGTTGCATTTGCATACAGGGTGTTTCTTTTTGTTTGCTTGCACATTACTCAAAAACTACCGCACGAAATGAGATGCAGTTTTCACAGTTGTATTGATGCAAGTCTAACTTGAAAACTGATATATATTTTATTTACATACAGGATGTTTCTTTTTATTTACTTGCGCATCACGCAAAAACTACTGCACCAAATGAGAAGCGCTTTTCACAGTTGTATTGCTGTAGGTTCAACTTAAAAGCTGGTATATGTTGCATTTACATACAGGATGTTTCTTTTTGTTTGCTTGCACATTACTCAAAAACTACCGCACGTAATGAGAAGCACTTTTCACAGTTGTATTGCTGCAGGTTCAACTTTAAAGCTGGTATATGTTGCATTTACATACAGTATGTTTCTTTGTATTATGGAAGAGAAATGAGAAAAACTAATATGGAGGGTCTGTATTAACGTAATACAACCCAAAACAATGATTTATTGTCAAGAATTGTAATTGTAGAATTATTGTCTGTTTGTCTGTGCGGTTGTGCGCGATAAACTCAAAAACCGCTTAACGGATTTCGATGAAATTGGTATGGAAGTAGCTGACTCCTTGGATTAACACTTAGGCTACTTTTTATTCCGAAAAATACAGTGTTCCCGTGGGATGAGGAAAGATATTACGACATATTTGTTACCTTTTATAATCAAAGGGATGGGATGGGACTTTATTGTATGCAATGAGTGAGAATGAGACGGGACGGGTGGGATATAACGAGACGGGACGGGACGGGATAGGAAATTCCAAATAATCTTTACATGTAGGTATATTTTTTTAAATAAAGTTAACCACGCAGACGAAGTTAGCGGGCAGAAGCTAGTAAACCATATAACTATACATTTCAACGTAAAGCTCAATTTCTGGTTTATTAATTTCATTGAAGCTTATAGAAGAATATGATACTCAACAAATAATGCTGAGATTTATTTATTTAATTCAAATCTCTAATGATTGTCTCGACATACTTCCAATGTAAAGTAAACCTTATCCCAAAAGCAATAGAGTCAAAATTCAATAGATTCTTAGCTTAAAATAACTGCAGATTTTGCATAAAGACCAGTAGCATAACTGGAGAGATAGTGCGTTCGATTATGCGAAAATGCTTCAGCTGATAACTAGTCGTAAAAGCGATAACTACAGGTTCTAATTACACAATTTTATCAATTCGCAAGGAATATCTTCCTTATTATTCCAATATCGCCATGATTATGGAATCAATAATAATTATGGATATTATATTGGAACAGCTTGGAATTATTAAGCCGCGTGCCTGAGCCAGCGTCTAATACAAGATTATGAATTACCGAACAAGACGTAAGCTGTCGCGATGAATAACTAACTAACAATAAATAGCTCCTGAGCTCTCATACACTACCAACCTTCAGCTCGTCGCTCCACCGGCCCGCGCGTCACACACCACGCTCCCTGTACGTGCTCTCACAACACTCGCTCCTGAGTTCTCATACACTAGCAGCCTTCAGCTCGTCGCTCCACCGGCCCGCGCGTCACACACCACGCTCCCTGTACGTGCTCTCACAACACTCGCTCCTGAGCTCTCATACACTAGCAGCCTTCAGCTCGTCGCTCCACCGGCCCGCGCGTCACACACCACGCTCCCTGTACGTGCTCTCACAACACTCGCTCCTGAGCTCTCATACACTAGCAGCCTTCAGCTCGTCGCTCCACCGGCCCGCGCGTCACACACCACGCTCCCTGTACGTGCTCCCACAACACTCGCTCCTGAGCTCTCATACACTAGCAGCCTTCAGCTCGTCGCTCCACCACCCGCATACGCACCAAGCTCGCTCATTTATATCCTCTAGAGTCTCGTATCTCAAACCACACGTCGTCTTACATATACAATTTGCATATTATGCGCATGTCTAGGTATATATTGATTTAGTAATGACTGATAATGAGTGAAGCACCTTTCATTAGGCCCACTTATGATGCGTGCGCGTTAATTATGTATGCTAATTATTGCGAAGTTAAGCGAAATTTGACACGGTGCCTCGTGCTCGCGTCCTTGGCGGGAGGGGGTGAGGTCAAGGGGGCGGGTGGGGTGTAGGCTGTTTATATGGTAATAAGGCGTTTCAGTTTTGTTTTGAATTGACGTTTGTTTGGTCTGTGACGAGCTTTATGCCGCCAGCGGAGACGGTACAAGCGCTTAGGGCGGTTAAGCCTGTTAATGATTTTGGGAGCGGGTCTGGTGATAAAGTAGTGGAATTTAAATTATCATTGGATTAATCTTAATTGTTTGTTACAAAAACAGGCGTAATAGTATTAAGTAGATGTTTATTTCACCGGGATTATGGTCTGATATAATAGGCTGTATTCTGGTTATTAGTTCTAAGTGACCTACTTAGTAATTAGCTCGATCGTCGTGTCGGACTTGTAATTCAGTATGTAAGCTAATTAGCGCGACAATGTCGAATAAACTGTGTATATCTTCCTCCTAAATATGTGTCCTTTTTGTATTTTCACGAGCCTTTGTGAACTACCTAAAATATACGTCAGTAGTAAGCTATACGTAATATATATCTAGGTATTTTGGTAAAGAATAAATTTGTCTTTAATCCTCCGCTCGGCACAATATTCCGTTTAAAAAATATCAGTCAAGACACTTTTTTTATTCGTAATTATCGATGAACGTGATGATCTGTAGCACTTTATGTATGTAACTTTTACACTATTAAAAATTAAGCAATATTATAGCTAACAGTAATTATGAAACTATCACAATAGACCAGTAAAACCTCATAATACAGTGTAAATGCACTGTTGTGTTCCGGTTTGAAGGACATTATAGCCAGAGTAACTACTGGACATAATGAGACTTAATATCTTGTCTCAGGATGGCGAGCGCAGTGAAATGCCAAGCATTGCATTGTAATTCATGGTGTTGTTTGGTTTTCTACTGTCCATGAGCGGTCATATAGCTTACCGTCAGGCGAATGGCATGCTTGTCTTGCCATTCAAAGCAATAAAAAAAAACCTAAACCATCTAACGATGAAAACCGTCGCAGCGAAGCCGCACATAGCTCCAAGCTTCGACACAAAAGGCGGGAAATTTACGCACCCACCTCATTCATACAAATTAATTGGAATCGCGCCTATGTCTCTGCTCACACCTCATTGTCTACGCCGTGATGGAGAATGGCCGTGGACAATCCCAAGTACTCTAAGGCACGACTTATTATTTTCTATCTTTGTAGATGCTGTATTTGTAATTGCGTTTTTTTATTAACGAGATTGATGAAACGAACTTCGTATGCTCTCTGTCCTTCTCTTTCTTTAGTCTCAAGAAGTCCACAGCTGGACATAGGGCTCCAAGGATCTCCACCTCGACCTGTTAGAGGCGGCTTGTATCCAGCGAATGTAAGTTGATAACCGATGTTGAGCTCGTCACATCAAGTGTTAAGTATCATAATTTCGAGTAATCACTGCCAACAATATTCGTATGTGATCAGACAGCCTCCGTGGCGCAGTTGGTTAGACGCTGCCTGTGAAACTTGAGGCCGCGGGTTCGATCCCCGCACCGAAACAAATATTTGTGTGATCCACAGGTATTTGTTTCGGGTCTGGGTGTTTGTGAGACCGAAAAGTGTCTCGTAGTTTCTGATACCCACGACACAAGACTCGATCTTAGTGTGGGATCAGGACTATGTATGTGACTGTTGGGTGTATTTATTATATTTATTTATTTATTTATGTATTTTGTTTAATAAGCACCGTACACTTTAGTCCTAAACTTCAAAATACTTATAAAATAAACAACTTAAAAGCCATTACACAATAACTTGTTCAGTGAGATTGCCAGAGATACAAAAACAGGTGGTTTGATATTCATATTTGTTTTTAAATGAAAATCCCATTATCATCATTATCATCAGCCCGTTGCAGTCCACTGCTGGACATAGGCGTCTCCCAAGGTACGCCACAGAGCCCGGTCTGCTGCTTTACGCATCCAGTCGCTGCCGGCACTCTCGTGCAAGTCCTGCTATCTGACGAGGTACCACGCTACTATTGCCGAGACGCGGTCTTCAGAACACGCTTACTCCAGTGGTTATCTGCTCTGTGACGCATGTGGCCAGCCCAATTCTCCCCCACTGTCTTAGTACTTCTAATATAAACTCAATAGAAAAGCCATTAAACCATAATTTACCCCTTTTGATCAAATCAAATCAATCAAATCAAAATATTCTTTATTCAAGTAGTCTTTTACAAGATCTTTTGAATCGTTAATTTCTGCTACCACCGCTTCGGAACGTGTTGTAGCTGTGAAGAAGAAACGGCGCAAGAAACTCCCTCAGCAACACGAACTGTCTTCTTTTTCTTTTCTTTTCTTTCTTTTTTTTCTATTTTTTTTTGTTTTTTTTGTTTGATGTCAAGTTTACTTGTGTACACTCGCAACACAATAATGAGAGGCATGTCAAAGTTCGCAGTGGTTGTTATAAGTTTGCGGCAAAGAAGTTGCTGAGCCCCCGGCTATTGCTAAGATCCAGATTCTGTTATGCAACTAGGATATATAAAGTTTCTAAAATATCCTAGTTTTAAACCAAATGAGAATTATTGACAACAATATGACTACAAGGGATGATACTGTATCAGCCCATATACGTCACACTGCGGGGCACGAGCCTCTACAATACGAGGATTCGATTGAGAGAGGTTAAGCCATATAGTCCACCACGCTGGCCTAGTGCGGATTGCTTACATACCATAGAAATTATTACAAATCGCCATGGTATGCAGGTTTGCATATGATAAATGCAATGAAATTTAGAGTATACGATAACGTTAAAGAATAAAACATAGTGGCCACGAAAGCTCCGCCAGCAGTAACTCTTAAAAAGAATAACGTAGTATCTTTCGTAGATAACAACTTACATGTCGTCCTACTCGAAACCATATACAAAGGATACAGTGAATGTTTAATTCACGAAGATTTTTTTTTTGCTATGAATGGCGAGAGAAGCGTGCCATTCGCCTGATGATAAGCGATACGACCGCTCATGGACAGTAGCATAACCAAACAACACTATGAATTACAAAGCATTGGCATTTCACTGCGCTCGCCATCCTGAGACATAAGATGTTAAGTCTCATTATTTCCAGTAGTTACTCTTGCTACAATGTCCTTCAAATCAAAGTCTCTTAGTCCCTGATATCCACGACACAAGACTCGATCTTAGTGTGGGGTCAGGACTATGTACGTGACTAATGGGTGTATTATTACTAAAATTATATTAGACGCTATTTTCAGCATTGCAGTTGCTATCAGGTATGTACTATTAATTTTTTGAGTCCAAACAAAAATATAGTTTCACTTCCTATAATATAATACATTTAATAACTCCTCTATCAAAGTAATTTGCTGGGTTCTATTAACCCCTTACCTACAAAAAGTGGTAAAGTTTTTAATTTCGTTCCCGATTAACACTACGAAAGTAAAAATAACACAACGCAATAAATTAGTCTAAGAGAAATACCCCTAAATAACCCACGACAGCTTCTCACCCTTAAGTGGGCACCCCCTCGGATTAATTGGATTTTTACCACCCTTTTGTATTTGTCGAGGTCCATTTTTTTGTTGTTTAATTAACCGTGCCTTCACTGACGCAAGACCCATGTCTTTTAAATGCTTTTAGTTTAGAGAAATAGACTAATTTTGCGTTGGAAGATAGAATTTTAGGTTAATAAGTTCGCGTATCTCAAAAGGGCAGACTTGCCAATAATTCTAATTAAGGTTCGCCATCTTTTTAAGATGTGACAAGGAAGTGTATCATCATGCCAAGCACAAATTCCACTTCCGGGAAAATATTTTAATTAGTAGGCAATTTTCTATTAATTAATGAAGCATAGTAACAACGAAAGTGTACACAATTAACAGGATATCTTGTGCTCTTTAATAGTTATTAAATTATTTATTTCGCATTTAAATATTCTGTGTTTCTATTGCACTCGACTTAAAATCTGTTACTTAGCCACTTTTTGTACGGATTTTTATTTATTTATTTATTTTAATATAGGTATTTTAATATAGGATTTTCTAGAAACTAACAAGAAAAATATTGTCATCATCCTACCTTTCATCAAGTCTGCCACAATTTCAGTCCCACAGTTGCAACTGCCTACCCAAGCCCCTAATCATTCTGTCAGTATGTTTGTCAAGTTAAAAAACAATATGTGTTGGCAGATGTACTAAGATAGACAGATCCAGCGAAGCAGGTGTTGTGAACATAATTAGGTTTTTTAAATTACGGTGTCAGCGTAGGATGCAGGCCAAGTCTTGAGCGGGGGATAGTTTAAGAAATTCTGTAGTTCTCAATGCAATTTAGATTATTTATTTACACGATAGCTTTACTATGTAGTATGTTTTCTGATTGGTATAACAGTGGTTACCATGACTTTACAATCTTGTTCCGAATGATAAATTTTTAAATGCCGACTGCCTCGGTGGCGTAGTTGTAATGGTACCGTTGTTGTGGTACCGACAGCCCGGAATTTGTGCCCGATATGGTGATAAGCTCGCCCCCTATCACATTATGGAACGGAACATACAAGGCGAAATGTAGGTATCCTGGTGGCGCCTCTGCCTACCTCTTCGGGGATAAAGGCGTGAGTTTATGTATGTATGTATCTAACTTCATATTTACAAATCTCGATTGTCCTTACTTATTAAAATAAGCGGTAATCTATGAATACATATAACGTACCTTTTAAATGGATTATTTTGATTATAACCTCCGGTATCGTGTGATACATCTTGTTTTCTAGATGGCACCTTTTAGAATGTCTGTTACTAAGCCAACCCGCACTTGGCCAGCGTGGGGACTATATAGCCTAACACCTCTCAATCGTACTCTCGTAGAGGAGGCCTGCAGTGGGATGTATAGGGGCTAATAGATACAGAAGCTGTATAAATAAATACATCCAACAGTCACATAGTCTTGACCCCACACTAAGATCGAGTCTTGTATCGGAGTATCAAAAACTACGAGAGACTTTTCAGTCTCAAAAACGCTCAAACCCGAAACAAATACCTACGGTCTCGGTGCGGGAATCGAACCCGCGGCTTCTCGTTTCACAGCCGGCGTCTAACCAACTGCGCCACAGAGTCTGTCGATATAATACGACAGAAACCGCTGATTCTTCCCGCTTAGTCCGCAAGGTGTCTCGCAGACTCCGGCACGCGCGTGACAGCTGCGTGACACGTGCCTAGTTCAACAAGCACCTTGCGACCCAACACTGCGCGACTTTTTGTCGAGCGACTGTTTGTTTGAGTTGATTGAGCTAGGTCATGTGATCATGGACTATAAGCAAAATAAGGACAATATGGAATGTTTAAAAGAAATCGTTATAGGAATAATAAGAAAATTACTTTAAAATCCTTTAGCGACTCGTTTTGAATCGTTTTGACATTTTATATCTACTTGTCGTGGAGAAACATGAAGATAATTTGGTGTATGAATTTATAAAAGATGAAAGTAATTCATATTTTACATCCATTGTTAAGTTCAATCGTATCTAGTTGCTTTTAAATATCAAAAACTTAATATAATACAAAATAATATAACACAATATACCTACGTTGCGTATATCGTGACTGTCTTCAAACTAAGAGGAACTTTTCGACCTCCCACAATTCAGACCCGAAACAAATAGTAATTGTTGACCATACAAATATTAGTCTGTATGCGGGGATGAAAACTTTGATTCCTCAATCTACAGGAACTATTTGTCTTGTGTGCCAGAATCGTTTTGCAGTGTAAGTCAAACGCTACAGTACAATTATTATAATCGATTATATCGCGAACTTTATAAACAAAAAACACGCGATAATCTGTAGAATTACTTTTATTTCAGTATTCATTGGTCTTAAACATAAAAACATTACAGGGAAAAACTTTTTAGTAAAATTATTTTTCAAAG
The DNA here is from genome assembly GCA_905220455.2 of Deilephila porcellus. NCBI lineage: Eukaryota > Metazoa > Arthropoda > Insecta > Lepidoptera > Sphingidae > Deilephila > Deilephila porcellus. Next base: position 7,433,688 of record LR999996.1, on the reverse strand, counting down.
CACCTCAACAAAAAGTTGTCATTGCACGCGACAAAATGTTTTCCTACAATCGAACGTGTGCGATTCGCCTACAGTCCTTTCCTCCTGTTTTTTGTAGTTGCCATAAAAAAAATAGAGCCTGGTGGCAGTTGGTATTCTTCACAACTATAATTGTCTTAACAAGGCATTTCAAAGTTTTTATTTGCACAGAGAAATATTAATAATAGTCTTGCATACTTGAGAAGTGGTTGTGTTTTTGTTTTTCTTTTTTATGCAAGCCGGTCACCTGAGTGTAAGTAATTACCTTGGCTTATGAATATTAATGAGTGATAGTTAATTGATGAGAGATTTTTAGTTTATTGAATCTTGTGTAGTCCTGACAATTTGCTTACAACGATGGTACTTCACGTCATATTCTGTGGAATAATAGGACAAAATTGCTGTTTCTACCTGCTTGTTTTACGCTAAAACACAATAACAAGATAAAAGACAGACTCAGTGGTGCAGTTGGTTAGAGGCCGGCTGTGAAACGTGAGGCCGCGGGCTCGATCTCCGCACCGAGAAAAATATTTGTGTGATCCACACGTATGTGTTTTGGGTCTGTGTGTTTGTGAGACTGAAAAGTCTCTCGTAGTTTATACCCACGACACAAGACTCGATCTTAGTGTGGGGTCAGTACTATGTAGGGTCTCTTTATTTTTATTTTATTTAAAATAATTTACAATAAGAAATATACTGCTGAAAAAAAAAAAACAGATACCGGTCATATTTCAATTATAATATGTAACAGGGAACTTATATTACGAGATATTCAAAGTTCAAAGTGAAGATCCTAACTTAAAAAAACTCATCAAACAAAGCGAGAAAGAATTGTCACGTAATATATTTATTTCCTATCTAAAATATTTTTATGTTTACATATACTTATATTTGGCTAACAGAAAAACTTTAAACTTTAATTCACGAACCCACAGCTTTTATTTAAAAGCTTTTTCGCGTGAGGCGATTCAACCTACTTTTGCAAAATTAATGTATGCATGACTGTGAACATAAACGACCCAATTTTTTTTCTCTGCCTGCCCCTTAACAGTTCTAATGGTCGATTAGCACTCGTCAGGTGGTGACCATTATATCTTACACCTGCACAAGGTGGTAGCCGCACCTGCGTCGCTCCTAGTTGACATTTACTTATCGAAAGTAGCCTTGATTGGGACATTACCTTTAATACGCATTGTAATTAATAATAAAGCTCACGCTTATGACTAAATGGGCTAGCAGACATTAATATTTCATTATTACCCAAAATTCGCCAAATAATTTTCGATCCAACATGGATTATAATAGGCACTAATTCCTGTAACATGTTATGTTCGTGTTAGAAGAAGTACCTGATTATATTTTCACTTAATAAACACACATTTTTACTAATAAATTAAGTTGTTAAGGTCGATGCTTCGAAATCGCATTTGCAGCGGCGTAAAATGATTTCCAATACTTTAAAGTAACTCATGTTGAAAGAGTTCGATATTTATTCGACATGCTTCTGGCGTCGAAACAAAACGGTGAGTATTTATGTAATACTATTTAATATCATGTTAGCACCATGCAACAACAACAACTGTGTATTATGAGGTCCTGGGTTTGATTACCAAATCAGACCATCTATGTATTTGAACGACGAAAACGAACATGTGATTCGATTTAAAAAACTGATTTGTCCAAAAGTGGATTTCTTTAAATGATTCAAATAAGGTTGGCAGTTAATGCTTAAATTATTGGAAACTGAATTATACTATAATATGTAAAATATGCGTCGCTGGATGTAGGCTGCCTCCAGCAGGTCACTGTGGAAATAATTGGGAGAGGCCTATGTTCAGCAGTGAACTTCCTTTGGCTGATGGATGGATGGATGATGTAAAAATGTTGTTGCTTCGATCCTACATAAGTGTGGGATAGCAAGAAGAAGACTATTTGTCCCGTCGTATCACTTTACATCTAGCTTCATTAGTTCTTTTTTATATCACAGTGTATCAATCTTAGCGTAGTATTGCATCCGAGGAAAGTAGACATTTTATTTGTTTCCATCCCCGGCTATTTGTTTTCTTTCTGATTAATTTCTTTGCGGGTTAGATACTATTCCTTGTGTATTCGCCGAGCTTCAGTTCTTACTGTCATTTCAGTTTCATATTTCAATGCATTAGCTCCAGTCAGAGCTCTACTGCAGTGCTCTAGATTTTAAAGGAATTTTAAAACGCAATTTAGATGTTAGTTTAACTGCACGAAACATTCGCCATTATAAAATGAAACTAAGTCACCACAATAGGATTTGTTGGAAAACTTGAAGACGACACTTTAAAGTTTGTGTAACCCGTTGACAAACTGAACTCAGATAATAAACCAGTGCAGCGTATCACGAACAAATGCATCCACACTTTCCTTTATTGCCGAGGTTCCTTTCTTACAAACAAAGGGACCATTTCCTGAAGCACCAATCGAGTGTCACACGCCAGTCTATTGACAATTCGACACGGTTTACTATTGAAATTGAATCATTATTTTGGGTCGTCGACATCAAGTCGAATCTGAAGGTCTTTACCCAACTTAGTCAATCAAGCTGAAACTGCTATTGTATGCAAGCTCAGGAGCGAGTGTTGTGAGAGCATGTACAGGATACGTGGTGTGTGACGCGCGGGCCGGTAGAGCGACGAGCTGAAGGCTGCTAGTGTATGAGAGCTCAGGAGCGAGTGTTGTGAGAGCACGTACAGGGAGCGTGGTGTGTGACGCGCGGGCCGGTAGAGCGACGAGCTGAAGGCTGCTAGTGTATGAGAGCTCAGGAGCGAGTGTTGTGAGAGCACGTACAGGGAGCGTGGTGTGTGACGCGCGGGCCGGTGGAGCGACGAGCTGAAGGCTGCTAGTGTATGAGAGCTCAGGAGCGAGTGTTGTGAGAGCACGTACAGGGAGCGTGGTGTGTGAAGCGCGGGCCGGTAGAGCGACGAGCTGAAGGCTGCTAGTGTATGAGAGCTCAGGAGCGAGTGTTGTGAGAGCACGTACAGGGAGCGTGGTGTGTGACGCGCGGGCCGGTAGAGCGACGAGCTGAAGGCTGCTAGTGTATGAGAGCTCAGGAGCGAGTGTTGTGAGAGCACGTACAGGGAGCGTGGTGTGTGACGCGCGGGCCGGTGGAGCGACGAGCTGAAGGCTGCTAGTGTATGAGAGCTCAGGAGCGAGTGTTGTGAGAGCACGTACAGGGAGCGTGGTGTGTGACGCGCGGGCCGGTGGAGCGACGAGCTGAAGGCTGCTAGTGTATGAGAGCTCAGGAGCGAGTGTTGTGAGAGCACGTACAGGGAGCGTGGAGTGTGACGCGCGGGCCGGTGGACCGACGAGCTGAAGGCTGCTAGTGTATGAGAGCTCAGGAGCAAGTGTGGTGAGAGCACGTACAGGGAGCGTGGTGTGTGACGCGCGGGCCGGTGGAGCGACGAGCTGAAGGCTGCTAGTGTATGAGAGCTCAGGAGCGAGTGTTGTGAGAGCACGTACAGGGAGCGTGGTGTGTGACGCGCGGGCCGGTGGAGCGACGAGCTGAAGGCTGCTAGTGTATGAGAGCTCAGGAGCGAGTGTTGTGAGAGCACGTACAGGGAGCGTGGTGTGTGACGCGCGGGCCGGTGGAGCGACGAGCTGAAGGCTGCTAGTGTATGAGAGCTCAGGAGCGAGTGTTGTGAGAGCACGTACAGGGAGCGTGGTGTGTGACGCGCGGGCCGGTGGAGCGACGAGCTGAAGGCTGCTAGTGTATGAGAGCTCAGGAGCGAGTGTTGTGAGAGCACGTACAGGATGTGCGGTGTGTGACGCGCGGGCCGGAGGAGCGACGAGCTGAAGGCTCAGGAGCGAGTTTTGTGAGATATATATTTCAAACGGAAGCCAAAAAACCGGAATCACATATATATGCCGGAGTAACTAACACGTGAAACCTTTCAAATATCCTCCAATATTGGTGGAATCAGCTGAAAGGCGCGGCGCTGGGTGACTGAGCGGTATGTAGGTCGCATTGCAGGTTGGCCGGATGACCAGCAGTGACCGATTTCTCGCGAAATTTAAAACTGTGTTGGACGTCTGAATACAGACAGACGGAGCTGCGAAGTTTTAGAGTAAGAAAATATTTTGGATGTGTAAAATATGGAGTAGTAAATGTGCATGAAGTCTCTGGATGCAGGCAAAATGAAAATGCTAGGGAGAGGTCTCTATTTAACAATGAACTGCCTCTTACTGAATATGATGATAGACAATTCACCATGACATCTATAACAAATAATAATTGGCACATTCCCTGGAATCAAACCCATGTCCTCCTGGATCAGTTACAAACAAGACCCAGTTAAATATTAGTCCATATAAACAGTTATTCGTAGCTCCAAGCCCGGCGCATTCAGAGTGGATGCAATCCGCCAAAAGTGAGAGAAATTGAAAATTTTCCGAATTCCCTTTGACATTCGCAGTTGTAAATGTTTTGTGATGAAACTCCGTATATATTACATTTTAGAAACTAATGGTCCGGATATTACTGTATTCAAAGCGGATTTAAGGATACCGTCAGTTTACGACGTCAGAGGCTTTTTAAATTTTTAAAAGTAGATTATTTATTTATAGTGACATTTCAAGCTTGAAATGAAATAGATGACTTATTTTTCAGTGGCCCGTAACGGACCCGAAGCAAATCCAGAAAAGATGGTCGTGGTTTGACGATTTGATGATTAAAATCTTAGGGCGCGCCTCTCACTTTTCGAAGTTATTTATGTATTGTTGTTCAAAATCTTTCTTTCACCAATGCAAGTCCGTCGCGTTTTGCTATCTGTTTTTATCTGATTTGGAACAAAACTTAATCACCGAGACATTTCAAGCATAATTTGACAGCCTCCGTGGCGCAGTTGGTTAGACGCCGGCTGTGAAACGAGAGGCCTCGGGTTCGATCCCCACACCGAAACAAATAATTGTGTGATTCACAGGTATTTGTTTCGGGTCTGGGTGTTTGCGTAACCGAAAAGTCTCTCGTAGTTTCTGATACCCACGACACAAGACTCGATCTTAGTGTGGGGCCAAGACTATGTATGTAACTGATAGGTTTATTTATTTATAATTGTGTTGACAAGCAAGAGATAACCATCTTTTGCCAGTCGATTGTCTATTTAGTTTACACGATACTTGCCATGAAGTGCACGATAGTCGATTTTAATATAAAAATCTCACCAAACGACATTTACACTAAAAATATCACCCGTGAGATTTCTGCAGACTTCACAATCTTCAAAATGGTCAATACTTTTTTAAACAGTCGAAAACCGCGAGGCCGGAAATTGTTTTGGCTTCGTCCAAACAATGTTAAGAATGCACGAAGACGGCAAGAGGCTATACGAAACTGTCTGAACCCCCGTCCCTTGTAAAGTACAAGGGTGTGTTTTTCACAAGTATTTTGTTGGATTTTTCAACCGATAACAAAGAATTGTGTTCCACGAATCTGGTTAGTAAACCTTTTGATAAACTTTTCTTGGAATAATTGGTCTTTCGTTTTAGATCTACTTACATACATAAACTCACTCCTTCATCCCAGAAGGGGTAGGCAGAGGTGCAATCAGGACACCCACGTTTCGCCTTGTATTTTCCGTCCCACGATGTGATATGCGAGCCTATCGCCATATCGGGTACAAATTCCTGACTCCGGGCTGAGAATGAATAGAAAAATCCAATATCACCCAATATCAATAGCGAAATAACTTAGGACTCATATGTAATTTAATATGTTTTCTTATTGAAATAATAGCAGTGTATATTGCATATTGAAGATGAGGTGCTGGACATAATTACTGGGTATGACAACTAAAAGTTTGTTTGATACAAAATGTTATTTATTTGATCCAAAGCAGTTGAAACCACAGACAGTCGGAAATAAAATAAGCTCAAGGTTTCTGCACCATGCCAATAGCTCTTTGAAACACATGGAATACTATACCGAATTTAAAAAAATGCTTTTTTCTTTCTTTTTCCATCCTCTCTCATATTGAGAGGTTAGCAACGAATATACGATTCAAATATCGTATATGTTTATGGGGAACGAAAATAACTTACAAACAGCTGTATAATGGACCTACATAAAGTTCGAACAACTTGTAAATAAACCACTAATCAACTTAAATTCCATATTTAATTTCAGTCAAAAATACCACAAATATGAAACATAAAAATTAATACAAACAATACGGATACAACGCCAAATTCAACTGCCCGCAAATCCACATCGACGATTCGTATTATACACATTTAACACAAGCCGCCGGAAGTGGTCTGACGTCACGTGACGTCACAGCCGGCGGGAAATCCATACGGGCGCGTCGGGGCGAAAAATCCCTGGAATTTTTGGTAAATGAGTTCCTTCCCCGGGATGTTCCGAGGTGTCGGCTCCTTTGGGACGCTTAGCATAAAATGTAATTGAGGTGTGAGAATCGTGTAATGTTTTCCTTTTTGCTCTGTCGCTGGGATTTGAAAAATTACATTGTCGCATCGTTGTGATGATAAAATCGCTAAGGTTTTCTTGGTAAATGTTGGCTATGGTTCGGTTGCAGATTTTTTTGACAAAGTAAATGCAATGCTCCTTTGGTGCAATCTTTAACGGAAAAGCAATCAATGATAGAGATTCATATTGACTATCAAGGCCTTTTTTTTTAAAATAAACTGCTTTTGGACTTTTTATTTATAGGTCCAAATGGTCCCAAAATCGATTTTTGTGGGACTTTTTGCTCCAGTACCTAATCAAAGTTATTTTAACTTTTTTGTTATAGATCCAAATGGTCCAAAATCGATATTTGATTTTCGGGCAAAATGATATTAGATATTCCTATTAATTATCAGCCCGGAGTCAGGAATTTGTGCCCGATATGGCGATACACTGGCTCCCTGACTCATAGTGGGACTGAACACACAAAGCGACATGTGGGTGTCCTGATAGCACCTCTGCCTGCCCCTTCTGGGAAAAAGGCGTGAATTTACTTATGTATTTTCGATAATTGTTACAAAAATTGGGGTTGTTTGTTCCTATTTTTTAAATAGCTTGGCATATTTGTGTCACTTTCTAGAAATCTATTGAAATCAGTACTGTGCACTTCTGTCTTCTGTAAATTTTGCTTTACCGGTAAATCTCATACAAAATCCATCAATATCTCATACAAACGATACAGCTTTGGAAACGGGTTACGTGATTACACGCTACCGGCCACGCAGGTTTCTGCAGGATGTGTTTAATAGTCGGTTCGATTCCCGATGTACCTACCTTGTCACTTGTGGTTTAGCTGATTTGGTATAGGTTCGAATAGAATAGTTGTAAGGATACATTTTTGGAAGCGAAAAGTGTGTCGAAAAATGCTTACGGCATAAAAAATATATTATTAAAAGTTATTTTTTCAACTTGAAATATTTACTCTAATGCTATAGATGACATTATACAAGTTTAAAAATTTTTTAAAAAAATCAAGTGTTATCTTAATACATTTTTCATTTTTCGCCTTATTTTTAGTATTCCTTATTGTAAAATTAATAAGTAAATACACATAGTGTTATACATAGTCCTTTAAATAATATTGCATTATTTAAGAAACTGTGTACGCCAGCATTATTGTGTAAAATTGCATAATTACCGCCACCCAACTGCGTTTGCGCAAACGAGGGTTTGCACCAGTCTCTAAACGAAAATTTGCGCAAATATTTGCCCGCACACGTTCCAATATACTGGTGCAAACTCAGACTTGCACAGGTATATCGTTACGTGTATGGTGGCCATAAGACTTATCAGCTTAATCAGCCTCCGTGGCGCAGTTGGTTAGACACCGCCTGTGAAACGAGAGGCCGCGGGTTCCACCCCCGCACCGAAACAAATAATTGTGTGATTCACAGGAATTTGTTTCGGGTCTGGGTGTTTGTGAGACCGAAAAGTCTCCCGTAGTTTCTGATACCCACGACACAAGACTCGATCTTAGTGTGGGTCAGGACTATGTATGTGAACTGTTGGGTGTATTTATTTATTAACTGTCATCCGATACTCAATTTAGCATTACTCCGGTCACTGCGGTCTTGGTATAAAAATATCAATTTGAAAACCACACAGGGGCTAAAATACATATTGGACAATATAGTGACTTAGCACGCCGCTTTGGACCTCTAAATGTCCAAATGTGGACAGTTGTCAGCACAAACCAAACAATAATGTTTGCTTTCCAAATTGTTCTAACTGAACTGTCATCTTTTTCAATTCGTTCTTTGTTTGGAATTTTCAATGTGTCAAATTGATGGGTCCTATATTTTCCCACATTTTTGGTAAAACCTTGGTTTAGTTAAGTTAGATGTGAAGTCCAGGGTTTGAATTTAGAATGGTGATTTTGGTGCAGATGAAACAAATAATTGGCTTTGCTTTAGATTAATAATCTAAGGTTTTATACCCAGGCTTCGTCTTGTTATGATAGTTTTCGAGCCAGAATATTTATCTAGATTATGTTAGCAAAAACCGTTAAACCGTTGGAGTAGACGTGTTCTCGAGTGGAGACCGCGCCTCGGCAAACGTAGTGTAGGACGCCCTCCAACCAGGAGCGATGATATTCGGGGGGTGGCTGGTAGCGGTTGGCGACGATGGGCTGAAGATCGAGCCCAGTGGCGTGCTATGGGAGAGGCCTATGTCTAGCAGTGGACGCAGAAGGGCTGATGTTGATAGCAAAAAAAAAATTGTCTACATTAGAGCGGAGTAAGGTTAAATGGAGTGGACCTGTATCAGCACTGTTGAACAATTCCACCTGTCTAATGACAAGAATACAAGATGCTGATGTTCAACCTTCAAAAATGAAGAGGGCACTCAAAGAAGAAGGGCCAATAGAACAGTAATGAATGTATGAAATGAAATGAAAATGAAATGAAAATATTTATTGAACCCATCAAATGTCATACATTATTTAGATTCAGTCACTTTTTTCCACTACCACCCGGTTCACAAGGCTGTTTTCGCCAGAGAAGAACGGGCAAGAAACTCTAGCGTTGCTCTTTTCAAAATAAGTTTACAATACAATAATTATACAGAGGTTGCTGCGCAGTTACGTTCAGAGCAGTTCATAGATAATTTAGAATAATAATGATGGATAGTGTTATTGGTCAAGTGATTTTGTACGGCTGAGTTAGGTAAGTAAAGTCACCCAGAACGCGGAAGGTAGTAGAAACACTATTAAATGTTGAAAGAAGTCACTGGATGCAGGCTGCTTTTAATATGTTCTTGGGGAAATCCTTAGAGGAAACCTATCTTCAATAGAGCTTCCGGTGGCTGAAGATGGTATTATTATTATTGGCCATATATAGAGTATTTTTTCTACATACATACATACATAAACTCACGCCTTTTCCCCAGAAGGGGTAGGCAGAGGTACAACCAGGACACCCGCATTTCGCCTTGTATGTTCCGTCCCACGATGTGATAGGGGGCGAGTCTATCGCCTAACGGGTCCAGTATTTTTTCTAGTTCTATATTTTAATGTTCAGATGAATTATAATTTATCTTTAATATCATATTATTGTTACATTAAATGAATTACAAAAAAAAGCCACGAAAAGGTTCATGATGAACCCATTTAAAAAATGAACACATCCAAAAGAGTTAAATGAACAAAATTGCAAGTCAACTAAATTGTATTATTTTTAGGGTCCAACAAAAATATGTTTGGAGGGTTAATTGCCTCGTTCATTAAGGGAGGGAAACTTCGAGTCACGTACCAAAGATACTACCCACGGACCTCGGCCGGGACCCGCAACATTTTAATCTTGCCATATACAATTCATTTTAAGGAAATTAGTGGATTAGGATGTTTTTACTATGCATTTCGGTTACGTATCGAGTTTTTTCTAATGCTTCATAATGTACAGACAGTAGGAAACCCAAACAACATCTTGAATTACAAAGCAATGCTTGGCATTCCACTGCGCTCGTCATGTTCAGACATAAGATGTTAAGTATCATTATGTCCAGTAGTTACTCTGGCTACAATGTCCTTCAAACCGGAACACAACAGTGCATTTACACTGGTGACGGGTGGGAGAAATAGGCGATGGTACCTACCCAGGTGGCCTCTCACATATGAGAGACCTACCTACCTTTAAAAAGATACATATCAAGTGTTATCGAGTAGTGTTGTTGTAAATGTCAGAAGGACCAAAGTTTACAAACAAAATGCTCTTCTATACAAGTTATATAGTTGTGATGTCACTATACTTAAAAAGTAGTCCGGTGCAAGCCCGCTGGGGACTGCATTGCGGACGTCTTTATGCAATAACTCGTGATAGTTTTTTACTCTTGATCTGGCTGTACAACTGATTAAAAAATATGGTTTGAAAAAAATTGGCAGCCTCCGTGGCGCAGTTGGTTAGACGGCCGGCTGTGAAACGAGTGGCCGTGGATTCGATCCCCGCACCGAGACAAATATTTGTGTGAACCACAGATATTTGTTTCGGGTCTGGGTGTTTGTGAGAGCGAAAAGTCTCTTGTAGTTCCTGATACCCACGACTCAAGTTTCGATCTTAGTGTGAGGTCAGGATTATGTATGTGACTGTTGGGTGTATTTATTTAATTTAATTAAAAATATATATGTATATTGAAAGGTTATTCACATGTTTCTGACCTCACGCCAAGCTTTTATCTTCGTTCAAAGCATTTTTTTCATAATCATGGCTTAACATAGTTATAAGACGACCCAAAACTAAGATACCAGAGTTACGTTGCGGATGACAAAAACGATGGTGGATTTTTCTGGCTCATTAAATCCACATCGAAAACAAATATATAATTTTACAATCATAATATTTTGTTTTTACGGTAAGCAAAGCCTTAATTTTCTTTATTCTAGTGTCACAAACAACTGCGTAACTTAGTCGGTTCACTTGTTATATTCATGAGCTAATCAAAGATTTTACTAAAAATTTTAAGCCTCTTAACATTGGTAGAATACATTCTGGTTTCTAGTTAAGTCTAACAACGCTTAATCGCAAAGTAAGCCCGTAAAAAACATTACTTTAATTAAAAAATCCTACTACAACGAATCTAATTACCAGTACCACTTTCAAACCTAAATTAAGCAAAGTATCTATTATAATTTCCGACAATACTGAAGAAAACTGCAAATTCACGGCTGAATCGATGACGACCTTTGCAAAGCCGTGGGCGGTGCGGGCTTACAAGCGAGTACAAGGTACGACGATGTAAGATCTAATTATTATGTCTGGCAAGGATTAATATGGTTTTCGAGCTAATTTTCAATGGATTTATCATGTTAAATATGTAGATTACAATTTGTGTTATGCAAACTTACGTTTTTAATTCTAGATATTATTGTTGCTCTTATCCCTTTCTTGCCAGTTACTTTAGCAACGTCATCTAAATGATGTTTGTCTGGTCTTTCAAGTCAAATTTTGCAGTCTACTAGTTTTTACTGGTTCTAGTTTTACTCGTGGTAGGTCTCTCATATGTGAGAGGCCCCTAGGTAGGTATCACCACATTGTCTATTCTCCCACCAAACAGCAGTGTAAATGCACTGTTGTGTTCCGGTTTAAAGGACATTGTAGCCAGAGCATCTCTGGACATAATGAGACTTAACCTTTTGTCTCAAGAGGACGAGCGCAGTGGAATGCCAAGCATTGCTTTGTAATTCATGGTGTTGTTTGGTTATGCTACTGTCCATGAGCGGTCGTATCGCTTACCATCAGGCGAACACACGTCTCGCAATTTGTTGCAATAAGATAAAAAGACAGTAGCCCCTAATATTTCTCCAACATAAAAAATACTCTTGACTGCCTCGGTGGCGTAGTTGTACTACGGTACAATTACAAAACTAAGGTCTCGAGTTCGAATCCCGGGTCGAGCAAAGTGATATCGGATTTTTCTATTCATTATTAGCCCGGAGTCAGGAATTTGTGCCCGATATGGCAAAAGGCTCGCTCGCTATCACATCGTGGGACGGAACATACAAGGCGAAATGTGGGTGTTCTGGTGGCACCTCTGCCTACCCCTTCAGGGATAAAGGCGTGAGTTTATGTATGTATATATAAAAAAATTATCCCTGGCTAGATACAGCATAAAGCCGTCCCCACAAACTGGTTGTGTGTATAAAAAGCGACAGTAACAGGTCGATACCCGCAGGTGCGGCGCAGTCGGACAGATGCAGCGCTATGCTACAACAATACGCGAGATCAGTGATTCTGGGTAACGTCTAGGATTAATAGGGATTGTGGTAGACTTGGCTATAAGTGAAAAGGCTTTGATTGTAAAAGGGTTTTGTATATCAATACATATATCGAATTGAAGGAAAACATCGTGAGGAAACCTGCTTACCACAGCGATTTAAAAAAAAAACTATGGTATGTAAAGTCCACCAACCCGCACTAGGCCAGCGTGGTGGACCATATGGCCTAACCACTCTCAATCAATTGGATGTGTCCTTACTAAAAATGGTTCTGGATATATCAGGGTTCGATAATATGAAATTATGGATGTCTATTAAAATAATATCTTAAATCAGGGTTTTAAATCGTAATAGATATTTTAACATTGTAAATTCGAATGTGAGTTTGTTTGTCACATTTTTAGGCTTCAATTACTTAATTAATTATCATGATCTTTAGTATAAACGTAAAAAAAAACAAATGTAAAAAAACCTAACAAGTACTAAGCAACAATAAAGTGCTGTGTCGAGGGAATATAAAAAAAGTTGTTTCGTCTGTATCTGATCGACAGAATCATTTTTTTTTTATATTTCTGCCGCCATGCAGTAGTATGTATGATGTTTCCTATTAAATTTTTAAGATTACAAGATATTATTCACTATTTCAACACCAAAAAACAAAAAAATACCTAGACGTTTACCAAAACGTCCGATTTCTAACGTTTACCGCAACACACATCATTATTACGCGTTATGTGAGACCCCGGAAGAAATAACGTACAGTTGTGATAACATATTTTTGACTTTAATCACGTTTTGGCTTTCCTCACCAATTAGGCGTGGAGAGAGACGGACATATAGGACAGAAAGAGACAGACACATGTTTCGATTGAAACTATTTGTCATAATTTGAAGGGAATAGTAGTTCGAGTGTTTGGGGGTAGATGGCGTTATTTTTAAAGTCAATTAGATGGATTTAATCGAAATTGACACTTAATAAGTAAGTGAACATTTCCTGATATTAATTATGGTAATATTTAAAAAAAAAAAACGATTCGAAAGGGACAAAACATTCGATAACTAAAATAGGTTTTAAATTTGTCTATGAATAGGGTCGCTTGTATATTGCATAATATTATTAAACAAGCCAATAGTTATAAAACCCATCCGCTATAACCAGCCAGATTACGGACTTCCTTTAGTAACTCGAGAGGCTTCCACGATGACGTCACGCTAGCTTATGTTACTTTGGTTCATTCATGTTATATTCACATCAAAATTCTCAAGCAATGCTGTTGGAAATAAAGAAATTTTTCATAAAATGATATAACAGGCTTCTTTATTATGAAATCTAATAATATAAGTATGTTTTTGATTATATGATTTAAAAAATTTATAGCGTTAGTTGTCGATCCAAAACATTAATGTATCTAATATTTTGATGAAGGGTCAAACACATAGAATCTACACGTATTGTTAATTTGTATTTCCATTTATAAATTCGTCTTTCATAAGTAAATAAATAAATAAATACACCCAACAGTCACATACATAGTCCTGGCTCCACACTAAGATCGAGTCTTGTGTCGTGGGTATCAGGAACTACGAGAGACTTTTTCGGTCTCACAAATACCCAGACCCAAAACAAATACTTGTGGATCACACAAATATTTGTTTCGGTGCGGGGTACATAGCGTTTAGCTTTCTTTAGGCTCTGTCTACCCCAAAGGGACTTATGTAATTATGTACATTTAAGTATGTATAAAAAAACGAAGTCGTAATAGACCAACGTCACTCATTTATTATAAGGTATACAAACTATATTTATAATTAAAGGTATACAGAATAAATGCATATCTATGGACAAATTTAATTTTGTATACTACCAGTGTGATTCTGGATTTGCCTGAGTATTCCTGGAATGCTCAGCTCCATCGAATAACTGCCAACAACAATTTTTCACGCGGTTCAGGCTTAACAAATCAACAAATTGAATCGGAAATGCGACCGTTGTTACATGAAACTTGTGAAACGATTTCAGGAATAGACTCATTTTTACTTTATCTATATATTTTTAACCAGTTCTAACGGGTAGAATAAAAAAGATATTATGTCATGGAAGTAGAAAATTAGGAAGAAAAAATGGTAGTAGCAAATATATAACAGGTTGTTGTTTAAGATGAAAGTTCTTATGCATATTAATGTACTTGAAAAAAAAATCCACAAGATATTTATTCAAGTAGTATAACGCATACAAGAAATCTACCTAATAAAATATATTGGAATAATAAATAAATAGGCCTAAAATATAATTACATCAAACTGCGAAGTACAAAGCTTTATTGTTGAGAAGATTAACGTCATTTATTATTTTTACTTTTTTGTTCAACTTTCTTTAACGTTTCGACTGCCTATTATATAAGTTTTATTTTAAAATGTAAATCCCGAATTGGCCGTTAGATAAGTAAACCAGTTGTAATTAAATAGTATTACGGGCTGTGGATCTTAGGTGAATAATATAATAAAATAAATTGTCTACTGCGTGAGTTTATAGCAACTTCAGCAGGAATGCATCCACCGTAGATCCTTACATCCTTTAAAATGTGTATTACTTACAGATTTCCTTACGTTGTTTTCTTTCGCCGTTAAAGCGCTTAATTGACTAACAAATACTTATATCCATAAATTTGGGGTACCTATATGTAACCTCGGAATTGAACTTGAGACCTCCCGTCATCCATTTCATTTCCAGTTAAACAAAGTGACAAAAAATATGCCATGATGGAAACACATAACAAAATCCAATAATCTCTGCCAGTCAATCACGAAATCGCGGATATTCTATAAAAATATTGTCAAATTAAATTTTTCCGCGCTAAAAATATCTGATGATGGACTCAGGATCACCGGTTATCCGGGCGGCTTACCGGAATAATCCGGATTTTCGGACTCAGCCTTTCCAATATTGAAAGGGACCCCGTAGTTTCAACATTAAAGATTTTTTTATTACTTTATTGAATTACGAGTAGATAAAGTTTTAGATGGTATTATAGACTTTTGGCCTTCTTTCTCTCTATCTCTCTTTTTTTATTTTTTTTATTGACATAGGTATAGCCACATCATATATATTAAAATAATATAAAATATCTTACTCTAATATAATAATTCTGATTTAAATGAAAATCCGGCGCACACAACATTCACCACAACAAAACAAAAAGTAGAAAGCGGAATTAGATATATTTATTTGAAAGAAGATTTAGATACAATAAATAAAAAAAAACACCCAACAGTCAACATACATAGTCCTGACCCCACACCGATCGAGTCTTGTGTCGTGGGTATCAGGAACTACAAGAGACTTTTTCGGTCTCACAAACACCCAGACCCGAAACAAATATCTTTGGATCACACAAATATTTGTTTCGGTGTTTCGTTTCACAGGCGGCGTCTAACCAACTGCGCCACGGAGGCTGTCCGAGGCTGGATTAATTTTGTATAAAAATAAATCAGGATGTTAATAAACATATATCTAAAATAATAGTACTCTTCAGTCATAGGAAGTCTACTGCTGAACAAAGGCCTCATCGCCACATCGACCTGGTAGAAGCAGCCTGCACCCAGCGGCCTTACTTACGGCCTTATGCATAGACAGATTTGAAACCTATTTTAGCTATCGAATGTTTTGTCTTCTTCGCTCAAACTGAATTCTAAAGTCGTTCGAAAGGGACAAAATAGTCAAAGATTAAATAGGTTTAAAGATAGTTGAAATATTAAAGGTTGTTGGTTCGATCCCCGTTTTGGGATCTATTAATACTTATTTCGGCTCTTAATGATTATCATAAAATACATACAATGCGAAAAATCATATTTACTCTATTCGTACTTCAGAAATACAACTATCTTTACAATATCAATGCTTGTTTATAAAAATGTTATTCCATAATCCCCGGAACTGGACACTAAGTGACAAATTAATTTTTCCCCGGGCGATGTTAAACAGCCGTAATTACCGGTTCAATTATGCTAAACACCGGTTCGATCCGCCACTATCCGCCTGTAATTTACATTATTATCCGGCTTAATGCAGTTACAACCAGCTAACTGACGTTCCTATGGGAACCACGATAAATGTTTCGCCCTAATGTTTAGCAAACCAATAATAGTTATTAGTTAAGTACTCGACCAGTTTAATGGCTGTTGTAACAACAGGTTTATTGGAACACCAATGATCCGGCCGTAAAACGCTTGTTCATTGTTATAGCTAATGACACAGGTAGCTCGTCTAATACGCCATACCGACACCACGCGCCGGTGACACAGCGCCACACAGAGCGCTCGTCTACTGCACCACACGCGACAGCACTCGGCTGTACGCGCCGGTGACACAGCGCCACACAGAGCGCTCGTCTACTGCACCACACGCGACAGCACTCGGCTGTACGCGCCGGTGACACAGCGCCACACAGAGCGCTCGTCTACTGCACCACACGCGACAGCACTCGGCTGTACTCGCCGGAGACACAGCGTCACACAGAGCATTCGTCTACTGCACCACACGCGACAGCACTCGGCTGTACTCGCCGGAGACACAGCGTCACACAGAGCATTCGTCTACTGCACCACACGCGACAGCACTCGGCTGTACGCGCCGGTGACACAGCGCCACACAGAGCGCTCGTCTACTGCACCACACGCGACAGCACTCGGCTGTACGCGCCGGTGACACAGCGCCACACAGAGCGCTCGTTTACTGCACCACACGCGACAGCACTCGGCTGTACGCGCCGGTGACACAGCGCCACACAGAGCGCTCGTCTACTGCACCACACGCGACAGCACTCGGCTGTACGCGCCGGTGACACAGCGCCACACAGAGCGCTCGTCTACTGCACCACACGCGACAGCACTCGGCTGTACGCGCCGGTGACACAGCGCCACACAGAGCGCTCGTCTACTGCACCACACGCGAAGGCTTTTAGCTATACCCATCAAAAACCTTAACACACGAAAGCCATAAGTTACGTGGTAAATAAGATATACAGATGGCCTATATCTAAGGAAAAAGTAAGGACCATTTTGACATAAATTAATGAATTTATGGACACCGGCGAGATGGTGAAGAGGCCGTTAATGGCGTCATTAATTAATGGACTCCATTCCGAGGATTTCCTTGGGGCGCCTTGCGATGGATGGTGGTTGAGACTTTTTGCCTTTTAGTAATGAGAATACAATTTGTCAAAGCGTGTGTACGAGTGCATGGTTTTATTTTTAAAATATTCGTTTTACAACACACTGCGTATGTTTGGAAAGCTCTCAATTATAATTTGTTGTTACAATTAAATTCAACGAGGTATTACATTAATGTTCCGGGGAACGCTTTTCACTATTATATTTGAAAATGATCGAATAAATTGGGTGTTATTTCATCAAGGGTCATTGATCATGCACATCTGTAATGGCATACTTAAATAACTTCGTGCTAATGTTTTGTCGGTGTGGGCAGGATAGAGCGCCATCGTACTTCTTTCGATTTTTTCTTGTGGGTCTTTCCTTCATAGCATGAAGGACCATTTATATAAAACGGAATAATTGCATTGAATGGCAAGAGAAAACCGGAATATTAATCCCCTACTAAATTCACAAACACTAACGAAAATACTTAGAAAGACTTGGCAATAAACAAACCCCATTTAAATATTCAACAGTTTTCGCATAACCACTTATTTGCGGGTAGATTTAAATTACAGTAAATATCCTGGAATTTACGCGGCCCGGACATTCAGGATAATTTGGGTAAACCGGACGATACGGCTATTACGATAGTAATTACGGGGTATATTTATTTTCTATTTTACCTAATTGGTCACGGGTATTGGGTAGATTGAATAATTAGGTGTGAAAAATTAATGTGATTTGTTAGAAATTGTTAGGAGGGCTTATGTTGAGCAGAGGACTTTCCGGAGACGATAATGATTAATTATGCTTGGTAGTAGTACCTACAAATAGAAAATATGTTATTCTTTTTGTCCCCGGTATCTATTGTTATCGATTTCCGGTCCAGGACATAAAATGATTAAATACTTAAATTGTCAGTAGAGTTATTATGAAGTTATTGTTAATTGATTTACAAATTACGGTACAATGTACCGTAATTTGGTAATGATTCATTTCTCCAATGTTTTATTATTCTTTTTGCCTTCCGGTTCATTAAATATTATTCATTTATCAAGTAATTATTATTACTAATTAAAAATACTTATTGTCATTCTTTTTGGTTTAAATGGCTTTAATTGTAATAGCAAGTGTTTAATAAATAATTAAGATAGTTGCCGTCAACTTGTAAGCTTCCGGCAAACATTTTTATGAAATACATTTAAGCAAATATTAGATGATTAATTGTACAAATATTCTTACATATTGTTACTTCATATTATACGATTTATGATACTGAATTTATAATATTATGATTATTAATATTTAAATCTACAGTTGCTTAATTGATCTCACCCGATCACATAAAAGACGGTAACAATATAATGTAAGAAAGTTAGTTGTTCCATATCAGTTCGACAAGAAATAAGTGAAAGTGAGTGCCAATTGATGTAAGTACTATTTAATCAAAAACTGTGTGTATTATAACTGTGTAATAAAATCTGTTGGAGAATCAAAGTCGTCTCGCTACCCGAAACCATTCTGACCAACACTTCACACTATTGTATTTTTTTTTACTATTTTTCGCCCAACAGCAGTGTAAATGCACTGTTGTGTTCCGGTTTGAAGGACATTGTAGGTAGAGTTGCTACTGAACATAATGAGACTCAACATCTTACGTCTCAGGATGGCGAGGAATGCCAAGCATCGCTTTGTAAATCATGATGTTGTTTGGTTTTGCTACTGTCCATGAGCGGTCGTATCGCTTACCATCAGGCGAATGGCATGCTCCTCACATATTGAAATAAAATAAAAAACTAACAACTTCGACTATGCATTTAAAATATCTATATTCGTAACTATTTACATTCCCAGGATTTTTGTGTACTGTTAACGTATAGATAACAAAACGCCGCAATGTAATACAAACGCCAAATCTAGCGTAACAAATGGAACTCAATAATAGTAGCGTATTATTGCGGTACAATGGCGTAATAGTAAAACGACGTAGTTTAGACAAACAACATTTCTATTTATTATATTATATTGATATTAATTTGTTGTTTGTTTTGTTGCTGTGTACAAATTTGTTTGATAAAGGTTAATTGTATGTTGAATTCATTCATTGGCTGGATTGTGAGGTCCTAGGTTCAAATTTCGCTTTGAGTTCCGGGGAGTTCATTTTGTACGAGATTAGAGACATACCTAGATTATTCTCGCTTTTACGATGAAGCAAAAAATACGTAACGTCAAACAATCTATTCTGCAATATGAGTTATTTAACATTTCCACCATAATAGCCATCGTATAAAAGTGTTTTTTTATTCACTTGTCAACTAATGTGTAGGAAAATCTAAATACACGAAATAATAACACATTTATATACGCGGACGCCTGATCTATGAAGGGGAAGATATGCCACCTAGGTTACGAACCCAGGATTTCACGATTCACAGCCTATTCTTGCCACTAGACCAAAGACTCGACAATCAAAATCGTTACCCTCTGTTCTATAAACTCCAAAAAATACAATATTGACCACATTCGAAAGACATTAAAAACACCCCCATAAAAACTATCCGTTAAAACAGAACCCCTACGCATGTATTATTTTGTAAATAATTTAGGTAGAGATGCGAGGGTAGCCGGGGGTTGTCCGGGGTTGTCGGGGTGAAAGGAGCCGGTGCACCGCAGGTGGCGACAATGGTACGAGTGGTTGCACTTGTGGCCAAAAAATGAGAATAGTTTTGTAAATATTTTTTCAAGTTTTGAAAGTTTCTTTTGGTGATTTTTTTTCTGTAGGAATATCGAGTAGTATTTTAAAAGATGGAACATTTGAATAGTATTTGTATTTTGTAGATAGTTGTGTCTTGATATTTGGTTCAAAGAAAAACAAGTTTGTTAGAATAATTAGTATCAATGATTAAAGTACTCGTAGTACTTAGTAGATTATCTTTTGTTACTTTATGAGTCTTGTTTTTGTTCTTGTATAAAAATCTTCAGTTCATTCTTTTTTTGCTCTAAAAATCTACGACCAACATTTTGTCCAAAAGCTTAAAGATTTCTGGCTGCCGTGGGCGGTCGGCTGAGACGTCCATCTCCAGTTTTTTCCCCGTCTTCGGATTATTTGGCAACCACCAACACTAGAGTGCGAGTATATTGTAATTAAGGAAGATTTTATAGACAATAATTAGTATTAATATTTTTGCACTGTTCCAAATAGATTATTTATGTATTTTTGATATTTTTGTCTAAAAAAACTAAACACAGTTAACAATTTTTTTTTCTTTAAAAAATGAACGCGCATCATTTTGCCCGCGAGTGTAAAGCCAGCTGGCGGCCGCGGGCGTTCGGCTCAGACGTCTGTCTCCAGTTTTCCCTCGCCATCGGATTATTTGCCAACCGCCACCGCCGTATTGACAGACTACAGTCCTCAAAAGGCGCGCTTTGAGCAAATTTTGCCCTTTTTTACACAATGGCAGGTTTTTGACAAGTTGAAGTACAATTGGCGACATGTTTTATGTTATTTTAAATATCCCCTCGGTAAAGGAACCTACTTTTTTGATATTAAATACATATTACATACATACTTATACTCACGCCTTTTTCCCAGAAGGGGTAGGCAGAGGTGCTTCCAGGACACCCACATTTCGCCTTGTATGTTCCGTCCCATGACGTGATAGGGGGGCCTATCGCCATATCGGTCAAAAATTCCTGACTCCGGGCTGATAATTAATAGAATAATCCAATATCACTTTGCCCGACCCGGGATTCGAACCCAAGACCTAATATAATTACAATGTACCTTATGATCTTGACATTCCTGTGACACAGTTAGTTAGACACCGGCTGTGAAACGAGAGGCCGCGGGTTCGATCCCCGCACCGAAACAAATATTTGTGTGATCCACAGGTATTTATTTCGGGTCTGGGTGTCTGTGAGACTGAAACGTCTCTCGTCGTTTCTGATACCCACGAAACAAGACGCGATCTTAGTGTGGGGTTAGGACTATGTATGTACTATGTGACTGTTGGGTGTATTTATTTATTTATGTAAATGCAGTCCAGATACAATATCCACCGACAACCGACGGTTATCTTTAGGTCGTTAATGTAGTCATGCTGTCCTGTTCGAAGTTTAACTTAATTACCAGCTTATTTAAAATATGGATAATTTTATGTTACTGCAAATGTGATTTTTTTTTTGTCTTTGTAGGTTGACAAGTTGATGGTCAGTGGTCATCGCTGCTCAATGGCTTCTGCAATGTAAAGGGCACAGCCAAGTGGCTGCCTACAGTGTGGTGAGTAATCTCTATATTTTTTTGCGACTAATTTAACTTCTGTCTGGGGTATAAATGACCCCATTAGCATGTTTTTTTTTTGGAAATTTCAAAGAGAGATTGATACACAGCTTGGTATGTCTGTTTTTTTTTTTTAGAAGACTTAGATATTATAAACGTAAATTGATTCGTAGTTAGTCCCCCTGAAGCAAACTAATATTTTTAGAAGTTTCTAGAATTGTTTTATTACACATCTCAGTACCTCTGGAAGAGATCGCTCCAAGCGATAAGACCGCCACTTGTAACACCATTTTTGTATATTCCTTCTTTCTGTAATTTACTTCTTTAATTTACAATAAAGAATATTGTATTGTACCTTAATCTTTTGAACATTTTACACATTTTTCGAAATCCTAAAGGCGGATTGATTGCGAAGTGCGTGGTGGTCTGATGGTAACGGACCAGACCCGGCTGCCTACATGTTCACAGTGGTTGCGGGTTCAAATCTAAGGGCACACCTCTGACTTTTCGGAGTTATGTGTGTATTGATAGTCAATCACCACGCACTTTAACGGTGAAGGAAAACATCGTGAGGAAACCTGCATAAGTAGCGATTTTAAAGAATTTCTACGGTATGTAAGTCCGCCAACCCGCAGTAGGCCAGCGTGGTTGACTATATGGCCTAACCACTCTTAATCGATTCTCTCGATTGTAGAGTAGGCCCGTGCCCTGCAGTGGGACGTATATGGGCTGATACAGGTATACAAAGGCGGATTGATACACAAGACGGGTCTGTATCGACCGGCCGGCCGTGGGACCCTCCCACAGTGTTCGCGGAGTGTGACCGGGCGTAGGGTTACGAGATAACGTCGCCTCGTCATGTTATAGGGTGTTTTTGACCCTTCGAAAGGTTTTGGATTTGTTTTTTTTGTGTAGGATTTTTGGGGGTTAGGACTTTTGGTATTGGTTTGATAGGTGTTGTAGTCTAATTAAGACATATTTAAAGGTATTTATTATTTAAATAAAGTTAAATGCAGTAATGTGAACAAAAAATTTGGAAAAATGTCAGGGAATTGTGCTTCTGAGTTGTCATTTAAAACTTCCTTCTAATAGGCAGTTTCTATCATTCTAGACAGTTACTTATTTCTAAATTCTATAATAGTTATATTTTTATTAGTCCAGAACCAAAATAATATCGGTGGGCCTTACAAATAGATAATATTTATCCAGGTAATGAAATTGCAACATCTTTGGAGAAACCCAACTTTTTACCCCCTACGTTCATCCAGATAATATTATAAAATCCCTTTTTTAAACTAATTTATCAATCTAGATGAGACCTAGATCTAATCGTATTACACGTACAAAAAAGTTTTTTTTTTATATCAAGTTATCTGTAAAAAACGCAACACCCTGTATACTCGTAAGAAGTACCGAACCCCCCTAACAACCGCACCCGGTCGCCTATGAATAATCTCATTCATTCACCGTGGGATAGCCATAATTACGAGTTAAAAATTAACTGCCATAGTTAACTCGACGTTGAACAAGTTTTGATAACCGGAGAGCTGAATTTTAAACTATACTAACTGATTTAGATACTCTATCAAATTACGTTCTATATTTAACGTTAAGTTAGGTTAATTGGGAATATTAAGGTTACGGTCTAGTTTAGGTTGCAGGAAGTCGATGGATGCAGGCCACTTCTAACAGGTCACGTGGAGATCCAGGAGGCCTATGTTCAGCAGTGGACTTCCTATGGCTGAAGATAATTATGATGGTAGATATCTAAAAATATACACCTAGTTTATTTATTTAAATTTATGTATTTAAATTTTTAATGTACACAGAAAAATAAAGTGCAAAAACCGAAAAAGAAAAAAAAAAATTGTACAAATGGCGGTCTTGTCGCATAAAGCAATGTCTTGCAGACAACCATGGGATGGGTTTAAAAGTAGGAGAAAGAGAGGGCAGTATAAAAAAAGAAAAAAAGAAAGAAGCCAAATAAAACTAATACCTAGTTGTAGGTTTAATTTATAAAAAAATATAAAAAAATTAAAATGATTGCAATAGTCGAGATAATGAAAAAAAATATGGCAATATGGTATCTAATGAAATCGGTTTATAATACAAATCAATCTGCATAAATATCAGCCATTATATGCCCTACTTCTGGGCACGAGACTGTTCAATAATTGAGATTTCGAAAAACATGATTTATGCCACAGTCACACTTTATTTGCGGCATTGTAACGTATGACATGTATAACATGTACATAGGTAATTAATGTTGTAAAATCTCTATGATATGAAGGTTTCCTCACGTTGTTTCCTTCGCTGTTGTGTGTGGTATTTGATTATCAAATTACACTTGCCTCCCGAAAAGTCAAAGGTATGCCCTGGGATTGGAATCCGCGATCTTCGTCTCGACAGTCGCATTTGGTCTTTTAGCAAAACGTTACCATGCACTTGGTGTCTTTAAAATGCCCATTAATTCTGTCTCAGGATTCTCAGCTATGTCAGTACATTTTCACACAAACCGCATATTACAAAGCATTGTGACGTAACTGGTCTTTCATTATTGGTCAAGTATATCCACAGAATGCGGAAGCTGAAATAATTGCAGGCACTTCCACGAGGCTCTAGCGGTTTCAATCCAGTTTTTAGTATGAGATTTCTTGTTTCGTTGTGATGACTTGATAATAGCTTGGATGTTTGTGCGATTCTCGACTGTGTTGGACGATGTAGCGGGTTTGATGACGCGTTGAAATAGTTTTGTGTCAGCTAAATGTTTTTAAAATTCTGAGTTGATAAACACATTGATCAAAAGCAAAATACTGTTCAAATATAAGTTAAGTGGCGGTCCTGGTAATGAGTGGTGGCAGACAGTTGTTGGACGACAAAATCATGCCGGCTCGGTGTTATATGTATGAACCCCAAGGCATTTCAATTAGCGAAACGCGGCTGTAATATTATGACAGCTGGATGTATTTCTTCTTATACCTACATATGTATTTATCCAATGATAGTTCTTAGAAAATTAGATTAGTAAAAGAGTGCATCTAAGCCCAAGTTAATAAGACCAGAGTTAAATGATACCCAAAAAAATAATTAGGGATCAAATCTATGAGCGAACGATTAACACCTATGCGCTACTAGACAGCAGTAGCCTACACATGTGATACGAGAATCAATGATACTTAAAATAACTGGTAATTAGTACTACCATAAAATCTTAACGTGTATTGGGAATTGAACCCTGGAACTAACAGTACATAATGAGCGCTGTTACTAGACCTATGAGGCATAAATTAAAGACTTCAAGACTTCAAAACAACTATCCAATATTTAAATATTGCAAAATTTACTTCAAGACAAATATCTAAATATTACAAAATTACAAGTGAAATCTTGGTAATTTTAGAAGCATCAAGTTCGTTTCTGCTTAGTTAGAGGTAAATGAATGCATTTTGCAGTATTAAATTCTGATTTGAAATCTTATACCCACTCCAAGATTTGATTTCAATATTGGGAGTTTGTGGTAATGTTTGCTAAACACTTTTATAAGCTTTTAAAGTGGTCCCGGGTTTGATTTTATACGTTTATAGGCAACAGTAAGGGATAAATATAACGTTTAGTAATATAGTAAAGCTGAAGGGTTTGTATACATGAATCTCTGGAATTACTTGTGGAATTTAAATGTTATTTTTACATTTAATAGCCCGTTTTTATATCAAATTATAAACCTTAAGAATCGAGAAAATGAAAAAATATTATTATGCGATCTTTAATAAAAATTTCATGTTAAAAATATTTATTCCCCCATAACATCGTGAGACGGAACATACAAGGCGAAATGTGGCTGTCCTGGTGGCGCCTCTGCCTACTCCTTCTGGGATAAAGGCGTGAGTTTATGTATGTATGTATAAATATTTATCTTGGTACAACAGTAAATAAAGCAGCGGTTTTATTATTTAACAACCGTATTCTATTTAACCACTTTACAATGGTTTCCAAATACTTATATTATGAATACACCCAAGAGTCTACAATATATCCATAATACCACGTCCAGATAAAAGTTTTCAAATATGAAGGACTTTTCGGTATAACCTACCGCAACTGAAATAAATTTTCATATGCCAAACATTTGTCATTGCTTATCGAACCCACAGCTTTTCCTTTCACAGCTTTTTCTAACCAACTGCGCTGAGACATTCGTCTACAAAATATACAGTTAAGTGAACGCGTCTCTGTCTAACCCTAAGGCGGGACACCGGTGACATTATGTTACGCCGAGTATAGTATGGATTGTTTAACTACCACCCGTCTTCGCAAACGCGTCGGTACTCAATGTTGACAAGTTCCGGCATTTGTTGTGGAAACCTGTCTTTAATTATAGTCTGTCTGTTACCTTCATCCTTTGCTTTTTTATTCTGAGGCGACAAAATTACTAATCTGGTGGTAAATACACTACGGGGAAAAAAATATCTCTCCAGTATTTCTCGTTAATTGACAAAATTATGTCAGACTTATTGGTTTAAGCCCGGTCGAGCAGAGTCATTCTTCATCATCAGACCGTTGCAGTCCACTGCTGGACATAGGCCTCTCCCAAGGTACGCCACAGAGCCCGGTCTGCTGCTTTACGCATCCAGTCGCTGCCGGCCCTCTTGTGTAAGTCTTTCCGCAATCTGGCCAGAAGACGTCTCACGCTACGTTTGCCAAGACCGGTGTCCACTCCAGAACACATTATGAGTAATTCTTCGCCCTACCCAATGTCTGAACAATGTGGGTTTTGTCTATGTGAATAATAAAGCTAGTACCATCGATATCAATGTTACACTAGATAAGACATTCAGTACACAAAATGTGTCCCACCTACTTGCGGTGCATGCACCGCACATGAGTCAGTATGCTTCATGACAGCGACAGTGTAGTACGCCTTATCGCATACGTTTAAAAGTAATAAATGATTGTTTCGCCGTCAAACCGAAAGCAAATCGTCTGAAGTTACAATATTTTAATAAAATACCGGTAGGTAAGTGATGTAATATTACAGTGTGCTTTTAAAATACGAGGCCACTTTATTTCTATGATGCGTCTCGTCTATCGGTAGAATATAAGTCAATGGCTAGTACATAATAAAAAGTTAGTAAAAAAAACGAAGACAGTTGGTATTGCTGAGGGAGTTTCTTGCTTTATTTCTCCTTCACAGCAATACGTTCTGTAACTTCGATACTGTTAACCGATAAAATCTCAAAAAACATCGATAAATAACTATTGAATTTGTAACAACAAAATTATTGTCAGTACATTCATTTCATTCGCATATTCTTTTGATAAACAATTTGCTTTGTGTCCTACAAGAGGTCATTATATAATATAGGGCAATAAAAATACTCGCAGTATTGTTTCGTAGCGACATCGAATTAGTTCCTACTCGGTGATTCCACAAGAGCTTTGGAAATGGAGACAATATTGATGTTACATGAATTTTTACAGGAGTCTGTCCATTTCTTATTTATTTATTTATTTATAAATACTTTATTGCACACCACACAAATGATTACATACAAAAATGTTAAGCGCATAAATAATGTAAAGCGCATTTCTTCGCGTATATTGACCCTTGTATTTACTAAAATAATGGCTCATGATCTTTGTATTTGTATCCTGATTCTTGGTTTATTATGAACGTCTTAATAACCAGAAGATAGGTTGAAAGGAGAAAACGTTGGAAGTTTAAAAATGTAAAAATTGAACCGAATCCGCGATAAAATCCGTAAAATATACTTTATTTCTATGTAAATTCGCGTAAATCTAATAAACCATTATTGAAAGAAGATTTTAAGTAGGGTAGCAACCATCATTCAAATGTGGTTTTTCAAAATCGTCATATTGCATTTGACTAGACACTTGACTGCGTCGGTGGCGTAGTTGTACTACGGTACGATTACAAAGCTGAGGTCTCGAGTTCGAATCCCGGATCGGGCAAAATGATATTGGGTTTTTCTGTTCGCTATCAGCCTAGAGTCAGGAATTTTTGTCCGATATGGCGATAGGCACGCCCCCTATCACATCATGGGACGGAACATACAAGGCGAAATGTGAATGTCCTGGTGGCGCCTCCGTCTACCCTTCCTGGGATAAAGGCGTGAGTTTATGTATGTATGTAAATTAAATAAACATTTGACGTTTCCGATCGAATCATCGACTCAACACACACGCTAATAAAAAAAAGATTATAATAACTATCACGAGCCTGTAAAAACACCAGTAAACGCCGGTAAAAATGAAGCCATATCAATGTAAATTTTACTCCGGTCCAAACGCCGATAAAAACGGAATAACAAATGAAAACGTACAATTCACAATCGAATGACCTGGATGACGTATTAAGGACACCAGTACGAATAGATGTATTGAAAATCAAGAAATACGTACATAATTGAACAAGAACCATTGTTGAGCCAGTCGGGGTGTATTCTGTAGGGAATTTAATAACATGTTTATCTTTGGTATTGTCTCTAAGAGGAATTGTTGGAGATGGAATATGTGTAGTTTTATGTTATGTAACAGGTCCATTTATCATACATGGTAACTTCAGTGCAATTTAAATAAGATTTCCACCGAGTAGAGATGCTTATGTCTGTTTGAAATGAAATG
Organism: Deilephila porcellus; assembly: GCA_905220455.2. Taxonomy (NCBI): domain Eukaryota; kingdom Metazoa; phylum Arthropoda; class Insecta; order Lepidoptera; family Sphingidae; genus Deilephila; species Deilephila porcellus. The sequence continues at coordinate 7,405,392 of LR999996.1, read as the reverse complement.
AAATGAAATTCGTTTATTGGTCATTATAGCTCTTAAGACAAGTCAATATATAGTTCTTAATCTCTATTTACAAGACAACATACCGGGTATATCAAGACTGCGACCGAAAACGAAGCCAGATGGTAGTTTTAGTGTTTACAGACACAATGCAATTAAAATTTTCCCAAAATCAGCGACAGATTCCTTTTTGCAAATTTTAAATATCATCATGGGTGGTAAATACCTAGATTTTGTGAAAATAGTAATTTAAACCCTTGCGTACCATTGTGTCTTTAAAAATAAAAAGTTGTACATTTTTATTTTCGGGAAACTATGATTTTGCCACTAAAATACGCCGATAAGTAAAACAATACAAAAAAAATGATGTTTTTTTTGGGAATTTTTTTTTTGCAATGTAGCTGAAGTCAGTAACACTACCACTTGTTTTCGTTTTCGGTCGCAGTCTTGAATATATACCTTGTATATATTTATATTAAATCGACATCATTATGCTGGCCTGATTGAAATTTGATATACACTGGGTTAACCCGAATCACGACACATTTCTGTTGGTCACTTTCCACCTTAGAGTACGGTGTTTGATGTCCGTGTAGAATAATATACACCAGTTAAATTACTGATCTCTTGAGGACTTGATTCTTAAGTAAAACCTTTGTAGGTACAAAAACATCTAATTTGCCATTGTTCTCACGAACAGTTTTAAATTTATTTGACACGTTTTGATACATAATATTCTCAACGCTTAAGCAAAGCATTTACATGCTTCGAAACTTACTGAACACTATTACCCTAACAAATTATCCTACATACATAATTAATTGTAAGTATGCATCTATTTACATATTATAAGAGCACAAAAACTTTGAGTTTCTATCCGATATGCTAAACAAGCCAATGAAGCTCGAAACATCATGGGAAATGATTTTAATGTGATGTGTTTTTATCACGTGGTTTTGTCATAAAATGGTGCTAATTATTATGGGAATGGTTTCTTTTCAAGCATACAGCCGCTTGTTGTTGGCGGTGTGAACACGTTACCTACTGTAAATAGATAAATTATTTAGCTGGAACGCTATATTCAAGGTTGATCTTGACTTTGGTATGAATAGTCCAACCGTTAAAGGCATACTATTGTTTATTAAACTAGCGTGAAGAAATAGTCTTGCTGCCCAATATTGTCCATTTGCATAAATTGTCAATAATAAATAAATCAATAATAAGTACACGCAACAGTCCCATACATAGTCCTGACACCATACTAATATCGAGTATCGTATCGTATCGGGAACTACTAGTGAATTTTCGGTCTCACAAACACCCAGACCCGCAACAAATACCTGTGGATCACACAAACATTTATTTCGGTGCGGGGATCGATCAACTGCGCCACAGAGGCTGTCAATGATCTGACACACTCCAACATTTTAGTCACTAACCCTCCTCAAATTCTGACTAAGTGTCTACCAGACCAACCAAACACACTCACGTTAATATTTATCCTCTACCTACAGTAGCCGCTAGCGTATACTAAAATCCTACCAGCAAATTGACTCACCCAAGCCAAAAATAATGAGTAATCTTTACGTCACCTTCAAGAAGCCCCAGGTAAACAAAAGACTATAAAAAATCGCTCCCACGACAGTCATATAGTCAGTGACCCGTGAGTCAGACGCCATGGTTCAGGGATCACGGTAAGTGTGGGCAGGTGGGGGTTCCAAGCTTCCTTGTGGACGTCTGGTATGAAATTACGAGTATTTGAAACAGGGACTGGTCTAGGAATCCTATGATGAAGGTGGTAATTACGTGTCAATAATTAAGAAAAAAATATATTTATTTAACTTCACATACAAACATATTGTACATCGGACTTAATGTCAAAGGCATTCTCTTCCAGTCTTCCTTGAGATGGTGCAGAGATGACAGAAGTAGGGGTACATATGCTTATTTGACTAGATATTTATTTATGAATATAAAATTAAGTGTTAATTTCGAATGTGTGGTGATAATTACCACACATGAATAAGGTTATGATATGAGATATAATTTGATCTGTATAGGATTTATTTGACTGCGTCGGTGGCGTAGTTGTATTACGGTACGACTAAAAAGCCGAGGTCTCGGGTTCGAATCCCGGGTCGGGCAAAATGGTATTGGGTTTTTCTATTAATTATCAGCCCGGAGTCAGGAATTTGTGCCCCATATGGCGATAGGCTCGCCCCCTATCACATCATGGGACGGAACATACAAGGCGAAATGTGGGTGTCCTAGTGGCGCCTCTGCCTACCCCTTCTGGGATAAAGGCGTGAGTTTATGTATGTATGTAGGATTTATTTATAAAATCATAGCCGACAAAAAAACAGCTAATTATATACGGGTGCCCTGGTCAAGGTTGCAGGAAGTCGCCGTATGCAGGCCACTTCCAACACTTCACTGCGGAGATCATCGGGGAAGCCTTATGTTCAGTATTGAACTTCCTGTGGCTGAAGAGAGAGAGAGAGAGAGAGAGAGAGAGATAGATCAGTAGTGGACTTCATGTGGCTGAAGAGGGAGAGAGATAGAGATAGCCGACAAATCAAAGTAACTAATAAGTATTGCATTAATTATTTTTTCAATTTACTTCATATTTTCCCCGTCGGTGCTTGAATCCGGTTTCCTGCTCAATTTTTACCATTCGCTGAATCGAATGTAAGAACTAAGACCAATGGCTCTCATATTTGATTTCCTAGCAATGTCTTGCAAATAATTCTTATTATTCAGTCTAGATGATCTCACGATACAGCTAAAATCAAGGTGTGAAATATGTATTCGTAATATTAGTATGTAGATTCTTTGATAATTCCTTACGGCAAAAATTTGCAATAGGTCCACTAAAATTAGGGAATCAAAATAGGTAGACTTGTAAAAAGATGTTGAAACTGACCAAAACTTGCCTAAATTTACCCAAGGTCAACCCAAAAATAAAACCAAAAATCCCAAAAACTAATTTCTTAAAGCACAAAATTCTACAAAACTACGATCTCATCCACAAACCTCGATCCATAAACATGAATGAAACGCAAACGCCTCCAGCATCCATTTGTCGAAGCCTAAGATTACTAAGCTAAATATCTAGAACTATTATGTAAATTGCACAGGCAGTACATTGCAACATCCTCTCGACCTAAGTACAATCTAAAAGGACACGCATTACATTTTTTACGCAGAAAATTCAACCGACAGGATATCCGTGTAAAGTGAACGGTAGTAGGTCAAGTTTAATTTGCTTTGAATAAATCGCGTGCTGGCTTTATTAGATTAGAAATATTGCTAAAATATTAGTAATTGCTTTTGGTATTTGTATCCGAATCGCGATCACCTTACACAGTTGAGAATCGGGTGCTGTGATTCACATTAATGTGACGTATTTAAGACCCACCCGTATATAATCTAATACGAATAAAATAAGGTCGCCATTATTGTGTTGACGGGCGAGAAATTTCTATCTCACGTCTGTTTATATAGGCTGCACTGCACTTACTTGGGAATGCTTAAGACACCACGGCGTATAATCCTTATTTTTACTCTCTCCCCCTTCAACTTCTAAGATCGTTATTAAATTTACGTTTCCACTAGTATTATGCGTATTCTTTAAATTGAATTTTCATTAGGTAACCTGCTTGTTTTTACGCTTCTTCTATTTAATATACACCCCATATATTAAGTGAAATCCATAGCCAATAAATATCATAATAGGCTCTTTATAAAAAATGCTGCCTTCAACCACTGCCTTCCCTTGCACTGTGGCTTTAAAAAAAAAACAAGACCACAGATTGAAGAAGTGCACTTAATTCGAGCGCGGGCGCAAGCCTACGCGTTAGAGTAGGACGGAGATATCGTCGTGTAGCTCGCACACCGGATTTGTAAAGAACCCCTCCGGCGAGGCCTACTTTTGAGGTTTGAGTGAAGAGTATAAAATTGTTTATATTGATTCTTGGCTCCTGAAGTTTGAAAAGTCAATATGTTTTTGAAGGACTGTTAATTTGCAAAGAAAAAATATTATAGAAAAGTATTTAATATGGTAAAGAGGGTAAATTTTTATATAAGGTTTTCTGGGGCAGTTAGTGAAAACACCAGTCGCGGTTGTGAAACGAGAGGCCACGGGTTTAATTCTTGCGCCGAGAAAAATATATGTGGCCAGAAAATATTTGTTGGGCTGGCTTGTGAAAGTCAAGTGTGTGCAAGTCTGTCGTAGTTTCTAATACCACACAAAAGTTGATCCTAGTTTGGGGTCAGGACTTATGTGACTGTTTATTTATTGGTTGTCAGGCCACCGCATCTAAATACCAAATCTTTTCCACAACTTAACAATTTAATTACAATATTCGATGCGTGCATGACCATTTCAACAGCTAGACGAATGCACCGAGACTCGTGACCTATAGTGCACCTGTCTGGCATATGAAGATGTTGTAAGTTTGTTTGTGTTGAAATCTGTCTATTGTATGAATATTTTAAAGTCATTTCTATTTTCATTTAAACTCACTCGTGGGGTTATTATTTGAATTAAGATCTAAGCAAATGCTTGCATCAAATTAAACCCAATATTTTTATAACCGCATTTACTTTTGAAAGTAAGAAGCACACTAAAATGTTCTTTACTGTCTTTTTCCCTTCTATTTTCCTTCCTCCTTCTCTCTTTATTGCAGAACATTCGCCTTCCTCAAGGATTTCTTTAGCAACCTAATCGAAGCAGTCTGCAACAATTTCCTTTAACATCAGCTCGTTTCTGTGTCGACTTTGTAGGTGTACCTGCACTTAGGGAATAAAATTTAACAAAACCCGCGGTATAACCCCAGTCTCATAGTGAGAGGAGCTAACATGCCAGCACACTGACATTTACTCCGAGCGCCGTCCTTGGTGTCGTAAGCAGCATCTTCGAAGTCTTCGAGTGTCGTCTGCAAATTGAAAGCCTGCTTGGGTCTGTTACTAAGTATGTATTTGCTTGAGATTGAATTACCTATGTATAGCATCTACCAAATTATATAGATGATTATATTTCCAGACGCAGGAAGTCTATACGTACTCTTAAACGTAGGCCTATAAAAAATATGCCTGTATTTTTTATAGGCCTACGTTTATTCAATATTGTCTTAACAAGTTTATTTTTGTTTAACAGCTCGTTAAACAAAAATAAACTTGTTAAGACAATATTGATTTGGCACCTTTAAAAGTATTGATAAAGTCCTTAAGTTGGTCCTAAATTTGGAACTATTAATACATTAACTTACGCTTTTATCCCCGAAGGGGTACGCAGAGGCGCCACCAGGACACCCACATTTCGCCTGGTATGTTCCGTCCCACGATGTGATAGGGGGCGAGCCTATCACCATATCGGGCACAAATTGCTGATCCGGGCTGATAATAAATAGAAAACCCAATATCACTTTGCCCGACTCGGGATTCGAACCCAACACCTCAGCTTTGTAGTCGTACCGTAGTACAACTACGCCACCGAGGCAGTCTTTATGTAATATTTTATTAAAAACATAATTTCGCTATCGTAAATTGTGTTAATCTCAATCGTACTCTCGATTGTAGAGGAGGCTCGTGGCCTGCAGTGGGACGTATATGGGCCGATATAATACAGAACAGTCCATTTTGTGCTATTTTCTTGTACTTTGTTGTATGTTAATAAAAGTGTGTTTAGATAATTTTAAGTGTTAATAAATTCACATTCAAAGAAATTACATTAAATATAGATTTTAGTCATCTTTTAATACTCGTATGTGTGACAATCTGTGGTGTGACATAATACATACATACATAGCTGCACTGTCTTTAAATTTTCCTCAAATCGTCATCTTTATAATTCACAAGAAAGCCTTTATTAAACGTAGGTATTTCCAAATATTTTCACTAGATTATTTTATTTAAATTAACACCTTTATATCGACATTTTGATTATAGTGTGTAAAATGGTTTCTTAGATTTTCACCAATGTGTAACATTGATATAAAACTATTTTTACGAATTTTATCGCGAATTTAGTTTTATTTTACATTTTTAACTTCTCGACGTTTTGATTGCTTTTCGTGGTCACGAGGTTGACTGACTGAGACGGAGTCCGCTCCATCTAAACGAAATTCGCGATAAAATTCGTAAGAAATTGTTTTATTTCAATAGTGTGTAAAATTAAACTCTTGTTAACCAAAACATCCGTCACGTATGTTTTCAATAAAAGGGACAAACTAATGATATTTCTACTATCCTGTTTTCCCTTCATCAATTTCAATTAATATTTCATGTTGACGTTGTTTTAGGACCATCCTGACTTAACCGTTTTCGTATTTCGTTTATGACATCAATCCAATATTTCATGATTATTTTTTGTTTTTATTTACTTCAATCTAGTTTTCCTAATTCCCTTAGCTGTTACTTACGTAGGAGCAGCGTCACATAGTTGTAAATGGGCAGTATCTACTGGAATGGTCTCCACCATAAAAAATATGAAATACATCCGTGGCGTAGTTGGTTGGACGCCGGCTGTGAAACGAGAGGCCGCGGGTTCGATCCCCGCACCGAAATAAATGTTTGTGTGAACCACAAGTATTTGTTTCGAGTCTGGGTGTCTGTGAGACCGAAAAGTCTCTCGTATTTCCTGACACAAGACTCGATCTTAGTGTGGAGTCAGGACTAACTATGTGACTGTTGGGTGTATGTCTTATTGTTTACATATCGTAGTTTATCTCATTTCGAGCCTATTATTGCGTCTGTTTTCAAATAGATTGGCATAATTGCATCCATAATCTACTTAATTTAACTCCTCTCTCTTCAGCCACGGAAGTCCACTGCTGAACATGTCCCCCATAGATCTTCACATCTACCCATAATTTCACTCTACCTAATTTAAAAACTTTTGTATTAAGAAAATCTACTCCAACTGGAAATCGTACCTAGCAACCTATGGTCTATCTACCACTAAGGCGTTTGAAACTAGCATGTTATTATTAAAGAAATCCCCTCGTACGTCCTTCATAATTATTGCAATTTGCACAACACGTATAATGATGGTAATCCACATTCCCTTCAAAGTTTAAACCGGTTCGAAATATCACAGAAAAATACGGTCGGTAAAAATTGAGTTTTTTACTTACACCACTTATCGCCTCAGTATACTGGGTAAGGACTGGAAATTGTAAGGCCTTGGGTTTGATTTCCAAGGATAATTTACTAAGCATCAATTTGAAGAGTCGATAAACTAGTCACGGATTAGATTTTTTCAAAAGGTGGTGAAATCCTGGAGCAAAAGATTGTTTTCTGCCGATCCCTTAAAACCATCTAATGAGTACTTCGTATTTTACATAAGAACAGTTATTTTAAACAATGGTTTCATTCCTAATAAAATAGTAACCTTATAAAAACGAGGCTTAAGAATTTTACGATAGAAGCCGCATAAAAAAATGAGAATCAATGAAATTCATTCTGGCCATTAACAAAACCACGAAGACACATTAAGCAGCTCGGATGACATTACACTGTAAATCAATCAGCAGATTAGGATCAAAATCAAATAAAAATTATATTTATAAACAATTTTATTACAGTCCGAAATGTTCTACCATTAGTTTCACTCCCACACTTCAGAGAACCATTCATACGGGCCGCAACATACTTGGAAAAGCTTACTAATAACAGGCCATCTTACACTGGACATTTAGTAATTAGTTACCAGTATAAAGAGAACTCCTATTCAGTTTTATAGCTAACGTTAACGAGGCTTTAATTTCTGGTCTGAATAGGTGTATGTAAGCAGGTCACTGACTCGCATACAGCCTACCTCATCTACCTATATTTGATTATATAATTAAATTCAATGTCGGTACAATAAAGACCTCACACAACTGACTTCTGAGCTGTCTCACCCACTGTTGACCTTCGATTGGTCACGCTGCCAGACTGTCTCAAACACTCGGTCCTTGCCTCTTACCCACACAATAACTGTATTTACTGACTACACAAAATACTCGCTCCTGAGCTCTCATACACTAGCAGCCTTCAGCTCGTCGCTCCACCGGCCCGCGCGTCACACACCACGCTCCCTGTACGTGCTCTCACAACACTCGCTCCTGAGCTCTCATACACTAGCAGCCTTCAGCTCGTCGCTCCACCGGCCCGCGCGTCACACACCACGCTCCCTGTACGTGCTCTCACAACACTCGCTCCTGAGCTCTCATACACTAGCAGCCTTCAGCTCGTCGCTCCACCGGCCCGCGCGTCACACACCACGCTCCCTGTACGTGCTCTCACAACACTCGCTCCTGAGCTCTCATACACTAGCAGCCTTCAGCTCGTCGCTCCACCGGCCCGCGCGTCACACACCACGCTCCCTGTACGTGCTCTCACAACACTCGCTCCTGAGCTCTCATACACTAGCAGCCTTCAGCTCGTCTCTCCACCGGCCCGCGCGTCACACACCACGCTCCCTGTACGTGCTCTCACAACACTCGCTCCTGAGCTCTCATACACTAGCAGCCTTCAGCTCGTCGCTCCACCGGCCCGCGCGTCACACACCACGCTCCCTGTACGTGCTCTCACAACACTCGCTCCTGAGCTCACATACACAACTCTATATTAGTCCATTGGCCCTGAATACGTTCTCAAGCCCTTATCCATTAAAATCTCCACCCGATGCAAACGCTGACATACTTTTCCATCAATACACCCCGGTAGCATCTTTACCCTGATTTTTTGTGTACACGCAACACGTTTTAGTTTTTTTGGGCCGTGTTTTTTGGGGCTTCGGCCACAATGTAAGTTTCGCCGCCCATGAGATCCGCTACTTTATGAAGATATATTTAAAGTTCTAAATCGCTTGGCAGGGCATTGTTCAGTACTATGGGGTACAGACGGTGGATTTCAAGAGGCCGCTCTTGTTTTGGTCCGTTCTTTTTTGCCTTTTTGGACGAAGTTTTTGAATAACAGGTGCTTTGTGTCTCGTCTTCCTTTATTGGTTTCGGTGGGTTTGGTTAGATGATAGATAGTGGTGTCCGTTGACAATATGAATATATTGCTTTGAATAATATTCAAAACTGAAAAAGCCGATTTGTTTGTACAATAATTTAATTATTTTTGTATAAATACCGTTCGTATTAACACGCGGATTGTTTTGCAGTCCCCTGTTTGTTTTCAGCATCCAACACCGGCGTTTGTATTTATTGCAATGATTTTATCATAGTTTTTCTCTTTCATTTTGTACACGAGCTTTGAGTTGTGATATTAATTCGGTTCCTCGAGAATGTCATTGAATTCCAGTGTAATTTTAAATACTTTGTTTAATATTTATTTGACTGTAAATAAAACTCCTGTGTTATGAGATCATCATAGCCGAAAATCAATCAAATTAATTAGTTGTCTCCTATGCACTTTAATAGGGAAACCTTCAGTTCACAGAAATCTTATCAACATTGTTTATGGTGTATAAAGTCCGTGACCTGCACTAGACTAACCTGAATTATGGCCTAAGCCACCTCAATCGAACTCTTGATTGTAGAGGAGTTTCGTGCTATACAAGCTGATACAGTATAGAACAGTTCATGTCTGGCTTTTAAAAACACAAGATACTAAAACAAACAGCGGGAGATATTTTTAAAGCTATGACGTCGTCGCGATGACGTCATGTGTTCGTACGATACCACATATTGAAGTACTGGAAAAACTTCAATAACTAAGATTGAAGAAAACTTTGTCCCGACAATTCATACTCGTATGAACTGAGCTAACCCTCTTTCACTATACGGTTATTATTGTAGGCTTAAATTCACGCTAACACCTTTCAAAGGGTAGATAGAGAAGCCACTATACATAGTTCGTCGAACTTATTTCCGTCCCAATTGTTACATGGGGAGAATTTTTTGCTATTTCGGGGACAAACTCCAGTCCCTGACAACTTATGACATTTGACACAACGAAATTCACACAGATTTTTTTTATATTATCTATGTACCAAGATTTTAATTATTTTTCCATATTGTTTATGCTTAGATACGAACTCAGAACCTTAGGATTTACAGCTTATACATACCTCCACTACACCAATAAGACAACATAATAAATTCCTAATTTGTTGAAATAAAACTATTTTTACGGATTTTATCGCGATTTGGTTTAATTTAAATTTTTTAACTTCCCGAAGTAATGTAAAAATTTAACCAAATCGCGATAAAATCCGTAAAAATAGTTTTATTTCAATGTGTAACATTCGCGTAAATCTAAGAAAACTTCCTAACTTGTGATGAACTGATGGCCGCGGGGCCGAAAGGTCCTGAAAGGTTCTGGAGTGGAGGCCATGCACAAGCAAGCGAAGTGTCGGACGCCCATCCATAAGGTGGGCGGATGACCTGGTGAAGGTTGCAGGAAGTCACTGGATGCAGGCCGCTTCCAACAGGTCGATGTTGGGAGTCATTGGGGGAAGCTTGTGTTCAGCAGTGGATTTCTTGTGACTGAAGAGAGAGAGAGGATTTGTGTTACCCACAACAATGTAGGATTAAGATTAAGACTGCATTTCCTAAAATGTATTTATTTAATGTGCCCTATTTAGCGTGGTGGCCTGTTGGTAAGACCAGACGCGACTGCCAACATGTCACGGCGGTCGCGGGCTCAAATCCCAGGGCATATCTGACTTTTCGGAGTCATGTGTGTATTGATAGTCAGTCACCACGCACTATAACGGTAAGGGAAACATCGTGAGGAAACCTACATATCAAAGCGAATTGTAATAATTTCTATGGTATGTAAGTCTGCCAACCCGCACTAGAGCACTGTGATGGATTATATGGCCTAACCTCTCTCAATCGTGCTCTAGATTGTAGAGGAGGCTCGTGCCCTGCAGTACACTATTATTTAACCCAAGAAAGTTTTCAATAGAGGTAAATTAAAGGCATTGGAACCGAGTATTGGCTACTTTCCAGATATTTCCTTTCTATTGAAGATATCTGGATTCAACATACATCCCAATGCTGGGAAACCTAACATACATAATTTTTAACACAGTTTTACTTGCGTATATATTTTTTATAATATTAATCCGTACTAATTCCAAAGTTTTTTTCGCTTTATAATATTAGTCTAGATGTACATACATATATAATAGCTAAGTGTTAAAATAAACATAAATATTATGTTGGTTGGGAACACTGAGGTCTGGGTTCGATATCCAGGTACGGCAACTTAGTATGCGACTTTTTAATTTGAACCTTTGATATAAATACCAAATATACGGTTCGTTAACAACTACACCATAGCTTTATAAATGTAGGTAGTAAAATAAACACACCTTAAAATTTAAATGCCGACAAAATTACTAAATCGATGTCGCCACCGTTTCTGAATGTATGACACAATCCTCAATGATATTATACATTATAATTAATTCTGTATGTTAATTGGGTTTCAAATATTTTGGTCGAATATTTCGATAAAACTGCGTTGGAGTGGTGTAGGTTCTAATCAAGGATTTAATTATTATTTTATGGAAACACGCCTATAGTCTTTAAGAGGTAGGCAGAGGTCCTAATATTGTCAATTAAACAGCGCCGATATTATTTGTATTCAAAATGATATTTTTAACCGAAAAACAAAAAGTAAAATACTTGACTTAGGATTTGAACCTCGGACATCCCAGTGAACAACCAATACGTGCTACCATATCAATGAATACATTTAAATTTTGATTGTAAAAAATATGGTGTCATAACATACGCCGAATTAATTCTGACGTCATCTAACAAAACAAGTTTTAAACTAATTCAAAGGAAGTCCTATCTTATATAAATGAGAATGATTTTTTTTATTGCGATGAATGGCGAGACGAGCATGCCACTGGTATGGTAAGGGATATGACCGCTCATGGACAGTAGCAAAACCAAACACCATTACAAAACAATGCTTGACATTCCACTGCGCTCGCCATCCTGAGACATGCGATGTTAAGTCTCATTATGTCCAGTAGTTAATGTGCCAAGGTACGCCACAGAGCCCGGTCTGCTGCTTTACACTACAAAAATAATATTAATTCTTACAAATAAATTGTTTATAAAAATACATCTATATAAAGTCCTATATTACCACACACTATGAAACCGTTGGCGGGAGGCCTCAAGGAATTGAAAACGTTTTAAAAATAAATCTTACTTGTTCGTATTCGAACCCGCGACCTGTCGTTTCGTAGTATTGTCACATCTGTGCTAATTAGGTCATCAAGTTATTAATAATTAAATTTATGTATCACTGTATACGCCCACTGCTAAGCATAGGACTTTAGTCAAATTGAGTGTTCAAACGAAAGAGCTTAGGCCATTAAAAATATCCATATTTTCCTAAATTGGTTTATTAGATATTCAATGATAATATTAATTATTAGTAGATATTTATACGTATTAAAAATAATAGTTATTATTATAATAAGCGTTCTAGAATGTCTGTAACACAATGTTGTAGTTATAAGATAATTAAATAATTTATATTTTTATAGAAAATTTTAATTTAGTAAAACCAAACTCGACTTCAATATTTATAAGATCAAATCAAAACAAAAAAGTCAATATATTATGTCTATTCAAAATATGAATACAACATTGACAAAATTATCAATTATTTTATCATTATTAATGAATTAATTATCAGAAAACGCCAAAATGAAATTCCAAATTCAAACATCGCACATCGCATAGCGACACGGCCGCCCCGTCGCAAACCGTCCAAGCTGTGAGCATCCCGGGCAAGTTTACCGATCACACGACCTCCCCTCTGCGCAGCCTCCGAGCGGTCCGCAAACGGCTCCTGATCTCCGTGGAGGACGGTCGTCTGTCCCTCCACAGACACACCTGTGGCATAGTGACGCGGCAGTGGATTTCAGTGTTTGTGTAGTGTTATCAATGGAAACTGGATGTGATGGGTGCAGGTCTCGTGATTTTTGTTATATAGTTTAATTGTGTTCGAAATTCTAATTAAGGTTCGTATCTTTTATTGTGGTTCGAAATTCGAATGTTGAAATTTGAAATGCGAGCGTATTTGATATGTATTTTTAATTATATGTCATTATTTATTGGAATAATTAATTATTTGATTTTGAATTAATATTTTTTTAAATTAGTGGGTGGTTAACAAAATAATTATTTACAAAACACCAACATATTGACAGTTCGAAGTAAATGATAGATAAATACGTTCATTTTAGTGTCCAAGCGTTGTTTTATTCAATACAAATGAAGTTTTACATAATAATAGTGTAGTATCGTGTCGCTATCTCCCAAGGGGGTGGATATAAGTGAATAAACACACACCTGCTGGTTTCTTACCGTGACAGGTGGCGGAAGTTGTAGCCGCCTCAGTTTTTATGGCCATATTTTTAAACGTTAAAACGTTTTCGATAACGAACTTTAATATTTTTGTTTTATTTTACTCCAAAATATGACTTGTATTTTGTAGCATCTATTCATATATAGTATAAAATATTTGAAACCTATTTCCAGTTGTAAATGATAAAATATAGTCTAGGCGTGCCCTCCACATAGTCTAAATTAACATTCAAACTAACATTTAGGACGCAGAAAGGATTTCCCTCTACCGCAATGTACTTAAAAACGGACAATGCGTACATTTCGTGGGCGACTTGTCAATGAAATACACCTAACATTAAGTTCACATACAATTGAAATCCCACGCTAGGTTCTCTATAATGGTACAAGGATTTTTAATATACATGTATAAACCTTTTTGCAAGCTGGATCTTTTAGGAATATTAACATGAATTCAACATTAAGTTATGTCTCACTATAGTGCTATTTTATGCGTATTTATTTAAATGTAGCGAAGTTACAATAAGGCTTAATTAACTGCTTCATTTATTGTTAATTATGTTAACGATTACAATACATTATGTATAACAGTTTATTATGAATTAAAGAATTGTATTGTGAGTATTAAATACGTACCAAAACTATTTATGTAAAGATAATTAATTCTACATCAGTTCATATACGTCCCACCGCAGGGCGCGGGCTTTCTCTACAATCGTAATCACGATTGAGAGGGTCTAGGCCGTATTTGAATTTTAAAATTTCGAATCTTTGGTGATAATAATAATTTAGATAAATAAAGCAATGAATTTGAATATTATCTTGATTCATGTTTATAAAAATTGTGCTTTCATTAAATTGTTTCGTTTAATTTGCCTGTATCTATGTCTATATCAGCCTAATATACTTTAAACTGATGGGCACGAGTCTGTACAATCGAGAGTACGATTGCGAGGGGTTAGGCCATATAGTCCAACACGCTGGCCAAGTGCGGGTTGGCGGACTTTACATACCATAGATTTTTTACAAATTGCTATGTTATGCAGGTTTCCTCACGATGTTTTCCTTCACTATCATTACTCACATGTCTCCGAAAAGTATTTGTGCTGTGTTCGTTCAATATTCAAATGAATCGTATATACATCCCACTGCAGGGCACGGGCCTCCTCTACAATCGAGAGTACGATTCAAAGGGGGATTCGAATTAATATTGTTTTGTAATATACGTTGTATACAAACAATATAAGCGTGTTTGATTTTGTAATAGGTATACATGAATGACGTCATTGCTTATCAAAATAGTCTTGTTTCAGTTTTCCAACCTAGTACTTAATAGCGAGGTAGCAAATGCCCTGTCTAGATTTTATATAGAACTAATTGAATATGTATTTTTATCGCGGTTCACATATAGGCATAGTTTAAATCATTATGATAAACACATACATAACTATAAGCACGAATTTTGGGTCTCATAGTGCAAGCACAATGACTAAATATTGAGACATAATATTATTGTATAGACTTTTAAAACCTATTTTAGTTATAGAATGTTTTGTCTTCTTCGCTCAAACTGAATTAAAAAGTCGTCCGAAAGGGACAAAACATTCGATAACTAAAATAGGTTTTAAAACTATCTATGAATAAGGCTGTAGAAGTTTATCTTTTAATATCAACTTAGCCATTTTGTATGGCAACAGCGGGCATGTGTGGGCACATTTTCATTAGATTTTATTTGGGCCACCAGCACGCTCTAGGCCAGCGTGAACTATATGGCCTAACCCTTCTCAATCGTAATTTGATTGTAGAGGAGGCTTGTGTCCTGCAGTAGGACGTATTTGGGCTGATACAGTAGATTTTATTTTCCATTTAGTTATAATAACTAGCGGACAAATTAGTCCTGTAATGAAAGAAAACGATTGTAGGATAAAAAAAGCCTTATTTTATTAACTGAGTTCTAGTTTATGATCTAATATTAAAAGTTATTTTATGTTCATATTAAACTAAGAGCTTAAGATCTAAGCTGGGCCGGGGATCGTTTTATATTTCTTCATGTAGATTATAGATTAATATTAGTCCTATCTCGCCGATTGGTGTAGTGGTATATGAGATTTAAACTGTGAAGTCTTGGGTTAGTTTCCGGACTGTAATCAAATTTTGATGTTTGTTTAAATTTACTTTTAGCAGTGATTTTTGAATCCAACGTTAATGTGATTCTTAAGTGCCTTTATTTCACATAAAACAAGCGGATGATCCTGGCTTTGAGTATCTATAATTTTATTGCTATTTTCATACAACTTTCTCGATTTTAACTTATTAGTGTTGTTTATGACTTTGTCTGTTTTCTCGGATCTTCAACGTTGTAACAGTTAATTTAATACACCTCTTTTGAAAACCTATAGCTTTCATATAAATAAAATATAATTATTTGTATGTGCTTCCTATTGATAGGTCTGAAATCGGTGAAATAATAATGTAGTAATTATAAAAGTGCGTGGTGGCCTGTTGGTAACGGACCAGACGCGGCTGCCTACATGTTCACGGTGGTCGCGGGTTCAAATCCCAGGGCACACCTCTGACTTTTCGGAGTTATGTGTGTATTGATAGTCAATCACCACGTACTTTAACGGTGAAGGAAAGCATCGTGAGGAAACCTGCATACCGTAGCGATTTTAAAGAATGTCTACGGTATGTAAGTCCGCCAACCCGCACTAGGCCAGCGTGGTGGACTATATGGCCTAACCACTCTCAATCGATTCCCTCGATTGTAGAGTAGGCCCGTGCCCTGCAGTGGGACGTATATGGGCTGATATAGATATAGAATTATAAAAAGTGGGCGATAATTGCGCTGCAGTACAGTTATTACTAATAATTCTTAAATAAATTATTCTGGTATTCTCGACGATTCTACACGGTAGATCTCGAACGGTTCCCCCGGGTGTAGCGTGACGATCCGGGATTAAACGTATCTTAAATATTTACCTCGACCGACTGCAAACGGAATTTACTATTCTAGTAATAGTTCGGCAGAAGTTCGGATCTTAATCTGTATAAATGTGTAAATTAGTGCTTGCAATTATTACCCGTCGGAAATATCTGTGGACCTGAATAATTGACGTCATTGGAACATAGGGTCAGTGAATTCAAATATGGGTTAAACAATAATGGCTTCTTAGATTTACGCGAATGTTACACATTGAAATAAAACTATTTTATACGGATTTTGTCGCGATTTGGTTTAATTTTTAACTTCCCGACGTTTCGATTGCTTTTCAGCTTTCGTGGTCACGGGGCGGACCGTGACGCGATAAAATCCGTATAAAATAGTTTTATTTCAATGGGTTAAACAAATTTAACTAAAATGAAAAATTATTAAAAAATAGAATTCGCATCTATCTCGAAACGTTTTTAATGTAAAATAACAAAGTAGATAGGGGAACCCAAAAAATGAAATGTGAACCGCTTTCCAGCTAGGTTCACAAATATTTCCGACAGGTTATAATTGATATTTTTTTATTTTGTAGAACTTGGTCTTTGGTGGTCTTTTTAATGCTTTGAATGGCGAGATGAGCATGCAATTTGACCGCTCATGGCAGTAGCAAAACCAAACACCGTGAATCACAAAGCAATGCTTGACATTCCACTGCGCTCGCCGTCCTGAGACATAAGATTTTAAGTCTCATTATGTCCAGTAGTTACTCTGGCTACAATGTCCTTCAAACCGAAACACGACAGTGCATTTACACTGCTGTTTGACGGGAGAAAAAGACATTGCGGTAGTATCTACCCAGGCGGCCTCTCACATATGGGAGACCTACCACCAGTAAATATATCTAGATATACACATTTGCTAGCGTTTCTTGTTTCCCTATGACAGATCCTGAACCATTCACATGGACACGAATATCCCACGTACCACTATAAATAAAAAATATCTCTGCGAAATTTATGCGTTCCTAGTACTTAACTTCATCATGTCGCTTTTTAGGGTGTCGGTGTGCGGGCGCATCGTATAGATCCAGACGGCCTCTCACATATGAGAGACATGTTACCTTGATTTATTTTTATCAGAGACCTTATAAGTTTGTAGCGAGATATTCGTATCCGGCCAAGTATTCGAAGGATGTTTATCTGCCCGGTTAGTTACCTCAAACGATGTAAAATATTTCAATCTATGGAAGTGTTTGGGGTTCAGCTTGAGTATATTAAGTAATATAACTTGACTGCCTCGGTGGCGTAGTTATACTACGGTACGATTACAAAGCTGAGGTCTCGGGTTCGAAACCCGGGTCCAGCAAAGTGGTATTGGATTTTTCTATTCATTATCAGCCCGGAGTCAGGGATTTGTGCTCTAAGCGACGATAGGTTTGCCTTCTATCACATCCTGGGAGACGGAACACACGAGACGAAACGAGGGTGTCATAGTAGCACTTCTGCCTACCCCTTTAGGGAAAGAAGCGTGAGTTTATGAATGTATATCTGAAATATCACTTTTGAACCGACATTATTGTCCCATAGTAGATACAATTTGGTAAATTATCGTCACTTCGCAGTGCAGGTACAATAAATAGTACCTAAAATATTAACTACATTCATACATACATAAACTCACGCTTATATCCCCGAAGGGGTAGGCAGAGGCGCCACCAGTACACCCACATTTCGCCTTGTATGTTCCGTCTCACGATGTGATAGGGGGCGAGCCTATCGCTATATCGGGCACAAATTTCTGACTCCGGACTGATAGTGAATAGAAAAATCCAATGTCACTTTGCCCGACCCGGGACTCGAACCCGAGACCTCAGCTTTGTAACCGTACCGCAATACAACAACGCCAACGAGGCAAAATTTTAACCAAAAACACCGATACCTGTGATTATAATATCTGAAATCACATATCAATATATGTGATTTATTAATATCTCTTTTTCTTTTGTTTGTGCCAGAATCGAACCCGTATCTAGGTTTAATAGTCGACTAAACAATGCACTTAGCTTGTAGATAAATTCGTGGTGTAGAAATATTTATCACAATTTATGTGGGTAGATATAACCATTTCTTTCGCAATTCTGTATTAATTTAAATTATTGTCACAAGATGGCGCTATTTCATTACTCGGCCGGTAGTTTGACGGAAAGCATTTACCGCGTGTCGGTGCTGAAATAATAGTGTTTTTAGTGAAAAGGACATTAGACCTTGCTCGTTGTGCGTTAAATCTGGTTTTTGTTTTAGTGTTTAAAGAAAGTTCATGTTATCGGTGAGTTTCTTAATTATTTACTTAAACAATAGTTAATATAAATATCCAGATACATAACCTTCATGTCTACATAATGGCCGCGACACACGTAACGATATAACTGTGCAAGTCTGAGTGTGCACCAATATTGTATTTTTTTTCTATTGTTTTTTTTTTTTTAAGCATTAATTATACAATATGTTTTAATTTATGTTAGTATGTAGGCTGGCGTTCGCATGTCACTCAAGGTGACCACTGAAAACCAGCGTTGCGCTGTGGCTGGCGTCGCAGTGCAACAATAAGCTGAGTGGTCACCTACGTGTCACATTTATGCGACGTACAAACTCCTTTTTATTTTCCTTTTGTTGTTAGTTATATATTATATAAATTTATGTTAAACGAGTTTGTGCGTCATCTTATTTGTGGCTAATAAATGAGTTTTCTTTCTTTTCTTTCTTTCTATACTGGAACGTGTGTCGGCAAATAACTGCGCAAACTTTATTTCAATTTTCGATTCGAGACTGGTGCAAACTCGCGTTTGCGCAAAGGCACTTGAACGTGTGGCTTAAGTAAAACATCATTAAAATCATGCATACCACACAGATCTTTACAATTTATATGGTATGTAAAGTCCGCCAACCCGCGCTAGGCCAGCGTGGTGGACTATGGCCTAACCCCTCTCAATCGAACTCTCGATTGTAGAAGAGGCCCGTGTTAGGTTGTGGGCGTATATGGTTTTTTATAAGTGCGGTGGAAACATTACTGCCCAATTTTCGGGTATCATATTTACCCGCTGTCACCTTATACGGATTGGCGCAGTCATTAGCGAAATTTGAAATGCCAAAAATAATACAAAAGTCACTCGGAAATGGCGACGTGTTAAGAATTTCCGTTCGTCTCATTTAGTCATCGAAATGCTAAAATAAATTAGAAGTGATTCAAGTTGTGATATTTCCGATTTTATTTTTGATCACCTGTCTTGTCTGTATCTGTATCAGCCCATACACGTCCCACTGCAGGGCACGGGCCTCCTCTACAATCGAGAGTACGATTGATAGGGGTTAGGCCATGTAGTCCGCCACGCTGGCCTAGTGCGGGTTGGCGGACTTTACAAACTATAGAAATTCGTACAAATCGCTATAGTATGCAGGTTTCCTTACGATGTTTTCCTTCACCATTATAGTGTGTGGTGATTGACTATCAACACACATATGACTCCGAAAGTCAGAGGTATGCTTGCGGTTTGAACCCACGATCACCGTGAACATGTTGGCAGTCGCGTTTGGTTTGTTTATCAACAGGCCACCACGCACTTTCAAAAGGAATTATGATCAATTAAATACAAATATAGTTCTATATACATAGGGCAAATGATGATCGGGAGAGGGTCGATCCCGCTCGGAGACGAATATACGAGGTGATACTAGAAGTCGCCCTGGCTAGATGAGGCTGTCGACGGGGACGGAACAGCTCCCACGTTGTTCTTTTACAAGCTACGCACTGGAGGAACTTCTGCGTGTTCTTTGTGAGGTCCCGGAGTTTCTCCAAAGTGCTTATGGAGCAACATGGGGTTTTTAGTCGGTAAAAATCTAGCATTCCCGCTTAGTGCAGGAATGCAAGAGGATATTCCCTATGAAAAAAAAAAGGCAAATGTTAATTAAATCAAATGATTCTATACACGTTACAATGAAAGTATTGTAAATGGATTAATCGACCTCCAAACGTAGCATTAGATTTGGGGGCGTTCCCTTATCGAACAGATACATTTCGTGTGCTGCTTATGTCAATGCAATGATTAATCCGATAGCATATTCATAGGACAGATTTTATGGGAGTTTCGGAAATTAATTTTTGTTTAATGTATTTCTAGTGCTCGACTGCCACGGTGGCGCTGTTGTGTTACGGTATCATTGTAAAGCTGAGGTCTCGGGTTCGAATCTCGGGTCGGGCAAAGTGATATTGGATTTTTTTATTCATTATCAGCCTGGAGACAAAAATTTATTGCTTATGTCAAAAATAGAGTAAAACTATAGTAATAAATTTAAATGCGCAACTTTTTAAGGTGTCAGCATGCACAGAATATAAGTTACAACAGTATTATTTTTGAAAGCTAAACCACAAAAATATTTATAATATGTATTTATAACGAAACAATGATAAAAAAAAAAAAGGGTATACAATACAAAATAAACATATATAATATAATCTGACTAGCACAATTTTTGATATCAACTTATTTTTATACTTTTTACACTTAAAGATTGTGGCATGTTAATTATCTTAAAAGCATCCTCAAAAATAGGGAAATTGAATGAAAAAGTATTTTATGAAATCCTTCTGGTAGTTTAAAACACTAACGCTTGCATATAAAATATAATATATTGATAAAATAATAAATCTCCACGCATTTTGAAATCCGAGAGTCCGCCCCGTGACCACGAAAGCTGAAAAGCAATCGAAACGTCGGGAAGTTAAAAAAATGTAAAAATTAAACCAAATCGCGATAAAATCCGTAAAAATAGTTTTATTTCAATGTGTAACATTCGCATAAATCTAAGAAACCATTCTCCACGCATTATCCTAAAAGTCTGAAGTACGGAATCACGAAACCCCTGCTGACTGAAATAAGCGAATAATTCGTACCGAACGTACCCATTTGAGATACTTTATCATGTATCAAGTATTAATACGTCCGGCGTAACATAAAGTCCGGGAATCGAATCCGTTCCCGAGGGAGAACCGATCGACAGCCCGGGCCATGAAAAATTTAAAACATCGTATTGATTTGAAGTTTTAAGGTCGTATTTGCTTTGTTTAATGTGACGTGAAACTGATGCAAAAGAATGGAAGATTTATGTTGTAGTAGCGTTCAATTTTAAACCTTATGGTAGTATGTTTTTAAACTACTAAAGAGGTAAATCTGCCTGCTTCACCAGAGGCGTCACTGTAAGAACATTTTCACTCCTTTTGTGAAAAGGCACAAAATATGTATACAGGGTATATCCGGACTGCGACTGAAAACGAAGCCAGGTGGTAGTATTAGTGAATTCAGACACAAAGCAACGAAAATTTTCTCAAAAAAATGCGGTAATTTTGTAATAATAATGAACACCTTTTTATTTTCAAAGATGCAATGGTACGCAAATGTTTAAATTACTATTTACACCCAAGCACGGCGATATTTATAAAGATGGAAAAAAAATCTGTCGTTATTTTTGCGAAAATTTTAGTTGCATTGTGTCTGTAACAAGTAAAATTACCCTCCTTATTTCATATGTAAGTCCGCCAACCCGCACTAGGCCAGCGTGGTGGACTATATGGCCTAACCTCTCTCAATCGACTCTCTCGATTGTAGAGCAGGCCCGTGCCCAGCAGTAGGACGTATATGGGCTGATACGATACGATACGATTTCATAGTTAAAACTTCTAACAGAAACCCAACAATTTTCTTTGACCCTAAAACTCAACATCTGTATGGCCAACCTGTTTGGACCCCGACCGGTCTGACCGCAACGCATCCGGTGACTCGTGGGATCCATTGATACCGCGCTATTAATGATTTATTCAAGCAACTTTTATATAATTAGATTGTTAATCTATTGGGCTCGCTTTCAGGGCGAATAACTATGAGTTTTCTAGTTTATCGCTACTTATTTATAAATAAGAAGGTAGTCCTTTTAATGGGTTTGTTTTCAAGATAAGCTTTGTCTAAATAAAGTCTAATAATCGAATAGTTATAAACATAGTTCGGACCTTAGACTGTGATCAATTTAGTCTTGTGTTGTGGGTATCAGAAACTACGAGTGACTTTTCGGTCTCACTAACGCCCAGACTTCTAACAAATACTTTTAGTGGCTAAAACATGTGTTTCTGTGCGGGAATCAAACGGCGGCTCATTTTATTGTATTTACTATCGAAAATTACGTTTATTCTAGACCAAAAGTCTTTTAAAGCCGTTTCTCAGCTTTTTTTGTCCCCCTTTCGTCACCTCTTTCGAAAAACTAAGTGGTCTACTAGATTTCAAAATCCTATTAAAAGTCCTCACGACTTATAACCTAAACTAGCACTTTAAAGTCTGTTATAAAACAATAATACCCAATTATTTTTTTAGCAAATGCCACTAGGAAGTTGTATACAAACGGGTATTTTTATTTATCTATACTGAGTGCGTTTGCGTTGGTCTGTTACTAATATTTTTAAACGTCGTGACACGCGGCTTGGTAACTCGAGTTGTACAGCGTGCGGCATAAATACAATTGTCTTTTTTTTACACACAATGTGACTGCAGTGTATTTGAGATAACACCAGACTAATTATTTTTTGTGTCATCATCATCATCATCATCAGCCCGTTGCAGTCCACTGCTGGACATAGGCCTCTCCCAAGGTACGCCACAGACCGGGTCGTGTATTTTTTTTATTCCTTAATAATCGAAGGTTATATTGATTCAAGGTTCGAGTAGGTACACGTCTCTCATAATACAATTAAATAAATATTGCTAATTATGCTCGAGACTCTTTTCTAAGAAAGATTTTGGTAGAAATAAAATATTTATAATACTTTAGAAGATGTGGGGATTCGTTCTGAAAATTACCAAAAAAGAAAATGTATTCATTTTTGTTATAACATGTAGGTAATTGGTTTTCAGTATTAATTACGCTTTGTGTTTAAGTAAAAATGACCAATTTTATAACATTATTAATTTCATTATCGAAAATTGCTCTTAAATTTACTGAATGTATAATTATCTTGATTTTATTTAGAAATCTTTGTTAATTTTCAATGTAATAAAATTATTGATGTACTTTAAAAAATTTCTTTAAAATTTACTCCATTTTTTATCATAATCATAATATGATGAATTATATCAGAAATTTTAGTTTTATATTTTGCACTTAAATAATGTTTGCGACAACCCCACTCATAAAAATATCCTCCTTCGCCGTTTTCCAAAAATACGCCACAATACAAAAACACAAAAAAAGCATCACGCTGTATAACCGACGCGTCGGTAAACCTCTCCCACGTCGTCAATGTGTGAGCCATGTTGGGCCGCACATGGGACGTATAAAAACATTTAATTATCGCGTTTCAACTGTGGATTACTGGAACGTTGCGAAATCATCATTGTTAGGAGGGGTGGACAGAGACATATTATTCTTTTTGACTCTTTTTTATACAATTTTTTTTGTGTACTTTAATGGCTAATTTTTTCGTAATTTTGCAATTTGTACGAATAAATAAATACATTTGATATATTTTATAATAATTTTATATCTGAGTAATATGTGTCTGGACTTTGGAGTACTGCAGTATATAAAAGTATTACGTCCTCGATTGCAGGGCTGTTTCAAGTATATAAGTATTACTTAACGATGAAAAACATTTCAAAATTACATATTTTATTATTCCATTAATTTTTATTAATCAGAAGTATCCAGTATCTCTGTACCAGTATCTTGTTAATAGACCGGTTTGATCGCTATTTCATAGAATTCGACTTGAAGATTCTATTGCATTTCGTTAGGTGAGGGATATTACTAAAGGCACGATTCCTCCTCCCTTTCTCTTTCCTTCCATCACCACCATTTTGAGAGACCAACAACGCATCTATATAGATGTTCTTGGGCGGCAGTAATCACTAAGCAGGACAGCTGATGAACATTCACAACTCTTGGATCATAGATATGTGGCCTATGAAGTCGGGGAGGAAAAAGGATAGGAAGAAGAAAGGAGTTTGGGCATCCGACAATATCATTCACCCAACGAAATACGACAGAAAAGCTGTCATTTCACGTCGATCCCCTGTGAGACAGTGATACTATCTCGGGCGAGCCTGCCCATGCTTACAGCTTCACAGTCAGCTAGTTCAGTTACTGGATCGAGTTTTCTATTTTCCTTCCTCCTCTTAATAAAAGATAAAACAGTATTTACCGTTTCTATACAACAGCGTGTTGTTAAATCACAGTATGTTTGTCAAACAACAATTTTGTTGTTCATCTTGTTTCGAAGCTCTATTGTCTGTTGTCTGTTGTATTTCAAAATGTTTTGCTTGGGGTACTGTCAATATTATTGTATTTTTTATGAGGGCTCAATGAATGTCTTTTGAATTATCTGCTTTTATTCTCCGTACCGCAATTGGTTGAGAGCTATGAAATGAGAGGTAACAAGTTCGATCCCCGCTCAGAGACTATCACCACTGTCTTACAAAAATACGGAAGTTGCCATTTAGCTGTAGCGTTTCGTTCGTTGGGATAGCCGAAGTCTCAAAAGCATAGGATATCTGTATTTGGAACTTACAATAGTGGGAAAACTGCCATAGTGATCCACGTAAAGACGCGTTACGAGTTTAGCTTTCATATACCTGGTTTCGACTCTCTCTTGAACCACAAGAAGTTCACTACTAATCATATGTCCCCGAAGAACTCTGGTTTCGTCTAGCCCGGCATATTTGCCCCAATTGGAAATATAATACCCCGGTGCATATAAGAATTGAACTGCACCCACCATCAGTGCATGTAATACAACATCTTCTCACCCACTTTAATTAATTGAAGTCTCAGAAAAAGCCTTGATTCCCACAGATTTCTATATAAAAGTATTTTTAGCTTGCAGGTCAATAAACTAAGATTTGCGGTGCATATGCTGTGTTTCCCACGACGCTTATCTGTATCATGATGCAGACGGGTAGATATCTTTTTATTTTTAATTGAGTTTGTGGCAGTTTTGATTATTGTAGTTTATTGGTGATAGTAGTTTTTTCGTGAGAGGCCGCCTGGATAGGTACCACCGCAATGTCTATTTCTTCCTCCAAACGGCAGTGTAAATGCACTGTTGTATTCCGGTTTGAAGGACATTGTAGCCAGATTAACTACTGGAAATAATGAGATTTAACATCTTATGTCTAAAGGATGGCGAGCGCAGTGGAAAGCCAAGCATTGCTTTGTATTAGGTTTGTTTGGTTTTGCTACTGTCCATGAGCAGTCTTTTGGCTTACCGTCAAGCGAATGGCATACTCGTCTCGCCATTCATTGCAATAAAAAAGTGCACATTTGTCACTTTCTAGCTTCTAGAAATATACAAAAATAAAGATAATTTTAATGTAACAACACAATACTTAATTTATCCATCCAAAACCAAGCAGAAAAGAGAATGCGAATAAAAATAATTAATGGACATAGCGGGGCTCATACAAACGGACATACACAAAGTTGATATAATTGCGCCGCGCAAACATTTGGACGCCTACATAGAGGATTGGGTGCGGAGTGAATTGCGAGAGATAGCGAGAGCGGGGAAAAGTGAAATTTAAATTTCTGACAATAATGTGTAACTGTCTTGCATATCAGCCCGAATTCATCCACTGCTTGACATAAGCCTCTTCTCCATCACACCACTTTTCTCGGTCATGCGCTTGTCTCATCCACAATTTGCCTTGAAACTTAGTGATGTCATGTCACTGTCTTCAGCCTCAGGAAGTCCACTACTGAACATAGTTCTCCCAAGTATAGGATTTTCGTAGCCAACCATTGGAAGGGGCCTGCGTTGTTAACTTCTTGCTAATTTTAACAAAATTCCGAAAAACCAACATATTTTTCGTAATATTACAATATTAATATTAATGCCCACTATTCATTTTCGTTTTTATTTGAATGTTCATAAGCGATTCAGATTATTTATAATTACCGATTATCAGAGGCAGATAGTAAGCTATTACCTAAACATATCCTTCTAAATATTTATAACCTTACAATTCTATACAATCATTTAATATAAAATGTCGCCACACCTACATAAAACCCAAACCGCTCTCTCTCCCAACTTGGGCCACAATATAACCCTATCTAGGCTAAGCGTGGGCCAAAACAGTGTCGCAAGCGTAGACGCGACTTTTAGATATAATGATTTTTGGTCTCGGACCATGAAACTTTGAATGTAACTTGTATTAGTGGGTGGAATGGAAATTTAAATGTGACATAATTACTTAGGAACATATTATATGTTTTTAGAAAGTATTTGACTATTTATTTAGGTAGAAGAATATAAAACGAAAGGCTACCTTTATTATATATAGACTTAAAACCTATTTGAGTTATCGAATATTTCGTCCCTTTCGAACGATTTAAGAATTCAGTTGGAGCGATGAAGACAAAACATTCGATAACTGAAATAGGTTTAATTCTGTCTATGAATAAGTGTTTGTGTGATCCGCATATATTTGTTTCGGGTCTAGACATTGAGAACAAAAATATTAGTAATAGTTGTAGTAGTTTTTGATTCCCAGGACTCAAAACATATATTAATGAAGGATCAGTGTATGTAGGTAGATCGAAATAGCTAAGGTTCCAGGAAGTCAGTGATACCACTTCCAACTTATTTATTGAAAACCTGGTGAGGACTGTCTTTAGTAAACTTGTTATAAGCGAAACACACAGTGAGTGCATCACGTCGACTCGTCACATATTCTTCAGTTCCTAAAGACGAAAGTCTTTAATTGTTGTTACCAGTGATGACATACGGCACCGAAACGTGGCCTCTCACTATGGGCCACATACAAAGGCTATGATACAACACGATACAGAGAGGGCTATTTTCGGTGTTTCCCTACGAGATCGAATCAGAAATGAGGAGACCCGTAGGAGAACTATGCTAACCACGTAGCTCAAAGGATTAGCAAGTTGAAGTGGCAGTGGGCCGGGCATATGGACAGCCTCCGTGGCGTAGTTGGTTAGACGCTGGCTGTGAAACAAGAGGCCGCGGGTTCGATCCCCGCACCAAGAGAAATGTTTGTGCGGCACACAAATATTTCTTTCGGGTCTCGGTGTTTGTGAGACCGAAAAGTCTCTCGTAATTCTGATACCTGCGACACAAGACTTAATTGATCTTAATGTGGGGTCAAGACTATGTATGTGACTGTTGGGTGTATTTATTTATTATTTATTTATAAAGCCTGAAGATTTGATGACCGTTGGACTGAAGAGAGAGTAAGATATTCTAAGATTGCGAGTCTGTCGGATATTATCTACCCACCCCACCATCTGCTGAATTCACTCCATTAACAGGCCAGCCTGAAAATCATTCATTTTATAACCGGAGTGTTTTTTCAAACGGCTCGTAAAGCGACAACATTAATACTGAAGATAAAAACAGTATTATTTGAGGTCGGGTACTAAAGCGGCGTAATACCGGGACCTCGGGGAGTCGTAAAATTGTCTGCTAAATAACTCGAGATATTTCATATTGAATGACGAATGAATTTGAATTTTTGGGTGTCTAGATAAATTGACTTAGTTTTATATAAGGTCACGTACGATTGTAAATATACCCAAGAGTTACATAGTCTTGACCCCAGACTAAATTACACGTACTCTGAATATATTTATTTTCTTGTTTAGATGTTACATACATAAACTTACGCCTTTATCCCAGAAGGGGTAGGCAGAGGTGCTACCAGGACACCCACACTTCGCCTTGTATGTTCCGTCCCATGATGTGATAGGGGGCGAGCCTATCGCCTTATCGGGCACAAATGACTCCGGGCTGATTTAGATATTAACATCTAGTTTAACGATAGTATTTATATTGCCTCTCATTCTTGTTCTAACTTAATCATGTTTCTAATCTCTTAAATTTTAACAAATAACAAATAAATTTAATATAATTGCGATGTTATACATACTTTTTGTATAATTAAAAGTCTCGTAGTTTCTGATACCCACGACACAAGACTCGATCTTAGTGTGGGGTCAGGACTATGTATGTGACTGTTGGGTGTATTTATTTATTTATTAATTAAGAACCAAGGAGCACTTCAAAGAACTAAATGATAAGCTCATTAATTGTTGTTTCAACCCACCTATTTCTAGGTATATAAATTTGTTATTAGTCACTAAATTAACAATAAATTATTACTAAACCTGCATACCTGAGTTATCCATTACAATTTTGGTTTGTGAACCCGCACTAGGCCAGCGTGGTCGCCTATACAACCGCACGCAACTTGCGTGCCGTGGTTTGCCGATCTAGTACCGAATATGGTCTTAATATTGGGCTAGATAATTCAGAAATCAGTCACCTCATTTAATATTGATTTTGAATAATAATCCGATCTAAAAATTCGTCTCTGATTAGTTTAGTGGTAGAATACGCTTGTGAGGTTCTGAGTTTGTATCCCAGGTCGGACAATATTATCGGCATTTTTGTATTTTAAATATATTTTCATTTACCGGGTATTTATTTTCGATATAGCAATAGACTCATTTCGTGTCATATTGCGGAGGAAAATAAGCTCTGCGAAATATGGGTAAGTTCCATACAATCTGAATTTCCTGAATTAGGATTTGAACCCAATACCTTAAGTACACAGCCTATATCTGCAGCTACTAGTCAATAGAAATATGTTTCAACAAACGAAATATTTGCATCTAGCCATCAATAGCACCTAACTACCCCACTTCAAAATCACCCTATCGAATCCACCCCCAAAAACCAACCCCCGATATAAACACCCTGTTTGGGCCTGATAAATGCATTGTTTACTTAGGTCGGTTAAGGCCGGCAAAATATGTTTTACGTTCATAGTCGATAAAACCTGCCATGTTTTTCTCGTGTACACATGTCTATCATTATTTTGCATTTTTATCACCATTTTTTATGGTTCACCCACGTGTTGTGTGACCTTCAATGAAAGCGGAATATAATGAAATGGCGGGTATATTCGAGTTGATACGATTTTAGATGAAAAGATATTAATAGATTTGGAATAATGATAAATCGTATGAAAGAATTGTAACTCAGTTTACATAATGCTTTTTTATTGCTATGAATGGCGAGGCGAGCATGCCGTTCGCCTGATGGTAAGCGATACGATCGCTCATGGATATTAGCAAAACCAAACAACGCCATAATTACAAAGCAATGCTTGGCAATCCACTGCGCTCGCCACCCTGAGACATAAGATGTTAAGTCTCAATATGTCATAAAGTTA
The DNA here is from genome assembly GCA_905220455.2 of Deilephila porcellus. Taxonomy (NCBI): domain Eukaryota; kingdom Metazoa; phylum Arthropoda; class Insecta; order Lepidoptera; family Sphingidae; genus Deilephila; species Deilephila porcellus. Next base: position 7,375,838 of record LR999996.1, on the reverse strand, counting down.
CTCTGACTACAATGCCAATGGCGGATATGTTTGAGTTGATACGATTTTAAGATGAAAATGAGGAATTAAAAATGTTAAATGATAATAAATCGTTTTCAAAGGAAAGTAGCTCAGTTTGAAAAATGCTTTTAAATCATACTACTGTCTGAAGTGACATAAGTCTGAGTTCAGGCGGAGAAAGGACCACAATTTAGTATTCAATAGTATTTTTTCTAACCTGTTTATACTACAATGTTTCAAATAAATATTTTACAAAAATAATTTTGCCGAACTATATTAATAGTTTGTAAAAGCCATTCGAATATAATTTACAACTATTTATACATCGATATTATTTATACATATATCATATGTACAATAAACATAAGTATATAAAAAAATAAATATAAATACATTGAAGAAGTTATAACACACCATATGCAGGTCCCTGTTTACGAGCATTGTGTGCCGTTCGCTCAAACACCTGCTGAACATCTGTCTTGCACACAAAGACATTTCAAAACTTAAAAACCTTGGGGTTTTAACTATTATGTTATATTTACCTCCAATTAAAAATATAGCTAGTGTCATAATTAATATTAACTGCCTCCGTGGCGCAGTTGGTTAGACGCCGGCTGTGAAACGTGAGGTTACGGGTTTGATCTCCGCAGCGAAGCAAATGTTTGTGTGATCCACGTATTTGTTTCGGGTCTGGGTGTTTGTGAGACTGAAAACACTTGCAGTTTTTTTAATACCATCGACACAGGACTCGATCTTAGTGTTGGGTCAAAAATATGTATATGACTGTCAGGTGTATGTTTTATACATAAACTACACACATTTTTTATTTATTAAAACTATTAAATATTGTTATTTTTTATTGTTTATGCGCTATGAATAATTAAATTTAGAAGATTGTGTACTAACAATATTATTTTCTTTACAGATCGTGAGCTGTGACGTGGAGTGAGATTCAGTGAGATAAGTGACAGGACAGTGACATAAGTGACAGAGTAGTGACTTAAAATGTGGAGGTGATTGACCGTTAGCTAAATGTGAATTATGTGCTGTGAATTTGTTGTACAAATATCAAAATGTACGCGAATGTTTGGATATTAGCGATTGGGCTTTGCGGTGAGTATTTTTTTTATATTTTAACATACATACACACATAAACTCACGCCTTTATCCCAGAAGGGGTAGGCACATTTCGCTTTGTATGTTCCGTTCCATGATGTAATTAATATAAGGATACGTATTACATTTCGGGGAATTCGATTCAATATTTAGGTTATGGTAAAAATATTTTTTTATCATATCATATTTTCGATTTTCCATTTGAATAAATTTGATTGGGGTTGTATGATCCTGAAATAGTTGATAATATAAGCTAGGTATTTTTTTTGCGAAAATGCATGATGAAATGAATTTTAGGGAAAATGCAACCAGTAGGTGGTTCTTTTAATATTGTTATTTTTGTTTCGTAACAGACAATTTATTTTTCATGACAGAATTCATCTCGAAAAACCTTTACAAAAATAACCAAAACTGACAAAACCCCACTCATCAAAAACGTATCATCAAATCAGAGCAATCAAATACACTCTGCGCCGGGATCCGAACCCGCCACCCGCGGAAAATGGGAAAACTTTGCCAATACATAAACTACTGCAATATCTGTCCAAACTTGTCTAATGTAGAAACTGAGATGGTTATGGAAAAAACCCAGCGTCTAGTCTAGACTGTCGGTATGTTCACGATATGTTAATTTAGTGGTAAATGCTAGATAGATAAAACAAAAACTGCCTCGGTGGCGTACTTGTACTACGGTACGGTAACAAAGCTGAGGTCTTGGGTTCGAATCCCGCGTCGGGTAGTGATATTCGATTTTTTTATTCATTAGCCCGGAGTCAAAAATTTTTGCCCGATTAAAGGCTCAAATTTCTACGATCTGTAAATATTTATCGCTACAGGTACCCACTATATTTTGAAGTATTTATAACAAGAAGTCGCCAGTACAAGCGGCATGCTATAGAACTTGTTTTGTCCCTCCCAGGATTCCCATCCCATCCCTATATGGCAGCTTGATAGGTTCGCTTAGTTGCTTGTACTATGTGGACTAGTTGATCGGTGCAATGTTTTTAATTAATATCCTTGTTGGTCTCGTCAGGTCTTAAGAGCGGTTCTCAGACTGTTGCTTTTTAAACTTGGGATTTTTGATGCTTTAATATCTAATTGAAAATATTGTAATGTTCAAATATTTATGGCTACGAGCGGGGATCAAAGTCTATAGTGTTCTTTTAAATTACTCTTCTCAAAAATTTCACTGATATTGAACTGGCCTTAGTCACATTTATTGATTAAAATACCTATTGCAAATTCCATGACACAAGAATAAACCTCACAATTTAATGTACACTACTATAACTCATTCCAAACTAAAACGAAACAAAAAAACATAAACAGTTACACATTACATAAAAATGTAAAACAAAACAATCCCATAAAATACTCGAGTATAATATTTTAAATTTAGAACAAATGATGTGCGGAACAATCGGCGGATTTTATACGTAGCGATAAAACAGCGCGGTACCACTCTCATTGTTCTAATGCTGAACAAAACAAAAAAAAAACATACGTTAAAAACTTCTATTGTGCAGTTAATATTTATTTGGTGCGGAACCCTTGTGAACCAAGGGGCGAGGGGCAGGGGCGGAGTTGGGCGTTGTCGGGGGTCATGGGTCCTAGGAGGTGGCAGGTTTTCAAGGTTATGATTTATTGACGTATTAATATTATTTTATTTTTCATTGCGTTTACATTTTTAACCACCTCATTGGTTTACTGGCAGAGTGAGCTGTAAACCGTGAGGCTGTTAATTCGATTCAAGGTCAGGGAATTTATTTTGTGAGTTTTTTCAGTATGAAATACATTTAGAATCTGTACCACATATAAAGATAGACTTCTTGAATTTACGTTTGTATTCATAGTTATCGCTTATTAAACGATAAAGAAAAACTTCGTAAGGTAACCTGAATCATTTAGAGTTCCATAATCCATGAAATCATATTATGCCAGTCTGGTGGACTAAGACCGAACCCATTTTTGTCTATGGCGATAATCTCGTCCGTATTATGTATCGAAGTGTTAGTAAGCTCGACGAATAGCATAGCAATACTGTCACTTTAGTCTAACCCTTTGAGGATACCAGCGTAAAGGTTACACCAAATAAGATTAGTGGTAAATCTACGTAACTGTTACTGCACGGTAGGCAAACTATGGATCTCCATTTCGCTAGACCCTGACATAACATATCCGCTTTGACCACTTTCATCAATCAAAATTTCTTTTTTGTGGTCAGTTAACTTATTTGAATTGCAGTGGTCTGTGACCGAGATAGTCTAGTCAATATTCAAATGACTTCATATCGTTACATCTTAGTACCGACATAATATTACCATAGGACCAGACGTATAAATCAAATATATGTATCGAACAGACTCCAAGTTTTATTGCTCTTGAAAAAAAAACTGTAATATTGGATACAATTTTGTGTGAGGTACTTGGGTGACCTAACTTTGTAATTTTATAGGCTTTGACGCAGTAAGAAAAATATTTGAGAAAAAGCGAGTGGATTCGTATGATATGTAACACAGGCCCTGCCTATATCGGATACCAGTCTCACATGAATAATTATTATGTACTTTAAATATGTTTTTACCCTTTTCTTTAAGAGATAAATAAAATTATAATATATTGGGTCAAATGATTGTGGGATCAATAAATATTATATTAAGATTTGAGTGTTCTAGAAAGACCTATGTTGTTATACATAGTGTATGCTGTATACCTACGTATCTTACAAGAATAATTAGGGGTAAATTGTCTATATAACTGTTTGGTGTATTTTTATATATCTCATTTCGGAAGTTAATTATTTTACGATATTCTTAGTTTTGAAAATCCTATTTACGATCATAACAAAGCTCTTTATTACAGATAATATTGTACTTTAAAACACTTTTTTAACAAGATGGTGTGGCATAGATTTTTACAGTTAAATTCCGTAGCTATGACCCAATACTCATTCCGGCCCAATATATAAGCAATATTATAAACAAAAATCGCCAATATCTAGCCAATAAACATAATATTTTATTCCACTTACCCAGCCCGACTGCGGTAACTTTGAGCTAGTTTTTTTTTCTATTTTGTTCAAGTCTGACACGCCTACTTATTCAAGAAACTATTCCAGACAGATCAAATTTGATTTATTCATATTTCTTACGTATTTTGTTAGTCCTTATAAAAGTATTTTAAGTTTATTCATTGGTTTCAGATATAATATTTAAGTATTTAAAACTAATATTGTGGGAAAATATTAGTTCAGGCTTGAATCAACAAATGGGTAGGCAGAATTAGTGCTTTTAGCAATTCGCCAAGCTTGATGAAGGTGATTCCATGGTCATGTCGAACAGAAATTCCCAGGCAACTCATGAACTTTTTTATCTAAAAAATTACACTAAATAAAGTGCCTGAACTGGGAATTGAATCCGAGACTTCGTCCATCTCTAATACACGCTACCACGAGACCAAGCAGTAATAAACAAATTACATCTAACACCTTCTTAGCTTTAATTAGGTGCACTGCAGTTGCCATTCCAGTAAAAATCAACCATACAAGTTCTTTATATTTACTTTCGAATACAAAGGTCGCCTGCAGACGATTCAATATTCCACCAAATCATTCTATATGGTAATCGGACCTCGGCAACGTTGTATTGCGAATATACCGCGCCGACAATAACTTTGCGTTAAAACATTATTCATCTTGACTTATGTCGGCTATCATGTGTGGGAATGGTCTTAATGTGGTGCTTTGAATTGTGGTTTTGTAGTAAAATGTTACTGTTTTATGTTGTTTCATGTTTAACATGAAACCTAATCTTTACTTTTGTTTAATAATCATTTTTTATAATGGTTTCTTATTTCCGCGCATTGTTAACTACTAAGTAAAAAATTTAAAATTATACGAAATCTGCGATAAACTCAGTAAACAAATTAGTTTCGTTTCAATCTATTTTTATTTAAAATCAACTTTCTATTTGAAAAACCTCATTTATTTAAATATTTTTTGAAATAATTATGTCACATTTTTTGTTTAACAAAGTAAGAACGTACAGCAAGCTTACCAATGGATTAAAATAGCTAAAAACTAGAATTTAAAATACCATGTAGTAACCTAATTTCTGAAACATCCTGCACAGGTTTTTTATTTTGCCCCCCAAACAAGCCCCTGAATACAGACCCTGTACAGGGGAGTTTGTATTTATTAGCGAACCGAGGTAACAATTAAAGTTTAATTAATATAGAAGTATTGTTTCCAGCGCAATATCGAAAAACATTTATTGTTTTACTTCTCAACATCTTTAGGTTTTTCTTTTGTGTTCTATTCCGTTGTTTATTGAAAGATATTTCGTTGTGTTATTGTATATATCCAGCCTTATAGCGCAGTTTTTCACCGGCTGTGAAAAGAAAAGCTGCGGCTTTCGCACACAAAAACATTTATTTAAGTTAAGTGACTCAAAAATATTTTGAAGGTAAACTAATTTTAACGTCGGTTTTCGTAACCTCGAACGCTATAAAGTAATCGAAACGTCAGGAAGTTAAAAAATTGAACCAAATCGCGATAAAATCCGTAAAAAATAGTTTTATTTCAATGTGTAACATTCGCGTAAATCTAAAAAACCATTATATTCACATATTTTTTCGTTGTATCCTGAGACAGAAAAGTCTCATAGTTTTTGATACCCACGACATAAATCTTATTATGTGGGGTCAGGACTCTGTGTGTGATTAGAGGTTTTGACTCCACGTAATTGTAGGATAAGGGTGCAATGACCTATATAATAAATATGTAGAGTTAAGTTCATCATCCCCGACTAACTAATCCTCATATTAATGTTACCCTTATGGCAGAAGTGTGCCCTTACTACGGAATATTATTCCGATTGTAATAGAGATAGTCACGAGTACCAATTAAGTTAAAAAGTTTAGGTTGTAAGTTTGCCCAATTTTCCGTAAAAATACAACACTTAAGACTAGTTTGAATGTGACAAAACATGCGAGAAATATTTCCGAAGGTATTTGTGTTGTAATTTTAAGTCACATCTTTCTGCAATATGAGTTAGAATCATGTCTTGGACTCATTTATTATGAATTAATATAGTGAAACTGTAATTATTGCATTATTCGTCAATACCTTTGTGAATAAAATAAGATTTAGAAAATGCAGTTTAATTTTGTTTTAAAGTAATATGAAATGACCTGTATGGATTTCAATTTAATAACTAAAATCATATTATAATAATTTAATAAGCCTAGGAGTAAGTTAAGCCTTTATTTCCTTACATTTAAAATAAATAAATATAACGTTCGGAATATAAATAAATAAATACACCCGACAGTCACGTACATAGACCTGATCCCACACTAAGGTAGAGCCTTGTGTCGTGGATGTCAGAAACTACGAGAGACTTTTCCGGTCTCACAAACACCCAGACCCGAAACAAATACCTGTATATTACACAAATATTTGTTTCGGTGCGGGGACCAAACTCACGGCCTCTCGTTTCACAGCCGGCTTCTAACCAATTGCGCGACGGAGGCTGTTAAGATAAATAATATTATGTTAATAACTCACAATTGAGACTCTTACAAATACTCGCGATGACTGATTGTTGGCTTACAAATAATTAGTAAGCCAACAATCAGTCATCCGCACCGGCCTATTCCCCAACATTTAGTTGTTCTAAGTAATTGTTCTTTCTCAACATTTAATCAACCCTCGGGCTTGGCAACATATTGCTACCCTTATTGTCCTTATTTAATTAATTCGGGGTGTTTTGGCGTGGTAGTTTTGTTTTTGCTTTTAAGCGGTTTCTTATTTAGCTATTGTCCATCTAAGAACATCATAATGATTATCTTCAACTGATTTGAGGTCATAGGAACGTGGGCCTCCAATATTCATACATATGTAATATACTCTTACGCTTTTTTTTAGGTAGGCAGAGGCTCACAAGACATCAACTTTCGCCTTGTATGTTCCGTACCACGAGGGGTGAGCTTATCGCTATATTGGGCACAAATTCCTGACTCGGAGCCGATAATTAATAGAAAAGTCTAATTTCATTAATATCACTAGGGTTTCGAACCTGGGATCTCGTATTCGTACCGTAGTACTATGCCACCGAGCAGTCATTTCCATTCATACATTGTTTTGTTACGCGTCTGCGTGAGTAGCAGTCGATGATAATAAATAAATACACCCAACAGTCACATACATACTCCTGACCCCACACTAAGATCAATTGAGTCTTGTGTCGTGGGTATCAGAAACTACGAGAGACTTTCCATTCTCAGAAATAACCAAACCCGAGACAAATATTTGTGGGTGCCACAAACATTTGTCTCGGTGTGGGAATCGAACCCGCATCCTCTCGTTTCACAGCCGGCGTCTAACCGACTGCGCCACGGAGGCTGTCTGATAAATATTTAAGTTCTACGTAGCATATAACTAACCATACGTCACAATTTAAACTCGACTTCATAATTTTACGTAAGTAACTAGTATATTCACATAACAATTAAGTACTAAAGCCGGCCGTCATAATTGTACCGACCATCGCGAGATAAACATTTTGCCGGCGCGGCGGAAACTCCGTTTAGGTTGCACTGCCACTAATGGATTATCAGTTTAAAAAATAAAACCAGAAACATTTATAAATATTCCAATTATTACTTTCCAACCAGATAAGGGCCATTAAAACAACAGCATTTCGACTGCTCAAGGTAAAAGAGAGATAATGTTGGAATCTGGCTGTTCATTGCTTTTTTATACTTCCGGGGGAAGGGGAGGTAAAAAGGGGGGGGGGGGGTTAATGGGGAGTGATACAGAAAATAATATTAAAGGTAACCATAGATACCAATCTAAACATATGTATCTTTTATTTATCACAATAGTGGTTTCGTAATTAAATAATGTTTGCGCGAATCTAATTAACATTTTAACTACCTATTGAAAAATAATAATCATAATGGAATAAAAAATATCTATTCAATGTCAGCCCGGAGTCAGCAATTTGTGCCCGATATGGCGATAGGCTCGCCCCCTATCACATCATAGGACGGAAAATACAAGGCGAAATGTGAGTCTCCTGGTAGCGTCTCTGCCTACCACTTCTGGGAAAAAGGCGTGAGTCTGTGTACGTATGTAATGGAATAAAAAATTACAAAATGGTGGATTGCGACTAAATGAAACGTCGTTGAAATAAACCAAGCGTACAAGTGGGAGACGTGAAGCATATTTGATAAATACACCCAACAGTCACATACATAGTCGTGACCCCACACTAAGATCGAGCCTGTCGTGTATCAGGAACTACGAGAGACTTTTCGGTCCCACAAACACCCAGACCCGAAACGAATTGTGGATCACACTATTTGTCCCAATGCGCGGAACGAACCCGCGGCCTCTCGTTCCACGTCTAACCAACTGCGCCCCGAAAGCTGTATTTACTCGCAGCGTTCATATTACATGTCTGTGTATGCTTTCATTTTAAAAGGACGATAAAGATTGTCACTTAAATGGAAAATATTTTAATGGTGACAGATTTTAAGGCGTTTTAAAGAGAAAGCATAAGAGCATTTGAAATATTCGTTAAGTCATGGAATGTATAGATACCACTGTTTTAAAAATATTTTATTGTATTAGTAAATGAGTAAGTTGCATATCTGATGGTAAGTGAATATCATGCATGAACAGTATTCTTTTTTAATTTTATTACATACATACATAAACTCACGCCTTTATCCCAGAAGGGGTAGGCAGAGGTGCCACCAGGACACCCACATTTCGCTTTGTATGTTCCGTCCCATGATGTGATAGGGGCCGAGCTTATCGGCATATCGGGCGCAAATTCCTGACTCCGGGCTGATAATGAATAGACAAACCGAATATCGCTTTGCCCGATCCGGGGTTCGAACCCAAACCTCAGCTTTGTAGGCGTACCGTAATACAACTACGCCACCGAGGCAGTCATAGGATATAAATAAATAAAAAATATTGAAAGCAATCGTTCTCGATTGTGGAGGAGGCTCTTGCCCTGCAGTGGGATATGGGATGATACAGATACAGAATTTTGTAATCATAGGTGTGTGTGAGATGTTGATGATTTAAAGATATACATAAATTACTTATCTGAGTACATTTTATGGAATGTGTAAACATCAATGTAAAACAAATACAATAAAATACAAATTGATGTGGGTAGTCAGAAGTGGGGCAGAGTGGGGTTGTTCACGATTTGGTATAAATAGACCAGCATTGCTTGAAGTGACACAGTGTTGTTCGAGTCGTGGAGCAGGACGTTACTCTGCCCCGTGTCAGTGTTAATCTGGCTCTGAGTACCATTAACAAGATAAGTATAATTGTTGGTTTATATTGCTTTAGTAATTATATTTGTTTTACTAATTTTAATAGTTAATATAGTGAATTAATGATTATAATGTTATTATAAGTATATTAATTAAAGTATAGCAGTGTTTGAATATATTTGTGTTTATAAAAGATATATAATAAATTATAATGGAATAAAGAATAAATATGTATTATTATTATATTTTATTTGTATTTTGTGTTATACAACTCTAACATGTGCACTACATTCAGAAGATAGATTAATTCTGGTTTCAATTCGTATGTCACGCAATCCGTTCTGTGAGATTTTCATTTTGAAAATCAAAAGCCGAAACAGATTGGAATTGTGCCTGGCATCGCAATGGGCTAGTATTTTAAAACTAAGGATGCAAATAAGCACAGTGAAATAGTAGTATAAGTTGCATCTCTGCCTACGTTTCCGAAAATACATGCTTGAAGTTTGGAATGTAACCACGATAAAAATCATTAGTTATTAGTTAACACAATCATGACGGCTTTCTACCAGTTACACACATCCGAAACACGACATCCTTACTCTCTGTATCAGCCCATATACGTCCCATTGCAGGCCACGGGCCTCCTCTACAATCGAGAGTACGATTGAGAAGGGTTAGGCCATATAGTCCACCACGCTAATGCGGATTGGGGGACTTTATACACACGAGAAATTCTTACAAATCGCTGTCGACATTAAATTTTTCGCAACTACTAACCATATACAAATGTTTATTTACTACTGGACATAATGAGACTTAATATCTTATATCTCAGGCTGGCGAGCGCAGTGGAATGCCAAGCATTGCTTTGTAATTTATGATGTTTGGTTTTGCTACTATGAGCGGTCGTATCGCTAACCATCAGCGAATGGCACGCTCGTCTCGCAATTCACTGCAATAAAAATGCATGTCAACACAGAAAAAACAAATATTTGCCCCACCATCCCTGTGTATCCTAAACTATCTCCGAACACAAACGCAAGAACTTAAAAAAGCAATTTAAGTGTAGAAAGCAGTCTTGATAAAACAGCTCCGGACTTGTAACTCGAACATGAGCTCTTTGTGTACTCCAACTTTCCACGATTCAATTAAGGCGACGTTGGTTATTGATTTTTGATAGTGCTTCCTTATGTACAGATGAAATATATGTATAACTCGTCGGAAATATCTGTGAACCTAGCTGGAATGCGGTTCACATTTCATTTTTTTGTGTTCCCTATCTACTATATTATTTTACATTAAAAACGTTTTGAGATGGACGCGAATTCAATTTTTTATTCGTTTTTCTGTTTTAATTCAATTTGTTTAACCTATATTTTGAATTACCCGAACTTATTTTCCAGTGACATTCAGGTCCACAGATATTTCCGACGAGTTATATATTGTATATTGTATTTAGGTGCTTCCTTATATGCGTAGATTATTTTTGAAGTTGTACTTTTTCGAACTGCCACGGTGGCATAGTTGTATTACGGTAAAAGATAAAGCTGAGGTGTTGAGTTTGAATCAAAAGTGATATTGGAGTTTTCTTTTAATTATCAGCCCGAATCAGGAATTTGTACCTGATATCGCAATAGGCTCGCCCCTATCATATCTTAGGACGGAAAATAAAAGGTGAAATGTAGGACCTCTGTCAACCCCTTCTGAAAAAAGGCGTGATGTTTATTTACAAGTATGTAAGTACTTCTTTTCTGGCGTTTCTTGTTTCCCTATGATAGATCCTCAATCATTCATATGAACACGAATATCCCACCTACCACAATAAATAAAAAATATCTCTGCGACTGTATGCGTTCATAGTACTTATATATGTAACTTCATCATGTCTCTTTAGGTAGTCGGCGTGCGGGCGCATCGTAAAAATTTTGCTCTTATAATTGTTCCAAACAGACCAAAATAAATAAATACACCCAACAGTCACATACATAGTCCTGACCCACACTAAGATAGAGTCTTGTGTCATGGGTATCGGAAACAACGAGAGACTTTTCGGTCTCACAAACACCCAGATCGAAACAAATACGATCGAACTCGCGGCCTCACGTTTCACAGCCGGCGTCTAACCAACTGCGCCACGAAAGCTGTCGTTTTTCTTTCTTTCTTACAGTAAGAACGTTGCACTGACCCACATGTTGTCTGTCTGGATAAAAACAGGACGGCATGATTGCGAACAATGGAGACAGACATCTCGCGTCGGGGAATATCGATTTTAACTGTACTGCGTTTAACATCATGTATTTTAGTCACTTTTGTAATAAAATGATCAATTTAGGACGACCAACAAACGTTGTTCTATACCTGAGGTCGTGAGTCAGATAGGTGCAATAAGCCACTTACACAGGGTATATCAAGACTGTGACCGAAAACGAAGCCAGGTGACAGATTTTTATTTGCAATTTAAAAAAATTGACGTGCGTACGACCTAGATTTCGCGAAAAAAATAATTTAAACCCTTACGTACTATTGCGTCTTTAAAAATAATAAGGTGTACATCTTTATTTTAGAAAAACTATGTATACATACATACATACATAAACTCACGCCTTTATCCACGAAGGGGTAGGCAGAGGCGCCATTAGGACACCCACATTTCGCCTTGCATGTTCCGTCCCATGATGTGATAGGGGGCGAGCCTATCGCCATATCGGGCACAAATTCCTGACTCCGGGCTGATAATGAACAGAAAAATCCAATATCACTTTGCTCGACCCGGGATTCGAACCCGAGACCTCAGCTTTGTAGTCGTACCGCAGTACAACCACGCCACCGAGGCAGTCGTATGTAAAACTAAGTATGTACACCCGAATACGACGATAAGTAAAAAAAATATTGAAATATTGATTTTTTTTTTTTTGCTAATTTTTTGTTGCTTTGTGTCTGAAGCCACTAATACTACCACCTGGCTTCGTTTTCGGTCGCAGTCTTGATATACCCTGTATAAAGACCCTAAGGTTAACGACCCTTACACGCTTCCTCAAGACCAATATTACACAGTATAAAGAATCCAAAACCATTAAGTCTATCACAAACGTTTCAAAATATAAATTACGGCGCTTGTTAAAGGAAAATTTAACATTTTCGAACTGCAAATATTTACGTGCTCTACACTATATACAATTTTAATTCAACCACCGAAAATATTTTTACATTTCGCAAATTTAAAACTGCATTTGCAGACAGAATTTTAAAAACGTATTTTAAATTTCTCTAAAACAAACATTTCTAAGCCAAACGGCATTGGAAAGTTGGATTTTTGACGCAATTTTACATTCACGAAAAACTATTACGAGTGTTGGAAATAAATAAAATGTGTTTCTATTCATTATCAGCCCGGGGTCAGGAATTTGTGCCCGATATGGCGATAGGCTCGCCCCTTATCACATCATGGGACGGGACATACAAGGCGAAATGTGGGTGTCCTGGTGTCGCCTCTGCCTACCCCTTCTGGGATAAAGGCGTGAGTTTATGTATGTATGTATGTATCATTTTTGTTCTTCACAAAGTGATTATAAAAATCCAAATGGTAAGCGCAGTGCCGGTAGAATATCCACCGACATGAGATGGCTGTCGATCAATACAATATTATGTATTTATTATGATCGATTTTTTGCATTATTTTGCTTACAAACACTAATACCATTAAAATAAAACATATCTGTCAAAACAGTATTAAAGTAGCTTGTATATTAATTGAGAAAACCTACATTAACATGAAATGGGCGGTGGTCTTTTGGAAAAAGCCCAGGTGGAGCAAGACCGTGGTCGCGGGTTCAAATCCAAGGTCACACTTCTGACTTCTCATATTCATGTTTATTATACTATAATCAATAACCGCGCAATTTTATGGTAATGAAAAACATTAAAAAGAAAACTGCATACCATTTTTACAGTAATTGATATTGTTTGTCCACCAAACCGCACTAGGCCAATGTGGAGCATGGCCTAACCCTTCTAAATCGAACTCTGCTATTGATTTTCCGGTGCTCAGAGAATTATAGATGATTACCATGAGTAAAGTCGCGGGCAAAGTGTATAGAAATAGTTCCGTCGTCGGACCGTATTTGTGGCCGACATAGAAACTTTGGGAATTGTTAACGTTTTAATTGGTTTTAGTTTACGCTATCGCCTGTTTTGCGGCTTCAAGTTCGGTTATTAACGCGTACTCGGTATTTCTGGTACATTTAGTATATAATAGGTTCTTAATGTGTTGTAATTATTGAAATTCACGAAGATTTATTGGTTTTTATATTGGCTACGACTACAATGCAATAGGGTATTTGACTATGATCGATATTATTACTATTTTTCGTTTAAACACAATAGCATGAAAATAAAAGATTTATGTAAAATCAGTATTAAAGTAGCTTGTAAAATGAGGCAAATACATAAACTCACGCCTTTATCCCAGAAGGGGTATGCAGAGGCGCCACCAGGACACCCAAATTTCGCCTTGTATGTTCCGTCCCATGATGTTATAGGGGGCGAGCCTATCGCCATATCGGGCACAAATTCCTGACTCCGGGCTGATAATGAATAGAAAAACCCAATATCACTTTGTCCGACACGGAATTTTAACCCGAGACCTCAGCTTTGTAGTCGTACCGTAGAACAACTACCCCACCGAGGCAAATATAAGTATTTAAAAAAAAGAGTAAGCGTAGTTGGCACATATTACTGTCTCTTTCACACGCGCACACTGTAATGCATGTTAAGACTAGTGACGTCACTAGTTTTGTTTAGAGTATCTACAATTATACCGGTTTGGTTAGAAAGTGCAATACATATGCGGTTATCACTGTAACGGCGTTTTCGCCACCGTCTACGATGATAGCTTTGGGTCTTCGGCCATCTTATTCAAAACTAGCTTCTGCCCCCAAACTTCGTCTGCGTGATTAACTTTAGTTGACCTGTATGTAAATTATAAATATACCAAATATTAAGTCGAATCTGCAAGAATATAACGGTGAAAACCGCATCTCATTTGGTGCAGTAGTTTTTGCGTGATGCGCAAGCAAACATACAGACAAAAATTCTAAAAAAAATTGTTTTGGCTTCTGTAGCTGTTATAAAGACCCCCGCGTTAAAATTTCATAAATATCTTCCATGTTCAGACAACGACCATTTACATTTTTAATATACCGGGTATATCAAGACTGCGACCGAAAACGAAGCCAGGTGGTAGTTTTAGTGGTTACAGACACGATGCAAATAAAAATTTCACCAAAACAGCGACAGATATTTTTTAGAATTTTTTAAGAATCGTCTTGTTTGGGTGGTAAATACCTATTTTTTGCGAAAATAATAACTTAAACCCTTACGTACCATTGAGTGTTTAAAAATAAAGACGTCTACATCATTATTTTAGAATAACTAGTAAATAATTACAAAAAAATGTTGTTGATTTTTTTTGCGAAATATTTACTTGCATTGTGTCTGAAGTCACTAATACTACCACCTGGCTTCGTTTTCGGTCGCAGTCTTGAGATACCCTGTATGTATAGAAGATATTATGGAATGTGTATATGGAAAGAATAACTTCAGATGCGCCTAATCACTACGCTCGTTGAACTACATGTTACTAACCAAACGATGTAAAGAGTTATAATCGAGATTACATACGGTGCTAAATTATCCGAGCCCGGCGTGAAATCTATTGAGAACGTGCTAGGTGGTATAATTGATGTTTTTGTCTCAATTTTACACCGATGACGATTAGTTGTGTAATAGCTATGTTCTGGGTTATGAATCTGAAGGAATCGATTTTTGGTTCAAAAATTACCATTATTTTTGTTTCCTGCTCTAGATTATGAAACTGCCTCGGTGGCGTAGTTGTACTACGGTACGACTACTAAGCTGAGGTCTCGGGTTCGAATCCCGGGCCGGGCAAAGTGATACTGGGTTTTTCTATTCATTATCAGCCTGGAGTCAGTTTGTGCCCGATATGGCGATAGGCTCACCCCCTATCACATCATGGGACGGAACATACAAGGCGAAATGTAGGTGTCCAGGTGGCGCCTCTGCCTACCCCTTCTGGGATAAAGGCGTGAGTTTATGTATGAGTGAGTTTATGTATTTTGTTTCCTACTCTAGATTGTGTTTCTAATCGTAGGTGTGTTTTCATAGCCTAGTTTTATCTCTGACAATTAGATTTAACAGTATCTATATCTGTATCAGCCCATATACGTCCCAATGCAGGGCACGGGCCTCCTCTACAATCGAGAGTACGATTGAGAAGGGTTAGGCCATTTAGTCTACCACGCTGGCCTAGTGCGGGTTGGGATTTCAGAGTAGAGATATGTATATTAATGCGCCCCGAAAATACCAATAGTATTTCATAGATATTATGAAAAGCTATGAATCGCGGTTTAAATATGTCAAAGACTAATTGCCTTTTATAGTCAGTTTATAAACCTATTTTAGTTATCGAATGTTTTGTCTTCTTCACTCAAACTGAATTTTTAAGTCGCTCGAAAGGGACAAAACGTTCGATAACTAAAATAGGTCTATAAACTGTCCATGAATAAGGCTGATAATATCTAGATGCTCGCATTTTGTGCGGGCAGGACCAAAGGTTGTTAAAGTTATTTCTACAGGGTTCGAACCCGCAACTTCCCCAGCCTCTTAGTCATCGAAAGACAGAATATCGTAGTGTTAAAAGAATGTGACAAGTGCCGTATAAGGACAAGTTAAAACAAAGGCTTAAATTCAATACGAACCGTAGTTACAAATTGGAAATACGATAATTTTTCTACCAAAATGGTAGGGGTTAAACAAAACCGTAAAACGCGAGCGATAATTTTGTATCGCATGTCTCTTAGTCAACCAATATGGTATAAGTTGGGCTGAGGTTATAGTATAAGCGGTAGCGAGAGCGAGTTATCGATTTGGAATTGTACTAGTGTCTTAAAATTTATAGTGAATAGATTGATTTTAATTTGGGTGTAAATTTTTTTCAGTCGTAGGGATCAAACTGTGGCCAAGGATTCAAATAATTATTTCTTTATAAGTTTCCGAGAAAGGAAATTAATTATTTTGCTTTTATATTTATGAGAATTTATCGTACTTTGTTAGGTATTTTTATATTCAAAATTAAGCTTATCTGTATTACATAACCTCTATTTTTTCAAACATTGACACTCCTTTACGAATATCCCACATATTTTAATTTTTGGCTTAGATATCATAAAAACAATATGGTCTATTATAAACCGCTACTCGCTCCGCTCATCCCCATAACTCTACCTACCAAAGAGCGTTCACCTTTCAAGAGTTTGTCGCGTCACCATATAAGTAGAGCCACTTGACGCCCACTCTGCGCTCTATCGCATTAGCTACCGATGGAGCGTCCTTTTGTTTCCAACTCTACCAGACTCTACCATTGTTAATATTTTTTGGTGGGAAAATTGATGTCTGTGATAATAAAGCTTTGATGTGTATTTTTAAGGGTTATTTTAGCTTTTTTGATTTTGCAGAGAATTTATATAAATAGGTATTGTAAAAGTTGTTTCAAATGTAAAAAATGCCTCAAAAGATATAATTTTTTCGTTCTAAAACATATATTTGCTTTTTTATAATTATATCCTTGTGTCTATAATATACCGAAGACAGGAGATCTCAACATATCTGGCGCATCAAAAAAACTTAGAGCGTTTACGTCTTTAAAAAAAATCCAAACAATTGCATTTTAGTTTTGCTATAAAAAGTAACCTAATTTCTATTGACAAGAAAATAAATTAGATTTATTATCTTACATATTAGACTAAATATATTTGAGAGCATCTAAAGATATCAGATTGCCAATTGCCAATTCTAAATGGGATTTATTACGAGTAGAAACCTTTTTAGTGGGACAAAAACTGACCTAGGCTTATCTAGATATTTCGGGTAATAACCTAATTTGTCTAGTCGTGAAATCTCTATCGCTTTAGTATTTGGCCTGGAGTACCTATTGGTAGTACTTGGTCAAGAAGCCCGCTGTGAAAAGAGGTTGTGGGTTCGATCCTTGCTCTGAGACAAATATTTATGGGTTCAATAAATATTTCTTTCGGGTCTAAATATTGTAAGATAGAAAAGTAAATGAATACTTACAAGTCACATATGTACATAGTCCTGACCCCACACTAAGATCGAGTCTTGTGTCGTGTATCAGGAACTGCGAGAGACTTTTCGGTCTCACAAACACCCAGACCCGAAAGAAATACTTGTGGTTCACACAAACATTTGTCTCGGTGCGGGGATCGAACCCGCGGCCTCTCATTTCACAGCCGGCGTCTAACCAACTGCGCCACGAAAGCTGTCAAGTCTCTAGTAATTTCTAATACCCATGACTAAAAACTTGTATCATAGTTTAGAATCAGGACCATATAATGTGTATTTTTGGGTGTAATTTAATTTAAATACACGTAGAGACAATGTAGAGTCATTTACATCAAAAACTACAGACTCTATCAATGTATTTTTCGAGTAAAACCCGGATACGGATGTTGATCGATTTAAACTGCCTTTTATCGTTGACCACTTTCCGTTCTATCGCATTCGATATCGGTAGAGTACCCATTTGTTTCCGACGGTACCACACTAGTGTAGAGATGGAATTGTTCGATTAAATACTATTTTTGTGTCGTGAAAACTTTAGTATTGTCAGTGGAAAATTGGAGTAGAGCTCTGGTTAAAAAATTTTAGGCTCTTTTCTGGTTATTAGGAGTCAATAGGATTTATGATGCAGTAAATTATTGTATGGCCTTTAAATAAAAAATCACCACACTATTTTAGTCATATAAATTTAATGACAGCCATGCTCTACCATAGCGGTCATTTTGAAATGGCAAATTATCAAAAATAATATCCTAAAACCAAGACCCTCAATACGATATCTTTTAAATATTAATTTTGCATTGTCATATCAATCATGATTTAGACAAGAATCAAATAAAAAAAATTATTCAATAATTAGCAGATTCTAAGACAATTTACTTCCCTACCATTTGAGAGGAAGAAAATTCCAAATAAATTTTCCTTAACAAACGTTTTTGTTCCAGTGGTGTGCATCTCGGGGTTCCAACAGCAGTCGTTCAGGGTGGTTCCTCGAAGCCTGAGGGTGCAGGAGGGCTCTGAAGCTGTCCTCGAGTGCTCAGTCGCCAACCTGGCTGGACAAGTTCAGTGGACGAAGGATGGATTTGCATTGGGTAAGTATTTTTGTAGGGCCTCTCAATCGTAATCTCGTTTGTAGAGGTGGCTGGTTTCTTTTTTTTAAATTATGGCTCGGCATAGTGGCTGCATTGCACCTGGTGGTAAGTGTTAATGCCGTCCAGAGTTCCGAATGGTATCGGACAGTACTCTCGTCCACCATTCGATACAGTCATGACGGCTCGCTGAGATGCCTCTTCACGCTACGCGCCCTGAAGTAGGGCGTATATAGGCATACATTTGTGACCTCTTTTTACTGCGAAAAAGCGACTACAATGATGCTAAGCGCAGTGCATTTAAAAAGTGTATCAACAGGTTTGAGATGCTCATCTGTCGCGCGTTGATACAATAGTGCTGGCCTGATTGCATCCGGATGTAAACACGTGAATCTCTAATGCGACATAGGCCTTTTAGACTTGACTTCAAATATTTTCGGAGTCATGTGCAATGATACGCAATTACCATTCACATGAACGGTGAAGAAAAACATCGTAAGCCTGCATAATAGATCTTTACATAGCCTTTTTTTATGTACGCCAAGCCACATTAGGCCGTGGTTGACTTTGGCCTAAGCCATCTCAATCGAGCTCGGATGATAATAGACTGATACAATTCACTAATGGATCCAAAACGTCGAATTTTACAAAATGTTATTACTATCTTCAGTTGAACAAGCGCCTTTAGTAAGTCATCGCCCCATGACCGTGGCTCGTCCTTATTTGATTAAATCAATCCAATTGTCTGGGATTGTTTTCTTTAGAACGCTATTAGATTTTAATGTATATTTTAGGTTTGATTTCTATCGTAGTATTATAATATTGACTTGGATCTATCGCTCTTTGTAATTAGAGATTGTCAGCTGTTTAAAATTACAGTGCGAATAATAATTGAATTGTCGCCATATCTTCTAAAATGCAGAATAGTTAGAGGGTTTTACAGATCTCTATTATTTTTATTCATTACAGTTAGTAGTTAGTAATGATACAACTTAGTTATAAAAATTCAATAAAAAGTTAGAACAACTTACATTTCGATTTAGTCTGAAGCTGAACTAACAATCACTTAATAAAATCGCTGATAAATATCTCGTTTATCATAACCATACATAGTTTTTATCCAGTTATCCAGAAAAGTAATTAAAAAAGTATATTCAAAAGAATTCGCAGCAATAAAATTCCCGTGAATTGTAGCATCGCAAATTTGAAGCTGCTCCGGAATACAGAACGCCATGGGACAAAGTAAATATAGTCCCCGCATCCAGGCATGAGGAGATGCAATCATTCTTTGCTGTTATTGGGACAGTACGTCTGAAGTGTGCGCTCCCAATAAAACAATACGCGGCCTGCTATTTCGCCGGTCTTGTATCGGTGGAAATGCTATTGTTCGCGCATTGTCGTCCCGTTCCTTCCAAGCACGGCTAATGGATTGACTTGGCTTTGTTAGAAAATGAATTGATGCTGTTTTTGTATGAACAAACACGGCTGTTTTCCTTTTGATGTGCCCGGATTGTTTGTTTCGTTTTGTTTTCATAACCTGACTAGCTTGTTGGGAAGCGAAACTAGTATTGATTCTGTCAGCGTTTTGCTCGTCTTTATCCAGTTACGTCGTCTACACATGCGCTAGCAGCCTTCAGCTCGTCGCTCCACCGGCCCGCGCGTCACACACCACGCTGCTTGTACGTGCTCTCACAACAATCGCTCCTGAGCTCTCATACACTAGCAGCCTTCAGCTCGTCGCTCCACCGGCCCGCGCGTCACACACCACGCTGCTTGTACGTGCTCTCACAACACTCGCTCCTGAGCTCTCATACACTAGCAGCCTTCAGCTCGTCGCTCCACCGGCCCGCGCGTCACACACCACGCTGCTTGTACGTGCTCTCACAACACTCGCTCCTGAGCTCTCATACACTAGCAGCCTTCAGCTCGTCGCTCCACCGGCCCGCGCGTCACACACCACGCTCCCTGTACGTGCTCTCACAACACTCGCTCCTGAGCTCTCATACACTAGCAGCCTTCAGCTCGTCGCTCCACCGGCCCGCGCGTCACACACCACGCTGCTTGTACGTGCTCTCACAACACTCGCTCCTGAGCTCTCATACACTAGCAGCCTTCAGCTCGTCACTCCACCTCTCCTCGTGTCACACACCATGCTCCCTATACGTGGTCTCACGAAATTCACTTCTGACCTTTCATAAACTAGCAATTGTAAGCCTAACGTTTCTCCGTTCTGTATATCACAGTTTACGCTCACTATGAATCTGACTGCCTCGGTGGCGTAGTTGTATTACAGTACGGTTACAAAGCTGAGGTCTCGGGTTCGAATCCCGGTTCGGGCAAAGTGATAAATGTGGGTGTCCTAGTGGCACCTCTGCCTACTCCTTCGGGTATAAAGGCGTGAGTTTATGTATGTATGTATGAATCCCTCTCGAGTCATCATGCATTCAGCTCGTCTTACAGTCGCTCCATCGAGCCGTGTGCGACACTATAATGCCCCCTGAGCCTTGAGTAATGAGGGGTTTCAGGCTTCAAAGAACCGATGAACCAGTTACGGAGGCGTCAACAGTGCCGATGACCTGACCTGGCTCTCGCACAGTTCAATAGAGTCGACGTAGTTCGGAGGATTTAAACGTTTGCATGTCTACTGCGACGCGTATCTGATTGTAAATTCTGTGCAGCGCGGGCTATGAGTGACGAGCGGCGAACAACAGAACGAGTACGATGTCTATTTCATTTGTTAATACAGCTTCGATAATAGGTAACTACAACTATATCCAAATTCAAAGTTTGCTGGAACACATTTTGTGCATTCCATCAACAATTTTATAATTAAAAAACAAGTTAACTCCTACTACCTTTTCTAAATTGGTATTGATGAAATTATGAATATAATTTGGGTTGAATTCTGTTTCCTTTCGATATACTACAAATTATAGCTCTCAAATATCCATTGATGTTAACTACAGGGAGTTGGAACTATCGCCTCTGTTCCTAAATTGCGCCACTGAGTAATTAGCCAGGCCGTGTCTGCTGTCACCTCACGGAATTTCTCTATCAATTGTCTCTGTTCTGCCGCATTGTTGCTTTCAATCAGTTCTATGGCTCCTTTGTGTGGGTATTTGGTTAAGGATGAGAAATTCAACTCAAGCGAAGAATCAAAACGAAGGAAGGTATCGAATACACTTGTAGTTTGAACTGAAGGCTGCTAGTGTATGAGAGCTAAGAAGCGAGTGTTGTGAGAGCACGTACAGGGAGCGTGGTGTGTGACGCGCGGGCCGGTGGAGCGACGAGCTGAAGGCTGCTAGTGTATGAGAGCTCAGGAGCGAGTGTTGTGAGAGCACGTGCAGGGAGCGTGGTGTGTGACGCGCGGGCCGGTGGAGCGACGAGCTGAAGGCTGCTAGTGTATGAGAGCTCAGGAGCGAGTGTTGTGAGAGCACGTACAGGGAGCGTGGTGTGTGACGCGCGGGTCGGTGGAGCGACGTGCTGAAGGCTGCTAGTGTATGAGATAAAAACGTCAAAAAACAAGACATCGGGGCCATGTTTCTATTATGCAACTCCTAATCGATTACAAAGCCGTGAAATGACAATCGAGTGTTATCGATTAGCAAATTAATAATTGGTTACATCTCAATTGCTCCGTCACACCACACAGACGTACCGAATAATTGTTTTCTACGATAGTAATGTAAAATGGATGTAAACGGCTATTATTTTTTAACACAATCGTTTGACACGCGATGGTAGGAGCCGCAGTTTAGGAGCTCACAGCGATAAACTGATGGGTGTTAGCTGATTAGTATAGGCTTCGAACAAAAGCATTGAACTGTGAAATCCTGTGATCGATTTAAGGCGGAGAATTTCAAGCGACATTTTCGTTTCAATACTTACTACTGCATTAATTAACAAATATTTCCATTTCAGGATATTCCTCAGTCATACCCGGCTACCCCAGATACACGATGTTCGGCGACCGACGGCATGGTGTTTACAACCTTCGTATCGTGAACGTCACGCTCGAGGACGATGCGGAATACCAGTGTCAGGTGGGACCTGCTCAGATGCACAAGGTCATAAGAGCCAACGCCTCGCTCACCGTTATATGTAAGTACTGTTATTATTTATCTAGAAATGTTAATGTTAATTATTGGGTTTTTAGCGTTTTGTAGGTAATTATTATAAATATGATCAAGTTGTTGTTGATGAATAGGTCGATACGAATTTGCTGTGTTACAATTCGAATAAAGAGGGTTGGCAATTTATGTTTTCTCCAGATTTGTAAGATATGGTATATTGGAAATTAGTGATTTTTCTTGCTACTTACGATACGGGTTATCTTTAAGTTAGGTTTGATATTTTAACGGATACCATTTCAAACCGGCAAATAATTTTAATTATTTCTACTACTTGATCCTTCGTTGTGAAAATATTACGTACTATCGTAAATTATAACAGATGCTTCTGTTTTTAAGCATTGAGAAATGTTAAATTACAAACCTTATTTAAAATACCTTTACTTTACAGGTTTATTACCCTCTGCCATTTTTGCTTCATTCCCTTATTTGACTTACCCACCCCCAATATTCGGAACCTTTATTAACATGACATATTACGTAATACATCCCCTACAAGATAATATATTTTACGACCCCTCTCCACAATGGTAGGCCGTAAAACATGACTTGGTTCTTTCGATCGTAAAAGCTTTAATAAAGCCTTCTACAGAAATTTACATGTAGTGACGATTCTTTCTTGGTGCGTATTATTGTGTGGTATTTGGTTGTTTGGTTTTCTTCGAATAATATCCCATTTCTTTTTATTCCTCCTTTTGCGTACTCCCCTTCTCCCCTTTCCGGTTTGTGTAAAACGTAGGACCTTATCTTTCCATGGTGTTATGAGTGTTATTTTGTTGATCCATTTCTGTTATCGTAATTTTGAGCCATAAGAAGTGATTTACTTACTTATGCCTCCCCTCTTCTTTTTTATACATTAACTATCAAATTACTCCTTAGTTTTGCTCCTGTCTTCTCTCATACTAAAAAATAAGACACTGTTATTGACTAAGTGTTGTGAAGTTTCATCGGCAAAGATTATTTCCATTTTATTGGGAAAGTTGGTTTCTTATGGACAGATTTAAAACCTTTTATAATTATAGAATGTTTTGTTTTCTTCACTCAAACTGAATTCTAAAGTCGTTCGAAAAGGACAACATTGAATAACTAAAATAGGTTTTAAATCTGTCTATGAATAAGGCCGTTACTCATTATGCTCTGAAAATATTAGCAGCTGTCCCCAAATCTATTGTGTAACAATAAAGCGAGTATTTGACTAACATTTGACGTATCGGCTAACGGTAGCGAATGCACGATTGTGGAAAACCCATGTAAGTGAGCCACGCATGTGTGTCACGTTTCGGGCTCGGCCTGTGTAGATACCGCTTTAAGACTTTTCCGCTTTTCACATATCAAAAAGTTGGCCTTTTGTGCTAAGATCTTCGTTTTGAATTACTCATTTCTGATTTAGTTATAACTGAAAGTGTTTCCAAACCCACGAAAACAAGACAAATTGTACAGAGAATTTAACGCAAGTAATTTTGCCAAAATGATAACTACCCAGTAACTACCCAAATTCCTAGATAATGTTAATAACAAAATTCCCGATTTGTTTCTAACCTAAAATGCTACGCTCAAACAAGACAAGACACAATTTAACACAAGTAAATTTCCTAAAATGATTCTGTCCTAGTAACTCCAAATTCCTGGATGCTTATCGTGAAATAAATTTTTCAGCTTACAGTGTTATTAAGGTCGCGCGATGCGTGTCGGGTCCGAGAATTATAGGGGGCGCTGCGATCGCTTATTGGATACGGAACTGGCGAATTTGAATAAAAGGCTCTCGTAAAATAGTCGCAGTTCTATTATTGTGAGCGGGGTTAGGGAGGGACGATGTTTTCATATCGATTTTCTTATCGATAAAATTATCTTTGTATCGTTAAACTGTTGTATATATTGAGGGTGACTCTTTGACATATTTAAAGCATTGTAGAGAAATTTTGTATTATATTTCATATTATTATGTTCCACTTAATTAACGTCTATATAAATAAATACACCCAACAGTCACATACATAGTCCTAAGATCGAGTTTTGTGTCGTGTATCAGAAACCACGAGAGACTTTTCAGTCTCACAAGCACCCAGACCCGAAACAAATACTTGAGGAGCACACAAAATTATATATTTGGGTAAAGATCGAATCAGCGGCTTCTCGATCACAGCCGGCGTCTGGCCACCTGCGCCGTGGAGGCTGTCAATGTCTATATTATGGGCTATGGATAGAAACTATACTGCACTGAAACTCAGCGAATACTACAGCCAGACTAGCTAGCACACAAGTAAAGTAAAATACATAAAGATTTGCTAAAAAGAGATACAAAAGTTAGGAAAAAGCATAAATATTACCTAATTACGATAAAAATCCACAGAATCTTGTCCAAAGGAGCAAAATTACTACAAAAAATAATTCAGCGTGGGCTGAAGATTTAGGACAACTTCTAATTTGTTCAAGGAACATTTTCGATGTTATAATATTTATATTAGGGCTTATTACATTTTTATTACAGTTTTTGTTGGGTCGAGGACACTTGAAGTTGTATATTTTGTCGATGATAATATCAAAGGCCTATATTTTAGTCAGTAAAATTAATTATAGTGATATTAATGTGTTACGGCATAGGCTTATAAAAATCTCTAGTTTGTTTGTATTTTGTAATTCTTTAACTCTACGGTACGGATTTTGAGTATTTGGCTACGACAACTATCGTTAGAGTCTAGCCTTGTCAGAAAACTGAATTGTTTATAAATCAGCCGAATCTACTCTCTTATTCAATTCTTATTATCACATTTTCCTTACTTACAAATAATAAAAACTCAACTCTTAATATTTTCATAAAGCGACACAAAAAATAAACCTTATCGACACTGTCCCGTCTCTAAAGCAAGGATCCTATCATCTAACCCTTCAACAGCGGCCATAAACCGGGGTCTCAAGCGGGGCCTATCTGACCCCGGCTGATTCCTGGGTGAAAGTCGTTCGTATAAAAACTATCTGGGTCCCACCATCGTACAAGACTTTTCGCTTAGCTAGCGTTATGCTATATTGAATTTTTACGGGTTAGGATTTTACGCTATCCACTTTCCAGTGATTGGGAGGTAATTCTGAAGGGTTTGTGTACTGTAAAAAAATAAAATCATATTTAGATCAGATCAGATTTAGGTCAGAATTAGATCAAATCAGATCAGTTTTAGATCAAATTAGATCAGATCAAATAAAATCATAATTAGAGACATTACCTATTTGTATCATAGTGAATAAATACATATTTTAAGAAATAAAGCACAACACGAAAAGAGCAGAAAACGGCAGTTGCGCTAAAAAAAAACGGCCATTCGAAATTTCTCATCGAAAAAGATTTGCATAGTAATTTGCGATGACGTCAGATATACATTTGTGAAATATTGCCGGGTCAATGACTCATTAAGTTTATTTAACATACATACATAAACTCACGTCTTTATCCCCGAAGGGGTAGGCAGAGGCGCCACCAGGACACCCACATTTCGCCTTGTATGTTCCGTCCCACGATGTGATAAGGGACGAGCCTATCGCCATATCGTGCACAAATTTCTGACTCCGGGCTGATAATGACTACAAAAATCCAATATCACTTTGCCCGACCCGGGCCTCGAACCCGAGACATCAGCTTTGTAACCGTACCGTATTACAACTACGCCACCGAGGCAGTCAGTTTATTTAATGTTTTGATTTATTTGTATTGAGACGAATACATTGCTAACTCTAAACAACATTTCAACGCCTTTACAAACAACTTCAAATGCTATTAATACATAAAATATACCAAACGTAATTTAAACTATGCATTTGAGTAAACCTGTTCAAAAGAAAAACCACTTGGACCAAACATTTTCCATTTCCACAAACGTTTGCTCCAACTGATAATGGTCCGTTTCGTGACAATAGCTTTGACGATATTTCTTAAAAAGTATCTTGTTACCTTAGACAAGTCAATTTAGTCGGGTCATCTAGACCCGGCGCCCGTTTCAGGGTTATAGCATTACTAATTGATCGTTAAAGCTAAGGGTGGAGTAAAAAGTGATTTGGGCTGCTAAGGGATGTTTTCAAGATACCGGATTACAAGGGTTTAAGGGATGAACTTTTAGAGTTTATCTGTTTGTTAAATTGTTTGCGTAATGGCGCGTGAGGTAAGCGGGGTTTGGATACCAGATCAGCAACATTTTTTTGTTTTTATTAATAAGGAATTCTTGCACCAATACGACAAAGTTACTGCAATGTAAGTTATTGTAAGTGTTTTGAGATCGACATAGAGCATACATTACATACACAAACTCACACCTTTTTCCTAGAAGGGATAGGCAGAGGTACCACCAGGACACCCAAGACTTGTATTTCGTCCCACGATGTAATTGGAGGTGAGCCTATCGTCATATTAGACATTCCTGACCCCGGGCTGATAAAAATGAATAGAAAAAACAAATTTCACTTTGCCCCACACGGCATTCGAATCCGAAACCACAGCAGTAGTCGATATAGAGCACGTATATGTCTATATAACTATGTATATAACTATGTCGGTCTATCCATAACCTGATATGTACTGGGTGATCCTGACATGCGACACTACTGCATTAGTCACAATGACGGGCTTTTCATCAACATGTACAGGTCTCGACCTACGCGAAGACAAACATATTACCTTGAGTTGAACGAGATTGCATGTTTTTCAAAAAGGGTAGATATCAAAGTAATATGTTACAAAACTATCGCGATATTTTTTATTCTTTATATTAGACTATGGAGCTCAAAATGTATCATTTTTATTATTACCAAATATCGAATTTTTATACAATGTAATAACAATAATAAACGATTGTTACTAAAAGTTCCAAACAATAGTAATTTCCAAAAATATCACACAATCCCAAACGTTTAACATTCGGCATTTTCTTATTTTCCTAAATTTCCATTAAAAAGGACGCTTTCATACAAAACCTGTCCGTTTTGCATTTTACAACCCTTATCGCATAATTTCATAGCACCGATATTTCCACCCCTATTTGTACGGAATCCACATTTCACCCCGTTTTAGTGTTAAAACATAACTCGTTTAGTTTTTCACGATATTGCATTCCCAGTAGATTGAGGCCGCTGGATTGCAATTTATTTTTTCGGCTTTTTTCGCGATGACGTCCGCTATTTTGGAATGTTTATTATTTTGCTTTTTTATCGCTTGAGCGTTGTCAACTTGAGATTGAAAATGATGGACAATTGTATTTTGTGTTTTGAGGTGCACCTTAAAAACTTCGTGACTTTTTTGAGAAAATCTCCGTTTTCAATTAGTTAAATAGAGCTAACAAATCAGGGGATTTACGCTTGGAGAAACTTCTTCCATCCACAACTATATTGTTCTATACAAATATTTATAATCACACAAGTATTTATCATAATTTGACAATCTACCCCATGATCCCGCGTTTCACCCCTAAAATTCTCACACATACCACCCCGAAACCCAGCACGAATTGCGAACAAAAGTTAAAACTACAATTTCACAATACATCATTGGCTGTATAACATTTTAAAAGCTCTACAAAGCTTAAAGCCCGCTTTTGAACCCTCACAATACAACTTTCATACAAAGCCCGAGATTTTGATATCGTCTCTATTAAGTAGAGAACAGTGCTCTATCTAAAATTCCACATTTCCACGTAGAGCGTGTAAGGAACTTTTTATTCCCGCGCTGTTCGCTGAATGAGGTCTCAAGATTTTTATATGACTTTTAAAATAGTTCCAACTGTTACTACCGTCTCTACGTGGTAGAGTCTATTTAGTTTTTATGTTCGTGCATTTGAACATTTTGTTTATATCATGGTTGAGTATGTTTGGCTGGGTAGGTTGCCAACATTTAAATGTAGAGTTTTGTGTATTTGGGTTAGTTGGGTTTAATAGCTTAGAGCAGCTCTACGAGGCAAAAGTCTGGGGTTCTTTGCTAGAGAATACAGCAAAAAAGAATTGCATTAAAATAGACCTGTATAATGTCGAGGTTTCTCATTTGAATTCTTGTTTACAGAAGAGTCCTGCAGTGAGCATATATTCTCTGATATTTTTCTCTCTCTTTCCTTCTCTCTCTTAAGCCCTAGAAATTCCACTACTGAACTTACGCCCCCGTAACGATTTTCAAAAATCTATTGGAAGCGGCCTGCATCTAACGACTTCCTCGAACCTTAACTAGGTTATCTATCCTTGTAGGTCCAATTCGTTAACTGATATATTACAATTTAGCCAATTAAACGGATGAAAATTAACCGTCACATACACATAGGGTGATTTGGGTCAGTATTATTGAGGAGCTAATCGGTTATTAGCATTATGCTGATTCGTATCGCATATTGATAACTAAATACCGATATAGCAGTCCATATTGGATTTGTCGGCACCGGTCTATATGTAGAAATATATCAAAATATTTTCTATTTAATTGAAATTGAAATTCCGTAAAGTTTTACACATAGTTTCGATTCATTTATTGTTTCCTACCAATCGGTTTAAATGCGGTTCTTACCAGAGAAGAACGGAAAAGATGCTCCTTTATTTAGCAGTATTTTTTTAAATCTTCATAAAGAAGTTGATTAACCCATGAAACGACAGCATGTGAGTTTTTTTTTTTTTTTTCAAATCATAAAACGAAATTAAAAATGATCACAAACGATTATGAATCTATATATTTTTTTCTTAAAACATGGCATAACTAATATCTTATTGTTTTCATCTTCCTACAATCCTAGACGCTTATGCCAAAGTATAAAAAAATGCAACCCTGCATAAATTGTTTTAATAGAAAATTATTCTCAATACCAATCCATATCTATCTTGATGGTAATTTAATACACTTCCCATCAGGTACAGTAAAGCTTTGCCAGAATAAAAATAAAGAAGAGTTAAAAACCGCGTCTTTTTATTAAAAACGGGCTGGTAATATTAATTGGCGCGAAAAGCAATATGTTAATTGAGAGAATGAATATTCATTTTTTTAATCCTACTTTCGCCCTCTTCCTCTCGTATCCTCCGTCTTCAAAGGTTTACAACGCACGTATAATAACCTAGTTTTATATATTATATTACAGGGAGTACCTGTCTTATTAGTGACGATAGGGGCTTTTAAACGTCGAAGGAAGCTGAGAAATTCACTCCTCTGACACTGATTTTATAATCTTTCACGTTAGTCAATATTGCGGCTGTTTGCGGATTTTCGGGTATTTATGGACCTTCATAAATACCCGAAAATCTGCTAAAAACCCACAATAGCTGCCAATCTATTTGTGGGTGGCACTGAGTATTCCTAGACAAGACGCGAACCAATTAATTTCCAAAAACGATGTGGTACGCTAAAAAGTCTTTAGATAACAAATGAAAACAATTGATGGTTTCTAAGGAAGTTTCACGTACATAGTTCCTTCTTCACAACCCTTTTTCTAGGGTTAGTAGTGATGAAAACAAGTATTAGTTAATAGATTAACTAGACCTAAACTGATAGAATATAAAATAGACAAAACCATATAACAATGAGACATGAGTATATTCAAAATCATAACAATTAAAGTTAGACAGCAGCGCACCGTGTGGCAACATCTATGATCAACTGTAGATATTATGTCATATCCATCCAGCAATCATAATTCAACAAGTAGCATTAAAATTAATTAACTACGTGTAAAAAAAATATTTAAAATCATGTACTAAACATTGATCACGCTCCATTAAAGTTGAAAGTATTTGAGCGTCCGAAATATGTCGTAGCGTGGAGCTCGCTAGCTGCGCAACTTGAGCTCAACTTGAAAAAAAACGCTATTGTCTGTAGCAGAGCCGGACTGAGATGTAGAGTCGTGTGGAATTGAATTTATCTCTACTTTATTTAAACTGTAGCGTATGTTTATGGAATAGGGAGCTTACGAGAAGATAGACTATAATATACTTATGGTAAGTAACCGTAGCCAATTGATCATTCAGTTGTAAGATTGTAAGATTAGTAGTCAACGCCGCCCGTGAAAACCCACAAAACTAAGAGCATCGTCGATGCATTGTCGGAATTTAATTTGAAGCCTAAATAATTTAACCTTTACCTACCATCTAGTCTATTCAGATTTAATCACATACATAGTCTTGACCTGCCTTCACAATTTGCAAAATGTTATTCCAATTAAGAATAATAACGGTAATTATGAAAATAACATCTATAGGAAAAAGATGAACTGACAGCGTCCCATTTGACCCGCAGTGTCTCATCTATCTACCACAGAGAATCTATTGTACTCTTATATACATACATAAACTCACACCTTTATTCCAGAAGGGGTAGGCAGAGGCGCCACCAGGACATTTCACCTTATATGTTTAGTCCCATGATGTGATAGGGGGCGAGCCTATCGCCATATCGGGCACAAATTCCTGACTCCGGGCTGATAAAGAATAGAAAAACCCAATATCATTTTGCCCGACCCGGGATTCGAACCCGAGATCTCAGCTTTGTAGTCATACTGTAGTACAACTACGCCACCGAGGAAGTCACTCTTAGATCAAAGGGTAATATAGTAGGAGTAATGACCACTACCCCCCACCAAATCCATCCCTGCCCGCCACGGGACAGGATAACTTCCCTCCGTGTTTATTCAGTACGAAAAGTTTAATGTTAGGTGTTTTTTGGATGTCGTCTTTTTGCGACATTCTGTTGTTAGTTGCTCTTGTGTCTTAATACGGTTATTGTAAATGTGTTTTAAAGTTTGGAAAGTTGTTCGTTCCTTTAGTAGGGTTTTACTGTTTAATGTAGAGGTAATGACTACACTCGCATGAAAAATGACTCTACATGAAAATCGCAACGCAGTGGACGCCCATGGACAGTAAGAGACGACGAGGCCGACCTCGGAAGAGATGGCGCGACGACCTTGACCACTTTAGTAAAGTGTGGACGGCAACAGCGCAAGATAGGGACAATTGGAAAGAGTTGAGGGAGACCTTTGCCCAGCAGTGGGACAATACAGGTTAAAAAAAAAAATGACTTCACTAAATATTTTTCCCCTTCTAGCTATATGAAAGTACACGCTTGGGTTTCTGAAGGGGTAGGCAGATTTGCAACTGTTTTGCATAGAGTTGGCTGAGTTTTTTTTTTATATATACAGGGTATATCAAGACTGCGACCGAAAACGAAGCCAGGTGGTAGTTTTAGTGGTTACAAACACGCTGCAAATAAAAATTTCGCCAAAACAGTGACAGATACTTTTATAGAATTTTTTAAAAATCATCGTGTTTGGATGGTAAATACCTAGTTTTAACTTAAACCCTTACGTACCATTGCGTCTTTAAAAATAAAGAGGTGTACATTATTATTTTAGGGAAACTATGTTCATATCACCCAAATACGACGATAAGTAAAAAATTACAAAGAAAATGTTGTTGATTTATTTTGTGAAAATATTACTTGTATTGTGTCTGAAGTCACTAATACTACCACCTGGCTTCGTTTTCGGTCGCGGTCTTGATATACCCTGTATATGAAAGTGACGAGCATATTGCCTTCTCTCTTTCTTTTTCATTTTGTCTCTTCAGGTAAGGTTTTGCTGAATATACGCTACCCTTAAGGATTTTTATATCGTCACGCTGGGCACGAATTCATCAGAAACCATATCACTCGCTGAATTTGACGCCTTATGTCAAATTATAACAAATTGAGCTACTCCCCTCAAAAATTCCCACACGTCGATCTTTTTGAAACAATTCCTTAACGCCATCAAATCAGAATTTCTTTACGTCGGAAAATTTCGTGGGAATTCGTGCCCGATGCCTCGGGGACAAAATGTCCCGCAAAAATCCAACGTGGGAATATCACGTCATTCGTTACAATTTCATTTTTGGCCTGAAGATGTGACGGCATCGATTTGGGGCAGGTGTTACATGCATAGTTATTATGCATTAGGTTCTGAGAATGAATGGAAAGTCTTTTTTGTAATATCATTGTGAAATTCAGGACCTGAACTCACATTTTGCCCTGTAACAAAAACTAGGTATTGAAATAGTGTGGTGTGTTGAGATCCAATCTTCTCTGATAGACATACATATAAGTTATCATTGTTTATCTTTAACAGCATATCGATTGTTCCGTAGATGTACTTTAACTTTTATTATTAAAAAAAAATCTATAAACAGCATTGAAAACCACACCTAAGAAAATCTAGTATGTAATAAGACTTTTCTACCCATAAAAATATGTGTCGTCATTACATTAGGCTTTATTCCCATTCCCAATTTAATACAATCAATGTCAATTTACTACAATTGACAATTAAATACAATTTACAATTGACTGCCTCGGTGGCGTAGTTGTATTACGGTACGGCAAAGTGATATTGGATTTTTCTATTGATTATCAGCCCGGAGTCAGGAATTTGTGCCCGATATGGCGATAGGCTCACCCCCTATCACATCATAGGACGGAACATACTAGGCGAAATGTTGGTGTCCTGGCGGCGACTCTGCCTACCCCCTTCGGGGATAAAGACGTGAGTTTATGTATGTATGTAATGTCAATTTAATTTTAAATTTCCCAATGCACATAAAAATTACTCAGTAAACCGAACGCTCAAACTTGTCAGTCAACCGAGCAGAGCGTTCAAGTCACATAACTTGGCGCAACTCGTAAAGTATTTAGAAACTAAATTAATTACTGTAGCGTGTATCCGTATCGTTAAACTATTAATCTGAGTTAAACTCGCAAACTGACACCGGTGGCCGCGGCGTAATTTCAAGACTATTGACCTGAAAGTTCCGGTTTTACTGCTAAAATAGAGGTGTGTTTGTGAAATTTTAGTAGGGTAGACTGGGTACGGTTGTGCCAGGGTACGGTAGTGACAGTCGACATAACAGGGAAACTATACTGAATTCGGGGAAGAGTTCAAGGGAAGAGAGATGCGGCGTACCACTCTGAACACGTTCCCTGGTATTGCGTCGGTCACCGCGCGACGTTGAGGTAAGTAGGACCCTTCATTACTTTTCAACATACAAAAGTAAGTTTTTTGGTTTGATTTATTTTCATAATTACTGTGTTTTGAATTAATATAGATGACCTCGTATTTTTTCTTGTTATAAGTTGAAAGTTTGTAGTTCACTACAAGTGATTACTTTTTACTTAGATTGTTTAGCAGTTTTATGGCGATTTTTTGTTTTCGAAATTGCGCGTTGGGTACGGTTGTGACAAATTTTGTGGGTACGGTTGTGACATATACTTATTCGCTTTTTTTGCTTTTAGATGCCCAGAAAACACTTGCGAATGACCGACCGAGCCCAGGCTGATATTAGCAAATATGAAGATGCTTATGCAGAGGTTAAATGTGGGACTTCTTTACGGAGAGCAGCACCTATGCACCAAATCAATCGCACATCGTTGTTGCGCTGCCTCCGTAAACGTGATGAAGCCGGTGCAAATCACGATCAGATCACCTGAAATCGTCCCGATTCGACAGGCTGCTATAACTTCAAGCACGCTACTACCTTTTTCGCCTGAAATTGTTCGACCTTTTCCGAAAGCTGCAGAACAGAAGTGATCTCAGATTTTAGTTTACTTGCTATATTAACTTTGTTTAGAAGAAGATTAAATTTGGTTATTTCTAACAATAAACATCATTATAAACCATTTTGGTGTATTTTATGCCTGTCACTACCGACCCCAACTACTGTCACAACCGTCCTTGGGGTGTGGTCGGTTGTGACACTCTCCTTTTTTTTTCTAATTTGTTCCTATGGCTAATACAGCGTATTTAAAGACAATATATTCGTTATTTTATGTAGACAAATAGACAAATTACGATTCGTGATACTTTTTTCCCAGCTGACTGATAAATTAACAAAATTATCGGCCAATAATCAAAAATTGTCACAACTGTACCCAGTCTACCCTAAAGGATTACATAAGAGTTCTTTCCTAAAAAAACTAATGAACTTTTATAATTAGGACTAGACTAATGTGGTAGATGACCTCTACACAATATACATATATGGGCCTAATCCAATCCATACTATTTCCACATATTTTAGTATATCACACTTACCTTATATGATTGGTAGAATTCAATTCTTTTTGCTGTAAATGGCGAGACGAGCATGTCATTCGCCTCATGGTAAGATATACCACCGCTCATAGACTGTAGCAAAACCAAACAAAACCATTACAAAGCAATGCTTAGCATTCCACTCCACTCGCCATCCTGAGTCATAAGAAGTTAAGTATCATTATGTCCAGTAGTTACTCTGGCTACATTTAACTGCGCTGCAACCTCTGTATAATTACTGTATTGTAAACTTGTTTTGAATAGAGCAACGCTAAGGTTTCTTGCCCGTTCTTCTCTGGCGAAAACAGCCTTGTGAACCGGGTGGTAGTGGAAAAAAGTGACTGAATCTAAATAATGTATGACATTTCATGGGTTCAATTAAATATTTTCATTTCATTTGATTTACATTTTCATTACATTCATTTACAATCTCCTTCAATTCTTGTGAAGAATTCTAAATATTATGTAGGTTTTCTCACTATTTTCTTAAGATAGAACAAGAAAGTAGATTTAGTGTTAATACATACCTTTAGTATTTTTTTAATAAAACCCAAGGCACAGAGATTGCATTTTCCTACATATAATATTAAAAGGAGCGAGTATATAAAATGTGTGGCGTTAAGTTTGCCCGCATCTTTATTTCCTCCTTTATGATATATAAATAATATATGTTAGCGGCCGTATCTAGAGGCACATTTGTCACGTTAGGTTGGGGGTACATCGGGAGCATGTCTCTACATTCAGTTTTACTTGTCTCTATGTGATAGAGTTACAAAGAGACGGTAAATATCTACTGCCCATTTCGTTAGCCGATTTGATTGATATTTCAGCAGCTAAATATATCTACATTTAGTTAAACTTCTATCTATTAAGATGTAGAAGTTAATATTATCAGTTTCCAAGTCATTTTTAGCCTATGGTAGCATTTATATCAAATATCTCGTATTTTCTCGACAGTTCTATTTCGATACCTGGTAGAGACTTGCTCTTTGATGATGACACTATGTAAAGCCGGCGGAAACATGCAACAAACGATTGCAACGTGTTTTTAGAAAAGTAACTTTACCACGTTCTTATTATTTGACAGCCGTCGTGACGTAGTTGGTTAGACGCCGGCTGTAAAACGAAAGGCCGTGGGTTCGATCCCTGCAGGATTTGTCTCGCATCTGTTTATTTGTGAGACTGAAAAGTCTCTCTTAGTTTCTGATACCACATAAGACTCGATCTTAGTGTGGGGTCAGGAGTATGTGACTGTTAGGCATATTTACATGATACTTATACTATCTTGTATTAGCCCATATACGTCCCACTGCTGGGCACGGGCCTACTCTATAATCGAGAGAATCGATTGACGGTGGTTAGGCCATATAGTCCGCCACGCTGGCCTAGTGCGACTTGGCGGACTTACATACCGTAGAAATTCTTTAAAATCGCTACGGTATGCAGGTTTCCTCACGATGTTTTCCTCACAATTAAAGTGCGTGGTGATTGACTATCAATAAACACATAACTCCGAAAAGTCAGAGGTGTGCCCTGGGATTTGAACCCGCGACCACCGTGAATATGTAAGCTGCGTCTGCTCCGTTACCAACAGGCCACCACGCACTATATTTTCTTGTATTTCCTTTTCTTATATTACCTCGAGTTATACCAAGTGTATCACCAGCCTACTCCGTCTACGATTCACTGTTCTGCCACGCAGCGTCGCGCACGCCACATTCCCAAAATTTACTATGTTGTTACAATTATTAGTAGGTTTGGTGCTGATCTGTTTATTTTTCATGTTTCCTTTGTGATGGAGGATATAAGCTTGTTTCAGCGCGTGATGGATGTTTTATCGCGTAGATAAAAATTTTATTTATGCTAGTGGGGGTCGGCATCCATCTATTTTGTATACTGGTTATGTTCTATTTCAATGAATGGCGAGACGAGCATGCTATTCGCCTGATGGTAAGCGATGCGACCGCTCATAGACAGTAGAAAACCAAACAACACCATGAATTACATAGCAATGCTTGCCATTCCACTGCGCTCGCATTCTGTGAACATAAGATGTTGATTCTCATTATGTCCAGTAGTTACTCTGGCTAGAATGTCCTTCAAAGAGCAGTGTTGATGCACTGTTGTGTTCCGGTTTGAAGGACTTTGTAGCCAGAGTAACTACTGGACATAACGAGACTTAACATCTTATATCTCAGGATGGCGGCCGCACTGGAATTTCTCGGCCCGCCAAGCATTGCTTTGTAATTCATGGTGTTGTTTGGTTTTGCTACTGTCCATGAGCGGTCGTATCGCTTACCATCAGGCGAACGGCATGCTCATCTCGCCATTTACCGCAAAAAAAAGAACATAACAATAAATATAGTACAATATTTCAAATTCATGTTAGTTTACAAATTACTCCATAAATTGAATTAATGGCCTTTGTTACTTTTATCAGTAACGTAAATGTTGCCAAAACAAACGCTTTGTAGTGAAATTTTACATTAAATTATACAATTTCAGCTATCACGCATAATTTAACATTATTATTTAATGTTACTGGAAAATTTTATTAACATTTTCCACGCTGGCAATACTTTGACAGATGTTGCCAATAAAATTCCCAATGAGGAGATAAGGGAAAAAACATTTTTGCCGTTCGTCTAGTGACTTACTATTATGTGACCCCGATGCATAAAAGTATGCTGTTCCGTTTCATAAATAACAACTTTAATACTTTTCACATCATTCGTAGAAAATATGTTTCGGATACTATTCTATTTTTTTCGAATAGAATTTCCTGAATTTTGGGGATTATTAATCACTACCGAATTTTACTGACATATTTTTCCTAAAACAATTGATTTTAATAAAATGCGAGGGATTTTTATTTTAATAAATATTGGTAAGATTGACACTATGACTTCATTTAATGTTTTAAAGGTCTTTTACGATCTTCGGTCACCGAAGGTGCTGTCGTCAAAATAACAAGTATAGTTTTTCCCTCTTAACATTTTATTACATTGGACATGTTAATAATATTAGATTGCAAGTATAGCTTGTTGTTTCTAAAATGGAAACATATCTCAAACAATGCGTAATTAATAGTTTCTAAGATGAACCTGCCCCGTGACTACGAAAGCTGTAAAGCAATCGAAACGTCGAGAATTTTAAAAATGTATAAATTAAACATAATCACGATAAAATCCGCAGAAATTAGTTTTGTTTCAAAATGCGTTTTTTTTTTGTAGTTTCAAATATCGCCGCACACCAATAGTTTTTTGATGATCTGTAGGTACTTCTTTTAAATACAATTCTCTTACAATTGATTGTTTGATTTGATTATTTTACTTGTATATTCTTATACAAGCAAAACAACCAAATTCGCTACCAGTGTCATAGAGTACCGCTACAAACTTTCATTGGTAGAGTCACACGGGGCGCAAATGAAGGGTATTGTTTTATACCAAATGTTCCCATGAGCGGGCCGCAACCTAACAGTAC
The DNA here is from genome assembly GCA_905220455.2 of Deilephila porcellus. Classification (NCBI taxonomy): domain Eukaryota; kingdom Metazoa; phylum Arthropoda; class Insecta; order Lepidoptera; family Sphingidae; genus Deilephila; species Deilephila porcellus. The sequence continues at coordinate 7,337,507 of LR999996.1, read as the reverse complement.
TCTACATGATCTCTACATAAACGTGATTGGAATGGATAAACTTGCGAACATTGTAGTATGAGGTATGTGATTTTGTTTGGTAGAGCGGTTGAATACGATGAAGAGAGATGAAGAACCGTGACTCTATGATCTGTAGAGACAGATCATAAAATATAAATAGAGATTTATTGAGATAATAAAGCACATGTCAGCGATTTTTCTATTTTTTCAATGGTACAAAATTTTATCAATAATAGGTTGTAGCTAATCTTACTGGGAATTAATCGGTCAGCTAAAAATTGGATCATTGATCTCTTGGTACATTTGAATTGTCGTGGTAACGTAAATATACTTAGTATAAAGATACGTGATAAAATTTTTAATTTTTAATTACAGAGTTGTGTAATTTTTCGAGACCGCTATGAAGGACTCAAGTCTTTACGGCTCACAATTGTTTGAAACGGAGTAATTTATAAATCTATATAAAAAAATATACACAAACCAAAATAATAACATTCGGACAATGCAAATTCATAAAAACCACACGCCAAGGTCTAAACATTCCATAATAAATGGTAGCCAGTGATAATATTTCAGTGAAACTAATGCAATGCTGCATTAGCGTTCTTGAAGATTTCCCTCTAGGCTACGGTACAAAGACACTCTGGGTAACAGCGGAATCGCAATGCTTTTAGCTGGGACACGGGTTTTTTTAATGATATGGGATGTTAGTGGATGACCCGCGGGATTGGAATTCGGGATGGAATTGTAGAGTCTAGTAGAGCTGGTAGAGCCGTAGTTTTGATAAAAATATTTTTGCTAAATATTTTCTTTGTTGCAAAATGTGAAGTTAGTGGAAAATTTTTGAATGCTCTTGCTAGAGTAAGTAAATATATGGTAGAGCATAATATCTCACAATATTTTTTAAATAATATTTTTTATTCTCTGTCAAGAGTTTTTAACTTAAATTTACGAGTATAACAAAGACGAATACATAATCAGATAAGTTGTACTTATTTACATTAAAATGATTGAACCCTGGTTGAGGTGTATAAATTAAACAGAATTATAGTGTTATCATATATATACATAAACGTAACGCCTGTATACCATAGGGGTAGGCAGAGACTAAGGATCTCCACTTTGCTTGATCTTGACCTGATAGTTTCGCTCCGTCTACTTTTACTTTATTGCCTACATTAACTTGTCTTTCAATATCACTGTCATGCTTTCCATCACTTGTAAATACACAGCCCAAATATACAAATTTACTTGCTCTACTCGTTCGTTACCTATCATAATATCACACTTTGTCATATCTTTCTCTCTTTCAAATATCATACATTTCGTCTTACTTACATTTTTTACTTGAAAGTCAATAACTTTATACAGGGTATATCAAGACCGCGACCGAAAACGAAGCCAGGTGGTAGTATTAGTGACTTCAGACACAATTCAATGAAAATTTGGAAAAAAAATCGTCTATTTTTATTGATAAATACATAGTTTTCCTCAAATAATGATGTACACCTTTTTATTTTAAAATCATTGGTTATTTTAAAATACGCAACGGTACGCAAGAGTGTAAAATACTTTGTAGTTTCGCAAAAACTAGATATTTAGCACTCAAACAAGTAGACTTGTAAAAAAATGCAATAAAAAATCAGTCGCTTTTTTCGCTAAATTTTAAATTGCGTTGTGTTTGTAACCACTAAAACTACCACCTGGGTTTGTTTTCGGTCGCAGTCTTGATATACCCGGTATGTATTTTAAAACTAAATATTATCTAATTATTTCCACAAGTATAACGATTGGTTTTAATGAACACATAGACTAATAACTCTTAAACAAAATTTTATCATATAGATATTCATTGACTCACTTCAACCGCTATGACTATTTAATCGTAGCAAAATATATTCAATATCGCAACAGGAAATTATAATATAGCTATATTACACTCAGTATACGCGGAAATATGATCCAATGAATAGATTATTAATTTTCATACATAAATGTAAATTAATCCTTTAGGAAAACCCTTTGATTTGGCGCATAATCAATTTCTATTCAATATCAACTGTCGAAAATTAAAATGAATACCACGTTTCAACCAGTTTGTTATTTTGAAATATTACTATCAAAATGTGGATTAAGTACCATATAAGTCTAGTGGAAATGTAGACTTGAAGCATGAGGGCTTAAGTTCGTCAAAGTCCGGTAATTCATTTGAGATATTTGATTTGAAAAAATATATGATTTGCTCAGGGCTGATGCAAGTTCCGGGTGCGGCGTGGCGATAAAATGACATCCTATCTGGTTGCGCCACTTTATTAATAAATGGATATATAAAGTAGTTTTAAATTAATTGTACTTCCGCTACATATTTCACTAGTACGGCATACTTCCTTCCCGCATCCCTTTCCCGCACTGCCTCAACAATAAGGCGTGAACGAGACCGCATCGCCGTGTTTGGAACGCGCTCTAAGACATTTCCGAATCCGCCGCAAGATGGCGACATAGTAGTTGTAAAAAGTTCGACTCGCGCGCGCGCATCGTTGGAGTGAAGTTTTTTGTACCGCTCCATTAATTAATAATTGTATCAGTGATTTGAGTGTCTCGTCGCCGTACTTGTGCTTCCTTTAGTGCTTAGATAGCCAAAGGGAACTGTGAATTTCCGCCAAGCAGCAGACGAGCCGCCAGCAAACACCGCCGCAGCCGCCACGAGGTATGTGCACTACCATTCCTTGTAGAACTGCCTAGTGAGCCAAGTTTTCCTGAAGGCAGTTCATCCCGCCCTCCGCGTGTGCCGTGCTAGTCGCCAACCGCAAAATACAGTCCACTCATATTAAAGATCAAATAATTTGATCATCCGCGCCAACATTTTTATGGTCCAATTCGAACCGAATTTGAATCGTGATTAGACTACTCTGGTCTATTCGCATTATCCGCACATCCGCATTACAAATAACATATATTAAAACCGCGATTTATTAAGTTTAGGACTTAATTTTGTCCATTTCATTCGCATTTCATTCGGACGCCATTTTGGGTCCAATCACGTTGAATTATAATCTTACCGCATCGTAAATAATTACGCTAATATTCTTTCTCAAGATAAGTTTGAGGACTATTACCGCATGTTATATTAGTAACTTATATTATTTTCGCATTTCCCATTAATTGTTTCGCATATAGATTTGTTTTAAACAATTTTCTATTATTATTATTATTTCGCGCCTATTATAGGACCCACGCTATTTCATTATTACTTACCGCAAATATTAACGTAACTTTGTAGAAAGTTTTAATTATATTTTCACATTGTTTGCTTTATTTCGATCGTTAACATAACTATTTTATAAATTTAATTGTAGGTATTCTTTTCTCCATCCAACCGCACCGCATACATTGTTGTTAGTATCGTGTATTTATACCTACATTATTAACGCATAATGTCGGAAAACAAATTAATTCTTTTAAACGCTAAGCGGGAATGTATGTTTATGCGCATGCAGTCGATAGCTGACAAAACTAGTAATTTGAATAAGGATATTATAAAGGAATCCTTTCTATGTGAGCTGGAGTTAATTGACAAATTACGCTCAGATTTTGAAAATGTTTTAGACGAGATAAATGTCGTAGAACTAAAGTTAAAGCCTACGCACATTGTTAACTACCAACCGCTTCTTGCATTCGACGACTTGTATAGCAAAGTTAAACGCACCGCAAAATCTTTACATACGGAGACGCAGCCCGATGTAAAGTGTAATAATAATTATAACAAATATAGACCCAAACTACCGCGCATTGAGTTGCCCGAATTTAATGGCGATGTTAAATCATGGCCCTTATTTTATGCCACATTTAAGACCATGGTACACAATAATCCCATGTTAGAAGACTTGGATAAATTACATTACCTTACTTGCAAACTTAAGGGCAAGGCGCAAGCCGTAATTGCTGGCATAAGTCCATGCGCCGAAAACTATGACCTCATATTAACCGCGTTAATAAATAAATATGAAGACAAACGTCTGCTTGCTAGTTCGTATTTAGATCAGATATTTGAATTCAAACCTTTTCATTCCGCGAATGCAAATAACCTCGAGCATTTTCTTGATAAGTTTGCCACATCAGTCTCCGCGTTAAATAATTTAAATTTTAATAACCTTTCAGACCTTATATTTTTATACATCGCGTTAAAGAAAGTGGATACAGATACCGCGCATGCCTTTGAATTAGACAATCGTGGATGCGATATTCCCTCATTCGATTCCTTAGTTACTTTTATACGCGAACAAACTAAAATATATCAAAACACATCCAGCAAACAAGAATTTGTTAGGAAAGGTTCCGATCGTCGGGCAGATATGACTTCAAAACCTTTAAAATCTACTACACATAGTTATTTAAATACCGCGTCAATAATTCCGCAACCTAATTGCTCACTATGTCATACGCAGTATGAACACTTGTATAACTGTTCAGGCTTTCAAAAACTAACACCTAGTGACCGCTTTAAATTCGTAAAATCTAATTCCTTTTGTGTCAATTGTTTAAGTACTAGACATCGCTCATTTAATTGCAATTCTAAAATGCAATGTCGTAAATGTCAAATGAAGCATCATACTATGTTACATTTTGATAATTTCAATACCGCATCTAAGGTGAACCCAGTAGGTTTATCGTTTGCGGGTGCCGCCGCACCGCGCCCTAGCGTAGCCCCGCGTGAGTACAACAGCGGGCGGCCGCTCGCCCCCGCTCCGCATCCCGCGCCCGCGCCGCTGCGCTCGCCCGGGACAGCGCCGTCGCTTGCGCCGTTGCCGCGCTCGGACGCCGCGCATTGTGCGGACGAGATTTCGCTGTGCACTCTTTCGCACAATATTAATTCTTCGCAAGTACCTAGTACTGTTTTACTCGCTACCGCTCGTGTAATTGTTTTTGACGCTTTTGGTAAGCAACATTATGTTCGTGCGTTACTGGATAGCGCTTCGCAAAGTAATTTTATTACGCGCTCATGTTGTGATCGTTTAGGATTAATTTGTCATAAAGGTCAAATATGTACCGTTAAAGGTATAGGAGGTTCCGCTAAAATTACACAAGGTTCCGTAAATATTAAATTCTTTTCTCGCTTTAATAGAAGCATTAATTTCGACATGGAGTCTTTAGTTGTAGATAAGGTGACTGAAGTTTTGCCGACGGTTTCAGTTGATATTTCGCAGTTTTCAAATTTTAAAAATTTGCCTTTGGCCGACGATACTTACGCCGTCCCAGGTGAGATTGACCTGTTGGTTGGCGCTTCTATTTTCCCGCACCTTTTATTGTCCCACAAGGTTCAAGGACAAACCGCACGCGTCGCGCCGCACGCATTAGAAACCGTGTTAGGATACGTGATTGTAGGTTCCGCGCCCGCTTTTAGTAATTCTTTCGCTACAGTCTCATACTGCTGTGCAGTTGAGCCTTTAGATACCGTAGTCCGCAAATTCTGGGAAATGGAAGAAGTGGTTCTTCCATCTGTTTTAAGCCCAGATGATAAGGAGTGTGAAGATATTTATTCTCACACTACCACCCGCGAGTCTGATGGTCGTTATACCGTCGCTCTACCCTTTAAAGGGGATGTTTTTAGTCTTGGAAATTCCCGTCGATTAGCTGAGAAGTGTTTTCTTTGTCTGGAAAGAAAAATGCAGTCTCTGCCTAAATTAAAGCAAGCTTATGATGACGTCATAGCTGAATATTTAGAGAAGGGATATATCTCTATCGCACCTCAGGACACGGAGGAAAGTATTTCCGCTCCGTCTTATATTATACCGCATCATGAGGTTATTAGAGAGGATAAGCTGACTTCTAAGCTACGCGTTGTCCTTAACGGTAGTGCAAAGACAAGTACGTCCGTTTCTTTAAACGATATCCTCCATAGTGGAACTAATTTACAAAGTGACTTGTTTAATATAATTCTTAATTTTCATTTAATTTCCGTAGCATTGTCGGCGGACATTAGGCAGATGTTTCTTCGCATATCTTTAATTTCACCGCAAAACTTTTATCATGTGCCCGGTGTTGACAACCCAGCGGCTTGTCTATCTCGGGGACTTACTCCCGCACAAATTATAAATCACCCGCTTTGGTTTCATGGTCCGTCCTGGACATCGTTAGGTCCATCGGAATGGCCCATTACCGCCTTTGAACCTAGCTTGGTTTCAGAGCCGCCAGAAGAAAAGAAACACGCTTTAGTTACGTCGATTCCAAACGAAGTATCGCCTATTATTGCGTTGGGTTCTCGCTTTTCTTCTTGGAGCAAGTTTTTGCGTAGTGTTGTTTATGTATGTCGCTTTATAAAATTATTACCCCAGCGAGGGAATATTTTTGCTTCTGATTTAATGTTCGCCGAGGACATAGTTCTTCGAGAATTACAAACTTTATATTTCCGCGATGAGATTAAAAAACTACAAAGTGGAAGGAATTGTAGTCGCACGTTCCAACGACTTAAACCATTTTTGCAGAATGGTCTTATTCGAGTCGGTGGTCGTTTAATACGCTCCGATTTAAGTTTTGATCAAAAACACCCTATTGTTTTACCGCGCAAGCATCATATTTTGAATTTGCTTGTTGATTATCATCATAAAGTTAATTGTCACGCTGGTCCCGATCTTCTTATGTCTCTCTTAAGGCAGAAGTACTGGATACTTTCTGCACGCAATTTAATTAGAAACCGGGTACATAATTGTCTCCCTTGTTTTCGCCTTCGTCCGAAAGAAGTGTTTCCGGAGATGGCGGAACATAGATCTTGCCGTGTGGTAGAATCCGCGAAGCCATTTGTTCATACGGGTACTGACTACGCAGGTCCGTTTAAGGTCACCGTAACCCGTGGCCGTGGTGTCCGTGCCACCAAGGCATATGTTTGTCTTTTCGTGTGTTTAACAACTCGCGCTGTACACATTGAACTCGCTAGCGATTTAAGTACCGCCAGTTTTTTAGCCGCATTCAAACGATTTTTGTCGCGTCGCGGTCCCATTAGTCGTATGTATTCAGACAATGGGACAAATTTTATCGGTGCCAAGCGTGCAATTTCCGAACACCAACAACTTTTAAAGTCTAAACACTTCCAAACCGAATTCGGTCACATCTTGAGCGAAAACCGCATTGACTGGTCATTAAATGTACCGGCCGCCAGTCACTTCGGGGGTAATTGGGAGGCTAACATTAAAGGTTTGAAAACACATTTATTTCGCGTAATTGGTGATCAAATACTTTCATTTGAGGAGTTGAGTACCGTACTCACTCAAATAGAAGCCGTCATGAATACACGACCTTTGTATAGGACTTTGTCCAGTGATCCTTCAGAGCCACTGGCATTAACTCCCGCTCATTTTTTAAACTTTACGCCACTAAGGTACCTTCCCGCTAAGGAGATAGATGAAAGTAGGCTATCCGCACTCTCCCGCCACGATTTATTGGATAGATTGGTCCAGTCGTTTTGGAAGCGATGGAGGGCAGAATATCTGCACACGTTACAGTTGCGTGCGAAATGGAACACGCCATCTAACCCAATACAAGTAGGAACCGTCGTTATATTGAAGACGGATAACGCGCCCCCTCTTCACTGGCCTCTCGGGCTAGTTGAAGAAGTTTTCCCGGCCGCAAACGGTGTGACTCGCGTGGTCCGCATTAAAACAGCAACGGGGTCGTATTTGCGCCCTGTTGTACGTGTATGCCCTTTACCTTTCAATAAATTATAACTCCGCGCTTAAAATAGTTTAAGCAATATTAGCTTATGTTTCCGCATCTTAAATTTTTCAATTTTGTTTTATATTTCGCACCTAGATAATTATTATTTTGTTTATTATTCCGCATCCGCGTATTTAAGTTTAATTTGTTTTGAAGCCGTTCCTTCAAGCCCGGGGGGAATGGTTGCGCCACTTTATTAATAAATGGATATATAAAGTAGTTTTAAATTAATTGTACTTCCGCTACATATTTCACTAGTACGGCATACTTCCTTCCCGCATCCCTTTCCCGCACTGCCTCAACAATAAGGCGTGAACGAGACCGCATCGCCGTGTTTGGAACGCGCTCTAAGACATTTCCGCAATCCGCCGCAAGATGGCGACATAGTAGTTGTAAAAAGTTCGACTCGCGCGCGCGCATCGTTGGAGTGAAGTTTTTTGTACCGCTCCATTAATTAATAATTGTATCAGTGATTTGAGTGTCTCGTCGCCGTACTTGTGCTTCCTTTAGTGCTTAGATAGCCAAAGGGAACTGTGAATTTCCGCCAAGCAGCAGACGAGCCGCCAGCAAACACCGCCGCAGCCGCCACGAGGTATGTGCACTACCATTCCTTGTAGAACTGCCTAGTGAGCCAAGTTTTCCTGAAGGCAGTTCATCCCGCCCTCCGCGTGTGCCGTGCTAGTCGCCAACCGCAAAATACAGTCCACTCATATTAAAGATCAAATAATTTGATCATCCGCGCCAACACTATCACATTTAGGAAAGAAAACATTTCGCAAATTTTGTGTCAATAGTGATTTTAAGTTTTTTTTTTAAATTGCTTGAAAATATCCAATAATAGCGTTTACATATAATTTGTGTACGCGATTCTAAAGCTCGGAAACTCTTTTTTTTATAACTTAAAATCATCACTGGTAAATCTGTTTTTGGTTCCGAAATATCTGACATTTGTCGGGAAATTATGGAGAAAATTATTCTACAGCTTCTATAAAAATATATTCTGACTTCAAATAAGTGTCAGATAACAGGTAGAAGAGGAAAATTGCTTCAAAACCAAAGCCAAAATCTCAGGAATGGAATTAAAAGAAAAGTTTTCGCGATAACAAAAAGCAAAAGATTTTAAGGAAGCGAGTTACGTCTAAGTGAAGCTATGATTGTTCAATTTGAACCTCTCACGGCGATAGTGAGGGGGCTTATCTGCTTAGCGATTCGGGTCGTTTTATTGAACTCTTTTATCATAAAATATTATTTTAAAGGAGAAAAGTAACGAAGGGTGATAATGTATTGATGGTTTTCACAGTGTAATTTTTTCAGCGCAGTTTAACCTTTTTTAACGTTGAATGGACTTTAATAATTTAATTAAAACAGAAATATACATAGTACATTTTAGTACATTTTCATAAGTTTTGCCACAAAAATTCCAACGTATATAATAGCTGTCAAATTCACAGTTATTCGTAGAATTCAATTATTTTAGCAACATTTAAACGTAACCTAAAACCGATGAACAAAATCCGTTGAATCGTAAAATTTCATACGCAGATTAATTCGCAGAAAAGTGTTTTTTACCACGAACATATAAAATTATACCAAATAAGGTAACTAAGCGTAACTTTAAGTAATTAAATTTTAAAATCACCCAATATGGTAAAATGTTTATTGTGGAGAACCATTTTAGATGGTCGGAATTTGTCATCCATTCATTTTTAATTAATTGTTTACGCACCTACCTCTTCTCATCTCTGCATCACCTTAGGTTCGACTGTTAGAGAATACCTCAGGCATTAAGTCCACCTATATTAATTATTATATTAAGATGTATGAAGTGGAAATAAATAAATAAATAAATTTGCTATTAGTTCAGTTAAAATAAATATAATTTTGAAGTGGAGCCAGTTGTTATTATTCATGACTGAGAAGTATGTACATATAGGAGTAATATTATCTAAACCTTAATGAATTAAGAGGTTATGTTTTCCCTGTTTTCAGTCATAATAGCAAGAAAATTCTTTTCTTTTTTCACAATTATTTATGATATTTGATTTTTATGAACTGTAATTTCTCATCCACAAATTTGGAACGAATTGTTTTCCAATTTGGGCGTAGAATCCTCGTTATTAAAATCACCATTTATAACATTCAAAAATGGTTGTTTGTTTAAAAATTACCAAAAAGTCCCTCGACAAAGGCTAAACCATCTGTCACCAAACCACCCATACAAGGGTTGAAAAATCAAATCGTTTTGATCCACCCGGTACCGTATCGTGCCGTTCGGATTATCCCGGCCCTACGCCATCTCCAGGGATTTCGACGGGATGACTCTGGATACATTAAGTTTATCTTAGCGGTTTTTTCTTTTGCTTTTTTTCGCACAAAGATCACGCAATGTTTAGAAGGTAATCTTGGTGCAGTGAGATCTGAAAGCAAACGTATATTATTCAGTTATGATTTCTTAGATTATAGATGTAGCTTATAGACATTTTTGGTAGTTTTGAAATGTTAATTTCATTTATATAAATAAATAAATACACCCAAAAGTCACATACATAGTCCTGACCCCACGATCAATTAAGTTTTGTGTGGCAGGTATGAGAACTACGAGAGACTTTTCGGTCTCACAAACACCCAAACCCGAAACAAATACTTGTAGTTCTCACAAACATTTGTCTCGGTGCGGGGATCGAACCCGCGGCCTCTCGTTTCACAGCCGGCGTCTCACTAACTGCACCACGGAGGCTGTCAAAATAATTATTTATTAGTTACTTATAGTTTACCAACCAATATTAGACTAATAGTAGATTCAATCCCACATTATGCCCAGCAGTGGGACGTATAAATATAACAAGGTAACCGAAATAATAACACTTGTTTAATTCTACAAGTTACTACATTCCATCACACACTAGCTCACATAAAGGGAATAATTACCACACTTTGTCCCGAAATGCAAATAAAATTCTCGTAATAAAATATAATATACCCCTTAAAAATGGGGTGAAAAAAAATATTCAATTCTCGCCAATCCCGGTGGGACAATGGCGTCGGGAAATCGATGCTATATTCGTTTTGCTGGAAAACTGCGAATTATTCCCTCCACTGTTTTAATATTACACCAAATAAAATTCTACTGGGATGGAATTTTAATGGGTAACTTTATTGCGAAAGCTCGGGGTAGTTTTTATGATTAATCATTGTTTGAAGTTAAAGTTAAACATCGTGAGGAGATTTGCATAAATGATTGTTCTACAGAAGAAATTCTTAGTTACGTGGGGTTTAGGCCAGATCTGGACCAACAAGGCAGACTTAGACTTACCTTTATGTGGTTCGTAATGAAGGGTTTGTGCCCAAGGGGAATAAAAGAATTTCTTTCTATCAAATGTGTTTTCTGTGTAAATACCGAGCAAATCAAAGCAAAAAATACATTTCAGTCTAAATTAATCGAAATACATTTGAATATACCGTACCGAAATTACGTTTTTTCATAGGCCTTAAATATTTGCTTGAGTAAATAAACAGAGTCATATACTCGCGATAACATTACTTACAACTTTTAAACTATTTCCACTTTAAAAATCTAATCCCGGTAGAACGTAGCCGAACTTCAACTTCGCGTAAATAAACGCACGGTTGAAAATGAAAATATTTTACACGCTAAAGAGGAAATTTAAAAAAGAAACACGCAGGTGCCGTTGACATCAATTCAGGAAACTAAATGGCTTCAAATAAAGTGCTGGCGGAACTCTTCTAAATCTCTCTTAAGCACCTTCGCAGAGCTTAGTGTATTTTGATTTAACATTTGAGGGTGCTTGTAAATTGGATCATTGGTTTCATTGTGAATGTATGTGCATATATACATCCCACTGCAGGGCTCGGACCTCCTCTACAATCGAGAGTACGATTGAGAGGGGTTAGGCCATATCTACGCTGGCGTAGTGCGGATTGGCACACTTTAAATACCATGGAAATTGCAGGTTTCCTCACGATGTTTTCCCTCATCTTATAGAGCGTGGTGACTGACTATTTCGAAAATAATGCCTAACTTTGATACATCGTTGGGCTAAACATGTAACAATACGAAAAAAGGTCAAATAAGTGTAATTTTTAGGTAATCATAGCAGATTTAACTATGCTTAATTTTAAACTAGTTTCCTATTTGTTCTCAAGATATATAGACAGAAATTGGACTGAATTATTGAGGTGTTTTTCTGTGTATAATAAGGAAAAGTGGAGGATATTCTGAATAAAAGAGGAAATATATGTTTATAGATTTCCATAAAATTTCGCAGAGTCAAATAATCGTACAAACCTTATAAAAACTTAATAAATAAAAGATCATGGCTAAGGGTTCCGTATTCAAAGAGTGCCTACTTTATCACCTAGTTTGTGTGGTGTCAATGCTTTATACTTTTAAAGGAAGTACTGTAATATGTAGCCTTGTTTCATAAATAAATAAATACATCCAACAGTCACATACATATTCCTGACCCCACACTAAAATCGAGTCTTGTGTCATGGGTATCAGAAACTACGAGAGACTTTTCAGTCTCACAAACAGTTAAGAAACTTACCGATGACCCTCCATCCGCTGCTAATACTGGTCCAGTAACAGCTAACCAAGTCGCCCATCAACTTCTATTGAATGGCAAACCGCCTCATCGACTCCGCAAGCCAGTGGCACTTTCTACATCCTTCTCAGATTACAACCACGTTAGTAAGCCTTTCACCCTTTTTGAAATAGTACACAGCATTAGGAGTCTGAAGACTGGCAAGGCGGCAGGAGTAGATGATTTAACAACAGAACAGATAAAACACCTCGGACCCAGAGCCGTGTCGTGGCTTTTGACCTTCTATAACACTTGTCTGGAAACCTTAAAGTTCCCTAAGCACTGGCGAAAGGCAAAAGTTGTGGCCCTTTTGAAGCCAGGTAAATGCCCCCGAGACCCAAAAAGTTACCGACCTATCTCCCTTCTTTGCCATACTTTTAAACTTTTTGAGAGATTGCTTCTCAATCGCCTCACAACTGTTTTGGAGCCTCACCTAATCCCACAACAGGCTGGCTTCCGACCGGGCAAGTCCTGCACTAGCCAAACTTTAAACCTCACGCAACTTATAGAAGACGGGTTTGAAGAAAACAAAATAACTGGCGTTGTTTTCGTTGATCTCTCTGCAGCATACGACACAGTTAATATTAAACATCTCCTTGCCAAAGTTCACCAAATAACAAAAGATATCCGGTTTGTGCATATTCTTCGCGATCTCCTTAACAATAGACGGTTTCAAGTTCACCTCAACCAAAATAAGAGCCGCTGGCGCTGCCAAAAAAATGGTCTCCCACAAGGTAGCGTTCTCGCTCCTGCGCTTTTCAACATCTACACTAATGATCAACCTATACTTCCTAATATGAAGCACTTCATCTACGCTGACGACCTTGCGATGGCTGCACAGACGACCCATTTTGAAGAAGCCGAAGAAAGACTAGCGCAAGCATTACATACACTGGGAAGATACTATAGTGACAATGCTCTCAGACCAAATCCATCCAAGACTCAGTCCTGTGCCTTCCATCTTCGCAATCACCACGCTAAACGTACCCTAAAATTATCATGGGGAGGAGTCGAGATTCAGCACTGCCCCCACCCACGCTACCTAGGAATTACTTTGGATAGATCATTGACTTTTAAAAAGCATTGCATTAATGTTAAAAAAAAGATTGGATCCCGGAACAATCTTCTCCAGCGTCTAACCTCTACTTCCTGGGGAGCAGCCCCTGATGTCCTACGAACAACTGGTCTCGCTTTGTCCTTCTCTGTCGGTGAGTACGCGTGCCCAGTGTGGCACCGTTCTACACACGCAAAAGAAGTTGACGTCGCATTAAATGAGACATGCCGGACAATTACGGGCTGCCTAAAACCAACCCCCTTAAATTTATTATACCCACTTGCAGGAATAGCACCACCAGACGTTCGCCGACAGGTAGCCTGCCAAATCGAAAAACACCAACAGGAATCCAACAATCGCCATCCACTGTTCGGCCACGTCATGCCTCGGAAGCGTCTAAAAAGCCGAAAGAGTTTTCTTGAAGTGACAGAATCAATTACAAATGCAAAGGACACCAGAAAACATCTCTGGGGCTTGAAGTACCCCGTCCCATCGGACTACATCCCACTCTCGGAACACCTGCCCCCTGGTAAAGAACTTCAGTGGCCTGTCTGGAAGACTCTTAACCGTCTTCGCACAGGTGTGTGCCGCTGCAAGACAAACCTGGTTAGGTGGGGTTATGAATTAATGTCCGATTGTGACTGTGGCGCCCCAGAACAGAATCTGTCACACTTACTCATGTGTCCACTGTGTCCTACCACATGCACAAGAAAAGACATAATGGAGGCCTCTGACGTTGCCATAACTTTAGCGACCTACTGGGCCGGGAAATTGTAGTCATTTTGAGCCATTGACTCGAACGAAGAAGACAGACCCGAAACAAATACCTGTGGATATCACAAACATTTGTTTCGGTGCGGATTTCGAATCCGCGGCCTCTCGTTTCACAGTCGGCGTCTAACCAACTGCGCCATGGAGGCTGTCGCGGAAGGAATTTTTCTTGGAAAATTTGATATTATGCTGAAAATCGTAACTATAGCAATAGGAAAATACATATATATTATGTTATTTATAAAAGATATAAAATAGATTTTTTTATTGATGTAACGGATGTAAATACGAACTAGTTACCTTGAAATGACAATAATATTTTGACTCTAAGAATAGAGCCATGGTGGGTCGGTTTGATCCTTTGTGGTACTAACCCCGACTCACACTTTACCTGTTTTTCGTAATATAATTCTATATCACAATAAAATGACGAAATCATCAAGCTTTTTATACTTCCATGAAATGTACTCGTCGGGTGAATTTTTCGCGAATATCGAAATGTATTATAGGCAATGTTATGCCGCTTACCCCGCTTTTGTTGACACAGTAATTTTTACCATCTTTAGATTATTATAAACTTAAAGAAAAACAGCGATGCATGTGTGAAAATAATCCCTTTATGGTACAATATTAAATTAAATTTTATTGGTGGTAGGTCTCTCAAAGGTGAGAGGCCGCCTGGGTAGGAACCACCGCAATGTCTATTTCTCCCGCCAAACAGTAGTGTCAATGCACTGTTGTGTTCTGGTTTGAAGGACATTGTAGCCAGAGTAACTACTGGATATAATGAGACTTACCATGTTATGTCTCAGGATGGCGAACGCATTAGAATTCCAAGCATTGCTTTGTAATTCATGGTGTTTGGTTTTGCTACTGTCCATGAGCGGTCGTATCGCTAACCATCAGACGAATGCTCGTCTCGCCATTCATTGTAATAAAAAAACGACTCACACTTAACCGGTTTTCATATAATTCTATACAAAAATAAAACGAGAAAATATCATACTTTTTGTTCCGCCATAAAATATGCTCGTCGGGTGAAATTTTCGCGAATATCGAAATGTATTTTAGGCAGTTGTCTGCGGCTCGCCCGGCTGCGTTTGATTGATCACACCCGCTGTTTAGAATGAAGCTTTTACTATTGCTACATTTTTTCACTCACCTGTTCGCTTTGTTTATTGGCCTTCATATGTTTCTGTCGTTTTTCTATTAAGTATCGGATCGAGGCGCACGGAAAATCTTTTTTTGTACTTCAATCATATGGTTAGTTGAATGTGATAGGAAATTGTATTGGCTTTTATATTTTCCTAGGATTTATGCCAGCAATTTAGGTCATTAAATGGGCCTAGTTTTTCTGTATACTATTATTTGTACCGATTCTATTTTGGAGTGGGACACGACGGATAAAAGTATAAATTAGTATTTGTTTGTGTGGAGACAGGATAATAGTCTATTCCTATTGAAGGGATTCGGAAGATCGTCAAAGACGAACCTTATGGACGTAGCAATTTAATTTAACAGGGATGAAATAAATACAATGTAAGTAATAAGTATGTATATTAATAACCTATCATGGGATCTTTGAGAAAGCGCTTTTTTTTTGGCTCAAAGTGCCTGCAAAATACTTACCATCCTACACTATCATGCCGGCGTACATTAATACTTCTACACGCTATTGTTACGTTCTTACTGTTTGTATCAATTAACTTAAAACCTAGGGAATCTAACTCAAAACCATTTTTTCAATTAAGCTAATTTGCCTACCATTCAAAGCATACGCGAGTTAAAATACACAGATTTATTAATAAAAAAAACTGGAAAACGTGCCCTTTATCTTAACACCCCCAATTCGACAATGGAAAAAGCGAAAAAAGCGCCCATATATAGTATTAATTTTATTTACGTGCTGTAAGAGGATTGGGCCTCGTGCGGTGCGTAATGCGTAACATTTGTCAGGGGTTGCGAAAGGGTGCGCCAGGGGTGTGCGCTTTTCGATTTCCGGTTGGGATTTTTTTTCCAAATTCGGCATACAATTTCCTGCCGTGTCGCTTTGATATGTTTGTTAAATGTGCCGTGTTATCTTGATGGCGTTTAGTTTTTGAAGCTGTTTTGGAACGTTATTGTGATATTGTAGATAATAATAAGACAATAAATACACCCAACTGTAACAGAAAAATATGTGTTTTTGTCATTTTGAAAGCTACTTCGCGACCTCGGTGGCGTAATTGTACTAAGGTACGACTACAAAGCTGAAGTCTCGGGTTCGATTTTTCTATTCATAACCAGCCCGGAGTCAGGAATTTGTGCCTGATATGGCGATAGACTCGCCCCCTACAGAACAATGCGAAATGTAGGTGTCCTGGAAGCACCTCTGCCTACCCCTTCTGGGAAAAAAGGCGTGAGTTTATGTATGTATGTAGAAGCTACTTTTGGTCTTACTAAATTTGGACCTAAAACAGGTTAGTACACGGCAATAAAGAATAGCGAAAGATGACTGTCTTTTACTAATCAATAGCATTTGTACAGAAAAGTCATTGAACTCATTTATAGCGTCCCAAAACAAAACTCATAGTTTTGAGAAAATAACTTGTATTTCTAATTTAATAAACAGTTTTCCCTAAAATACTCCTTAATTACTATGAGAAAGCCTTTTTAATATAGTTAAATATTACTGTAAGTGTATTAACTCCTTGTATAAACTAACTACAGAGGATGGATGAAAGGAGAATAACCAAGCAAATATACAAGGCGAGTGTGGATGGGAGAGTCGGTAGGGGTCGACCTCACCGTACCTACACCATCCAAATCAGTGATACCCTCAACAAGGGTCAGGTCAAAAGTATCCTGAACCGACGAGAATGCATGAAGAGATGAAAGTTGATGAAAAGAAAGTAATATGTCAGGATCGAGCAAAGGGGCGATCCATAGTCTCTGCCTACCCCTATGGGATACAGGCGTGACGATTATGTATGTATGTATACAATTTATATTTCTATTAAACTGCAAAATTTATATTAAACAACTAAACAATGCAACATACAGACGCAGACAGTTCATACAAATTCAAAGACGTCGAGGCTACGTGACGTCGTGGCTATTGCAAATGACGTCACGTCTCTTACCCACTGCATTGGCACCACAACTTGGACATAACTTCTAAATAACGTGTTAAGTGACTTTCAACTCTGTAGGAAACTCCGTAGAGTCTAAATTATTTCATTATGTATTTTTATGAAGTTTAAATGATTAATTTATAAATCTCTCTTTATAAATTCAACTGCCTCGGTGGCGTAGTTGTATTACGGTACGGTTACAAAGCTGAGGTCTCGGGCTCGAATCCCAGGTCGGGCAAAGTGATATTGGATTTGTCTATTCATTATCAGCCCGGAGTCAGAAATTTGTGCCCGATATGGTGATAGGCTCGCCCCCTATCACATCGTGGGACGGAACATGCAAGGCGAAATGTGGGTGTCCTGGTGGCGCCTCTGCCTACCCCTTCGGGGATAAAGGCGTGAGTTTATGCATGTATGTATTAATTATGAGTCCTGAACGAATCCTATCAGTCTAAATAAACCCACGTAATTGAGAGGAATTCTTAATATCTTTATAGACTACATACAATATCGACGATACCCTTACAGTTAATGTTAAATTTAAAATATTTTAATAAAAGGAAATTATGTCTAAAATTGTCCGTAATTATATTTAACTTTTCGGTAATGTTTAACATACCGAGATATTTCGGTCGGGACAACCCTATTTCGGCAAAGGTACGACCAGGTATAAATTTGCCAAACGATATTACTTCGGCAAGACGTATTCAGAAATTCGTGGGGAGTCATAAAAATATTAATTCAAAGAATAGAGAAAATTTACGTAAATAATTAATGTTGAAGATAAGTTTATAGAATATTATTGACTTCGTGGTTTTATTGGACTTTTAATTACCAAATAACATATGGAACTAAAATATTGCTGACATTGTTTATTTATTTATTTATAAACTTTATTTTACACCAGTGACAATGAATGTAAAAAAAACAGCTAAGAGAAAAAAGTAAATGAAGAAATATTGCAGTTATTACCGAAGTATTTTTACACAGGCACAATAAAGTTACTACCATGCATCAATATTAAATGCAGTCCAATCAAATCGACCAATTGGCAAAAATATTTCAACTAATTCTAAATAAATAAATACACCCAACAGTCACATACATAGTCCTGACCACACACTAAGATCGAGTCTTGTGTCGTGGGTATCAGTAACTACGAGAGACTTTTTCGGTCTCACAAACACCCAGACCCGAAACAAATACCTGTGAATCACACAAATATTTGTTTCGGTGCGGGGATCAAACCCGCGGCCTCTCGTTTCACAGGCGGCGTCTAACCAACTGCGCCACGGAGGCTGTCGATAGGATATAGATTGACTGAATCTGAAATGCAACACTGTTCTCTAAATATAACGGCAGGTTTCCAACGTAGTTACTAGTTTATTTCACTTTCCAGTTATAGGAAAAGGACTTAATAATAAATTACACAGGAAGCAGTTGGATCGGAAAACGGTAACTATTATTGTGATTCTCAGAATCTTATCCAATGGAAATATTAAATACTTCGATTTACTTTGAGATCTTAGTCAAGTTTATTAAAGACATAAATGAAATGCCATTTACCGCCTACCCACGTTTTCAGGGAACCATCTTTCAATACAGCTTCGTGGAACCAGCTTGAGCGTAATTTTTCCTCCGATATAACTCAAAACATTCATCGTATCGACAAATTGAGAAAGGTCATATTTTCTTTATTATTGAAAATAGATCCGTATGCTTATAGCAATAAAACTCATTATTGATCCTGTATGTAATTGCTTTATCAGAAAATAAAATACACGAGACTTTCTTATAAGACAAGGTATTTATTATTCTCACCATTTTTACAAATCCATCATATGTTATAACATCCTACTCAAATTATATAAAGAAATTTATTGAGTGGGTGGTGAGCCCCGAATATTTAAACCAATTACGGCCCTGTGCGCGTTTTGTCATGATATATCAGATTTGGGTATGTTTGCACCGGGTATCAGTTTAAATTGGAATCCTTTAATATTGTGGTTTTAATTTACAACACCTTTTTTGTGTCAATCAATCTTCTATACAAAGACATATGTGGGGTAGATAGAAATCTAGCAGTTTTAACGTGAAAATTTTGTTAATTTATAGACTAAATTTTTGTATGAATTTTTATTTTGGTGTATGAAAGTGTAATATTTTCGTTTTTTTTTTTTCGTTTCCCGATACAGAAAGTGGTACAAAAAACCTGTCAGTATTTTTTTATCTGTGTATATTTCGAACAGCCGGCATAATTGTATCAACTGGCGATGGATATCTCTTGCATAAATATTCTAAATTGCACTACAGCCATCAAGTGCATTTCACTTTGTCGTTCCGGCTGAGAACTAAAATATTTCGTATAGATTTGTACATTGTAAATTCCATTCTTGTTCCAGTAACTGTCGTTTCACAGTCTGTTTATTGTCAGCTTTGTGTAAAATGAAAAGTCCCGGAGTTTTTTAAAGCTAAGTGGGAAATAAGTCGTTTCTGTGCCATCTCTACCTTTGACTGTAGAGCCGCGATGTAGAGTCGACATTTTTCTCTAAATTTATATAGTTGCGTAACTATTGTTGAGTCTCTTTTGTAGTGTTGTTGGTTTAACAATTTTAACTGAAATTTGTCAATAAAATTGTAGACATCAGTTTCATTAATAGTGCATACTTCAAGTAAGGTGCAAGACTCAAGTTTGTCAGAAAATATGGGCCTTTTTTGTGTCAAAACAACCAGATTTGAAACAATTATGTAATTTTGTGTATGTCAAACATTTTTTCAGATCCCGTTTTCCCCCATTTTCTGATACGACAAATAACGTCTGCTAATGTAGAGTTTAGACTGCGTGTCTATTTTTACCATATATTTTTATGAAAATCGTCGAAAATAGCCAGAAAAATCAGAAAGAGACTCCAAAAATTGCGGAAATAATCACTACACATTGACAATAAGAAATGTTACGTTCGCGAAAACTGCCTACGGGATCTCCGCGGACGGCTCCCATTATGGCCCATGCTGCGGCTGGAGTGGGACATTGCGGTATTCTTGTAAATGTCCGGATAAAGTTTGTTTATTAGGCTTTAACAAGTTCCAAGAGTTCGTTTTGAGAATGCGTAGTGAAAAGCTCGGTTTCCTAAAAATTTTGGGTAGGGTCTTTCCAAAATGTATACCTAATAATAATTTCGTATAGGCTATGAATTGATTTAGACTAGAGTATGGTACAAGCAAGCTAAAATTTGAGAACGAGATATAATTTCTATGTGCCTGTTTATTTTAAATACAATACTTCCTTCCTTTCTAAAGATTAAATAAGGTTTATTACACTCCACAAAAAAAATACATTTTTTCGACAATTATGTTTTCGACTGACTTTTCTCCACTATACCGTCTCACCACAATTCCCGCGACATAGATACATATAAATAGCGGTTAGGGACGAAGGCTATCGTGTGTGCGGAGGTTATTTATGTCGGTAAATTGGGTCGTGATGTTGTATAACCGAATTTAAATAGAGCTGGCTACATCAGTGCAAATAGGCATTACGTTGAAAGGCCTATTCGGCGACTTGCTGTAACATTATTTTCCAGGGACAGTTTCAGGTAGGGTAAATTATTTGTTTGTATTTCGCTGTTATTGTGTGGAAATATCTTGGCATTGTGAGATTGATGTTCTATTAGCGCTGAAATTGGAGCTTTTGTAGAGCGCAGGCTTATAATAAAGTAAAAGCTTTGGATTTAATCCAGTCGTTATAAGCCTTAGAAATTCTTATAGATAAATCTCAGATTTCATGGTTATCTATAGATATTTTAACGAGTACTAATAATTATGAATATTCGTACACATTAATTTAAAAAAAAAACGTAGAAACGCATCGTTATGAGAAGCATCCAATAATACAAAATAATTAAAATGACTTGTGTCGCGAATATCTGAAAACATGACCATTCAGTGCCAAAACTGGCTACAAAATAAAATGTTATATTTTAGAGATTAATCTAACTTAGTCGATGGAACATACAACTTCTTATTTCGCACCATCTAGCCCACAACGTTACGAAAACTGTCAAATTAACCATTCTAATTTAAATGATCCAAATTCCAACCCTCACCCGCTTCAAAGCTCATTTGAATGATCCAACACGCCCCTACCAAAGCTTTTTACACAACTTGTCCAAAAACCTCTCGAAATTTAAAACATAAAGCAATCCAACACCTCGAAACACGAGGCTCGTAAAAAATTAAACCTCAAATCGCAAGTTTAAAACGAGCGACAATGTCTGGTTAAAGAAAAGGCACCTAGGCTTCGTTGAAACGGCTAGCCGGCTTTTTTAAATACACGGCCGGTCGGACATCTGGGACGGTACTGACGGGCGCGAAAATGTATTCTAATGTGTTTTTAAAGAGAAATTGTAATTTAATTTCATTTATGCAAATGGTAGGTTTTGTAGTCAGGAATTTGCGCCCGATATGGCGATAGGCTCGCCCCCTATAACATGGGACGGAACATACAAGGCGAAATGTGGGTGTCCTAGTGGCGCTTCTGCCTACCCCTTTTGGGATAAAAGCGTGAGTTTATGTATTTTTTTTTTTATTGCGTTCAATGACGAGACGAGCCTGCCATTCGCCTGATGGTAAACGATACGACCGCTCATGGACAGTAGCAAAACCAAACAACACCATGAGTTACAAGGCAGTGCTTGGCATTCAACTGCGCTCGCCATCCTGAGACATAAGTTGTTAAGTCTCAATATGTCCAGTAGTTACTCTGGCTACAATGTCCTTCAAACCGGAACACAACAGTGCATTTACACTGCTGTTTGGCGGGAGAAATAGACATTGCGGTGGTACCTACCCAGGCGGCCTCTCACATATGAGAGAACACATTATGTCTCAGGATGGCGAGCGCAGTGAAATGCCAGGCGTTGCTTTGTAATTCATGGTGTTGTTTGGTTTTGCTACTGTCCATGAGCGGTAATATCGCTTACCGTCAGGCAAATGGCATGCTCGTCTCGCCATTCATCGGAATAAAAACATGAGCCGTTTGCTCTTTTGCTAGCCCATATACATCTCTGTAACACAGAGAACTCCTTTACACTCGAGATTTCGATTAAGTCCAATGCACTGGCCTACTTGACATTCCTTCGAAATTCCTATCTCTATGGTACGCAGTAGTTTGATAACTTTGTTTTCCTTTACCGTCAAAGTGTAAGTTAATTGACAGCAATACACATACTGCCGTACTCAGAGACTTTTAATGTCAAATAAATCATTACTCAGTGTAGATTTTACAACGAGAATCTGTACTAAGGAACGATTTAATTGACATTAAATATCTCTGAGTGCGGCCGTTAATATGAATCAGAAAGGTCAAAGGTATACCCTGGAATTCTAACCCACACCATTCTGTCATTTAAATGAATAAAATAAATATGAGTATAGAGGAAGTGGTATTTCAGAAAAATGATTATTAATATCTCGGGAAAACCTGACCCAGCCCGCTTTATACTGAAAGAAAATATTAATATAATAAGGAACAATTTCCCGGAAATAAACTACCCCCGGGACAAAAATATAATCACGTATTACCCAATTTGACATAAAAATAAGGGACATTTTCCGACCATTCTGCGGAATATAATCGTCATTATAAGCTTTGTGGCAGGTAAAGAAAACCTCTATAAAAATTCTTTACGTATGTAATAATTTTCCCTGAGTATGGGCTACGAAATGGTTTGGTTATTGCATTCGACCAATCTTTTATTGGTAAAGTATATATCGTGATTATTACACTATAACGTTAAGGAAAAAATGCGAGAAAATTTACATAATATATAGAGATTTCACAAGTCGGTGGTGGCCTTCCGCCTAACTTCTATCAATTAAAAACTCGATTTTTAGTACTAGTACCATGGACTATTTTTTTGCGATGAATGGCAAGACGAGCATGCCATTCGCCTGATGGTAAGCGATACGACCGCTCCTGGACAGTACCGAAACCAAACAACACCAAGAATGACAAAGCAATGCTTGGAATTCTAATGCGCTCGCCATCCTGAGACATAACATGGTAAGTCTCATTATATCCAGTAGTTACTCTGGCTACAATGTCCTTCAAACCGGAACACAACAGTGCATTTACACTGCTGTTTGGTAGGAGGAATAGACATTACGGTGGTACCTACCCAGGCGTCCTCTCACGTATGAGAGACCTACCACCAATATCTGAAATTATTATTAATCTATCCAGTAATAAAGCTTATAATAATCCCTACATAAGTACTTAAATAATATAACAATGAACTCTTCACGATGACTTTTCAGTACAGGAATAAAAGCCTGTATGACTGAAATAACAAGAAATTGGAAACAAAAACATAAAAAGATTTCCCTCGTTACATTTGCCGCAATACAATAATAACACGAAGCAATTATGTTCAAATAATAAGTACGAAACGTTATTTCTCATATAAAACCTCGTGTACTAAAAGATATTTGTCGCGACGAAAGTAAATTAAGCGATGTTTCAGCTACTTGGGATGACTGCGTTGGAAAATAAGTCCTATCGTCTTGTACACAAGGTGTAATTAAGTTTGTACACAAGTTGCTGAAGGTAGATGGTAGAAAAATGATTGGCAAATGTAAGCAATGGACAGGAAAATAATATTGATACGGGTTAAACAGGCTATTATGGGAATGAAATTTTGCATAATGGTTTTCTTAGATTTACGCGAATGTTACACATTGAAATAAAACTTTACAGATCTTATCGAGGATTTGGTTTACTTTTTCATTTTTTTTATCTTCTATACGTTTCGATTACTATACAGTTTTCGTGGTCATGGGGTGGACTGTCCGCGATAAAATCCGTTAAAAATAGTATTAGTTCAAATTAAAATTTTGCTTAGATGTTACGTAGGTTGCCCTGTCAAGTAAATAAATGAAAAGAAGAAAAGGACATTTTATTTATTAATGGCACAATAATTAACAAAGTAACAGAAATAACAATAACAAGACGATTTAGTTGTTTTGAAATCTTGATAGAAAAAGTAAAGAAAAATTGAAAGTATTGAAATTTTGTTAATAGTCCAACTATCAAGCATTATAAAACTAGAAGTTAAATAAAACCCGAGTCAAAAAATCATTGAGGATCATCCACACGTTAATTTATTTCAAGGAGAAAGTTTTAGAAAAAGACTCTAAATTATTCATATCTTCACTGCGATCGTAGACATACGAAAAAAAAATTAGGCATTCTTTAGTTTTTACTCTCATGCGTATTCAGTCCCGTTTTTCTTGAAAATACATTCCAAATCGAAATATAACTTAAGGTTTTGACAAATGTCAGTTGCGTGTAATAAAATAAAATTTACAATTAACTCTAGAACTGTTTGAAAGCTAATGGCCTACAGTCTTGTAGAATACGCTTCGCTTCACACAACTAAGTAGGTTTGACTCAATTTATTGTTGTTAAATTATGTGTCTCTTAAAGCTTTAGATAAAAGTCAAAAGAGCAATATATTTTAAAGCGTTCGTAAATTAGAGCTTCGTTTTATTAAAATATAAAAATGATATATTTTACTTTGAAGCGCGTAAAATTTTTTTGAAACTTATATTGTTTTCTAATCAGAATTCATAGAGGTAATTTGGTTAAAAATATATAACTGAAGAACGATCAAAAGTTTTGACTCAATAATTGCGTTTAGTCATGTTTTAATCATCCTTTGGTAAATGTATGAAACCTGAGGAAAAATAAGTAGGAAAAATTGCATACATTTCTTAAAGTGAATTACATAAATGTTCGTTAACAACTTTGTAAAGAGTAAAAAATATTACTACAAATATGAATTTAGTCTATTGTCACCGCAATGTCAAAATTAAGCAACAACATATTAATTACGATAAATTGACATGAGCTTCTCACATGTTTTGGATTAAACTTAATTAACAGTAACCATAATGTTAGGTCATTAATTATTTGTAATTACTTACTGTTGTACGAACAGTGACTTGTTGTCTCCATGTAAAGAATATTAATGTTTGTCATGTATTGTACTCAATTTAAGAGGCATCATATGGATAAAAAGTAGCGTAAATGTCTCTTTGTGTTTTTCTTTAAAACTGGAATAATTATATCAAAATAAACCAACTTTAGGTTATTACTAAATTTGGACGACATTGCACTTAGTAATAAGTGTACAAAAAAATGAAGCCGACACAAAAATTACAACTAACTATCATCAACACGTCTCAATCAATTGCAATCATGTACAGTCAAGGGAAAAAGTCTTCAACAATACATCCAATCAGAAAAGCTCTATGAAAATTTCATAAGTAAACAGAAAAAACGAAAACATGAAACACTGGGCTCGATTGTACGTTGAATTTCGCTGGCAACCGACGCGTTACTTTTAATCTCGAATATTGCAATGGCGACAATTTGAAACCTACCGTCTACCCTCTCTTTCGCACTCGTAGAACGTGTATCTATCCTTCTCTGTCACGGCGTAGTAAATTTATTTTCTTGAGTAAGGAAAATACACGGTATTAGGAGTTCCCGTGCGTAATTTGGGCGGGTGTACCTTTTATAATTAGAGAAGTGTATGAAAAAAGGCAGGCAGGGATGTTTGACGTGGCTTAATTAAAATGTTAAATTTGTTGTAGTTTTTTTTCGTAATTGTACCTTTCGTATCAACTGTCAGTTGCTTTGGAATGATTTAGAGGAAACTGACAGCTTTGACTCAAGTTCTTGGTTTGAAATATGTTTATAAAATTATTCTTTTTTTTTTCATACAGCTATAGCTACTACAAAATTTTTATTTTTTATATATGGACCTATTACAGGGCCTAGATCGACGACAATGACAATAAAATATAATCATAAATACTCAAATTATTTCCTTTAATTCTGACATGGCTTTATCAAAAACTTTATTGAACAAATAATGTTTAAGTTTAAATAAAAAAAAAGTGAGCTGAAATAAAAGCAAAATAATTCAGTCATACGAAAACGAATATAATTTCCTTACTTCCATCATTATTACAGCTGACTGATCGAGACATCAATAAAAACTCATTAAGACCGAATGACTGACGATTGTTAAAATAATTAAAATGATATCAGTTCCATGTCAAAGTATAACATTTTTATTTTTCGTACAGTAAGCCGTGATTTTCGACGCACGGCTGAACGAACGAATGAATGAAATGAACGTTTTATATTTTTGCCGGCCGCAGAGTCGTTGCGTGCGGTCCAGACCGGCACAGTAATAAATATAACTTTACAATAAAACAATAACAATTAGCAATCGTTTAATTTGTCACGCCCGTGCAGTTAAATATTAAACGGCAATTGATTTTAACTGCAGCATTAACTGGGACTGCCGTATTTTGTAACAAATTAAGGTTAAAAGTAACCTATGATATTCTATAGGTATATCTGGGTTTGATTCAGGTTTTAATTTTGGTAATTTTTGATGATCCACAGCCTCCGTGGCGCAGTTGGTTAGACACCGGCTATGAAACGATAGGCCGCGAGTCCGATCCCGGCAGCGAAACAAATATTTGTGTGGTCCACATGTATTTGTGTCGGGTCTGGGTGTTTGTGAGAACGAAAAGTCTCTAGTAGTTCCCGATACCCACGACTCAAGACTCGATCTTAGTGTGGGGTCAGGACCATGTATGTGACTGTTGGGTGTATTTATTTATTAATTATTTTATTATTCGTATGTAAGGCAATATAGTGACCGCGAGTTTTTCCATTTGAAGTAAATACATGTATCATACCGGAAAGTTTTCCCGGGTCAAGAACATTCTTGCAAGAGTAGACAACAAATTGAGGTTAAATAGCGAATATCTTACTGCAATATATAAAGTTTTTTTCGCAACAAACTCAGTAAAATATCATTTTTGCCCAAAAGGCTCTTAACAGTGTCTTAATATGCTAACCTGTGGTAGAGCGGACACCCTTATACTATAAAAATAGTCAAAGTATTACTAATGAATACAGAAAATAACATAATTGGTTTGTCGCCGTACGTTATGCTATTTACGCGGGCAACGAAGCGATAAATAGCATGTTATAAATAGTTATAACACGTTATTAGTTACGTTTCGTTACTGCAGATGTGAAGTGATATATTGTTCTGTGAAATTAATTTTCTTTACACTTAACCAAATAAAGTTATTACAAAGACAAATTAAGTCGGCGTTTTAATTGATTTATTTAATGTTTGAATTCCTTATAATAGATAATAAATGAGTATTTTTGCTCCTTAATTATTTTGATAAAGACTATATAAATTGCCACAAAAAAACCTTTACACTAGATAATAATCATTTCGTCACCGTGCGTTATGATATTTACGCGAGCGACGGAGCGATAAATAGCTAGTTGTAAGTTATAACGTTATTAGTTACGTTTTGTTACTGCAGGTGTGAAGTGATATATTGTTCTGGGTAATTAATTACCATTCCACTTTAACGCGTAAAGGCATTAATATTACGATATTCAGAATAGGTGTTAATATATAAAAGTCGTTGAAGTGAGGTATGAATGCCCATGATGGCCCACTGTTGACCACGGGTCTTTGGCACAATCGAAAGATCGTTGAGAGGTTTTTTTATTGCGATGAGTGGTGGGACGAGCATGCCATTCGCCTGATGGTAAGCGGTACTTTTTCATAGACAGTAGAAAACAATGATTGGCATTCCACTGCGCTCGCCATCCTGAGACATAAGATGTTAAGTCCCATTATATCCAGTAGTTACTCTGGCTATGTTCAGGTTTTAGGGCATAGTTATAATCACTGACCTATGGCTTGAAAGGGCGCTTCACATACCATATACCGGGTATATCAAGACTGCAACCGAAAATGAAGCCAGGTGGTAGTTTTAGTGGTTACAGACACGATGCAAATAAAAATTTCACCAAAACAGCGGCAGATATTTTTTTAGGATGTTTTTTTGGGTGGTAAATACCTAGTTTATGCGAAAATAATAATTTAAACCCTTACGTACCATTGATTGTTTAAAAATAAAGAGGTCTACATCATTATTTTAGGAAAACTATGTATTTATCACCAAAATACGAGGATGAGTGAAAAATTAAAAAAAAAGTGTCGATTTTTACTTCCATTGTGTCTGAAGTCACTAATAATACCACCTGGCCTTATTTTCGGTCGCGGTCTTTATATACCCTGTATATTCTTATGAAGATCTCTACGGTATTCAGGTATCCTGGCGATGTTATCTTTCACCATTGCGTGGTAATAGCCTATGACTCCAAAAAGTATGCTCTAAAGCCACATTTACACGGAGAGGGTTTCTCGCGGCGAGAATCTTATGGCATTATCGCACAAACGTTTACACGATGCAACTTATTTATATCCTACGATAATCGTATCGTCGAAGCGAGAAACTCTACCCATGTAAATGGGGGTTAAGATTCGATCCCGCGACCACCATCTCGATACCCGCGTTAGTTCAGATAGCAACATGCCACTACGCATTTCAAATAAAAACAATTCAAAAGTAAATAATATGAAATGTATTACAATTTAATTTATACAATTTATTTACGTTCAGTCGCGGTAACTTTAATGTTAAAATAAGTCTTCAAAAAATACGTCTCTAGAGAAATCTCCCGACTTCCAAACTTTCTAGAAAGACATTTTTATTCAAAAATAATTTATATTATTAATGTTATTTTAAACGTTAAATTTTTTCGAATAATTTTAATTAATAACTATTTTTATTTTAACTCCCTTTATTGTCATTGCTGAACCATTAAAATATAAATTAGATTTCTTAAAAACTCGATAAAACCTAATACAATTAAATTCAATTTTTCATATTATACATACCTAAGGTTATTAAAATAATACCCTACTTAACCCAAAAGCTAAAACAACTGCAAAATGAACCCCCCACTGCGAACGGGTATATTAGACCCGGTATATACAATTTACACCGTTTCCGCTCTACATGAAAGCGTATTTCTTTTTGAACTAACACTTGACCTCGGCGCAGGGTCAACTGACAGTAAGCGGGTACTTTAGACCCTTCAACCAGAATAAAAGCGCTGGTGACTGGTTCAAGGGTACCTCCAGTGGCACCAAGTGCCCTACAAATTGTAATAGAGTTAAATATTTGTATTTTATATGCAATTCTTGCGTTTTAAAGTTTTTCAAGATTTGTAGTTCTATTTTGAGGCTTTGCGGGTATTTGAGGGGTTTCCAAGGATTCTGAGGGATGAAAAGGGTAGGAAAACGTGATAAAACACTTGCATGTTCAACGAAATTATAACGCGACAGATAATTTTATTATTTTGGGGGCAATGGTTTTTAATGGGCGCTTTAAGTTATTCATTTCACCGCATTTTATTTATTAAGAACAAAAATATATCTGTTGCTAGGCTATATTTCATCTGCTCAATATGTTTATTACATGTATTATCGTATTTGCTAATTCAGCATTATAAAATAGAATGTGTAGATTTTGAACGAGTGTCCTTAGTATCTGAAGCTGTTGAATGGCCCATTCGAAATCTGAATCACAAAATGGTGTGATTGGATTTAGCTAGAGTACTTGGATTCGCCTGGATAACGAGCACCATAATGCTGGAACACCCATCAAAGTTGTATATAAGTGAATCGCTATTCTACTGCACTTACCATCAAACCATTGTAGTCACTTTGTCGTACATAAAAAGGCAACTCTTAAAAAAACCCCGCGGCAAACATTCAAAAATTCATAACATCCGAAACCATACTAGTGCACAAACACTCGCGACTGAGGGTACAAAATACCCCGAAACTATAAATCCTTGTCGCGAAAATTAAACGCCGGGGGGTTTTAAAACTAGCGCGGGTCAAAAAGGCCGAGCTGGTACAAGACTTTTACTGTCCGTGCGAGGGTTAAATCGTCCCCTGGCAGTGTTGGCAATTACATACGCGTTTAAACGGTTAAGTTTTTATGTTGCGACGCCAATTAAACGTTTTTGTTTAGGGTTAAATTTAACTTTTTTATTGTGTTTCGTTATTGCTATTACAGATGTTTGTGTGTACGTTTTATTCATTAATTTGCAAATAAATTTATAGTTTTTGGTTTACAAACACAACTGTGATAATTTTCCATAATTAATTGGCCTGCTTTTAATGTTTTGTTTTACTTTGTTGATTCATAATAATATGTAGTCTAAATTTGTATTAATTTAGACTACAATTTTACAATATGCCATTCTAACGTTTACCGCTTCGAGTAATTTCTGTCCCGTGTTTTTTTTTTTCGTGAAGCTATACGGCATGGGAAACGAACGTAGCACTTCGCAGTTCACAGCCCATACCCAGCCATGAGATTTTAATGATACCATTAATTCCTCTAATAGCATTACGTAACAACGTATCATTATCCTCCAAACATATGTAATTAAAACCACGGCCTTGAGAACACGTGTATAAATTATCAGAACACATTATAATTCTCTCCTCATGTAATATCCACCGCATTAATAAGCCCCAGTGTTTTTAATATACCCAGCAAAAAACATAACGTCAAATACATTTTCGCGATATGACAACGTTTTTTTGTCACGTCCCGGCCTTCGCTCCATGAGGCTTATCTCGCAAGATAACTGTGACACTCGCCCGGGTTTTTTTCTGACTACGTGAAAAAATGAAAATGTATAAGAAAATATTCTCCGTCTTCAAATGGAAGTTTGCTATCTCCGAGATTGCTTGATTTGCAAATAATTGGCACAATATGGGAAAATTTGTATTGAGGGTTGAGACACTGAGGTAGACAATACTCGGCTGTACGCGCCGGTGACACAGCGCCACACAGAGCGCTCGTCTACTGCACCACACGCGACAGCACTCGGCTGTACGCGCCGGTGACACAGCGCCACACAGAGCGCTCGTCTACTGCACCACACGCGACAGCACTCGGCTGTACGCGCCGGTGACACAGCGCCACACAGAGCGCTCGTCTACTGCACCACACGCGACAGCACTCGGCTGTACGCGCCGGTGACACAGCGCCACACAGAGCGCTCGTCTACTGCACCACACGCGACAGCACTCGGCTGTACGCGCCGGTGACACAGCGCCACACAGAGCGCTCGTCTACTGCACCACACGCGACAGCACTCGGCTGTACGCGCCGGTGACACAGCGCCACACAGAGCGCTCGTCTACTGCACCACACGCGACAGCACTCGGCTGTACGCGCCGGTGACACAGCGCCACACAGAGCGCTCGTCTACTGCACCACACGCGACAGCACTCGGCTGTACGCGCCGGTGACACAGCGCCACACAGAGCGCTCGTCTACTGCACCACACGCGACAGCACTCGGCTGTACGCGCCGGTGACACAGCGCCACACAGAGCGCTCGTCTACTGCACCACACGCGACAGCACTCGGCTGTACGCGCCGGTGACACAGCGCCACACAGAGCGCTCGTCTACTGCACCACACGCGACAGCACTCGGCTGTACGCGCCGGTGACACAGCGCCACACAGAGCGCTCGTCTACTGCACCACACGCGACAGCACTCGGCTGTACGCGCCGGTGATACAGCGCCACACGGAGCGCTCTCTCTCTTTTCTCTCTACTCTCGTGTCTATACTTAACCTTTACCCAACTCAGTTGAACACGTCAGTTCGTTTGTCCAGTACAAACACGCATGTAAACGCCCCCATTCATTCCCTTTTCATTCCTTTGACAATTAAATCCAATAAATGGTTATGAAAGTTCCCTTTGTGCCGGGTATCATATTGTTATTGTAATTTTCTTTGTGTGATGTATCGCCGGTCCCGCCTTCGCATTTATTGTGAGATTAAGTTTATTCCGCACGGTATTGTGATGTGTTTATATTTGTAACTAATTCTGCTCGCTAGTTTTGCTTCTATATCGATTTTGTTTCGGACTGTAAATATGTGGAGGGTCTTTACATGAGAAGTATGTAGATTGTAGGGGGTATATAGGGTAGTATGTAGGGGGTTGTAACTGAGTACAAAGATTTTATATAAAATAATATAGAGAATTGTGTTATAAAAGTGGACTTGATAAACGATATTTTTGTGGTAATTTCAGCTAACAAACAATATGCTGTGCATTCATTGATTAATAAAAAAAATCTGCCGAGCTTAATTACAATCTCAGATGTAATATACGAAAGCTTATCACCACATCGGGCACAAATTCCAGCCTCGGCCACTGTCGTTATAATTTATAGATGATTGAAACTCAAAAATCACACGAAATGAATTGCCAATCCTAGAATTCGAACCAAAGACCTCATAGTTACCCATACGCAACAAAACTACTACAACAACCACGCTACAAAAATAACAAACACAAGTATTCCTGATCAACAATTCCCAGGTTCAAACCCGAGATGTACAATTCTAAACACAAATGTTTGCTCCCAACTTCAGCTCTCGCAGCGAAGTTACCGTTGAATTCTGCATTGTTTTATGTTCTACGCTTTTTTATATCTACCCTCAAACAACACTCTAGAAATGTGTTTCTGTGTGATTTAATATATTCATAGCTATCATACTATGAAGGAAAACATTGTAAGTTTCAAGAGATTTTTACATGAATTTCTATATTATGTGATGTCCGCCAACGAGCACTAGGCCAGCGTAGCTATGGCCTAAGCCCTCTCAATCAAACTTTCGAATGTAGAATAGGCCTGTGCACTTCAGTGGAATAATTATATATGAGCTGAGTTATATAGCAATCACACACTAAGGTTGAAGAAAAACATTCTCAATATCGCATACTATATATACAAGAAGATTTATATGTGAAGTGCATCTTCACTAAGCCAGCGTGAACATTGGCCTAAGCCTTCTTGATTGATTTGACTCTAAAGTAGACTTGTACCCTGTAGTCTGACGTATGGTATATAGAAATCATAAAAATGGTATAGGAAATCATCGTAAAAACTGCATACCATATTACAAGAGCATAATAATTTCTTAGTTTTACGCGAATGTTACACATTGAAATAAAACTATTTTTACGGATTTTATCGCGATTTGGTTTAATTTTTAATTTTTTTAACTTCCCGACGTTTCGATTGCTTTTCAGCTTTCGTGGTCACGGGGCAGACTGCGGTATTAGTCATCCGCTCTGTGACTGTTACAATTAAACTACCATTAATTTTCAATTATTAAATTAAAAAGTTAATTTAAAAAGTTAACTAGTTGTTACTCAAAAAGTTAATTTCAATTCATATTAGAAGAGGTTTTAAATGTGAGGTCTGGCCATGGCCTAAGCCTAAGCATACAAAGCAAAATGTGTGTGTCCTATTAGCACCTCTGCCTATCCTTTCTGACAAAAAGGCGTAAGTTTATGTATATCTGTATTTTAAAAATATATTCAAATTTGTCACAAATACCTCGGCTTAATTAAAAGTAATGAGATTCTATTAATTAGCGCGACGCTTGTCAGAGTGATGGTAGCATGGATTCTATATGATACTATTTAACAAGGGTAGTAGCTATAAATTAGGTATCCTTAGCGTTTGGGACAAGTCATTGACGTCGGAGAGATGTTCAATTAATTGATTTTAGTTTAATTATGGTTTCTTAGATTTACGCGAATGTTACACATTGAAATAAAATTTTGCGGATTTTATCGCGATTTGGTTTCATTTTTATTTTTTTTAACGTCCCGACGTTTCGATTGCTTTACAGCTTTCGTGGTCACGGGGCGGACGGTTTCTTATTATTTTTCCATGATATTATTTTATGTTTAGATAACAAGTAAAATGCATTTTTGTAACATTATGAAAACAATACCTATAAATTGTTCTTTCTTCAATGTTTCCCCTTAGAAAATAAAATAACGGAGTAATCTTACGTCATTTATGTCCAAAGAAAGGATTTTTCATTCAAGTAAAATGCAAGCTTACAGTATTTAAAACAAAACACTTACATCCTAAAACAATGAAACACAAACAATCTCAATCTTGTCAAAGAAAACTGTTGAAATTTAATTCAGCGTCCACATTTTTATAAATATCTTATTATTTCTCATCCTCACAATGCGACATTCCTTTACATATTGGAACCAACAAAAACAAATAATTTCGTAAAATAAGTATGATTTTGATACTTTATTGAATATCATATAAAAAGAGAGTAGTTACTGTTTTCAAAACATAAGGGGAAACATCGTGAAGAAACCTGCTTACCGTGGATATCTTTAAAAGGTATATTTATTATGTTTGTGGTTATTTAAATACTTAAAACGCTTGAGCTTTTCACTCAAAGCACAACATCAATTATTTAATTACGATAGAAACTGATATGCTTTCAAACATGACCCTTGTTGATCACAATAATTCGCTTATAATGCACGCTCGAATTATTATCGAGTCCATATTATTTATAATAGGAATGTTAACCCAAAAGCATAGAGGTACTATAAATAAATAAATAAATACACCAAACAGTCACATACATAGTCACGACTCCACACTAACATCGAATCTTATGTCGGTATCAGAAACTACGAGAGACTTTTTCGGTCTCACAACCACCCAGACCCGAAACAAATACCTGTGGATCACTCAAATATTTGTGCGGGATTCAAACCCGCGGCCTCTCGTTTCACAGCCGGCGTCTAACCAAATGCGCCACGGAGGCTGTCACTGTCCACCATGATGGTAGAATAGTGCAGTAAATTTTACCAAAAGATTTTATTTATTTATTTATTCATTCAACTTAAGTATAATGTCATGACAGCTTTTAAACTAAGGTGGCATTATATTAAACAACTCTATACAAAACTACTTAAAATACACTTAGGATAAACTAAAACTATAAAACAAAACGTAACAGGTATATCTAACAAAAATTATCAATGAATATGCCGCCCGTCATTACCAGTTGAACATTGGCTGTCATATTTTGGTTGGCGACCTCAAGTTACCGTTTTTTGATTGATTAGTCTAAATTAACTGTGCGCAAGTTTTAGAACAAGCAATCTTGGTATTGGCCTTCCATAGCGAAAATTATTTTTGGTTGGCACATTTCAATTTATAATTCGTCCATATTTAGAAAGTCTTTGTCAAGTCAGGAATTTGTGCCCGATATAGCGATAGGCTCGCCTATCACATCGTGGGACGGAAAACACAAGGCGAAACGTGGATGTCCCGGTTGCTACCAGGGGAACCTCTGCCTACCCCTTCTGGGAAAAAGCCTTGAGTTTATTTATGTACGTAGAAATTGTTTGAATTCGATAAATACGATTTTAAGGGGAGGCGTCTTTACACCGCCCCAACTTTTGCTTCTCCATACTTTAGATAGCAGCTGTTTTTTTTTTTCATATTCAGCCACTGAAAGTTCTTAAGGCCTTACCAAGAACTTTGTCACTAATTGAAAGATGCATCCAGCGACCTCCCTAACCATACTAATATCACTCCATCACCTTACTACCAAAAATTCTTAACATCCCTGTCGAAATCCAGGCAAACTCGAAGTCCCAGCGTAGTGCAGCATTAAAACCACCTCACGCACGTCTACCAAGTTAACAGCTCCCCTCTGAACCAAATCTCTCTTTAGTGAACTTCGCAAGCTTTCCAAATAATCCCTTTTTATATTCCCGCAAGGTCCTGATTTGTTGGTTTTATTGATTTTGTTTGGCGGACTTGGGGTAACATTTATGTATATATTCTTTAATATTTATAGTTTAACTTTGATAGCCTCAGTTAAACGCCGTGAATGAAGATGTCACAGGTTCGATCCCCGCACCAAGACGAATGAAAGATCTGCAGGTATATGTTTCGGGTCTGGGTGTTTGTGAGACCGAAATTCTTTCGTAGTTGGTGTCACACGACACAAGTTTATCTTAGTGTGGGGTCAGGACTATGTATGCGACGGTTATATCTATTTTGTTTAATTATTTCTTTCAGATCACACAATTTCCTCATCCCTTAACGTTGACTTACCCTTAAACGCTGTCACGATCCCATCACTTTTTACCCTTAATTTAGGGTTGTTTTCGTGTATCCTTTAAACCCTTCTATTATGCGACAAAAACGTTCATTAATATCGTTGAGTTGCTAAACATCTTGTTTGGGGTCGGACGGGTTTGATGACGGAATTTATCGTCATAGACGTATATTTCCTACACGATGACGTTGTTTCACGTCATTATTATTGTATTAAAATGTATAGATAAAATTAATTACGACTTATCTGCTCTGTTGCTCTGTTAGTGACCACCGCTCACGATGGGGTTTCCTTCAACCTGACGCTGACTGTCGTCTTTTGTGTTCAGCCCATATATATCTCATTCCAATGATCTCTCATTGACTTTCTGTTTGGAGTGTTCTGCAGTTGCCATCAGTTCAAATTATTTGGAGATTCCTAGCGATTCGTTAAGCTTTAATGCAGTGATAATAAAGTATCTGCTGTCGATCCTGGCTTACAGGAGTAGCGGGGGCGTGTGAGAGAGCAGGATATTCTAATAGTGGTATACTTTGTCGTGCCAGCTTTAAAAAAAAACATGTCTTGTGTACCAGAATAGAAAGACATTTCATTTTCAAAACACACCTGAAAATATTTACGTTGAAACATCTCCACCAGGAATCGAACTTGTGGCCTCTCATGCAACAACTTCACTAACTAGCTTTAGACTACAGAATCTATTTGAACCAAAATATATCTTCCTTCTGAGAATGTTGAATATTGGATAAGCCTCTGAGATCTTGTACAAACTAGTATTGATTCGGGGAACCCGGTAGTTGTGCAAAGACTATTATAACTGGAATTACTGTAGATTTACTGTATTTCGTGGTATTTTTAGTACTAAAATAAATTTCACCTTATGGTCAATGCAGTCCTTAAAAGGTTTTTGCAATGACTGGCGAGACGAGCATGCCATTCGCCTGATGTTAAGCGATACGACCACTCATGGACAGTAGCAAAAGCAAACAACACCATGCATGAAGCAATGCCTGGCATTCCACTGCGCCTGCTATCCTGAGACTTAAGATGTTAAGTCTCATTATGTCCCATAATTACTCTGGCTACAATTTCCTTGAATCCGGTACACAACAGTCCATTTACACTGCTGTTTAGCGGGAGAAATAGACATTGCGGTGGTACCTACCCAGGAGGCCTCTCAAATAATATGTGAGACCTACCATCAGTAATCTGTTTCGAGAGGGCCAGCATAATTGTCACGACTCAAGAGATTCACGGTGATGTTTGGTTTTTCTACTGTCCATTAGCGGTCGCTTACCATCAGGCGAATGCCATGCTCGTCTCGCCATTCATCGCAATAAGAACCAGATATAAACATACTGAGCTCAAAATGCGTAGACTTTGTATTATCAATATTAATGGGTTTTTGTTTCTTTTTTTCCAGGTAAGTAGCAGTATTTCTGTAGCATGATTGGGTAAGAGCTTCAAATTTATTTCTGGCTACCTTTGTCCTCCATTTATACGTAGTCGAAGCAATCTAGATAAATATCTGTTTTTGTAATATATTGTATCAGCCCATATACGTTCCACTGCAGGGCACAAGCCTCCTCTACAATCGTGAGTACGATTGATAGGGGTTAGGCCATATAGTCCACCACGCTGGCATAGTGCGGATTGGCGGTAGATCAATTTCTATATAAATGAAATGATTTAACAACGCTTTCAGAAGGCCTTTCAGTCGACCACAATCTTCAAATAATTACAGTACATAAAAATGTGAAGATAAGAAGGATACAAGATGATCTTCTCATTTAGTTCATATAAAAATATAGTAAATGATCTAACCCAAAATATAAATACGGCACGGGACTCTTATATGTGAAAGGCCGCCTGGGTAGGTACCACCGCAATGTCTATTTCACCCGCCAAACAGCAGTGTAAACGTACTGTTGTGTTCCGGTATGAAAGATGTTTTAGCCAGAGTAACTACTGGACATAATGAGACGTAACATCTTTTGTCTCAGGATGGCGAGCGCAGTGGAATGCCAAACATTGCTCTGTAATTCATGGCGCTGTTTGGATTTACTACTGTGAGCGGTCGTAACGCTTACCATCAAGCGAATAGAATGCTCGTCTCGCTATTCATCAAAATAAAAAAATCTGTTTGTATTTGGACACGTTTCCAAACAACAGCATTCTACTAATTAACGCGTGCGGTTTTAACAAGAACCATCGGGACGCATCACAAATAATCCAACCAATTGTGGGATTGGATCGAATCCTTCGTATCCTATACGTATAGGTGTTCCTTTAAATCCAATAACATACGGCATCAAATTGAATCAGATTGGACTCAGTGGCACAAACATTTGTACGGAATCCTTGCTTAAGGCCGCGGTATCTGGGGATTATACAGGTGGAGTTTCATTATTCTGATCAGTATGTAAATGTAGCAAATAGGTCAATTATTATGTATTAAAGTTTGGAAATTAATTTATTTTTACACAATAATATGTTTTGACAACATTGTGAGCTGAATTATTATACTGCTGCGCTTCTAAATGTATTAGGTCGATACCAAAGTTCAATATAATAGATTTATTTTTTATTTCATTGAATGTCCAGACGAGCATTAGACTAATAGAAAGCGATACGAACGCTCACAACCAGTAGCAATACCAAACACCGTAAAGCAATGCTTGGCATCCACTGCGCTCGCCATTCTGAGACATAAGATGTTAAGTCTCATTATGTCCAGTAGTTACTCTGGCAACAATGTCCTTCAAACCGGAACACAACATACATTTACACAGCTGTTTGTCGGGAGAAATAGAAATCGCAGTGGTACCTACCTAGGCGACCTCTCACGTATGAGAGACCTACCACCAGTAAAGACCATTAACCGAAAATATCATCATCTCTCTATTCATTTATTTCCTGAAACACTAAATATTATTTACCTTCCCCGCCCTTAACAATACGCTCGAATGGCACAATTCAGTGTAAACAGAGAGTGTTGTGATTGAAATTCGGAAAAACAACACCGGGATATAACAACATTGAGGATTATCAACACCTGAACACACTGTTATTAGATCTGTGACGTCATTACATATGTGAGGTCATTATACATATGTGATTTGTATATTAGGGAAGATGTGTAGAATGAAACCTTACAGACTGATTTATGACACATAATATGGTGTGTTACGACCTGGTTGAGGTGGCAGGAAGGCGCTGGATGCAGACCACTTCCAACAGGTCCATGTGAAGATCCTCGGGGAGGCCTAGGTTCAGCAGTGGACTTCCTACGGTTAGAAAGAGAGAGAGAGAGAGATAATATAGCAGGTGCAATAGGCTATCATGCTGGACTGTAGCGTTAATTAAAATTATGCCCAATAAGTTTACTTATTGTGCGTGGTGGCCTGTTGGTAACGGACCAGACGCGGCTGCCTACATGTTCACGGTGGTCGCGGGTTCAAATTCCAGGGCACACCTCTGACTTTTCAGAGTTATGCGTGTATTGATAGTCAATCACCACGCACTTTAACGGTGAAGAAAACATCTTGAGGAAACCTGCATACCTGTGATTTTAAAAAGAATTTCTACGGTATGTAAGTCCGCCAACCCGCACTAGGCCAGCGTGGTGGACTATATGGCCTAACCACTCTCAATCGATTCTCTCGATTGTAGAGTAGGCCCGTGCCCTGCAGTGGGACGTGTATGGACTGATACAAGAATAGGCCGGCGTGCTGGATTGGTGCAATAATTAAAATTATGCCCAATAAGTTTACTTATTCAGGATTAAGCATTTATTAACAATATCGAAACACCCTCCTAGATCTTGTTTGTGAAGCCTTACGGCTGTTTCAACCAGCGTATAATCCCACTGAAAACGAGCAATTTATTTAAATATTTCATAGCAAGAAATTTAAATGAAAATAATTGTTTCGCTTTTGATGGGATCTCAGGGATTACATTCAAGCTTTGATTGAAATCTAAATTTCAGATGCTTTTACAAATAAATATGTTTAGTTTTGCGCGAAAAATTTATTAACATCCCAAAATAGAGATGGCATCAATTTTCACTAGTCTAAGTCCTTTATTAGTTATGTGTTTTTTGCTAAATAATAATACTTTACCCATTTTTTTATTGACACTGTAAATTAACTGAAACGCAAGCAGACCGGGCTAAAAAAAATATCTAAAAAACATGTTAGAAGCGGCCTACGTCCACATAGTAATTTGCGATGACGTCAGATGTTAGTACATTTGTGAAATATTGCGGGGTCAACGACTCATTAAGTTTATTTAACATATATACATAAACTCACGCCTTCATCCCCGAAGGGGTGGGCAGAGGCACCACCAGGACACCCACATTTCGCCTTGTATGTTCGTCCCATAATGTGATAGGGGCGAGCCTATCGCCATATCGGGCAGCAAATTCCTGACTCCGGACTGATAATGAATAGAAAAACCCAATATCACTTTGCCCGACCCGGGATTCGAACCCGAGACCTCAGCTTTGTAATCGTACTGTAGTACAACTACGCCACCGAGGCAGTAAAGCATATTTTTCTTACCCTAATTCGGAGAATCTTTATCCCGAGCTACAATTGATGAATGATTGGAAAACTTTTCTATTCTCGTCGATATCAGCAGACGCCGACAATAGGCTTCCTTTCATTATCTAGATATTTTTTTAGTATTTCTATACCCATATTGTTCGAAGATTTCTTTGTATGCTTTCGAGTTTGATCAGTTTTTTACTGAATACAAAGAAATACAGACGTTTTTTCAACAATTTAACTGAAATAACTAGAGTATTTTATATTTAGATATTGGTTTAATAAAAAATATAATATGCATCTGTCTTCATAAAATTACAGCGGTAGATCATTTTTTTGACCGACTTCAAAAGAGGAGGTAATCAATTCGACTGAATTTTTTTTTTTTTTTTGTATGTTTGTTACTCGATTACGCTGGTATTAAGGAAGCGATTTCAAAAATTTCTTTTTTGTCGAAAAGCATGTTATACTAGGTTGGTCCCATAAAAAATTGGTGAAGACCTGATGAATATCTTCGGTCCTGAAGAACAGAACTCCTCAAAATAGAACGGTACAGCAATAATTCTTTTTGCACCTGGTTCAGTATAAGTGTATTACTACAAAGGGGGGCTTAAAAGGGGGAAGGGGTGAATGGGGGGGGGGGAGAAAATATATACTAATGTAAATACTCAATATCTCTGGCAGTACTTAAACGATTAAAAATAAACTATTTTGTCGACAAGTATGATATGTTAGATTGGTGTCATTAAATAATAGTGAAGACCTGATGAATATCTCCGGACCTAAAGAGCAGAACTCCTCAAAATTGAACGGTACAGCAATAATTCTTTTTGCACCTGGTTCGGTATAAGTGTGTTACTACAAAGGGGGGGGGGGTTAAAAGGGGAAAGGCGTGTAGGGGGGGGGGCTAGATTATAGATACAATTAATTTCAGTTTTCAATATAAAAGTTTTACTATAAACAGTAGGTGAAGAGGGAGAGTGAGAGAAATAGATACGTACATTACCGACGTAAACTAAGAGAATCCGACCTGGTCAGTGTCTAACAATAGCGGATATCATGATTATAATGACTTACAATCTTCTCATAATTTCACAGCAATAATATCATGTTGGGTCTGAAGAATTCGTAAATTTTAAAGACATCGTTTTGATTATATCATGATCACCTTTCTCATCATTGCGATGCCTATCAAAACTAAAAAGGGACAAATAAAATAATTTTTAATAAAAAAATAAAAACCGACTTCAAAGTGCCACTACAAAGGAACAAATAATATATTATATTTCATCGTACTAGTACCCAATGATTAATGTTCTTATTGACTTGACTAGCTAACAAATCTTAAATACGTAATATTTTGAAGGCGGGTCGCTAAATATCTAACACGTATAAATTTAAGCAAATGTTACACCATTTGATATTACATGTAGATCCTGCAATGTTGGCTCAGAAAGGCACATAAGTAAATTAAACACAAATGAATATAATGTGCTAATCCTACGTGTAAATTTATTGAAGTTTTGATAGAATTTCTATGTGCCTTACATGTGTGTGGTAGCCTGTTGATAATTATCTAGATATGATCCACGAGACGGTTGACCACCGTCTCGGTTATAATTCCAGGGTATACGCCTCCGGTATTATCGGAGTCACTTGTGTGTTGATGATATTCAATTACCAAACTCTTTAACTGTGATATATTTCAATCATAGTCAGGAAACCTGCATGACATAAAGGCCTTTAAGTACAAGAAAGGGTATGTTGTGTCCCATGCTCAACAGTGGACAATTACGGCCTGATATATTAAGACAAATTAATATTCCGTGTAAATCTTGCGTGTTTTTCGCTTAAATTACTTACACAAATTAATGTTAAGCGTAAGGCGTACATGTTCGGCACTTAGCGACCCGCCTTCAAAATATTACGTATTTAAGATTTGTTAGCTAGTCAAGTCAATAAGAACATTAATCATTGGGTACTAGTACGATGAAATATAATATATTATTTGTTACTTTGTAGTGGCACTTTGAAGTCGGTTTTTATTTTTTTATTAAAAATTATTTTATTATTTAATTTTTTTTTCGATACCGCTACAGTAAGTAAAAATTTTGAACCAAATCGCAATAAAATCCGTAGAAAATAGTTTTATTTAAATGTGTAACATTCGCGTAAATCTAAAAAAACCATTATGAAAGGTTTTACATAAAATAACCTATAGCTGACTTCTGACGAGTTTTAATATAAATCTCCATACAAAACTCTTTCTTGCGGAAATCATTTATGTGTAAAGAATTATGATTACGACATGGTGGTAATAA
Source organism: Deilephila porcellus (assembly GCA_905220455.2). Taxonomy (NCBI): domain Eukaryota; kingdom Metazoa; phylum Arthropoda; class Insecta; order Lepidoptera; family Sphingidae; genus Deilephila; species Deilephila porcellus. The sequence continues at coordinate 7,294,425 of LR999996.1, read as the reverse complement.
GTCGTTAATATATGAGATGTTTATAAATTCATATTTATAGCCTCCGTGGAGCAGTTAGACGCCGGCTGTGAATGAAAAGCCCATCTAGGTAGGTACAACCGCAATGTTTATTTCTTCCTCCAAACAGCAGTGTAAACTCATTGTTGTGTTCCGGTTTGAAGGACATTGTATCCAGAGTACTGGACATAATGAGACTTAACATCTTATGCCTCTGTTTGGCGAGCGCAGTGGAAAGCCAAGCATTGCTTTGTATTTCATGGTGTTGTTTGCTTTTACCACTGTCCATGAACGGTTGTATTGCTTACCATCAGGCGAATGGCAAGGTCGTCCCGTAGTTTACTAAAAAAAAACGAGACTCCGCGGGTTTGATCTCCGCACCGAGACAAATATTTGTGTGAACCACAAGTATGTCTGGGTGTCTGTGAGACCGAAAAGTCTCGTAAATTCTGATGCCCATGTAATAAGGCTCGTATCTTGGTGTGGAGACAAGACTATGTGACTGTTAGGTGTATTAATTTATTGTTTTTTTTTTTTCATACTGCCTCGGTGGCGTAACTGTACTACTACGATAACAAAGCGGAGGGTTCGAATCCCGAGTCGGGCAAAGATGTATTTGATTTTTCTATTCATTATCGGCTCGGAGTTTGAAATTTTATGTCTGATATGGCGATAGACTCGCCCTCTATCTCATCATGGGACGGTACATACAAGGCGAAATGTGAGTGTCCTGGTAGCACCTCTGCCCACCCATTCTGGGAAAAAGGCGTGAGTTTATGTATATATTTTTCGTACTACTACAACGCTAAGGCATCCCTTGACGAATGAATTCACAATTTCATGCCTAAATTAACATAGCAAATAATTCGTCAGACGTCATATTGAACATATTCTCTGACCTTTACTTGATAAATGCCGTATTCCGATAAATTTGTTGGTCGTTTGTGAAAAGTATTTATTAAATCGAAAAGGTCAAATGTCATTCTAAATTGGAAACGTGCTAGGATGGCCTGTGTACTTTAGTTATCATTTTACTTATCATCAATACTAATATTATAAAGAAAAGATTGCATTGTTTGTATGTACTGAATAGGCTCCGAAACTACTGAACTGATTTGAAAAATTCTTTCACTGTTGGGAAGCTGCACTATCTCCGGGAAAAATACGCTATATATTATACTTTCAAAAAAAATAGGGGTCCTTACTAAAACTCCAATAATATAACCCAATGTGTAAAAAAAATTACCTGAGTTATTTTTTCCATCGCGTACGCTGCGATAACTATAAAATGTTGTTGATGTGGACTGTACTCAAAAACTATCTGCACCCGGGCAAACCCGGGACGAGCCGGTAGTGTAATATTATTAGATGACGCTTTATGTGTCGAAAACCAGCTTGTTTACTTCTCAACTACATTTTATTCAGTCGCACTCCGCCTTTTTTTATTGCGATTATGATCAGGTTTTTCAAAGCATAGTTTAATTTTTAAAGCGGCGCCACAGTAGACAGTAAAAAACTTTCTTGCCTAGTTTAAATATATTTGAAGCTGTAAGGTCCTAGGTTCGACACAAGTCAGGAAATTAACTTTGTGTTTTATACCTAGTGACCAACAACCAGAATCAGCGAAGATAATTCTACCCCCCATTTTATTTCATCGAAATCTTGCCAGTATATTGCTGATACGTTATGTTTGATCACGTCTGCTAGCAGATCCTCAATGCTCGATGGACTTTTGCCAAAAGCTAACTAACTGTGATTCAACGATCGTGTTTAACTGCCATCATTTCAAAATCAGTCGGAGAATCTTCAATTAGTCTTGGACCAGATAATTGTTAAAAAGAAGAAAGAAAAGCAGTTTTTTTGGTCACAGCCACACACAATGAATACAAAACATAATACACATGCAAAATAAATATTATAAAAAAATACAGTGAAAAGAAAAAGGAAGTAGTATGCACTTCGTGGCTGTGACAAGTAGGTGATCACTCAGCACAATGTTGCGCTGCAGCGCGGACCGCAGCACAACGCTGATATTCTGTGATGACCTCGGGTGAACTAGTAAACTTTTTAAATAATAATAGCTTAGCGTTAGTGAGGTGATGCTCAATGTACCTTTTTCTTCCTAATTTTTTCTTAAAAAAAATTTCTGTATCAACCCATATTCGTACTACTCCAGGGCACGGGCCTCCTCTAAAATCGAGAGGTCCACTGAGAATGCCAAGTGAATGGAATGCCAAGCGTTGCTTTATAATTCATGGTTTTGTTTGGTTTTGTTACTATGCATGAGTGGTGGTGTCACTTGCCATCAGACGAACGGAATGATCGTCTCGCCATACACAACGTTAAAAAATAAAAATGTGAGTTCACTTTGCGTAAATATTCATTACCAATTTTGTACTTCACCATAACAATTTTAAATACAATCAAATTGCTTTGTATAACTATACAATTTTATGTTCTATAAAACTTAGCATCAGGCGAGCCATTTGCTGCTCTCAAGATAAATAAATAGTAATAAATAAATACACCCAACAGTCACATACATAAACCTTGTGTCGTGGGTATCAGAAACTACGAGGGTCTTTTCGGTCTCACAAACACCCAGACCCGAGAAAAATATTTGGGGCTTCACAAACATTTGTCTCAGTGCGAGGCTCGAACCCGCAGTCCTTCGTTTCACAGCTGTCTAACCAACTATCATATCTGTCAAATCCATGCAAAAAGCTTCGAAAACTCAAACAAAAGTTTGAAAAGTCACGTATCAGATACATGAAAGCACGTATCAACGTAATCATACATAACAATTTGGATTAACAAGTCTGGGCATCCGTAAAAACTTTGACCGAACTTACAAGCCGTGTTATTTTGAAAGTTCCGCGAAAGCTCCGGATTGATCGATTGGTATTTTCTTTGTGGGGCCAAAGTATTTGCTTGAGCTTTGTGCGAATCTGTGGTCGGAATTCTTCTAAATTCGTAGGTACAGGCATGCTGGCCGGACAACTGGAGGAAATGTTGGTTGTGAAGCTTCTGAAAGTTCTAGGCATTCTATGGATAGTTTCGGGGTTTCGTTGAAACTCTTGTTTAAACTTTAAACATAGTATAAAAGTGTCAGTGAAGAATAGTTTCAATCGAAAGCAGTTCAATTTTTGTTTTGCTTAAAATATAATGTCATTATAAATTTTTATCAATTTAAAAATTCTGGGTTATGACAGGATATTCTATTTAGATACAGTAGTTAATAATAAAATAAATAAAAGTTTTAATGCTTTTTTATCTGAATATATAATTATTATGTACTTATGTAACAGGGAAATAAAAAGTGTTGCGAAAGATCCGTGACTTATGACATAACACTTACATTAATATAAACTCAAAACAATTTTTTTTAACTGGTACGGCATATTGACAGCATTGCGCCTGATGGTAAGTGCTAATGCCGTCCAGATAGAGTATCGAATGGTATCAGACGGTAGTCTCATACCATTCGACACAATCATGCCGGCCCGCTGAGATGCCTCTTCACGCTACGGCGGAAGGACCCAGGATTATAGGATTATTTATTTATTATTTACGCCATGCAAAATTCAATTTAAACAGAAAACAGAACTTGTACCAAACATTAAATAAGGAACACTCTACTAATAATTTACTAATTACCCAACTTTTCGCTGCCCGTTCTACCCGTCAGTGTGTCACGGCAACTTTTATGCGTACGTAGGTTAAGCCATCAATCTTCAGCGGTGTTTGTTTAGAAAAGTTTTTTTTTTCGCCACAAGTTTGAAGACTTATGGCCTCAAAGGATACCGACCAAGTGTTGAGGAACGATTATTGCCTTATATTTGTTCGGCAACCGCAGATTTTCCCTTAAACTCAGCTTTATTTGACAGCCCCATTTTGGTTTATTACCAACTTTTTGATAATTCCATTTGGGAGTACTTTTGTGATTGGGAAATGTTTTGGAAGCAATAAAATTGAATAATATTTGAGCTGTATTTTTTTGTAGATCGTAGCGTGCTCATAAACAGGAGTAAAACCACTCAGAACATATTATTAATCACTTTATGACACTGTATTGCGCTCGTCACTCCGAAACATTAGTGTCCTTTAACTACCCAGTAATCAATGGCCACAATGTCCTTCAAACCGGAACACAACAGTGCAACACATTGCTGCTTGACCAAAATAGATAAACATGTTCTACCATCTTTATCACGGCGAATTCTCTGAGGAGTTGTCCAATTTGATCCCCTCTTCTTTTTTCCTTAACAGAATGCGTACTGGCATGCGAAGCCAAAACTTGATGTTCTAAACCATCTCGGCGCGAACCAATTCTTCGCCAATTCTTTCTTGTGCCGCATGGTCGAGCTGTGGAATGGTTTGCCGTCACTGTTCCCTTCTTCCTATAATCCTGCGTCCTTCAGCCGTAGCGTGAAGAAACATTACTGCAGGCTGGCATAAATGACATGGGAAGCTGTCTGATGCCATTGGATACTCTGTCTGGACGGAATTGCGCTCACCATCAGGCGCACTATCACTTAGCCCTACCAGTTTAAAAAAGGGGTGGTTCCTACCAAAACCGCTTCTTTCATACAAGAAATCTTCTGCCTTAAACTTCTTGCTAATATAGATCTCTGAAACTGTATCTATCTATCTATCTATATCAGCCCATATACGTCCCACAGCAGGGCACGGGCCTACTCTACAATCGAGAGAATCGATTGAGAGTGGTTAGGCCATATAGTCCACCACGCTGGCCTAGTGCGGGTTGGCGGACTTACATACCGTAGAAATTCTTTAAAATCGCTACGGTATGCAGGTTTCCTCGTGATGTTTTCCTTCACCGTTAAAGTGCGTGGTGATTGACTATCAATACACACATAACTCCGAAAAGTCAGAGGTGTGCCATGGGATTTGAACCCGCGACCACCGTGAACAGTGAAGGCAGCCGCGTCTGGTCCGTTACCAACAGGCCACCAAGCACTAATCCATAATTACAAAAATGAAACTGTATAATTACAAAAATTACGCCGCAGATTCTCAGAGTTTCAATTTATGTCTTAAGGCGGTGTGAGGAAGTTCGAGGGTTTATCACCTACGCCAACACTTTACTTTATGAAAAATAATAAAATTAAGTGTTGCTTTTATTGTTCATACTAAAGCTGCTGTTTACTTCGGCGTGAATTTTATTATTGTAAAGTCGGCGTGATGACTCGTAAAGTATTCGAGTTGTAGGTTGTTAAATTGGTACTTGTGTTACCTAATTTGAAGAGTATTAAGTGATTGAAAATCATAATTGTTTCGTTTTGTTCAAACAATCAAGCGACGTTGATTCGAAAGACGATATGCGAAGATTGAAATCCCAGGAAACACCTCTGACTTTTCCAATTGTGCATTGATAGTCAAAAACCATGATTTTTAACGTTGAAGGAAAACATCGTGAGGAGACCTGTATACCATTGCGATTTGTATGAATATCTATGGTATGTTAAGTCCGCCAACCCGCGCTAGACCATCGGTCTCCTATGGCCTCAGATATAAATCCCGTGTCCTGCAGTAGCCAGCATATAGGCTGGATTATTATTACTATATCTATCTCTACATATAATAAATTTGTAGCCGATCGATGTCTGTACATGGAAGATAAATGAGAAAAACGAACATGGGGGGTCTGTACTAACTTAATAGAAGCCAAAACAATGATTTTTAGAATTTTTGTCTGTTTTTATGTGCGGTTATGCGCGATGAACTCAGAAACGGCTTAATGGATTCGATGAAATTTGGTATGATGGTAGCTGACACCCTGGATTAACACTTAGGCTACTTTTTATCTTGAAAATTGTAGTGTTCCCGTGGGATGAGGAAGAAATTCCGATATATTTGTTACTTTTTTGTACTCAAAGGGATGGGATGGGACTAGATTACATGTCTAGATTGAGAAGGAGACGGGACAGGTGGGATATAATGGGACGGGATGGGATAGGAAATTCCTAATAAAATTAATTTCAAATAAAGTTAATCACGCAGACGAAGTTTGCGGGCAGAAGCTAGTTACTATATTTTAATCTATTACCATCAATTTTACTAAAAATCCGATATACATTTCCAGATCCTAAAGATAATTTCGCTGACTCATAACTCGTACACCCCCGTTGACCCCATCCGGTCCAAAGTTATAATAAAACTTTAGAAAGACAATTTCCTAAATGACATTAAAAGGTTTTCCTTGTTATCTTAGTGAATTCAATTTTCGTTAGAGGTTTTTTTTCTGGTTTAAGTACTTTTTGGCGATAAGGCGTGACTTTTTGATGGAAACTGGTTAAAATTTATTTTTCTGCATCTTTGAAGTTAGATTCAGGGTTATTTTTTTGTGTTCCGGACAGTTTCAGTTTCTAGTTTTCAGCAGTTGAGTGCCAAGCATTGCTTTGATTCATGGTGTTTGGTTTTGCTACTGTCGAGTGGTAGTATTGCTTACCATCAATTGACATGCTCGTTTCGCCATTCATCGCAATAAAAAAAATATACTTTATCTTAACCGCACAACGCTTACCATCAGCCGCATTATAAGGACTTTTCGTATTAAACGTCAAACGTTATACTTAAAAATCTCTGGGGTTGATTCAACGCATTTTTCCCTATTAAAAACTTAGATAATATATCTCCTCAGTTTGGTTATTCTAAACTTAAATCGTTTGCTGGATTAATGTACGAACTTGGCGCGATCTTAGGCCGCTCTGGCAATTTTAACGTTTTAACTGGAATTTTATAAGTAATTCGAGAACGTGTTGAGGAATTTGAGGCTTTTTGTCGTTGTAATGGGGTTTTAGTTTTAAATTACTGATGTTCTTGAAGGCAGCTCATGGAGTTCATGGAGTACATGGATTTTGATCCCAAGCAGTATCGTTGCGATGTGACAAAATCAATAACATACATACACAATTATGACATCTTTAATATTATCGGATATATTATATCGAATCTTGGATGAAAACAATTTCAAAAATATTTTATCTGAATAGTCTATGTACCTAGTTTGTATATAAAAACATCAGTTGTAAGTTTTACTTAACATTTCTTTCCTTTTCAGGTAAGTACTGGACCAAAATTACAACTTTCCCGTAAGACAAACCTACCCAAATCTTCAAACCGTAAGTCAAAACTCTTAACAAAATTATCTTCATTCTACCTAAACTCTACCAAAATCACGGCTCCGTTACGGGTGTAACATACTAAAGAATTAATTATATACAAACAAAAGACAGGGGCGAACCCGGCGTAGAGGCAAAAATGATTTATAAGAATAGCCTCGGGCCCTCAGAGATGAAATCTTAGAGATAAAAGCCCCGCTCATGAAACTTTGACGTATGAAACGCATGTTTAAAATGGATGAGACGGTTTAGACTGATGTCGGCGTAGAGATACGACGCGTTTTGATTACACGTAGAGTACGCCGTTTTGTGTGGCGTAGTAGCGCTACGATTTTGTGCGGCGTAGCGATTTTGTAGCGTAGCGGTGCTCGTCGAATGCTGTTAATTAATGGAATGCGTTCCAAAATAGTTAAATACTTATTGAAAATTGTTTTTAAATAATAGAATAATATAATAATAAATCTTTAATATAAATAAATAAATACACCCAACAGTCACATACATAGATTATTATTATTTATTAAATATATCTATCTGTCCGTATTTATTTAAGAATCGTGTTATGGCAGTTTGGTTCTCTTCAATCAGACTATCGCTTGCTTATGGGATAATTAATTAAATAACAAACCTTTGTCCCTTATAAGGAAAAACAAAGCTCGCCGCCTCAATTCTTTCTACATCCCTCACCCTAATCAAATACGAAATTCTAACTCGCAACTTCGCGATAAATATCGCAGAATAATGGCCGAAGTTACTTTTCCAACTTCACCATACTCGTTAATAACTTTATAAAAAAATATCCATTCTTTTTTTGTTGGAGTGGAATTACTGGAATCTAAGTGACACGCTCGAGGACCAAGTTTGAAAAGTCTGGACAAAAATATTGTAATTTCTTGTTAATATATTTTAAGAACTATTAAATAAAGCTTAGGTTTTTAGGACAATTTTCTCGAAAAACTGGATAAGTCTTCATTAGAATTTTCGTTTGTATAATGCTTATTGTGATTGTGGCCTATTATAATGTAAAAAAGTACATGTTAATATATTTTTTTACCTTTTTTTGTGATGTAAGTTTTGTATAAAAATTAGTAATAAATTACATTTATTTCAAGTTCAATACTATAATTTTATTAAATCTGTATTTAATATCGTGGTTCGCAATATTTTTATACAAATAATTATTTTATCTTCCCGTGAAGTTTGCATTCGAACTTAACACAGTCAAAAAACAATATTCTAGATTTTTGTCCATCAAATACGTAACCCAAAAAAATCCTTGCTAAAAATACCCAAACGAAATCTCACATTTTAAAATCCAATTTAACTCACCCTATAATTTAAAAAAGTACCCCAATACCCCAGTCTAACCGAGGCATGTTTCACGCTAACCACCCTAGAAGCAACCCCCTAATATATTCAATGTAGGGTTGTTATAAATCACCCCTGACCGATAATGTGTTTGTTCAGGAATCGATGGCTCGAATTCATTCCGTTTTTTACTTCTACAGGCAATTATTCAGGCCTTTATTGGCTCTACATGTAGAGTTTGTTTTAATCGATGAGGATTAACATCGTGCGAGCTTTTTTATGAATATGTAGAGTCGTAAATTAAAATTGCTCACTCTAAAGGACCGAATTGCTAAAGGATTTCGTTTGATGTTTTAATGATTGGGTATAGTTGTTTTTGTATAAATTTAATCTTGTTTTATGATTTGATCTAATATTTGATTCTATTTAAAAAATATTGTGATATTTATCTAGAGGCAATGTATAAGCGACGAACTATGATTACAGATTCAATTTCCGGTACGGGAAAACCACGAATGCATGCGAATTTGCCGCCTAGAAACGTAATACGGTGTACTAAAAAATTCCAAATATGAAGTAAAAAATCGTGAGGAAACCTGCATACCGTATCGGTTTTAAAGAATTTCTACGGTATGTAAGTCCGCCAACCCGCACTAGGCCAGCGTGGTGGACTATATGGCCTAACCACTCTCAATCGATTCTCTCGATTGTAGAGTAGGCTCGTGCCCAGCAGTGGGACGTATATGGGCTGATATAGATATAGATATAGAAGTAAAATAATGTAAATCAAGCTGTAAATCGTAAAATTATTACTTATTTTTTACCAAAACCTAGATATCATCTTACTCGAGTCCTATGTAACTGTGTGACATAAATTCCTATCCTAAGCATACCATGCGAGAATTTTCAAATTGAAAAATTCACACTATATTTCCCAAGCTGGGATTTGAACCTAGGACTTACTTTACGCTCTTTACATACCATTAAAGCAACAACCAATCAATGATAAATACACTATTGAACTCTAGCATCGCTACCAATTAAAGACACGAAATAAGACCGCAATCAAGAACACCAACTAATTAGAGGCCACACATCCAAACTTGGTCCAAACTTGGCCCGAGACCATCGCTCCGAGGCCAAACTCTTTGAATTAACACAAGTTCGATTCCAGATTGAAGCTGCCGATATATTTGCGAACTTGCAGAAATTTATCACGCAAAGTTATATTAACTGGTAAAATAACTTGTAATTTAACGAGGTTTGTGTCTCTTGGTTAAATAGACGGCATATCTAGACTGCGATCGAAAACGAAGTCAGGTGGTAGTTTTAGTGACTACAGACACAATGCAACAAAATATTTGAAAAAAAAAACAGCCACGATATTTTTTTGCAATTTCTTACATATCATATTTGGATGAGAAATATCTAGTTTTTGCTAAAATAATAATTTAAACCCTTGTGTACCATTGCGCCTTTAAAAATAAAAAGGTGTAGGTACATTAATATAAGTAGAACAAAAAAAAATGTTAAAGAGAACTAATTGGGAGAATGTCACTCGCCGGTCGCAACAATTATGTCGGTCTGGTCCAACTTACATACAGACTAACATCAGGAGTCACATTTACAAAAATTACTATGTCAGGTTTCCACCATTTTCATTTGTCATTGTCCGGACGGTCACAAACATCTCCCCACCAATTACTTCTAATATTTACAAAAGTGGTAAAATCCACATTCTCCCAAACCTATAAAAATGCCAATAATAAAATCAACATTTCGTAATAATACCTAAGGGTCGTTTGACTTTGTAAAATATTTTCATCCCAAGTTACACTCGTACCTTTGTCCTTTAATACATTATTTCGATAATTTCAAAATGTCCTTCGATATATTAGTCAAATGCCAATAAAGTCGTGACCTTTTTATCTCCGAACTCACCCCGGGGGTGGCATCCCCTTCCACCACCACCCCTCACGCCGCGCCAGGTATTTCTCGATAACAGTGGACGTAGGGAATTCGTTGTTATTTAATATTCGACAAGCTTTTCGACGCGACATCTCTTGGTACGGGACTAATTTTAAATTTTCGCGTATTTTGAAGGGAAAATATTATTGATTTGGGAAATTTTTATATGTATAGGTTCAGTAATATTTTCTTTATAAGCAAAAATATTGACAGTTTTTATGGTATTTTTATAATCACCATTGCAACTCCCCTCAGCCATGATCAACAGTAGGTACGCATCGAGACAAATGTTTAGATGGTCGTCAAATATTTGTTTCATGAATCATCATCATCATCATCATCAGCCTCTTGCAGTCCACTGCTGGACATAGGCCTCTCCCACGGTACGCCACAGAGCCCGGTCTGCTGCTTTACGCATCCAGTCGCTGCCGGCCCTCTTGTGCAAGTCGTCCCGCCATCTGGCCAGAGGACGTCCCACGCTACGTTTTCCAAGACGCGGTCTCCACTCCAGAACACGCTTACTCCAGCTTGTTTCATGTATGGGTGTTATGAGTTCGAAAAATCTCTCGAAGTTTAATGTTTCATACAATGTGTTACATTTACAAAACCCCATTTCTCCTTCTATCGTCTTTCTTTCACCTTTCCCCCATTTTGGCCGACAACCCATCTATGATCCAGGTATTGTAGGTATTTATAGTTGTACGACTACAAAGCTGAGGTCTCGGGTTCGAATCCCGGGTCAGGCAAAGTGATGTTGGGTTTTTCTATTCATTATCAGCCCGGAGTCAGAAATTTGTACCCGATATGGCGATAGGCTCGCCCCCTATCACATCATGGGACGGAACATACAAGGCGAAATATGGGTGTCCTAGTGGCGCTTCTGCCTACCCCTTCTGGGATAAAGGCGTGAGTTTATGTATGAATGTAATTACTTATCGCAAGCAGTTTGCTCGTTTGCCGGACCAAAGCAAAAAAAATGAGCTACTTTCTCTTTGTTATCAAGCCTAATGGCTGGCTCGGGCCAATTATTTCCCTGAGCGGTGATTTTGCGAAATATATTTGCTACGTTCAATAAATTATTAAGAAAACATTGTACGTAATTAAAACTCCAACAAAGGGAGTAAAAATGGAGTAATAAGGAATAGCTCGCTCTGCTTAGCCTGTCGTGCAATCGACGCCAATATCTACCGTTTTGTATTGTAGAGTATTTCGTAGAAATACAGCGATACTCGGAAATTATGAGCTAAATATTGCAGTTCTGAGGCTCTGGTTCAGGCTGTGTCTAGCTAGTTGTGTATTTGCCAACATTATAACTAACATTAACAGGCAATGACTAGCTATCTCTCGCATGTAAAACGCCTGTGGAAACACTGAATGACTACTTCGTCGTTGTAACAAGAATTTAAACATTATCTGCATTTAAGCAATATAAATTAATTGAAAAATGACATACATAAACTCACGCCTTTTTCAAAAGGGGTGGCTAGTGGTGCTACCAGGACACCCACGATGTGAAGTTGATAAAGAAACGCTATTCTAGTTTTAAAATCAAGATACGTTTTTATGACAAATTATAGTCATATCTATCCATGTTACAGTAATTAAAATATACGCGGGTTATTAAACCATTCAAAAGGCCTTTTAAGCGAGACCCTTTTGATTACTTACCTGAAAAAAAATCCCTTTTGACAAGCCAAACGAAACAAATGAAACGGTTTAAATGGAAATCGCTTTGCAACGCGCGTGCGATGGAAACGTCCGATATTTTTTCAAGAATATAAGGAATTTATTGACATTTTTCGTACGCGAAAAGTGTAGGTTTTTACTGGGGTTTACATCGTTCATGTATACAAGGATCTTGTCTAAATATGATGCGATAAAAGGTGGGGATTTGAAAGACATTGATTTTGTAATCTTTAGCCACAAATCGTTAAAGTTTTCAGTGGAATTACTATACAAATTCGGAGAAATGAAAATTGTTCGAAATTACTGAAATTAATATGGCATTTATCATTGTTACGTTTGTACCTAGTTTGATTCAGATCAACATTCTCAACTTCAACCTCTGAATGAGACGTAATATACACAAAATATGTGTTTTAATGTTATGTATATGATCTTATGTAAGATTTATAGTACTCACCTTAAAATAAATAAATAAATACACCCAATAGTCACATACATAGTCCTGACCCCACATTAAGATCAATTAAGTTTCGTGAGCATCCGAAACTACGAGAGACTTTTCGGTCTCACAAACACCTAGACTCAAGACGAATATATGTGGGCCTCACAAACATTTGTCTGGGTGCGGTGATCGAACCCGCGGCCTCTCGTTTCACAATCGGCGTCTAACCAACTGCGCAACGGAGGCTGTCAAACCTCTATCATTTTCCTAGATTTAACAGAAATACTCTCTCTCTCTCTCTCTTCAGCCGCAGGAAGTCCACTGCTGAATATAAGTAAATAAATAAATACAAAACATAGCAAGTCCTCAACAAAAGATACAAACCCAAGCCTCAATAAAACTGATGATTTTTCGATTCCAAATTAATATTGATGAAGGGCTTCCGAGGTGATTTACGTAGCGAATGTCGGGTGGCGATAAACTTTCAAACAATGATACAACGCAGGTAAATTTCGGCCCTTATTCAAATATTTTCCCTTGAATTTTTGGGTCGCCAACCTGTTACATAGATGGAATTTTTTTAACTGCCTTATGGCTGGAAATACTTTGTTTTTGCGTCGTAAATGTTGGGTAATAGTTGTCTTTTTGTCGCGAGTAATTTTCGAAACACTGGCCTATTTAATACTAGCTTCTGGTAGTAAATTAAATGCTTTATAAATAGAAAGACCAGAGATGGTAATCTTGCCAGTCGACAGAATTATATGTACTGGTTATATCCGGATATAAATCAAATCAAATCAAAATATTATTTTATTCAAGTAGTCTTCTACAAGATATTTTGAATCGTTAATTTCTGCTACCACCGCTTCGGAACGTTTTGTAGCTGTGAAGAAGAAACGGCGCAAGAAACTCCCTCAGCAACACGAACTGTCTTCTTTTTTTGCTTTTCTTTTCTTTCTTTTTCTTTTTTAAAAGCCATTTTTAATTACAATGGTTGATATAAACAATAAAACGAAAACGTGACACTTTCGTATGTCACTATGTTGTTGTAACAGCCCATATACATCCCACTGCAAGACGCAGGCCTCCTCTACAATCGCCGATGAGATGGGTTAGGCCATATAGTCTACCAAGCTGACCTGGTGCGGGTTGGCGAACTTTACATACCGTAGATGTCGCTATGCAAGTTTCCTCACGATGTTTTCCTTCACCGTTATAGTGCGTGGTGATTATAAACACTCACATGACTCCGAAAAGTCAGAGGTGCCCTGAGATTTAAACCGGCGACCAGAGTGACATGTTGGCAGTCGCGTCTAGTCCGTTACCAAAAGGCCACCTCACACTTGTGTCCCTTTGGCGACTTCTTAACTACAATGTACGGTTGTCGCCACCCAGGCTACCAATATTATACACAAAATTCAGTCAGTATATAAAAATACCAGATCCATAGCTATAATTAATAACTAGTCCTGAGCTACCTACACGTTTTTACAAAATGGCTCGTTTTACCGTTCTGCGTATAATAACCTGAAAATTTTCCTAAGAACTCCCTTCAGTACAATGACAGTAAAAAATAATTACGTCTTGACAAAAGGCTAATTTCTTTTCACAACGTCGAGTTTAGGGGTGTAGATGACCTTTTTTTATATATTCTGTAACTGTATTTGAAAAGCCCACTGTTAGGATATTTTTCCACGTATGGGCAAGATTCCTATGACAGAATCGCTATCCGAACATATACAAATATGATATCACAACAATACAAATTGATTCCCATAGATAAATAATAAATAAATACACCCAACAGTCACATAGTCCTGACCCCACACTAAGATCGAGTCTTGTGTCGTGGGTATCAGGAACTACGAGAGACTTTTCGGTCTCACAAACACCAATGCTTCACTTTCACAAATACAGATGTATCAGGATTCTGATTGCCGGATGCCTAATACCTAACACTTTCCTCTTCTCATCCTTATGCCTTCCCGCTATCTTCATTTTGCCAGCCTCCGTGGCGCAGTTGGTTAGACGCCGCCTGTGAAACGAGAGGCCGCGGGTTCGATTCGCGCACCGAAACGAATATTTGTGTGATCCACAGGTATTTGTTTCGGGTCTGGGTGTTTGTGAGAGCGAAAAGTCTCTCGTAGTTCTGATACCTGCGACACAAGACTCGATCTTAGTGTGGGGTCAGGACTACGTATGTGACTGTTGGGTGTATTTATTTATTTATCCTTATTCCTTCCAGCCCTCTTCATTTCATAGGCTGGCAACTTATCAATGATCCAAGCGTTTTGGATGTCCATGGGCTTCAGTGATCACTTACCATAAGGCGACGTGTTTTCTCATTTGCCAGACGTATAAAATGAAAAAAATATGCCAGGCTTTTCGTACGAATCTCATTAATGCAGGACAAACAAATTAAATTCCGATGTATTAAGCAAACTGTCCATTTCACCGCTATCTAAATAATTTATTGTGGGGACAAATTACATTCGAACGTAATATCTGATTTCGGACCAATTATAAAACAATAGGGTTATAATAGAATAATTTGCTGTAAAATAGAAATGAATATAGAATGTTTTGCTACCGAGGTTTGACTGGAATAACTAACAGTGACATCTAAGATAGTATCTGTATCAGCGCATATACGTCCCACTGCAGGTCACGGGCCTCCTCTACAATCGAGAGTACGATTGAGAAGGGTTAGGCCATATAGTCGGCCTTTACATACCATAGAAATCCTTATAAATCGCTATGGTAAACAGGTTTCCTCGCGATGATTTCCTTCGTCATATGTATAGTATTTCGACAGCCTCCTTGGCGCAGTTGGTTAGACGCTGGCTGTAAAACGCAAGGCCGTGGGTTCGATCCCCGCACCGAAACACATATCTGTGTAATCCACTAGGATTTGTCTCGCATCTGTTTATTTGTGAGACTGAAAAGTCTCTCGTAGTTTCTGATACCCACGACACAAGACTCGATCTTAGTGTGCAGTGAGGGCTATGTGACTGTTGGGTGTATTTATTAATTTTAATAGAGCATTGTGATTGACTTTTAATACACACATAACTCGAAATATTCTTCCTATATTAATCAAATATATAAATAAATACACCCAACAGTCACATACATAGTCCTGACCCACACTAAAATCGAGTCTTGTGTCGTGGGTATCAGAAACTACGAGAGACTTTCGGTCTCACAAACGCCAGACCAGAAATACATACCTGTGGTTCACACAAATATTTGTTTCGATGCGGGGTTCGAACCCGCAGCCTCTCGTTTCAGAGCCGGCGTCTAACTAAATGCGCCACGAAGGCTGTGAAAATCTAAATTGATACACAAAACCGAACACAACAAAAATCTACCAGACAATTTCAGCACAAAAGCAATGTATCTATAATAAACAAATACAAGGGCGTTATTTTCCGATATCAGTACACGGAATAATAAAATCCCGAAGCGGCCTCTTGGCATAATCCCTGTGTGAAAACAACGAAGTTGATAGTTACAAGGAATATCACTTTGCTGAGGGACATGTTAGGGTGCGGCTACCAGGTATATTTTGATAGAGTTTTACATACATACATACATACATACATACATACATACATACATACATACATATTTATTTATTTATTTATTTAAATCTTTATTGTACACAAATGAAAATACACAATACAGAAAAAAAAAATTACAAATGGCGGTCTTATCGCTCTACAGCAATGTCTTACAGACAACCATGGGATGGATTTAAAAGAAGGAAAGAGAGGGCAGTACATACATACATACATACATAAACTCACGCCTTTATCCCAGAAGGGGTAGGCAGAGGCGCCACCAGGACACCCACATTTCGCCTTGTATGTTCCGTCCCATGATGTGGTAGGGGGCGAGCCTATCGCCATATCAGGCAAAAATTCCTGACTCCGGGCTGATAATGAATAGAAAAACCCGATATCACTTTGCCCGACCCGGGATTCGAACCTGAGACCTCAGCTTTTGTAGTCGTACCGTAGTACAACTACGCCACCGAGGTAGTCGTATTTACATACATACGGTATGAATATTCCATACATTATATATTTAAATCTAATTTTGAAGAACAAAAGCCTTAGATAGAGTTAGATTACACCTAAAAACCCTAGACGGGGATAAAACAATGATTTGTCAAAGGTGAATTGATGATAAACGAAAACTATTTAACATTTTTAAAATCGTTAAACGATTTAACGAATTTAAAAGCAAATATTTTTTATTCAAGTCTTTAAGTAAGCGTATTTACTGGGGAAAATATAGAGTATAGTTATATAAACTATTTAACTGAAAAATGTCACATAGAAATACATTATACTATATTAGGAATGGGCCTAGTCGAACTCTAAGTGTTCTTACACTAGGTTCAAGAAACCACAGTCACTACAACTCATTGCTCATATTATACAAACTATTATGATCTTTAGGTATCAACTCCGAAGTTTCTGTTTGTTGCTTTACAGCGCAGTAAGTCGGAAAGAGAAATTAATTCGGCATTTTCCTCTACCTGTTCCAGAGACTGAGCGTAATGCCAAGTTTACATACATTTTACAGAAAAATGCTTTTACCCTCATTCTTTTTCTTTACGTTGAGAAATTTGCAATAAATCTTGACTCCACAGATTTATTCGGTAAGGGTTTTGGAATATCATTTGCGAGCTTGAATAATAGAGCTTCGGGGTTATAATGTAAGGATTTATTTTATTACACCACTTCCGAGAGCCGTTAGGAGTAGGGGAGTATACAAGCGTCAGTGGCGCGTACAGTTGCGTGTGGTGCAGTAGACGAGCACTCTGTGTGGCGCTGTGTCACCGGCGCGTACAGCCGAGTGCTGTCGCGTGTGGTGCAGTAGACGAGCGCTCTGTGTGGCGCTGTGTCACCGGCGCGTACAGCCGAGTGCTGTCGCGTGTGGTGCAGTAGACGAGCGCTCTGTGTGGCGCTGTGTCACCGGCGCGTACAGCCGAGTGCTGTCGCGTGTGGTGCAGTAGACGAGCGCTCTGTGTGGCGCTGTGTCACCGGCGCGTACAGCCGAGTGCTGTCGCGTGTGGTGCAGTAGACGAGCGCTCTGTGTGGCGCTGTGTCACCGGCGCGTACAGCCGAGTGCTGTCGCGGGTGGTGCAGTAGACGAGCGCTCTGTGTGGCGCTGTGTCACCGGCGCGTACAGCCGAGTGCTGTCGCGGGTGGTGCAGTAGACGAGCGCTCTGTGTGGCGCTGTGTCACCGGCGCGTACAGCCGAGTGCTGTCGCGTGTGGTGCAGTAGACGAGCGCTCTGTGTGGCGCTGTGTCACCGGCGCGTACAGCCGAGTGCTGTCGCGTGTGGTGCAGTAGACGAGCGCTCTGTGTGGCGCTGTGTCACCGGCGCGTACAGCCGAGTGCTGTCGCGTGTGGTGCAGTAGACGAGCGCTCTGTGAGGCGCTGTGTCACTGGCGCGTACAGCCGAGTGCTGTCGCGTGTGGTGCAGTAGACGAGCGCTCTGTGTGGCGCTGTGTCACCGGCGCGTACAGCCGAGTGCTGTCGCGTGTGGTGCAGTAGACGAGCGCTCTGTGTGGCGCTGTGTCACTGGCGCGTACAGCCGAGTGCTGTCGCGTGTGGTGCAGTAGACGAGCGCTCTGTGTGGCGCTGTGTCACCGGCGCGTACAGCCGAGTGCTGCCGCGTGTGGTGCAGTAGACGAGCACTGTGTCACTATAAATGTGATTCCATATATTCGGTCTTTTGTTTCAGAGATTGCAGATATAGATTGTTATGAAAGAGTGAAATGTGAAAGCGTATTGGTGAGGCAGAGGCTTTGTGTAACGCGTCCCCAGGGTCAACGTGCGTACAGTTGTTTTTCAATTCCCCGCGTGTGTGTACCGATCACAATTTCGGCTGACGACCGTCGGATTCTCGGGGGATTCTCGTTTTATATTCCAGCTGATAGATCTACGGGCCACGTCTACTGATTTAGCGGTTTTTTATTTGCTACCAAAGGTCCGGGTCGATGAACCCCGGTTGGAAATTATCGGGCCTTTTCACTGCGAATAGGATGGCGTCGTGGAATTTCATGAAACATCGTACTTTATGTTATTGGTCGTATTTTATTTCTGTGCGAATGCAGAGCTTTGATTCGTTCTCCCGGAGGGGACAGGTTTCATATCCTGTTTATGTTTTGCCAATTTGATGCTGAAAGTATTTCGTTCGATGTGTATTTGATAGATGTCTTGTTATATCCTTGTTGAAAGGTTTCCTAAATTTTATTTTTTGTGAAGAGATAGGTAAATTATCGATATGTGTGGCTTCCGATAGTGAAAATATTATAGTACCTACATTACGCCAAAAATCATAGTAGCGATATGAAAATACTATGACTTAACAATATCAAATAAATAAATAGATGTAACACATTTTAATTCGCTTCGTCATTGTTTCTTGGTGTTTTTGAAGCTTAAAATAACATAGAACAATTTAAATTCTCTTTTGCCAAGTAATTCTTGTAATAAAACAGTAGATGGAATGCCGCCGTCTTTTTCCCAAAATTGAAATTTAAATCAAGGGATTCCGGGCGATTTGCGTCTACAAGTCTAGTTTAAATCGCATATCCACTCCCATAGCTGAGTAAAGTGACATCTGTTTGTATAGTACGGGTTCTTTGTATAAAAAATACCGTATTATGGTTTCTTAGATTTACGCGAAGGTTACACAGTTCGCCCCGTGACCACGAAATCTGTAAAGTATTCGAAACGTTGGGAAGTTAAAAAATGTAAAAATTAAACCAAATCGCGATAACATCCGTAAAAAAATAGTTTTATTTCAAAATACCGTATTATCACTATTTCTTTTATTATTATCACAGAATCACTAATGCATTTCAACTTCATCATTTTTATATATTTTTCTTCATCTCTAACTCTATTCTATCTAATCCTATCCTGAAATTATTCTAATTAATCTGAAATAAAACTACATTCCACAAATAACCACAATAATAACACAATAATAACAGCCTCCGAGTTGAGAACCTGTGAAATGAGAAGCCTTGGGTTTAATCAACCCATTTAAAAAATGGTGAGACTGACAAATACCTATTTGTTTCGGCGTGGGAGTCGTGAGACCAAATGTCTCGTAGTTTCTGATACCCACGAAACAAAACTTGTTATCTCAGATTAGGATCATGTATATGACTGTTATGTACTTAATTAATTCACTGATTAAAGTAAAATTTTCATCCCCGTACCAAAGTAATTCAGTCCTATCAACCCCATTACTAAAATAATCCAAATTAAAACGCAATATCACCAAAAGTAATGTCGTAGCCTACTTGAATACCAACTCCGTACATTTCTTAACAACCGTAATATTTACATATTTAAAATATTGTATCGTCGATTAAAAACAATTCATGCGTTATAAAATCCAGTTAGTACCCCTTTAAATAGAACATTTGACTCCAATTCAGCTATATTAATTGCTTGTGACTCGCCCTATGCAATTTTTTTTGGGGTTACTACACTCAAAATTCACTCTTAAGTCGAGGGAATAAGGTTCATATAAGCCGCATCCACATGTGTGTAGGTCAAAGTTTAAGATTGGTTTAATGGATAGGCGGGAGCGGTTTGCTTTTTTTAAATGTAATTGAATTGTAAAATGTGTTAAGCATTCTGAATGCTAAATGGGTAATTAATTTCATGCTTTTATATTCTACAGACAAAGAGAAAACCGCATTTTTAAGTAAATATTTTAAGCTCTACAATTAGCTGATTACATTACTCATAATAGTTAGATGTAATTAACATTTTATAGTCACAGCAGAGTTAATAAATATATTTTTTTCTTGCATTACTTTGATGTTAGGCACACATTATAGACATATGTTTACGTATAAAATTATCACAGACAGTTAAAAAACCTGTAATTAAGTTTATACTTAATTAAAGAAATATTGAAAACTAAAATTTTATACACTTAATCGGCAATTACATACATACATGTCGAATTGATAATCTCCTTATTTTGAATTCGATTGAAAAGTATTTTATGTAACATAATTTAGTTTCTTTAAAAATATCTCTGTTAATATTAAAATTTTAGATTTACAGTCTTCATATTGTATATGACGAAATAGATGTAGTTATAACTGTTATTCAACAAAGTTTTCTTTTCTGTAGTTTCTGATAAAGTTCATAACAAGTATCCTATTATACCTATCTAGTTACTATACGTATGAGAATTATTTATTTCATACACAGTTCAACTAATTTCCTGAAATTCCTCCCCGCTACCGCTCATCCCTTATGCCGCCCACAAGACATCGACAACGCGACATTTGGCACGTACTCGCTAATTGCACGGTGTGTGGCGGCCTTTATTCGTTGCCCGCTTTTATTTTTAATTACTTAATGCCCTTTGAGCTTTTTAATTATCGCAGCGCGCCCCCAATTATTGTTTACATTCGATTTTAATTCGGAAACAATGATTTTAGTGACGTGACGCGTTGGATGTGTTTAATAATTTTAAAAAGGCCATTGAACGATTGAAAAAGTTGATAATGTGCGTGGAAAACTGCAGGTGAAACTTATTAAAAAAAACAGGAAAATATGTATAAATATGTGGGAATAGTTCTGTTTCGGGTCAAATGAAACGGAGATTGTACAGATATTCTTCACTTTAATTATTAATTATCCTTTTAATGCGTCTTAACGTCGGTCGTCATCCACGTCTTCCATCTTCCAAACTGTTCTCTCTTATTTCAACATCTTAATCAATCATCCTCTAACTCTTTTACTCTTTAGTACGTCCATTCGTTATCTCTTTCACATAAACCACGTTTCATATCCGTCATTCGTCTAACGTTTCATTCTACTCATCTCTCATCATAACATTCAAATCCTACATATACTAATATGTAAAGCTGAAGGGTTTGTTTGAAAGCGCTTATCTCAGGAACTACTAATTGAAATTGAATCATTATTTTAGTGTTGGATAGTTCATTACTTGAGGCAAGCTATAAGGTACTTTTTATTCCGGGAAAACATTTTTTTTTTTTGCGAAGAATGGCTGGACGAACATGCGATTCGCCTGGTGGTAAACGATACAACCGCTCACGGATAGTAGAAAACCAAACAACACCATGAATTGCAAAGCATTGCTTGATATTCCACTGCGCTCGCCATCCTGAGACATAAGATGTTAAGTCTCATTATTTCCAGTAGTTACTCTGGCTTATTATCCATACGCCATATTATCCACCACGCTGACCTAGTACGGGTTGGCGGACTTTAAATACATGCATCCATGCAGGTTTCTTCACGATATTTTCCTTTACCGTAATGGTGGCTGGTGATTGACTATCAATACACACATGACTCCGAAAAATTAGCGGTATGCCCTGATATTTGAACCCCCGACCACCGTGAAATGTTGGCATCCGCATCTGGTCCCTTGCTTAGTAAATATTTACTTAGAATTTAGATAAAACTACTTAAAATATTAAATATAAACTCAGCTTTTCTCGTTTGTATACGATTTAGAAACCTAGATATCCTTGCCAATTTTGGCTTGAAAATAACTTTTGTGGTTGAATCAAAACTGTTCTAGATTATATCAAAGATATTTATAAAGCTTATTCCTGGACTTTTACAAACTAGTTTATTGTTTAAAGTTAGCATCGACGCACTTATTTTTTATATAATTTTTAGGTCCAAAAGCATATCTTGATATTGTAAAATCTAAAAATTACTAAGTATCATACAAAATTTATGTATTGGGTAATTTACGTAACTTTAGGATAAAAAATAAGCAATATATCACCAATATGTCCAAATTGGCATTTCCGTACAACCCCTAAAACTATTGGAAAGCGTGGGTTAAATAATACCATTTACCACCTCAGCGGAAAATTCTCGGAGACATTGGAAAAATAACAATAACTCTCGTATTTTCTGGGAAATTTCTTGAAAATAGAAAAGCTTCAGCCATATATATTATTGGGGCGTTCAATTATATACCGTTTAGAATGGCTTGGACGTAACAAGATCCACTGCATAATATAAATTACATGCAGTTGTATCTGCTGTACCAGTTATAGGAGACAGCGGGTAAAATCTTCTATGGTATAATCGCTTGTCGCTAGTAATTTAAGTTAAAATACTATTACCTTAAAAAACTTAAATTTTTGCTTTATTTAAATGTTGACGTGGTGACCACTAACCATCATTTGATTTGCGTTACGTGCCAAATTGGAAGGGGAGTAAAAACGTTGTACACTTTTGCTGCCACCCTGATTTATCAGAAGGATAGCTTAATAGCTTTTCACTCGCCAAAAAAAATAATTGTTATTAACAAGATTGACGTTAGCCATTTTCAAATTTACTTTTTAAATGTAAACTTTACTAACTCACACAACAGCTTGAAAATCCCTAAGGACATATGACAGATGGTTCTGTCCTGAGCGAAATAGACGCTATTTTTACCGCATGAACAAGTTTATGTAATAAAGACTTTACAAGTTTCTACAATTTCTTTACCTTTAAGATGGTTTATTTTCATCTTGTTTGTGTGTTGTGGGACTTAAAGTCTCCTAAGTCTATTGTAGATTAAATTGGATTTTAGGTTTTGCGACATTGTATTCTATCAAAAGGTTACTTATGTTGTTAGGTATTCTTTCATTGGTTTAGTCACAGCTTACTGGTGGTAGGTCTCTCATATGTGAGAGGCCGCCTGGGTAGGTTTCACCGCAATGTATTTCTTTCGCCAGACAGCAGTGTCAATGTACTATTGTATTCTGGTTTGAAGGACTTCGTAGCCAGAGTAACTACTGGACATAATGAGACATAACATCTTATGTCTCAGGATGGCTAGCGTAGTGGAATGCAAATCATTGTTTTTTAATTCATGGTGTTGTTTGGTTTTGCTACTGTTCAAGAGCGGTCATATCGCTTACCATCAGGCGAATGGCATGCTCGGCTCGCCATTCATTACAATAAATTTAAAAAATAGTTGCAGTGGTGGATATGTGGCGGGAAAGTTTGTCTATATTAACCCGCTGCCTCTTATATCTTAACCCTCAACCAAATGCAGTCACAACGCGTTCGTTACGGGCAGTTTTGGAGGGGCGCCAGCTAAGGGAATGTCGGGTGGCCTCGGGCACGGGTCCCGCAAATAACTGCGATGATTTGCGGCGTATCGGCGTCCTTGGACGTCAATTTTACTGCGGGACACTGCAGACATGACACGATTGTGTACACGCAACTGCGAGTCCTGACACTAAGACACAAGGTAATAAATACACCCAACAGTCACATACATAGTCCCGTCCCCACACTACGATAATCTTGTATCGTATTAAAAACTACTAGAGACTTTTCGATCTTACAAACAACCAGACCCGAACAAACATTAGATCGTACAAAAATTCTTACATTCGAATTCGTTTCTACAGTCATCATCATCATCAGCCCGTTGCAGTCAATTGCTGGGCATAGGCCTCTCCCAAGGTACGCCACAGAGCCCGGTCTGCTGCTTTACGCATCCAGTCGCTGCCGGCCCTCTTGTGCAAGTCGTCCCGCCATCTGACTAGAGGACGTCCCAAGCTACGTTTTCCATAAATCAGCCCGGAGTCAGGAATTTGTGTCCGATATGGCGATATGTCCCCTATCACATCATGGGACGGAACATACAAGGCGAAATGTGGGTGTCCTGGTGGCGCCTCTGCCTACCCCTTCTGGGATAAAGACGTGGTTTTATGTAATTACATAAAAATGTCTTACCAACCAAAACCTGAAAGCATTGTATTATTATATATCCGGATGTACTCGTACACAGAACCCGAAACGCGAAATATTTAATTTCACTATCACGATTCTTTTATGTATGTACGGTGGTCAGACGAAGAATATATTACCATAACACATTACTAGAACTAACAAAGCAAAAATCAATATAGCAAAAAAATAACCGAAACAAATATCTGGCCACGGCCAAAAATAATTTGGCACAGCACAAGATAAAAATAAAGGAAAATGTCGGCTAACGAATTCCTTGTTCCCTGTCCCGGATATTCCTTGTCGCCAATCCGGGAAGATTCTTTTTATTGAGCGCTCCTTAAGGAAGCAGGAGTTGGTTAGCAAGTATTAAATTCTTGCCAAGTGATTTTGAATGGGAAAATACTAATATTTTGCGTATAAAAACCCGAACTATATTTTCATCAGCACATAATTGCTTACTAAATATGGGCCTCTACAACTGACAGTTTGATTGAGAGGGGTTAGGCCAGATTAGTGCGGATTGGCAGTCCGCACATATCATAGAAAATCTTATTAAGGTCTATAGTATGCAATGTTTCCGCACGATGTTTTCCTTCACCGTTAATGTGCGTGGGAAATTGACTATCAAAACACATGACTTCGAAAAGTCAGAGATGTGCCCCGGGATTCGAACCCGTGACCACCGTCTATAGCCGCGTCCGGTCCGCTATCAACAGGCCACCACACACTTCATCAGTTACAGCACTATCATTTGGGATTAAAAGTAATTACTTTCAAAGTTATTTTAGTAGTAAACAATTTTATGTCTAAAATAACGGTTTTTCCTAACTCATGGTTTTACGATCCCTTTCAAATCATGGCGTTAATCCCGCCTAAAATATGACACTGAATCATAAAAGCATAAAAATAAATCGCTTGAATCGTAAAAAGAAAATAATATTTTTGAATTATAACAAATATTGCATTAGCGTTTTTAGAAAAAAGTGGTTTATTTTTCTGATAATAGACTTATTGTAATCTAAAAAGCTACCATTATACATAAAAGGGGAAAAAATCCAATTTACATTTTTACATAGCGATGCAAATAATAAGTGATATAGTATTTATTCGATAAATATATCGATAATAAATGTTATTCTGTCAATAAATTGCAGTAACCTTTAAACAAATACAAATTCTGTTGACATTAAGCAATTTAAATGTTTTAAATACAGCCTCAACGCTTCAATGAGAATTAAGGTTAAAAAACCTTTTGACACAGAAAAATATAAAAATACTAGCTTCTGCCCGCAAACTTCGTCTACGTGGTTAACTTTATTTAAAATCCCCCATCCCGTCCCGTTATATCCCGCGCGCCCCGTCTCATTCTCACCAATGGAATGTAATCCAGTCCCATCCCATCCTTTTGAGTATAAAAAAGTAGCAAATATATCGGAATTCCTTCTTCATCCCACAGGAACACTTAAGTTTTCGGGATAAAAAGTAGCCTAGTATGTTACTTCTAATACCTCCAATAATATGTGTACAAAGTTTCACGATGATCGGTTGAGTAGTTTTCGCGTGAAAGCGTAACAAACAAACTTACATTCACATTTATAATATTAGTAGGGATATCAGTAAAATAAAAACACATTATAACTACAAAAAGTACTTTATTTGGCATGTTTATATTTTATAATAACAAGTCTAATTGGATAATTAAACTATTTAGTACGTATAACTTTCATTGTGTAATAAGGATGTAACCATATTTTTCTTTTTATATAAAATAATAAACGGGAGACACAATGAGGATTGCAAGAAGGCGCAGGATGCAAGCCACTTCCAACAGGTCGATGTGGAGATCCAAGGGAGGGGGTGGGGGGTGGGGGTGTATTCAGTAATTGACTTCTTGTGGCAAAGAATGCTGATAAAGTATTTTGTGGCAAGCTTTACTTGTCTCTAGAACCTCCATAGTTTTGTATCAGGAAAAAATAAAATTGGCTAAGAGATTTTCTGGTTGGCAGTACTGCTAGGACCATCGAATCTGTAAAATAAAATTTGTATATAGAAACTATACATTTGGCAGCCTCCGTGGCGTAGTTGGTTAGATGCCGGCTGTGAAACGAGAGGCTGCGGGTTCGATACCGCACCGAGGCAAATGCTTTTGTGATCCACAGGTATTTGATTCGAGGCTGGGTGTTTGTGAGACCGAGATGTATCTCATAGTTTCTGATACCCACGACACAAGACTTGATGTTAGTGTGGGGTTAGGACTATGTATGTGACTGTTAGGTGTGTATATGTTTTTTATATATCTCGTCAAATATAGCGTTTTTATTATATTCAGTTAATAATATTTAAATAAACACACCCGAGAGTTATTTTTATTGTCTCGACTCCTGATTTCACTGTAAGTATTGTGTGGTGGGTGTAAGGTACTGCGAGAGACATTTTGGTATCATAACATGTCAACCCCAAACAAATATTTTTATCACAAGCATTTGTATCGGTGCAAGGGTCGAACCCATGGCCTCTGGTTTCTCAGCTGTCAAACATCTGTGCCATGGCAACCCTCAAATTGTTAAGCTTTGATAACATTAAAATACCCTTGATTTAAAGTTTTACATTACACAAAATTAATATACTAAGTAAATACTCATGAGGAAATATGTGAATGAGGAAGAATAAATAACGAATTATTCAGAAAAACATTGTATTTAATTGAGTAAATGTGTTTAACATCCATTCTTTTTAATCTGCATTCTATTACTGTATTGAATTATCTCATACATACAAACATAAACGCCTTTATCCCAGAAGTGGTAGGCAGAGGCGCCACCAGGACACCCACATTTCGCCTTGTATGTTCCGTCCCATAATGTGATAGGGGGCGAGCCTACCGCCATATCGGGCACAAATTCCTGACTCCAGGCTGATAATGAATAGAAACCTCAATATCACTTTGCCCGACCCGGGATTCGAACCCGAGACCTCAGCTTTGTAATATTACCGTAGTACAGCTACGCCACCAAGGCACCGAGTTATCTCATGTGTTATATAATATTATTTTATGTTGCATATTTGTCAATTCTACTGTATCAGCCCATATACGTCCCACTGCAGGGACCGGGCCTCCTTTACAATCGAGAGTATGATTGAGAGGGGTTAGGTCATATAGTCCACCACGCCGGCCTAGTGCGTGTTGGCGGACTATACAAACCATAAAAATTCTTACAAACCTACGGTATATAGATTTCTTCACGACGTTTTCCTTCACCGTTATAGTGCATGGTGATTGACCTACATATTTTTTATTATTGCCTACGTTAACACATATAAATAAATAAATACCCCAAAACATACATAGTCCTGACCCCACATTAAGATCAATAAATCTTGTGTTGTGGGTATCAAAACTACGATTTTCTCACAAACACCAATACTCGAAACAAATAATTGTGGTTCACACAAACATTTTACTCGGTGCAGGGATCGAACCCGCGGCCTCTCATTTCATAGGCGGCGTGTAACCAACTGCGCCACGGAGGCATATCATGCAAATAAACCAAATCAGTCACACCAATTATTTATAAAAAAATCACTTACCGAAACATATGAATACCAAATAAATAAGAATTATTAATTTATAGTCCATTTTAATATTGCAACAGGAAACAGGTCGAAGTGATCTAATAAACACAATTGAACTGAACAATGGTTAGGGAAAATCTTGTATTACAAGTATTATTAGCTTAATTAATCTCCATTGCTTTAGTGACGTACATATTTTAGACGTATGATTTTAAATAAATATATACATCCAACAGTCACATACATATTACTGAACACGCACTAAGATCCAGACCAGTGTCTTTGGTATCAGGAACTACGAGAGACTTTTCGGTCTCACTAACACCCAGACCCGAAACAAATACTTATGATTCACATAAACATTTGTCTCGATACGAGGATCGAACCCACGGCCTCTCATATCACACCGACGTGTTTTTGGTGCAATTATTAAATATCATCTTCTCCTGACTTTTCAGCAATTTGTTTCATTAAATCAAACGATTTTTCAAAGCTGCTATTTTGAATCATAGCTTATAAAGCCATTTCACATCAGTATATCAAAATGGGGAGTCTTTAATAAAACACTGCACGTTAAATATGTATTATTTATTAAATATTTTCCTTAACTTATTAACTTTAAACAATGTGTTTTTCTTATCTTATGTGTTGTCAATCGTATTCTCGATTGTAGAGGAGGCTCGTGCCCTGCAGTGGGACGTATATGGGCTGATACATATATATGTGATGTGAAAAGAGTTTATTTGCTCTTTATGAATTTTGTTGCAGCAACTTGTATCTTTCTCTGAGATGACTACTTGATTGACAACATTCTACCTTAGGTTCCACCGGGGTAGCTGCGATTGCTAATTTTACTTCGCTAATATTATCCTCTTCATATCCTTCGATATACTTGATAGGTTCCAGCGTAATACAAATAGGCTCCATATTTTCATTAGAGGAATTATCGATGCTTGCTGACTCCCCATCAATAATTTTATTCGACGGTTTTTGGTTATTTACCTCTTCTTTAAATGCGTTCAAAGATGAATTGGAAGAAGCTTCGTGTTCTTCTGAAATATCTGTGTTCGCTTTGGATAGATCGCTTATCGGCGACAGCCTTCGCTTTTTACCTTTTTGGGGGCAAAGGCGATCCTTAGATTTTATCGCCCGCTCCCATAAATATTTACTCGACAACAATAAATCTGTGAATAAACAAACATATTAATTTACACATACAGGTACAGATAGCACATTATTGTAAAAAGAAAGTTTTTTTACACGGACACAACAAAATACAATGCAAATGGTAAAGGAACTTTAAAAAGTAAAAACTCTCTTTCTCTTTTAACTTCATTAAAACCTATTTATATATTTATTGGGTAGGTCGCCAAGTCGGGGGACCCTCAAGAGAAGAAGCATAAGTATTTTATTTATTATAATCAAAGCGAAATTCAGAGAAATATTTTTGTCTAGTGTTTCATATCACATAGATACTGAGATTTTGTATGGTATGTGAAGTCCGCCAACCCGCACTAGGCCACCGTGGTGGGCAGTGGCCTAACCCCTCTCAATAGACCCCTCGATTGCAGAAGAGTCCAGTCCTCAGCATTCAGTATGAGCTCATACAAAATCGGCACATAAAGACTTGCACAAAATAATTAAAATAATAACACTCACGGATTAAAAAAATACCCAAAAACGACAGCGCCGTTACGAAACTATTCAAAATTAATTTAACAATTTTTTTGGCGTACACCATGATACAATCCATTTTGTCCTAGTATACTGATGAAACTAACATTACTTGTATAACAAAAAGCGTTTACAGTTCTTTATAAAGGGAAAATATCATGGATTATGTTGTAATCAAAACCACAAGCAATGACGATTAAAATGCGTTAGGGCTTTGGCACACACAACGCGAACGTAGCACAGCGCACTGTCTGCGCTATAGTGTGTCAAAATGAGGTGGATCGAAAGTAACGGGTAAATAGAAAACACACTGTAGGCCAATTCACGTAATTAAATAAGTTCAGTTGCAGTGCAGTTGCAGTTAAGTTTTGATCAAAACAGCCCTTTTTGTATTCTCGTAATTTAGACAACCGCTGTCAGATACGCTCGCGTCAAGTTCGCGTCACGCGAGCGCTTTAGCGTATTCTACTGCTGCGCGTTTTATACATGCGTGATTCAGATCGCAACATGATTGGTATTTACCTATTCATTTGACGTCTCCAATGACAGTTTAGTCTAACCAACGTGCAGCACATGCGCAGATTATGCATATCTTACGCGCAGCTAAAAAATTACAAGAATTCCATTTTGACATACGTACGCCTCGGTGGCGTAGTTGTATTACGGTACGGTTACAAAGCTGAGGTCTCGGGTTCGAGTCCCGGGTCGGGCAAAGTGATATAGGATTTTTCTATTCATTATCAGCCCGGAGTCAGGAATTTGTGCCCGATATGGCGATAGGCTCGCCCCCTATCACATCGTGGGACTGAACATACAAGGCGAAATGTGGGTGTCCTAGTGGCGCCTCTGCCTACCCCTTCGGGGATAAAGGCGTGAGTTTATGTATGTATGTATGTATGTACCATTAAGACGTAAACCTAATTGAAACTGCATCGTAACTTGATCGGCGCGTCAATAAATTACGTGAATTAGCCTACTGGTCAAGTAATAACTGTAATAACGTGTTATATCTGAACCATACGTGTGTATTCCAGATCTCAGGGACACTAATCGTGTGTTTCATAAAGTATAATTGTTTTTATAAAACAGGACGATCAGTTTATATCTCTTCACCCCTGGATATATATTCACTTGGATTTGCTGTACTGATAAATTCAAACAAAACGCTAACTGTAGTACTGATAGTAGGTCACTCATATGTGAGTGGCCGCCTGAGTAGGTACCACCGCAATGTCTATTCCTCCCGCCAAACACCAGTGTAAATGCACTATTGTGTTTCGGTTTGAAGGACATTGTAGCCAGAGTAACTACTGGTCACATTGAGACTTCAAATCTTATGTCTCGGGATGGCGAGCGCAATGGAATGCGAAGTATTGCTTTGTAATTCATGGTGTTTGGTTTTGCTACAGTCCATGATCGTTTCGCTTACCATCAGGCGAATGGCATGTTCGTCTCGCCATTCATTTCAATAAAAATAGATTGTAGACGAAGCTCTGCCGCTTGGTCGACAACCGTATCGCAGTTGGTTAGACGCCGACTGTGAAACGAGAGGTCGGTACGATTCCCGCACCGAGGCAATGTTTGTGAGACCCACAAGTATTTGTCTCGGATCTGGGTGTTTGTGAGACCGAAAAGTCTCTCGTAGCTTCCGATATATATCAAGACTATATATGGGACTGTTGGGTGTATTTATTACCTATTAGTTTAAAGTATTAGGTGATAGAGCACGAAGCTATAGCTTGATGCGGCGTTACGTAGCTTTTTGTGTGCTATGGCCCTTAATACTATTTTAAGGAAACTATGACGGAGATACCAGTTAATTAATATTTATTTATCAAAACACGTAACTAAATAACATGTTTATAAAGTTATATTTTTATCCTTGTCAATATAAATTCCAGTGAGTTCGTTTGTTACGGTTTCGAGCCTAAACTAATAAACCGTTGCCAATGAAATGTATTTTTAAATTTAACGCGAGCAAACAACAAATATAAAATGTATTTTAATTAGTTATATTTTTTTAATTTATTTCAAAAAAGGTTGAGGAAAATTAAACTGCTAAAACCAATACGCCTAAATCTTAGGCCCGAGTTAATAATATAATATTAATAGTAAGGATTACCTCGGTGGCGCAGTTTTATATTGGATTTTTCGATTCATTATCCTGGATTCATAAGCCCGGAGTCAAGAATTTGTGCCCGATATGGCGATAGGCTCGCCTCTATGACAACGTGGGATGGAAAATACAAGGCGAAACGTGGTCCTGGTTGCACCGCTACCTATCCCTTCTTGGAAAAGGCGTGAGTGTATGATAGATACATCAGAAATATCAAGTGGTTAAACAAAGCCCCGATAAGAACGTAGGACGCAGTAAAACCTAAAATTAAACAATAGCACGAAAGATCCGTGCCAACAGGACAGACTATTTCACTTGATGTATATCTGGATGGTTTGGCAGAACGCTATGGCAAATGGCTCGTGGAATCTAGGTTTTCATTTGTTTTTGTTTTTTTAAGACAATATGACGATATGACCATATTTTTAGACGGAACTAGCTTCTGCCCGCAAACTTCGTTGGCGTGATTAACTTTATTTGGAATTTCCTATCCCGTCCCGTCCCGTCTCATTATCGCTCAAGGCATGTAATCCAGTACCATCCCATCTTTTTGAGTATTAAAAAGTAACAAATATAACGGAATTTAAAAAAATATTATTATATACGACAATCATTATTGTAAAGGCCCTACTAGGTCGGGAAATTGTAAAGGTTTAACGACCTAGTC
Organism: Deilephila porcellus; assembly: GCA_905220455.2. Taxonomy (NCBI): domain Eukaryota; kingdom Metazoa; phylum Arthropoda; class Insecta; order Lepidoptera; family Sphingidae; genus Deilephila; species Deilephila porcellus. The sequence continues at coordinate 7,262,072 of LR999996.1, read as the reverse complement.
ATTTTGAGCCATTGACTCGAACGAAAAAGAATAATTATTGGTTTCGGCGTGATTTTGCACAGGTTAAAGACATTTTACAAAATAAAATCAGTTTATTAATTATACGATTAATTCTTCAGATAGTTCATACAGATATCGTAAAATGAGACGGGAATATATTATAGTCAGAAACCTTTTATATCCCATTATTCCTAATGTGGCCGAGCGAACATTATAAACACGAAATACAAATCTTTGGAAAAAGCACATCGACATTTATACAATCACCAATTTTCAAACTTAAACGATTATTTCAAAGCGTAAACTACCAAAAGCCAGAACTTAATTAAATGTGCCAAAGTTTTTTTTGCACTGCCGTTAAAAACCCCATCCTATATTCCCTATTAATGATACTAGGCAATTTCTCTTCCTTAATACGTGAAATAAAACATGAGTCCATGGTTTTTATCAAGATTCAAAAGTAATAAAATATGGGTTTTATCATTCACTGTCAGAAAGGAGAATGAATTGACGATCGTGTGGCTCAGCGGTTATAGATTCGAATTTTCATTCTAAAAGTTCGAACGCCCTACAAATATTTGTAACACACAGGTCACCTGTGGCCCTAGCATGAACGGCTATCGAAAAAGTATTCGTATCGTAATCGAGAAATTTTGTATGAGATTACTTCAGCGCCTCTATCGTGCGTAAAAGGAACTAATTTTGCGAGCACGAATGATTTTATCGAACTTTCGTATCGTAATCGAGAAGTAACGTAAACAAAACTCGAATAATATAAACGACGGAACGTGCTTCGTGCTACGGACTACCGTCGTACTCTGGTTATCGTATCGAGTTGATACGTTTACGTTACGAATTCGATAGTTTTTCGTGCTAAGGCTACTGTTTGTAAGTGATCACTGCCGCCTATGAACATCCATAACGCTTGGATCATGGATGTGTTGCCGCCCCACCAAACCATGAGACGAGCGAGAAGGAAATAGGATGGGAAGAGGCAAGACGTATTGGTCATCCAGCAACCTCACTCACCGATTGAAACGTGACAGCAAAGCGTCGATCTCCTGTAAGACATTGATACCGCCCCGGACGAGCCTGCAAATTCGTGCTGAGTCATGACTGACAACAGCGTGGCTGTGCCATTTTAAATACCGAACTGAAGAGTTCTGACCCAACATTACGTTACAAGTCTTCAGTCGTGAGCATCAGAAGCTACGAGAAACTTTTGGCCTCAAAACAGTCAGACTTGAAATATTTGTGAATCTCACAATCATTTTCGTCGAAGCGGCAATCGATCCCACAGCATCTCGTTTTGCAGTTGCAAATTTAGTCTAGCTATAGATAATGTAAATAGTAAGTTTTGAAAAATAAATCAGGGAGTATTGACTTCTTGGCTTTAAAATTTCAAAATTATTTTACTTAACCCTTACAATCCAAAATCTTACTCTAAAAGCACCAACAAACGTTAACTCGCACTGCCAACCGGTGCAAGGGGACAGAACTGAGGGGTATAACCCCCCTTTCTTTCAAGCAGCCGGAAACTCGGAAGATAAAAATCTACTATTGATGCAACAAAAGTGCTCTGCATTAAAACCGACGTTGCTTGTGATATTGCCAAGTTTTTAGATTACCCCCTTCCACCCCCTTCCACCCCCTTCCACCCCCTCCCCTTTCCTCCATGGAATTGGTTGTATAGAGCACGCAATTCCACTTGGGCCGTAAACGGGCATATGGCAATACAACTTTATTGTTCTTGGAGGAAAAAAGCTACGGATTGTTCGAGATATGTCGAAGCAATTGGAGCTAAATGCCGATATAATTTCGCGACTCGCGGATGAATTGGGACTTTATTGCGTGCGAAATTGGGTACATTTTGCAACGGCTAATTAATTAGCAGCTTTCTCATTGAATTTGGTGTAAAGAATCTTCGTGCCCGTACAATTTTACGTAATAACCGAGTAGAGATTCTTGAATAACACATTGTATGCCTGTTGATGGATGATTAACAATAAACACTGTTGCGTTTTAATTACTTTTAAATAATTTAACTAATATTCTGAACAAAAAAACAATCTAATTATACAATATGTAATTAACTATTATTTTGGAATTCATCAAATATTAATTAAATCTCTATTAAATGTCCCAGTCATCATGATCAACTCACAGGATTTCAACGTCATTACAATTGCCAAATCAAATTCTCAAATATCAACATACGTATGTATACACCTACCAACTCTACCACTCTACCATTACATAGAGCCCAAAGCTCGAGGCATTTACAACAAAACACCAAAGCTTTGAAAGTTGCAATCAAGCTATACAATAGTGGGTCTAAACAAATACTGGAAAGGTAAACATGTCCTCGCCAGAGTAAATGAAGCACCCGGGCATAAAGGGCTTAAGTCCCGCCTCTACAATTTCGACTCTATAGACTAACATTACACTGGTTTAAAATTAATTTTTGTTTGGCATTGAAAGAGGCTTAGAAAGGTCAGTGGTATTGAAATATTAAAGATTGAGAGTTAAACAAAGAGGAAATTAAAATTACAGGACATCATTACGTATGTGAGAATGTGAAGATATATTAATAAAGATCTTTTAAAAATAAAGGTAATGGAACATATTGAAATTGGAAATATTAATGGAAACCCAGCAGTGCAAGAACAAGCTTTGTGTTATGGGCAACAGAAACTAAGAGAGACTTTGCCGGCTCACAATATTTGCCTTAGTGACAAACTCCACAATGCCTCATTTCACAGCTAACTTAACCAACTGTGCCACGGAGGCTGTCAAAATATTCATAAATTTATACCCACTCGACTTTATATTATGGTGAAAAATGGAGGGGAGAGGATATTTATTTATTTAAATCTTTCTTGTACAGAATTAAGAACTTAAATACACAATACAGACACAATAAAAAAAATGTACAAATGGCGGTATTATCGCTCTTCAGCAATGTCTTACAAACAACCATGGAATGTATTTAAAAGAAGGAGAGAGAGCAGTGTAAGAAATAAAGAATTAAAGCTAAATAATAGTTATTAAACATATATAAATACATGTACATATAAATACTAAGTATGATTTAATTATAAACAAAGACTTAATTCTACCCTACTTCACATAACACTACGAATAAAGCTTTATTATAAGTCGTTGCACACGGAAGCTTTTTCTAAAAGCTCCTTTCAGTACAAAGAAACCGTGAAAATTTACTACTGTGTAAACAGAAAAATTTATAAAATACGTTTTGATATGCACTCGAATTATAACTGTGTGAGCTTACAGAGCTTTTTTAATAAAGCTTTTGTTAATTAACATGTTAGAGCCGTTATTGTTCTTTGTCCCATCCCTGTTGCGAGTTCGGAGTAAAAAACTATATGTATGAAAATATTGCGAAATTATAATATATATGTTCATGGGATGCGTATTTTAAATTAAGATTTGATCCATTTTGGAATTTTTTACAAGAATCTTGATCTGTATAGCCTACCAGACTAGACCAGAGTGATGCATATTTCATTTATGAAGAAGGGATATTTCATTCATATTTTCTATATTTTTTTACAAATTAGTGAAAATGTATTTCATATTCTTCAATCAAAAGAACTCCACTGCTTAAAAACACAGTCCTTATTATTTGTATAGCGACAAAAATTTATAACCACCGTGTTATTACAAAAATATCTCTTTAACTTTTTTTTTTAATTATACAATACAACTGTCTACATTTCTAGATACTTTCATTTCGCTGTTTTATGGTAAAAAGCAATATTGACAGACGTCAAAGGTCCATGAGTGTTTCAGTTTAAAATAAGAGCCTGTTGGAACACAAAGCCTTTGTGCCGAGTCAAAAGGTTTTTTTTAATGAACCACCAACGTTTTGTTTTCCAGTTTTGTAACCTTTACGTGATTATTTTTGCCTATACTGTTCCGCATTTACCGTGGTTTCGTGTCTTTTGTTCTGGGAAAGAGCTTCAGGCTGATTTAATTTATATAAATGTAATAATGTAACAAAAACCGGTTATTTGTTGACGAGCTGAAGGCAGCTAGTGTATGAGAGCTCAGGAGCGAGTGTCGTGAGAACACGTACAGGGAGCGTGGTGTGTGACGCGCGGGCCGGTGGAGCGACGAGCTGAAGGCTGCTAGTGTATGAGAGCTCAGGAGCGAGTGTTGTGAGAGCACGTACAGGGAGCGTGGTGTGTGACGCGCGGGCCGGTGGAGCGACGAGCTGAAGGCTGCTAGTGTATGAGAGCTCAGGAGCGAGTGTTGTGAGAGCACGTACAGGGAGCGTGGTGTGTGACGCGCGGGCCGGTGGAGCGACGAGCTGAAGGCTGCTAGTGTATGAGAGCTCAGGAGCGAGTGTTGTGAGAGCACGTACAGGGAGCGTGGTGTGTGACGCGCGGGCCGGTGGAGCGACGAGCTGAAGGCTGCTAGTGTATGAGAGCTCAGGAGCGAGTGTTGTGAGAGCACGTACAGGGAGCGTGGTGTGTGACGCGCGGGCCGGTGGAGCGACGAGCTGAAGGCTGCTAGTGTATGAGAGCTCAGGAGCGAGTGTTGTGAGAGCACGTACAGGGAGCGTGGTGTGTGACGCGCGGGCCGGTGGAGCGACGAGCTGAAGGCTGCTAGTGTATGAGAGCTCAGGAGCGAGTGTTGTGAGAGCACGTACAGGGAGCGTGGTGTGTGACGCGCGGGCCGGTGGAGCGACGAGCTGAAGGCTGCTAGAGTATGAGAGCCCAGGATTGAGAGTTGTGAAAGCACGATAACGATTATAATAGCTAATGATGGAGCAGTGAGCTAAACTCCAGTAGTGATCAGGGAATTTTTCAGAAGGACCTTTTTTAATAGAGTTTAGTCAAGTTATTTAAGGTTGATTCGAAATTTATTGCCGGCGCAATTTCGCGGCTGGAGAGTTATGATATTAAACACCGAGAGTCGTAAATTAAATATAAGCTTTGAGAGAGGAAAAAACGGCCAGATTATTAAATGTAATTAATGCTATCGTGAAAAAATGATTTGTGCGTTGGAAAATTATTTTCATTGAATTCGAATTGAAATGGATGATTAAAAAGCTTCGTCGGGGTAATGGAGAAACCATTTCAGATTAATATTCGATGTAATTGTGTTAATGTGCCTTCAATTATTATTGGGGTGGATTTTTAAAAGATAATTTTTTTTTACTGGCAGTTTCGTCCATAATTTTAAATGATACTTTGATTGATAAAGGAATTAACTTGATAGGGATAAGAACTTTTATATCTTATGTTAATTAACGTGCCTCGACTGCCTCGGTGGTGTATTTGTACTACGGTACGACTACAAAGCTGATGTCTCGGGGTCGAATCCCGGGTCGGGCAAAGTGATATCGGATTTTTCTATTCATTATCAGCCTGGAGTCAGGAATTTGTGCCTGATATGGCGATAGGCTCGCCCCCTATCACATCATGGGACGGAACACACAAGGTGAAATTTGGGTGTCCTGGTAGCACCTCTGCCTACCCCTTCTGGGAAAAAGGCGTGAGTTTATGTATCATGTAACCTTACTTCAAGCATTAGTCAATACCAGTTTGCCTGCTGTACCTGCCTGAAGCGCTGTACTTTTAATGCCATCCAATCCAGATTCAAGACAGGCAAAATTGGAGTTAGAATTGGGCGCTCAGTTGGATTGTTTTCGATACTGGTCTGCAGTAACACATAGGGCGAAATAACAATTAAACGTTCTGAAATCTTGCAACGGCAAGACTGGCCACAACGAATTTACCTACTGACAAAATGAGTTTGCACTGTGGGTTTGATTCATAAGCTGATGCGAGAACGGAATTTTGAGCGATTTGTGTAGCAATTTTTGGTTTATGCAACAGTCACATACATAGTTCTGACCTCACAATAAGAGTCTTGTGTCGTGCATACCAGACACTTCGAGAGACTTTTCGGTCTCTCGAACACCCAAACCAGAAACAAACTGTTTATAGCACAAATATTTGTCTCGGCCTCTCGTTTCACAGCCGGCGTCTAACCAACTGTGCCACTGAGGCAGTCAAATAATATATAATATAAATAATGTGCAATGTCATAAAATATGACATAAAAACTATTCTTATTATTTTGACAACAGCGCTTTCGGCGACAGAATATCGTAGACGACCTTTAGTATTGAAATCCGCTATAGTTTTTACATTGGACCACACAAGTAACAGGATATTGCCGTCGAACGACAAACGGTACGCTCCCCGACCTCGCACAAAGGTGAGCGCCATCCCTTTGTTGCGGCCAGCGGTTGTCAAACTTTTCTATTGTACTTTTTCATTACGCCCCCTCAATCACACAATGTTTTTCTTTGGCAATTAGGGTGTTTGGTTTGGAGTGTTTTATTAGCATTTAGCATGTGTGATGTTTAGTTTTAGAGATTAAATATATGATACTATCACAATTCCTAAGGTTTATAAAGGATAGAATATTAATCAAAGATGTTTTATTACCAGTTATATTGATTTACATTGAAGAAAGATGTGATAGTATTGAAATTCGTATGAGGTATGCTAGAATATTGATAACGAGACAAGACATTATGTGTTTTCAAGTTTTATTTTGCGTAGTACAGGTTAAACGGTGAAGGAAAACATTGGAAATAATAATACTTGTATAGTAAAGAGATCTTTGAAAGAATTTCGTTTCTATATGAAGTGTAAAGAATTCATATTATATTTAACGTGAAACTAACGTGAACTATTTTTTTTTGTATAGTCAACTTCTGTCCTCCATCAGTCCATGATCTTCCACTACTGATTACTCATTAACAACCAGGACGTCCATAGAGGGACAATGGTCATAGTCCAGCACAGTAACCTATTGTTGTTTAATTCATGGCATTGTGACTGCACTGCACCTGATGATAAGCGCTATGCCGTCCAGAGTGTCAAATGGCATCAGACGTGGTCCCATGCCCTTTTATATAATTGTGCCGACCTGCAAAGATGCTTCTTACAGCAGAAAACCCAGGACTATAGGAAGGAGGGAACACGTGTGACAACAAACCATTCCATAGCTTGAGCTCTGTTGCGTGTCAACTTACAAATCATAGAAAATGTTGTAAACATATCTGTGGAATGCAGGATTTTAATTAAAATTTTCCTTTATTAATAAAGTGAGTAATTGAATAACAAACAGATTAATATTCCCCACTGAACAACTGTGAAACTGAGTAAAATAATATTAATTCTAAAAACTCTAGCAGCGTTTCTGAATTTTTCCCCCAAGTTAATATTCATTCAACTACAAACTAACTAAATTTTAATGAAAATTACGCAAGTTTGATAATTCAGTTTAAGTTTTGTAAGCAATGATTATAGTTTGCTAGTTCGAGTGGTTAATTTTATCATAATGCGTCATAGAGGCAAAGTTGTAGGTATGAGAACTTGGGTCTAAGAGGCTAGGAGCAAACTTATTGCTGAAAATATCATCTACATACCATTTTAGACCTTATGAACATGGTTATTAGACCATACTGTTCCAAAAATTCAATACCAACTACTGAAGGTGGCATTCCATTTTAAATATATTTATGACTAGAGTTGTTATAGATTTTTTTTTCATTTATTTTTGGCGTAGATTTGCGATGATTATCAAAGATATTTTTTATATGATTGCCCATAATATTAGTATAATGTTTGCCCACAAATGCATCAAGCCTGCGGCCTTTCGTTTCACAGCCGGTCCAACAAACAGCGCCACAGAGTCATAACAAATCATTAAAAAACACGACATTTTTTTTATACCCATGAGCATTATTACCAAAACACTCCCCTCTTAAATAACGATACAAAAAGGTCCCTGTGACAAAGTATCGGTGTCACAATGGAGTTGTTATGCCGCTCCTCCCACGTTGCCATGGCAACCAAGGCTACAGCGGTATCACTTTACACAGAGGTTCTGCGCTTCATGCTGTATTGATCGAGACAGTATTTGTCTATTATTGTAGGTTATGCTTAGAAACTATGTGTTCAAATGATATTAATTACATAAACTCACGGCTTTTTGCCAGAAAGTAGAGATGCTTCCAAGACACCCACGTTTCATCTTTTGTGTTCCGTCCCACGATGTGATAGGGGGCGAGATCGCGCATAAATTGCTGACAATCCCGACCTAAGATTCGAACCCGAGACCTCAGTCTAGTAGTTAATCTGGCTACAATTTCCTTCAAACCGGAACACAGCAGTGCATTTACACTGCTGTTTGGCGGGAGAAATAGACATTGCAGGGTTACCGACCCAGGCGGCCTCTCATATATGAGAGACCTACCACCAGTAAAATGTCCAATGTAACAATATATCTATGGAGAACAACTATTCTTATTATTTTGAAAACAGCGCTTTTCGCGACACATCGTAGACAACCTGTAACAACATTTTCATCAAAATCATCAATTTGTCCAAAGACAAAAGTTGTTAATTACGTCTCCATCCGTGAAATTTCGTTAAATCAAATGCGAAAATGGAAAACATCATTTACAGAGTTGTTCCGTTAAACAGCCTAGTTAAGATCCATTGAATGTATATCCATTTAGAAAATTAGTTATTCTCTCGCCGCGCCGGCAAAGTTTGGCCACTCGAAAAAAGGCCTGGGAAGGAATTGTTGAGAATACTCTCAGGGATAACTTGATGTAGAATTGTCTGGACTTGGGAGGAATAGGAATTCGCTGCAAGTTTCACTGGAAGGGTGTAACTTCGTAAATGTTTATTGCTGTATTTTTATTGCTAAGGCTTTTATTTATACATATGAGCTAAAGCAAACAGATTATCCCAATTTGGATAACCATTGATATTCCAAGTATCGCTACCAACAAAAAAAAAACATTAAATATTTTTAAAAATATCCGAAATTATATTTTCTAATGTCTGCGAATTCATATTCAATTTAAGACCACAAGTGATTGACGACCAGTTACAGTAATCCATTCACTTATGTTAGTTTAAACCTGCTTATAACCATATATACATACATAAACTAACGCCTTTATCCCAGAAGGGGTAGGCAGAGGCGCCACCAGGACACCCACATTTCGCCTTGTATGATCCGTCCCATGATGTGATAGGGGGCGAGCCTATCGCCATATCGGGCATAAATTCCTGACTCCGGGCGGATAATGAATAGAAAAACCCAATATCACTGCCCGACCCGCGATTCGAACCCGAAACCTCAGCTTTCTAGTCGTACCGTATTACAACTACGCCACCGAGGCAGTCGCTTATAACTAAAAATAAATAATCACTGTATTGACGTGTATGTTGTGTATATTGGCGTGTTTTTAGCTAGGATAAATTTACAACACCCTGTTTGCCCTCCCAAAAAAGGTGTGGATGTAAAAATAACCAACCCTTAAAAAAGATCAATGTTCCTTCAAAACATTTGTTGAAGTGGATAAATATACGTGATAGAATATATGTACGAATTAGCGCGAGTCGATAAAAATGTGCCCGTCTACTAATGCAATTAGAAATGGTGCCTCTAACCTCACTAGTTGTATGGTGATGAGCGGCAGCGGGCACTGAAGCGAGAGCGATACGAGATAGCGAGTCCAAAAAAAACACCAAACAGGAAAAATAGACTTTTATGGTTGACGTAATTGAAAACAAAAAAATATGTATAATGAATGCCTGAAGTTTGTCGGTTCGATCGTACACCGAATACCCCTAATTTTCTATTTTTTTATTTTGTGTGTTTTCAAGGTTCATTTTAGTCCTACAATGGGAAAGGAAAACATAATTGGAAAAACTACCTAATAGTTCCTCATAAGACTTGCAAAGTTAGGAAATAACACTGATCTTCCAAAACAAATAGAAACATATTTAAAAGACAGCACTCTGTTTCATAACTATGGTTCATAACTATGGTTTCATAACTAACATATGGTTTACTATAAAACAAAAAAGGCACTACGAATATTTTTTAATGTAAATAAATGTCTTAGTAAATGACTTTTAGATTCAGATGCCCCACTAATCTCGATTCCCATGCGCCAAACCTTATCCGCGAAGTGGTAAAAGGCACTTCTGACCGTGAGAGAAGGTAATTATTGACTTTTTCAACTTCCCTCTCACCCCCCACGCCGCCTCCGACCCCTCAAGGCCTGTCGAAAGAAGATAAGACAACGGTCTAATTAAAACGTGGCGGTGTACTTCTCGGCAAGTTTTTATTTGCAAGCGGCCGATTGAGGGTTAAATTTGTTGGGTGATTATTTTAGCAGAAAAACTAATTTGACTGTCATTCATTCGGCGATCTTAATAAGAACATTTTTACGAGGTCTCATTTGAATCTGGGCTTTCATATTCTTGGAATAGTATTTTAATGTATTCTTTTGTTCACAGCACCTCCGAACCAAGTAGAGATCACGAACCACCCGCCTAACTCGAAGTTGGAAGTGAAGGAAGGAGAGGATGTGACTCTGGAATGCCTGGTGAAGAACGCCAAGCCTCCAGCGAGGATCGTGTGGTTCAGGGGAAATGTCGAGCTGAAAGGAGACAAAGGTACGTAGAATATTTTGAATTTAGTATATTTAGAATATGTAGAATTGCAGCCTCCGTGGCGCTGTTAGTTGGACACCGGCTGTGAATTGGAAGGCCGCGGGTTCGATCCCCGCACCGAGACAAATGTTTGTTACCACAAGTATTTGTTTCGGGTCGGGGTGTTTGTGAGACCGAAAAGTCTCTCGTAGTTACTGATACACACGACACAAGACTCGATCTGAGGGTGGGGTCAGGACTATGTATCACGTTACGTGTATTTATTATTTATTTAGTTTATACAAATACAATAATTGTTGCGACGCAAAAGTACTAGGCGCTCATAAAATTACAAGAGGTCGTTCTTAATACAAACCATGTTCGAGTTGCAAAGTACGAGAATTATCAATAAATGTTCAGAGTTTATTTACATATTTGAGTAATAATTAATATCCGCCCAAAATAAATTTCTCGAATATACACTAGAGGAAAGGAAGAAAGAGATAGATTTATGTGATGTTTGAAGTTAGAAGAGCATAGCATAATTTAATCAGTGTACAACGGTGGAAAATTACTTCAAACCCGGGTATACAACGGATTAACAAGACCAGTAAACAATATAATTTTAGATTTCTACTACTGCATAATTATATTTTTTATGTATGGAATTACTACTATTATTTTCTCTCTCAATGTTAACTAGCTTTGTAGTAATTATTGTAGGTATTTTTTGTAATTTTATATTATTGTATGCCAATTTGGCGGGCCATAGTTGTAGAGATGAACAAAATGTAACAGCTTATGTAAACCTATGTCCACAATAAAAGTATTTGATTTGATTTGATACGGTACCTGTAATCATTGATTTTTCTATTTATAATTGTCTTCTAAAGGTTAAAGTTTAATTTAGTATTTTATCATGGTCAATTCATAAAGACTTATTTTTATCGCCAAAACTGTACGACAAATATAATTATTGATATTTTCATGATGACGAAAAATTACCTATTAGTGTCGACTACGACATGGAAATGGCGCGATTAGAAAGTAATTTAATAAAGTGAAGTTAAGTTTAAATTTCTACGAGCTTTGATTTAACTGAAAGTAAACAATAAGTTAGTTTAAAATTAAGAAATTCATTGCCTTAAATTATGAGAAAATTGTGATCTTAAATATGTATGCCTTTTAATTGGATATATAATTTGGTGATGGAAATCATCTTAAGAAAACCTGAATATCATAGAGATCTTCACAAGGCTATCTCTGTTATGAACTCCACCGACCCGCAACAGGCCAGCGTGTTGACTGTGGCCTAAGCTTTCCATCGAATTGTTGGTTGAAGAAGTCTCCATGCCCAGCAGTGGGCAAATATGAGAGTAGTATTCTGTAGCCAAGAACTGAACAAATAAATACACCCAACAGCCACATACATAGTCCTGACTCAACATTAAGATCAATTAAGTCTTGTGTCGTGGGTATCAGAGGCTATGAGAGACTTTTCGGTCTCACAAACACCCAGACCCGAGACAAATATTTGAGGGCCTCGTAAACATTTATCTCGGTGCGGGGATCGAACCCTCGGCCTCTCGTTTCACAGCCGGCGTCTAACCTACTGCGGAGATTGTCTAAATGTAGTTAGTCCCTTATTTCCACTTATGATAACGTATTTATTAATTGATTTACTTAAACTATCTTTCAAATTACCTTTATATAAATATAATTAATTTAATTTAAATAAGTTTCGCGTAATTGGGCTGTGCTAATTGGCTCGTCATAGTCGAATCGGGCTGTCCGTCTGTACATCTAGTGTGATCATTAATTAAACAAGTTTTCGATTTCAATTAGTAAACAATTGCACTGCGCCATTAACGAGATACGAATAGGGATGCGACCATCGATTGTTTATCGATATACACATACCATTAGTTGTACGTTCAGCCCATAATTGAATGCTGAGCATGGATCTCTTCAGCCCAAATCATTTGTCGTTATTACTGGTAGGTCTCTCATATGTGAGAGGCCGCCTGGATAGGTACCACCGCAATGTCTATTTCTCCCGACAAACAGCGTAAATGCACTGTTGTTACGGTTTGAAGGACATTGTAGCCAAAGTAACTACTGGACATAATGAGACTTATCTTACGGCTCAGGATGGAGCGCAGTAGAATGCCCAGCATTACTTTGTAATTAATGGTTTTGTTTATTTTTGCTTCTGTCCATGAGCGGTCGTATCGCTTACTATCAGGCGAATGGCATGCTAGTTTATTCAGCGCAATAAAGTGCTATTAACGCAGTGACCTGGTTGTGCTGGACCCCTGGCACTGCGGAGGTCCATGAGCGGCGGTGACCGCTTCCTATCAGGCCTCATGCACGTCTGCCTGCGAAGGTCATAAAAAAGTGCTCTAGTATTAAAAAAATTAAGGTCTAATGGTTAGATAGTAAAAACCAGTTACGATATTCTGCCTCGGTGGCGTAGTTGTATTACGGTACGGTTACAAAGCTGAGGTCTCGGGTTCGAGTCCCGGGTCGGGCAAAGTTATATCGGATTTTTCTATTCATTATAAGCCCGGAGTCAGGAATTTGTGCCCGATATGGCGATAGGCTCGCCCCCAATCACATTGTGGGACGGAACATACAAGGCGAAATGTGGGTGCCCTGGTGGCGCCTTTGCCTACCCCTTCGGGGATGAAGGCGTGAGTTTATGTTTGTATGTACGATATTCAGTGGGTATGAGAATAAATACTCGGAACATCATATCTCTATATTATAAGTTTGAGAAATGAGCCAGCGTCTCACCAAATAATTTTCGTTGGCACAACAAAGTAATTAATAAATATAAGGAATATATAAATGTTGTAGACACTATGTAGCGTCATATTCACACATTTATTTAAAATGCGTTTAAGAATTTCGTGTTTCATGTTCAATACATGAAGGATTTTATTATGAGGAATATTTCCGGCATTTCGCAGCATATTTGGCAAGTTTACGATGGCTGTAAAAAACGATGGCTTGTTTTACGATCTCTGTGATGTGACGAGATTCAATTTTAACTCGTTTTGAATGTCACGTCTTATGTATCGTACAATTGCATGTGTTTCTGTTTTAGTCTTTGTTTATGAATATATATTATAACATCACGCATATATCTTTCAAGAGGTAGGAAGAAATGTAACCATTACCATAGATCGTGGAGCTTATCTTCCAAAGATGTGGCACTAAATCAAAATTTCTAACCAAAAACTCAAGCAAAATTTGACAAAGATTGGTCTGGAATCAAACCTAAGACTTTACAAGTATTTGTGATATAAGTTGCCTATTCATGCTCTTTATTTGTTTCGATAGACTTCTCAGTGCTGTTGGATGCGTCTGTGAAACGAGTGGTCAAGTGTTCGATCCCCGCACCGAGACAAATGTTTGTGAGTCCCTCAAATATTTGTCTCGGCTCTGGTTATTGTGAGACCGACAAATCTCTCGTAGTTTGTAATTGTCAAACGTAAGAGCGCAGTAGAGTGCCAAGCATTGCTTTGTTCATGGTGTTGTTTGGTTTTCTACTGTCCATGAGCCGTCGTATTGCTTACCAACAGGCGAATGGCATCGTCTCGCCATTCAACGCAATAAAAAACCTTGTATCTGACTGGCGTCACTACTATGTACAACTGGGTATATTATTTATCCCGGGTCGATCAAAGTGATATTGGGTTTTTCTATTCATTATCAGCCCGGAGTCAGGAATATGTGCCCGATATGGAGATAGGCTCGCCCCATATCACATGGGACGGAACATACAAGGTGAAATGTGGGTGTCCTGGTGGTGCCTCTGCCTACCCCTTCTGGGATAAAGGCGTGAGTTTATGTATGTATGTATTATTTATTACCAATCATACAGTTCATACCAACTTTAACTCAGGCGAAATTAAGCCCAACAAATTATTCACAAACCTGCGAGTGCCGATAAAAACCCGTATTACATTGCGAACGGATGAAATGTCAAAAATATTAATAGGAAAAACGGCACGGCATAACTTGTCGATATGCCGATAGCATAAAATATTAGCTGTCGATACTTGTTAGTCGCCTCACTACACGCGCAGATGTAAGATAAATGGATGTGCTAATGGTATAAGTTTAATTGGTAACTGTTAAAGGGTGTTGTTCAGTAAACGTCTTAATATCTTTGAATTAGAGAGTTTTGGAGGTTAGGTAGCCTGTGAAGTTTTGAACAAAAGGTATTGAGAAAATAAGGCTTTTCTAAATAGAAAGTTACGGCAACATTTGAAAGATATTTTATAAAATTGTTACAAAAAAAGACCATAATATGCAACAAAATTAATTGATGTCAGATCTATTTAAGTATTATCCATAATCGAAAAAAAATCTCTCCCCATTTTGTACATTTATTCTTGGTCGTTAATTAATTGTAAGTAAAAGCAAATTTCTGTAAAAACATTGATTTTAAACATTACTGTAATTATTACAAAAAATCTAATAATTGCGAATATCCAAAAAACATTTAAACATACGTGTCTACGAATATGCATATTCCTGATTCCCATCGATTTTAATCATTACTGTTATTATTACAAAAAATCAAATAATTTCCATATATATGTTATTCCTATGTTTTGTGTACAATAAAGAATTATAAATAAAAAATAAAATAAATAATTTCAAACATCCAAAAAAAATGTAAACTTGTCTACAAATATGTATATCCCTATATATCCAAATTAATACTACTTTTGAAAGTGGTAAATCTGTTTCCGATTACATGCACGGCACACCTCCGGCCTCGTAGAATCAACATGAAATAACAGGCTTGCTGTCGAGTCCCGTTCATTACTAAGATTACCGGAACTGGCGAATCGATGCGGTGTTTTAGATAGGGTTTAGTCTAGATGATTTATAGTGACAGAGCTGTAATGCGTGATGATTAATACAGTGAATTGCAATAATGATATACATACATACTTTATAGTTACTTTGACAGCCTCCGTGGCGCAGTTGGTTAGACACCGCCTGTGAAACGAGAGGCCGCGGGTTCAATCCCCGCACCGAAACAAATATTTGTGTGATCCACAGGTATTTGTTCCGGGTCTGGGTGTTTGTGAGACCGAAAAGCCTCTTGTATTTTCTGATACTCACGACACAAGACTCGATCTTAGTGTGGGGTCAGAACTATGTATGTGACTGTTGGGTATATTTATTATTATTATTTTATTTACATAATCTCACGCCTTTATCACAGAAGGAGTGAGCAGTGATTCGGGTAGGCCAAGTGATTTTGGATTTTTCTATTCATTATCAGCCTGGAGTCAGGAATTCGTGCCCGATATGGCGATAGGCTCGCCTATCACATCGTGGGACGGAACATAAGGCGAAATGTGGGTGTCCTGGTACACCTCTGTCTACCCCTTCTGGGAAAAAGGCGTGAGTTTATGTATATCCTTTAAAATCTGTACAAAAATAACTCCAAAATGTCACATCCAGACTGCAGTGGCATGGCCAGTTTCGCCGCTTCCAATAACGTTGAGTGACATTGACGCCGTACTCACGATATTCGGGAAGCATTTCCAATTTTTCCCTCTCGATTTTTTGTCTACCTCTCGGCCTCGAATCGATTTTTATAATTCAATTCCACTGCGAGACTCTAGATTTTATTTCATGTATTTAATTTTGAGTTTAAAAGGGTTGGGACGTTCTGACGATTCTGACCTTTTGAGACGGAGTGGAGAACATTTTAGTTGGAAAATTGATTTAAAGCTTCTGTGGGGCAGTTAAGACGCTGGCAGTCGTGGATTTGATTGCTCCGCTGACATAAATGTTTGAGTGATCCACAAATAGCAATGATCAAAAATTTTTTTTTTTTCCTTTGATTGCAATGTGGTTTTTTTTTCATACCTTGGCATATGATTATTTAAAATATTAGCATTAAAAAAATCAGAACACCGATTTCCCGAGAAAAATGCATTGAACTGAAAAAAAAATGAAACATAATGGAGTTTTCAAGGTAATGAACTTAAAAAAATTAGGCTTTATCAGAATTACAGGCTATGAAATTGAATTATACCCAATATGATCCATTACTAAGCTCATGCTGGTATCCCCGAAAGGGTAGACAGAGATGTCACAAGACTCACATTTATGGAGCCTCTTACTATGCAAGACTATTACAATATGAGACTTAATTTCCAAAATGACTTTTTTCAAACCTCTTGACTTACACAACAGCTGACTTTAGCCTAAATTAAATTAGACAAACATTCCAAAAACAAGATTTAGTGTTTACCAAACCTGTACTCCCCGCAGAATTTACTCTGTTAATTAGTTTCCCGATCGCAGACGTATTTTCTGGGTAAGTTGGCGAAAATTTTCATTATACCACCCCCACCCTGACGTATTTTAAACCGTTCGATTTAATTGGCTGTCGGGGTGCACCCTAGGGGTAGTTGATTGGATTTAATAAAGGGGCGCAATAAAATGATAATAAAACATATTTTTGTTAATGATGCAGAGTTGATTACAAGGCAGAATCTGATGATAAATTTCTGTATGTAACTGAATTCTGCTGTTTGCTTGGCTATAGGAGCGCTTTAATATAACTTGGAAATATCTTATATAATACATAGACTACCGCGGTGGCGTAGTTGTATTACGGTACGGTTACAAAGCTGAGGTCTCAGGTTCGAGTCCCGGGTCGGGCAAAGTGATATTGGATTTTTCTATTCATTATCAGCCCGGAGTCAGGAATTTGTGCCCGATATGGCGATAGGCTCGCCCCCATCACATCGTGGGACGGAACATACAAGGCGAAATGTGAGTGTCCTGGTGGCGCCTCTGCCTACCCCTTCGGGGATAAAGGCGTGAGTTTATATATGTATGTAAAATAAAATTCATCAATAAAATATTGAACTAAATTGTCAAAAGCATGTATGACGCTTATGTCAAGCTCCTAGACTTTATGTTATGTAAAATGACATTCAGATAGGGTATCGATTACATTCTTCCAGAAACAATCGACGAATATCGAGAGCCTCCGTGGCGTAGTTTGTTAGACGCCAGCTATGGAACGAGAGGCTGCGGGTTCGATCCCGCACCGAGACAAATGATTGTGAGGCTCACAGATATTTTTCTCGGGTCTGGATGTTTATGAGACCGAAAAGTCTCTCGTAGTTTCTGATACCCACTACGCAAGTCTCAGTCGATCTTAATGTGAGGTCAGGACTATGTATGTGACTGTAGGGTGTATTTATTTATTTATTTATTTTTTAAGTATTTAAGCCCGATACACATGAAGTACATTGGTCACTGCCCGCACCCGTATGCATACAAACACCTGAAATAAAATGAAATTCCCAGCTATAAAACGGGTGGAATTACACAGCTCTTTATTTGGCTGTACAATGGTGAATTTCGACAAATTCCCGCCTCGGTAACCGTGCGCTCATTATGACGCTGTGACGTCATCAACTAGGGTTGCCAAGCGGGAATATTATGTCGGTACAATTAGTTTTGACGCACTGATTGAGGCTGGTAAGATGGGGGTGATGTGTGGGTTCAGACTGCAAGTTAATTTTTTGTACTAGTAGAGGTCAATGACCTCGTTAATTCATGGACAGGGAAATTACAATGAAATACAGTAAATTAGAAATAAAGATTTAATAAAAGAAAAATCACGTAATTGAAAACTAAAATTTATTTCCAGGAAAATTATTTTGTATCTATAATCCTCAGGTACAAGAATATAATATATTATATTCAATAGTTATCTCTTAGTTACTATTTTATATTATTCTAGTGTTATCTTCCTCTACCATACACTCTATCTTACTTTGTAGAGCATAAAATATGGTTTACCTTTATTTAAAAAAACAATTGTAGAGTCATGACAGAGTTCTACTTACCCTAAGTCATTTTCTGTTTTGTTATAAAGACGTGGTAGAGTCAATACAGTATCCCACAATCACTTGACACTTGAGCTTCTGTTAGAGTCAGAGACCATACCACCTCCGCACCCACCACTGCACCTCCTTTCAGAGAGATTCAATAGTGGCACGTGAAAGAATTGGCACCGAGCTCCGGAACTCGGCGAATCTCTCAGTGACACTAGCTTGTCTTTAACCCGCATCGAAATTAATTAGAAAAAAACAAATAGGAGGAGTTGAAAACAAATAATTGTTGTAGAGCCAATATAGAGTTTGTGTCCCAAAATCACTTCACACCTGGCGACTCTACCCACGGTGGTAGAGTACTATAGCTAAAATTAACTGGATCCGACCCCGTCGTGTTACATCTTAACAACGGATAAGCGTTTAACAAGCGCTAAAAATGTATTCACTAGCATACTTGTTAAGTATTTCATAATTAAGTTAGTTGCGATGTGAATTCCAAATTATGAATAATGGCTATAGAAGAAAAGTATCTTGCAACGTATAATTACTAATAATACTGTACCTGCTGATATACGACCCACTGCAGCGCACGAGCCTCCTCTACAATCAAGAGTACGATTTAGATGGGTTAGGCCATATAGTCCACCACGCTGGCCTACTGCGATTTGGCGGACTAATTATACAGTATTGTACTATATTTTACCAGCCCGTAATTACCAAGTAAAGATCACGGGAAACCTACACAGAGGTCGATTTAAATGGCTTAGACATTCACAATCGCTATTTAAGTACCGATAAAAAAAAATAGATCTAAACAAAATTATTCGTAGTTTGAAGTCCACCAGCAACAGGCCACCGTGGTGGACTACATACTAAGCACTTTAAATCATTCTATATACCGGGTATATCAAGACTGCAACCAAAAGGAAGCCAGGTGGTAGTTTTAGTGGTTACAAACACGATGCATACAAAAATGGCGCCTAAACAGAGCCAGATATTTTTTTTGGAATTTTTTAAAAATCATCGTTTTTGGGTGGTAAATACCTAGTTTTGGCGAAAATACTAATTTAAACCCTTACTTACCATTGCGTGCTTAATAATAAAGAGGTGCACATCGTTATTTTAGGAAAACTATGTATTTATCACCCAAATACGAAGATAAGTAAAAAATTAAAAAAAAATGTCGATTTTTTTGCGAATTTTTTACTTGCATTGTGTCTGAAGTCACTAATACTACCACCTGGCTTCATTTTCGGTCGCAGTCTTAATATACCCTGTATAGTGCAGAGGTTCCGAGCTAAGCAGTAAAAGATACATGGCCCGATATACAGAGTGAATTTTTCAAGGTGGCGTGGATGGCCAAATCCGAAACTATGAGGAATAGCGAAAAATGCTAAAAGGAGTCACGAGCCCGATTATATGAAAACTAAAACTGCATACTCAGATTTTTGATAAATCAATATGCATGCTAGGAATCGAAATCGATGATTTTGAAAAAAAAAACATATTGTTACACCATTCGATAATATTGCTGTATAATGGTTTCTTAGATTTACGCGAATGTTACACATTGAAATAAAACTATTTTTACGGATTTTATCGCGATTTGGTTTAATTTTTACATTTTTTAACTTCCCGACGTAGTTAACTAATTAACTTAAAAATTAAACCAAATCGCGATAAAATCCGTAAAAATAGTTTTATTTCAAAATGTTGCTGTAGATAGAATTTACTCAAAATAAATAACAATACGTAACTCTAATAGTAATCTTTTGTTTCAGTATCCAAAGAAGAAATTAAGGACGTGGAAAGTCAGAACGGAAACCCGAAGTCGTTGAGATTCAACACAGTTTCAAGGTACGTAGCTAAAAACTATAGATTTTTTTACAGCCTAGGATAAATACATAATTTTTACCATAAATTAATAAATTTCGTTGTTAATTTGTACCCAAAAATATGATAATGTAACGAAATATACCAAGTTAAATATCAGAAGGATAAACGCGCACTTTCCATGTTTATATTGTCATAATTTTCAAACAAATTTCTTCCTTATATAACTCTTTAATTCCTCGACCAGTTTTGCAGTCTTTATAATTACTGATTTACGTTATAAAAATGACTATCGAGTATTTACAACAGCACAGTACTTATGTATTTAACTATTTATGTAAGCAGAGCTCCCAGTTATTTGTAAGAATTTTATACAAGAGTATTACATTTCAGTTACATTTCATTATTCAAAATATATCAAAACCCAATCCCCGACAATAACAAGCTAAAATCTAACTTCCAAGCTACCGCAGCGTGTCACATAATAATATTATTCAAAGTAATATAATATTCCCTATGAACCATCCCTTACCTTCGTCAAACGCCGCCGAAACGCCAACATTCAAATTAGTTTTGTTTCCAACCCTCTTGTAACATTGATATATATTTAAATAAATATTAGTGTTAACTGGCTTTGCTCGTGGTTTTTCTTCGGACATTTTCAGTTTTTGTACGTAAATGTTATAAAAAATGTTTAAATACATATGCACATACTGTGTTCAAAGCACTTGAATAAAAATATGATATTTTCTTCACACGTCACGCAGTTATTGTAGCTAGTGATTTGTCCTGGCTTTCCTCTCATCTCCTTTTTTTTAAATGCAAGCCGAACGTATTCATAAAAATTAAAAGCAATATTTTTAACCCAGTTATTTATTTCAATTCACATTTCTTGATACTACCTTTATGATCAAAAAAATATTGATTTAAAACCAGATTTCTTAGCGACATAAAGTATTGTAATTCTACGCAAACGAACCTAGTTATGCCAAAATACAAATACAAAAATTTATTTAAAATACTCAGCACAGGCTTCTCCCATGGATCTCCACATAAATCTGTTGGAAGCTGTCTGCATCCAGCGACTTCCTGCGACCTTAACCAGGTCATCCGTTATCCACGGGGTAGGCCTATGGCTGAAGAGAGAGAGAGAGAGAGAGAGAGAGAGAGAGAGAGAGAGAGAAACTCAGCAGTTGTAAACAACAGACAGAAGCGTAATCTCCGTTATAACATAGATGTCGTGTTGATAAAATGATTGTGTATATATAACAGTGGAATTAATGGGCACACATGCGATATCTTGGTTCCTTAGGGATCAGATTATTCCTGTATTGTATGCCGGGATACCTTATCTCGCTGAAGTATTATGTATGTACTGGTACAAGGTTTAAATCGTTTATTCATTATTGGAGCTTAGAATTTCCAAAAATTTTTTTTTTATCAGAGTTTATGGACTCGCATTCTTTAAAAAATTGGTGTTGTTCAAGAAACTGCATTTTCCCGAATAGAAAGTCGCGGGATTAAATACAGAAAAATACCTTTTTTCTTCACAATCAGTACGTACCACTAAAAATCGTACTTAGTTTCTGACTTTCGCAATATTGGACACATTAAAATATTAGCATACAGTTTAGACAAAAAAAATATCGAGTTTATTTTTTGGTTTTATAGTTTGTTTTCTTTATCTTTTTTTTTTTTTTTTTTTTTTTTATTGCTATGAATGACGAGACGAGCCTGCCATTCGCCTGATAGAAAGCGATACGACCGCTCATTGACAGTAGCAAAACCAAACAACACCATGAGTTACAAGGCATTGCTTGGCATTCCACTGCGCTCGCCATCCTGAGACATAAGATGTTAAGTCTCGATATGTCCAGTAGTTACTCTGGCTACAATGTCCTTCAAACCGGAACACAACAGTGCATTTACACTGCTGTTTGGCGGGAGAAATAGACATTGCGGTGGTACCTACCCAGGCGGCCTCTCACATATGAGAGACCTACCACCAGTATCTCTTTGTTGTATTTGTTTTTTTTTTAATCAATAATTATCTATCGTCTAAGTTATATGCTGGAATGTACTCAGACATCTGCCACACACAATAAACACATAATCCACCAATTTATTCCTTAAAGATTCCAATTACTCAATTGCCGAAGCAAATTTGGCGAGCATTTAGCGCGAGTCCACTGCTAACTGTTTTAGAACGGGGAGGCGGTTCAATCTGCATACATTACGTCAGTCCCAGAACAATGTCCACAAATGACCATCATTCAGGCATCGGCTCTGGCCCCGTGACGTCATATACGTAGATTTTATGTAGGCTCGATGGCAAGAGGGGAAATAATTAATAAATGATAAATAAATAAATACACCCAACAGTCACATACATAGTCCTGACCCCACACTTAGATCGAGTCTTGTGTCGTGGGTATCAGAAACTACGTGAGACTTTTCGGTCTCATAAACATTTGTGGTTCACACAAAAATTTGTCTCGGTGCGGGGATCGAACTCGCGGCCTCTCGTTACACAGGCGGCGTCCAACCAACTGCGCCACGGAGGCTGTCAAATAAAAAAAAAATAGAATAGAAAAATCCAATATCATTTTGCCCGACCCGGGACTTGAACCCGAGACCTCAGCTTTGTAACCGCACCGTAATACAACTTCGCCACCGAGGCATGTATTTTGTAACGTATTTTCTAGTAACATTTATACTACCCCCGTGTAATAATGTAATGTTAAAGGCAGGCGTCCACATATTCGGATCATACGTAACGGACGAATCACATTAAAAGGATTATTTTTTACAATGCGTCCACAGTATCAGCAGTGATCGAACTCGATAGTGTGAATAATCTGTTTAATTCAATGTCCGATGCGTACGGTCCGGATATATGGACGCCTGCCTTAACAGTTAACTACACTTAACAATAACAGCAGTTGCCAAACAAGCTCAAAAAATCTTCAACAGATTCACCTATGTTGAAAGACCAAACAAAAAAGACACCCAACTCAATTCAAATAAATGATAAGTAACGTGGCAAAAACCGAATCGGCTATGGCAAAGTTTCCCCCGAGTTCAATGGTTATTTTCATAATTTCCTTTAAACTAAAACGCGGGAGCGACAAACGTGTGCACAACGAAATTGCTTTTTGAGTAAACATGTTACAAAAACACATACTTGCTAGATGTGACATTGATCTGGGTTTAATTTTATACCAAAATTAGATCGCACTTTTAAATATGATTCATAACTCGAAACAGTTCTTTCCATATTCTCTGGTGAAAACTGTTTCAGACCTGGCGTAAAATAAAGAACTGGAAAATTATGGAATCAAAATGAATTTGGTAATAACGTTGTATTTTCAGCAAATTAATTATTAAAATTTAGTTTGATATTCCGAAGGAAAACATTGAAATTATTTTCTTAACCAAACGTGCAATTAAATAGGCCTGAAGTTAAATATAACTTTGTATTTATTGTGTGCCAATGTTGATCAGGGGTCTCTACGATAGGTTTATGTCATAAACCACCGCGCTTAATGAACTGTATAATATGCTCATCGTACCCGTAAATTCTTCTGGAGTTTTCGCAAATAAATAAATAAATAAATAAATACACCCAACAGTCACATACATAGTCCTGACCCCACACTAAGATCGAATCTTGTGTCGTGGGTATCAGAAACTACGAGAGACTTTTTGGTCTCACAAACACCCATACCCGAAATAATACCTGTGGATCACACAAATATTTGTTTCTGTCGTTTCATAGGCGGGGTCTAACCAACTGCGCCACGGAAGCTGTCCTAATACGAAAGATTCTCGCTACGTTTTTAAGCGTTAAAGTAAAAAATAATGATCATATTTTGCTAGCCTCCGTGGCGCAGTTGGTTAGACGCCGGCTATAAAACGATAGGCCGCGGGTTAGATCCCCGCACCGAGACTAATATTTGTGTGAACCACAAGTATTTGATTCGGGTCTGGGTGTTTGTGAGACCGAAAAGTCTCTCGTACTTTCTGATATACGACACAATACTCGATCTTAGTGTGGGATAAGGACTATGTATGTAACTTTTGGGTGTTATTTATTTATTAATCGACCTCAAAATCATTTACAAGAAACCAAGCTACCAAAACATATAACAAAAAAGACATAACCCTCCTTCTTTCGCAGTCGGGTAATGTTACCCCATCCAATTTCTCTATACCAAGTTATAACGTGGATGTAACTTGCGCGTAACTTTTAAATTGCTGTTAACAAAATGTCTGCGGGTAGATTTATTCATTTACTTAGGTTCGAGGTCGACTTCCATTAAACTGATGCAGCTGCCCTGTTTTACATGTTTACTCTCAAACAATTAACTGTAGGTTTACCGTTCCGGAAAATTGAGGAAAAGTTCGTCTGTTCTAATTTGAGAGTACATACATAAACTCACGCCTTTATCCCAGAAGGCGTAGGCAGAGCCGCCAACAGGACACCCACATTCCGCCTGGTATGTTCCGTCCCATGATGTGATATGTGAGCCTATCGCCATATCGGGCACAAAATGCTGACTCCGGGCTGATAATGAATAGAAAAACCCAATTTTGCCCAACCCGGGATTCGAACCCGAGACCTCAGCTTTATAGTCGTACCGTAATACAACTACGCCACCGAGGCAGTCTAATCTTAATTAGAGAGTATGGGAATCA
Source organism: Deilephila porcellus (assembly GCA_905220455.2). Taxonomy (NCBI): domain Eukaryota; kingdom Metazoa; phylum Arthropoda; class Insecta; order Lepidoptera; family Sphingidae; genus Deilephila; species Deilephila porcellus. The sequence continues at coordinate 7,237,144 of LR999996.1, read as the reverse complement.
TATTAAAATACTAACAGTTGCATATAGCAGATATTAAAATATATACTCGTAATGTAAGTCTCGTATCGTATTATACGATAACGTTTGCCTAAACTAATTGTGAATCACATGAACATTTCTCTCGTATGGGGATCGAACCCGCAACGTCTCATTTTACCGTACTCTTAACCAACTGTACCACGAAGATTTCACAGTAAGATTAGTCTTGTGTCATAAGTACCAACAATGAAGCATTATGAACGGGACGGATAAATTATTTTATAATTTTTACTGCTGTAACTATGTTTGAATGTCCCGACAATAAATTTCTTCCTTCTTTCTAGATGATACTAATTTCCCATTGTTATTTATTTTATTAATGCTGAGTCCAATATTAATGTTACTTTTAATTATATTAACTATAGTTGTTATATGCAATTGAATCGCCTTATTGTATCAGTATAAGGTAGGATCAATTTTAAAATAACAAACACTATCTACCCCTAAATAAGAAACACGATACAACTTGAACTCAAAAGACGAAATGACTAAAAGAATTCTCAATAATAATAGGCGCGACAGCTTTAATCAAAGGGGTTAAAATGCATTTAAGAGGAATTGTCAACTCATAAGCCGAATGTAAGCCGCGCCACGCGGTGCGGAAACTCGGAAAAACTCGGGGAAAATAGGGAAAACTGGGAAAATTTAACATGGGAACATCTCGCGTCGTAAAATATTGCATTTCCGGTTTGCCGAGTTGATTAACGTTGAAGTTAGTAATTTTTTTCGGGGGAAAATTTTCAACGTATGGTTGGCAGCACTGCCAAGTGTGACGTCACACGTGGTTGGATTTTCGCATTTTTCATTGAAGTTCATGACATGTTTGCGACATAACAATAGTTTGTTTTGATTCGTTTCGTGACGTCTTTGCATTTTTATTGATATATTTTCATGTAATTTTCATGAATTTGAGTCATACATTTGGTATTCGGTCGTGTATTTGTTCTTAAAACCTCTTATTGTGAAGTAATGATCTATTGTAACACATTATTTATACATCTGCTTTGGAGCAGGCATAATAGTGTCGTTCGACGATAGACAATCATCTGCCATTCGCCACAATCTACATAACATTGAAAGCAATTCAGTCGCTTCGTAATGCCTGGCTTAAAGATATTATAATTTCATTAATAAATATAACAAGTATTCATATATTTATTTGTGGTAAGATTCTCATATGCGAGAGGCCACCTGGGTAGGTACACTGCAATTTCTAATTCTCGTCAATCAGCAGTGTAAATGCACTGTTGTGTTCCAGTTTGAAGGACATTGTAGCCAGGGTAACTACTGGACATATTAAGACTTATCATCTTATCTCTCAAGATGTCGAGCGCAGTGGAATTCCAAGCATTGCTTTGTAATTCATGATATTTCTATTGTCCATGAGCGGACGTATCGCTTACCATCAGGCGATTGGCATGCTTGTCTCGCCAGTCACTGCAACAAAAAATAACTTCAAATTTTTGCAGTACTGTAGCAATAATATTAAATAATAACAAAATATAACGACCAAAACTATCTAAAAACGCATATTTCCGAAACAATTCCCAAGCGAGAGCACATTTAAAATTAAAACAGCAGCATGCAGCTGCAAAATAAAAGGCGAATTATTTCAGATTTAACCTGATAAAACCGGATTATACTGGATATTCCGTGTCTCCACTGACAGGGCGGGAATTACGGGCTCTGTTTGAAATTAAACGCGCAGACGTATGGCCGGTGCTGAGGATTTATTGCAGTTTGTAAATGTTTGATGGCGCGCATTCTTGTGATGTGTCTTCTCGTGGTTGAATTGTTGTACGGGAGATAGAAAGCCATTAGCAACCTTACCTGACAGCATTCGCTCAGTCAGAAGAAGTCAACTGAACATAGGCCTCCATCAAGCATTTCTGCTGCGACTAGGCTGTTGCTACCATATCTATAATAATTCATAGAATCCTGCTGGGAATGAAGATGCCCTAGTGCGGTTTGGTGAACTTGATACCATTAAAATTCCTGTAGTATTTTTTCTTGAAACCTAAAGAGAAAACACAGACAATACTAAAAAGAAAGTATTATAAAATGTTCTTTCCTTCTCAGAGTCCACTTCAAGGCAACAGCTGATGATGACTACGCTGACTTCACCTGCGAGGCGAGACACGAGGCGCTGCAAAGAGATACTCCGATGAGAAGCACTGTCCAACTCAGCGTGTTATGTAAGTAGATCCAATAATTAGCAGTCTTTAACCCCGTCACACATCACGCTCCCTGTACGTGCTCTCACAACAGTCGCTCCTGAGCTCTCATACACTAGCAGCCTTCAGCTCGTCGCTCCACCGGCCCGCGCGTCACACACCACGCTCCCTGTACGTGCTCTCACAACACTCGCTCCTGAGCTCTCATACACTAGCAGCCTTCAGCTCGTCGCTCCACCGGCCCGCGCGTCACACACCACGCTCCCTGTACGTGCTCTCACAACACTCGCTCCTGAGCTCTCATACACTAGCAGCCTTCAGCTCGTCGCTCCACCGGCCCGCGCGTCACACACCACGCTCCCTGTACGTGCTCTCACAACACTCGCTTCTGAGCTCTCATACACTAGCAGCCTTCAGCTCGTCGCTCCACCGGCCCGCGCGTCACACACCACGCTCCCTGTACGTGCTCTCACAACACTCGCTCCTGAGCTCTCACTATAATTCAAACACGTCACAATATCGAGTGTCAATACCGCCTTGAACCCGTCCGAAGGATCCCTGAACTTAATTACTCCGACGCTGCCTTGGCCTAATTCCTTAGATAAACGAGCAATATACAAGTGATAGGGCTCCCGCGTGGAAAATATTCCGGTGCATTACTATAGAATTGGGTCGGTCTCCCATAGCGAGTATTGTACGCCTAATAACCCAATTTGGAGGGGGCGGGGAGGGGGGAGCTCCGCATGTGGTTCACATGTGGCGTGAAGGCTGCTGTGTGCGATTAAAGATGTGTAAGGAAGACATTAGAACGCTTCGGTGTGATGCTTTATGACCGTTTTATTGTATGTAGGTATTCTTTTGATGGCGCAATTACTCTTCGTGACGCGGATTGATATTTATGTTATATTACACAGAGTGTTATTTTGGTAGGAAATTGTTTAAACTTATAATTTGTATTAATATCACTTCGTCGCGTCGATCGATTTGAGCTAGGATCTGACTTTGACGCTAAATACAAAAACTAACTGGTATATTTCTTGCCATCCGCTGTCTCTTAAGAGAGCTTAAAACTCAGTTCAATACTGAGGAATTGCGAGTTATGACAGGTGGATAAATTACATAGAAGAAAACTTATCTCTAGCCAGTCGACACAATTATGCTGGCCTGCTCGATATCGAATATTCGACGCTAAAGCTTACATATTTTTACGTTTACGGAGTTCGATATCCTGGTGAATACGAATACCTTTAAGACCGAACCTAGTCCCTTTCACTCCCATCTCTACCAGTTTAAAACCCCCAAACTCAACCCAATATCTAGACCTACTCCAACTAAAATAACACAACTCTTTCACCCGGAAAAAACATAGTCCAAAATAAACAGAGTCAAAAGCATTGAGACCAGTCACTGTGGCCCATGAATTATTAATATCCCCATTTACAGGCGGTCTGTTTGCACTCTGACGTCACCTTATTGACTCTATCGCCATCTACGCCTGATTTAATTGCGGTTCGCCTTTGAAGGAATTTTTGGCTGGTGTTTTAATTTTAGAGATGGAATTTGGGCAAAGTGATATTGGATTTTTCTATTCATTATCAGTCCGAGGTCAGGAATTTGTGCCCGATATGGCGATAGGCTCGCCCCCATCACATCGTGGGACGGAGCATACAAGGCGAAATGTGAGTGTCCTGGTGGCGCCTCTGCCTACCCCTTCGGGGATAAAGGCGTGAGTTTATGTATGTATGTATATAGATGGAATTTGACCGATTTAAATTGAAATTTGTGGCGTGCACTGGGTAAAATATACATAAACTCAGCCCTTTTTTGGAAGGTAGAGGTTCTACCAGGACACCCATGTTTCGCCTTGTATGTTCCGTCCCATGATGTAATAGCGGGCGGGCCTATCGCCATATCGGGCGCAAATTCCTGACTCCGGGCTGATAATTAATTGTATACGTGGAATACATGGGGCCAGACCTTAAGAAACAGTGAGCTCCTTCTGCGTAGATGGGATCGCAAAAACCAACTCACTTTCTAATTAACTTTTTAATTTAAAAATTGTAAATTAAGTGTTAAATTGTAACAGTCACTGTGCAGATGACTAATAACTCAGTCCGCCCCGTGACCACGAAAGCTGTAAAGCAATCGAAACGTCGGGAAGTATAAAAAATGTAATTTCAACCAAATCCACGATAAAATCCTATTATTTCAATGTTTTATTTCACTGTGAGTTGTTCTAAGCCATTATACAGGGTATATCAAGACCGCGACTGAAAACGAAGCCAGGTGGTAGTATTAGTGACTTCAGACACTATGCAAGTAAAAATTTCGCAAAAAAAATCGATAACTTTTTTTGTAATTTTTTACTTATCGTCGTATTTGGGTGATATATACATAGTTTTCCTAAAACAAAGATGTACACCTCTTTATTTTTAAACACGCAATGGTACGTAAGGCCTAAGGGTTTAAATTAGTATTTTCGCAAAAACTACGTATTTACCATCCAAACACGATGATTTTAAAAAAAATCCAAAATAAAATCTGTCACTGTTTTGGCGAAATTTTTATTTTGCATCGTGTTTGTATCCACTAAAACTACCACCTGGCTTCGTTTTCGGTCGCAGTCTTGATATACCCGGTATACTGGCTATAATTCCGCCAACCCAGGCCACTTACCACCAACGTAGCAGCGGAATTTATTATTGTACTGCAAACAGTGGTGTTTATTCAATATTTTATAATGTATCACAAGCGGTATGTTCCATCAGCGTGATTTCAAAGCGTTCATTGTTTTCTTCGCCCGTATGCTCGGCTTACGTAGGGATGGTAGATGTCGATAGAATTACTGTTTTAAAAGATGTTTTAAAAAGATTAAAGAAAAAACAACTAACTTTAATTGAATAAATTGTAAATTAAGGGTAGTTAAATTGTTGCGGATGACTCAGTGCGCCCCGTGACCACGAAAGCTGTAAAGAAATCGAAACGTCGGGAAGTAAAAAAATGAAAAATTTAAACCAATTCGTGATAAAATCCGTAAAAATAGTTTTATTTCAACACAAGTGGTTGTTACAAAAGTTACGAACTTTTTGGCACAACGAATAATTACTCGTAAGAATTGGACGTACTAAAGAATGCAGGCCGCTTCAAAGTCTCTATGGAATGCCTAAGCGGGAACATGTTTAGCCATAGAAACCCTGGGACTGTAAAGAAAGAGAATTTTAATTAAGTCAAATTATTCATTTTTTGACGTCCCAATTTATAAACTTAAACTCAAAATAGAGATTATAATATCACCTATTGCATCCCAATGTACGTTTCTGCCTGAAATTGATCCCACATCACTCCAGCGCGATGGCAATAATACTTTTCCAAAACAATACACGAATAAACGAAAAACATTAAATTAGAAGAAAATATTTCATTTTTATCTAGGTTAAGAATTACTAGAAAACTCATAATTACACTTTCATTTTAGACTCTTTTCATTTTTAATTACTTGGGATTCTTATGAATTGTACTTTTTATCGTTAATAAGCTTCCAGCTAAGAAATATAGGTCAAACTGTATTTCTAGACCATCGGTTATTGATAATAGTAAATGCTGGAGTACTAGGATAGCATAGAAAATAAGAAGTGCTAACTATAACTACGAAGGGATAACTAGAATTAAATTGTATGGATATTGCACGGTATTTCATTTCGCCGTTACAAGCGTTTAATTATTAATCACCTATTTATTTATACATACATATATGAATATTATATCATATGAATATACAGCCTCCGTGCCGCACTTGGTTAGACATCGGCTGTGAAACGAGAGGCCACGGGTTCGTTCCCCGCACTGAGACAAATGTTTGTGAGGCCCACAAATATTTATAGGGTCTGGGTGTTTGTGAGACCGAAGAATCTCTCGTAGTTTCTGATGCCCACGAGACTCGATCTTAGTGTATGTATGTAAAGTATGTGGCTGTTGGGTGTATTTATTTATTTATTTACAATGTTTCGTTTCGTGAGTGATTTACAGAGTCCCAATTTCCCTTCTCTTAGTCCATTCATTTACCTATCCTTCCCCTCTTTTAAGAGACCAGCAAACGCACCTATAATTATAATGTTATACATGTTCCGGGACAATAATTTATTTCCAACTCCTATTAATTTAACTTTGCGATTGATTTCGTTGCGGGTTAAAGACAAGTTAGATATTCCCGGAGACGCGCTGAGCTTCTTAGCTGTGTCATTAAATGCGTGCTGTTGATCCTGGCTTACAGGAGTTGCAGTGGCGGGTGTGAGGGGACAGTCTCGAAATATGTTCGGGGACAAGTATCTTAATATTAAGTTTTATTTGCATTTCCCGGACGTATGTAAAATCGATGAATATTTCATCGACTCTGCCAACCCCCAAGCAGTTTTGCCTCTCAAAAACACGTGGAGGGTGAGTCTTGGTATACGCAAAAAAACATACCAAGGTTAAAACAAAGGCTTTGTGGTACGAAAAGAACTGTGTAAAACGGACCGGCCTGAGGCTAATGAAATGTAAAATATAAATATGATTATAATTTAAAAGCACGACTTCTTGTACAAAGTATGTTGATTTGAGCTTTTGGGGTTCCCTTGCTGAGTAAAATTGTTTAATTTTTTTTGTGGCATAATGCAAGATAAAGCCTCTTTTGTTGTGATACTTTGGCAGTTCTTAATTAATAGACCCACCATTGGAGAACCAAAAAAAAAATTGAGAACTTGCACTGTAAGAAATTCGTTTAGAAATTGTCCTGTACTTAAATTACTTCTATATCAAAATCATCTCTTTGGACCCTACTTTTTGTTCCCATTCCTATATCGATCCTATGGTTGTCTGTAAATTGCCCAAAGCGATAAAACCTTTGTACTAATCATTTGTTAAGATTCCCTTGATGATAAAGGAAAAAGTACTATATACAGAACCATTTTAATCCAATTTTCTGTAGCATAAATACACGGAAGAGGCTTTTGTTTTAAAAATCCCTTTCATAGTAATGAAACCTTGCGGGTCGATGTAATTGTTTCGCGGGTTCTTTTCACCGCGTAATTATATTATAAGAGCTCTTTTGTTGGGTTGGTATCCTCGGATTAATCGGATATACCAGGAGTATCCAAGGATGAGACTGTCATGTCATGTCCCGGGAGTGTTAAACTACTCACTCACAAAAATTTGTAAAAATCAAATTTTATAAATAAATACTCCCAACAGTCACATACATCTCGCCCCCACACTAAGATTGAGTCTTGTGTCGTGGGTATCAGGAATTACGAGAGACTTTTCGATCTCACAAACACCCAGACCCGAAACAAATACCTGTGGTTCACACAAGCATTTGTATCGGTGCGGGGATCGAACCCTCGACCTCTCGTTTCACAGCCGGCGTCTAACCAACTGCGCCACGGAGGCTGTTATAAAGTTACATCTCCAGCCATCATATACACCTAATGAAATCTGTCACTTCAAGTCGAAATAATAAAAATAAAACATAAAGATTTCAACACTTATACTAAATATGTTGACGAATCTTAACGATCCTACCCACCCCTAAACCGACAGCGTGATGAACGATCCCCAGCTGTCCAAACGCAACCGGAATTATTGTGAGTTATAACAAAAGTTTCCCTTGTATTAAACATACCGTGCATGTTTTTACATGAGGGATATCACACCGAATCCTTAATTTCAATTCTAAAGTGTTTGAACGCACTTATCTCAGAAACTAATGTGTAGTTCAAATTTACAAAAATCCTGTATCTTTATCAGCCCATATACCTCCCACTGCAGCGGATGGGCCTCCTCTACAATCAAGAGTACGATTGAGAGGGGTTAGGCCCTATTATAGTCCCCCACGCTGGGATAATGTGCTTTGGCGGACAAAAATACTATTTTTTTATATTATAGGGGGTAAACGAGCATATGGTTCACCTAATTGTAAGTGATGACCGCCATGAACATTTGCAACACTATAAGATCATATCTTAAGGAATATGCTCTTTTTTAAGGTCGTATTTATCCGGAAATGCTGCTGTTGGCAATTGGTTCCAGACATTTATAGTACGTGGAAGAAAATGCCGAGAGAAACGTACTGTGGTGGATTTCCAACAACCAATAATACTATAAAATACAAATAAATAATAACAGACGATCTTCCGAAAAAGCTAAATACCGGCGAAAAATAGCCATGCCACGTTTTCTGGATGCGGCATTTTTATTGTATTATACTTACCGTCAGGAACATGGCAGTGAATAAGTAATAACAGTATAAAAATCCTTAAAATCGAACCTAATACTTCATCAAAAACTTTATTTGATCAATCAAACGACATTTGCATAACTTCTAAAACTTTTATCCCTACAAAACACACACCCGATTCAATTAATTTATTGCACATACATTGCTCCGCATGTATACGCAAACACAATACTCCCGCAATTTAATAATACTTTAACAGTCATGAGTTGTAAATGGAATGTTGAATAGCATACGATATTGTAGAATGCGCGGATTCGCCACACGCTATTCTGCCCTCAGGAATGGAATGTGTATCCCATATTCCTTTTGTGTTATTAAGTTTATTTGAAATATGCTGTCTGACGGGAATGTGGGAGTAATATTTTAAATTGGTGTACATTGCGTTGCAACAAGAGTACATATTTGAATTGCACGGGTTTTAGTTATGTATATGCAGGTCTGCCTCGGTGGCGTAGTTGTACTACGGTATTACAAAGCTGAGGTCTCGGGCTCAAATACCGGGTCGAGCAAAATGATATTGGATTTTGCTATTCATTCTCAAATCGGAGTCCGGAATTTGTGCCCGAAATGATGATAGGCTCGCCTGCTTTCACATCGTGGAACGGAATATACAAGGCGAAATGTGGATTTCCTGGTGGCACCTCTGCCTGCCCTTTCTGGGATAAAGGCGTGAGTTTATTTATGTATGTATGTAAAAAAATGTTATTTATTATGCTTGATATACATGGATAAATTTTAAAGATTCTTTGTTTTTGCCGTATAGTTAATACTAAAATATATTCAGCGAGCTTCAAATTGGTATAGATTACATTGGACTATAAAAAAGAGGCGCCGTGCTAAGAATTTTTAAAATATAAATGGTTAAGCATTTTTCGAGAATGAGTTACATACCAATTAAGATTTCGCAATTCTAATACAGCACTTCCTTCTGAAGCGGAACCCTTCCTTCACTAGTCCGACTCACAGTTACCCAGATTTTTTAAGACTAACTATTACTTCAAATAAATCTGCTTAACCTATTTCCTTAAAATAAATAATATTCCAAAAATCCTGTTAAAATAATCATATTTTTAAAATCTTAACCTACGCAGGCTTCCTTGGCTTCTTCGAGGTAAGTTTATTAAGTTATCCGTCAAATAATGCCCAAGCTATCATTTAGCGCAGACGTGTGGCTTAGAACTTAATAACCCTAATTCTCACATGAGTGTTAGACGGTTATGTTTTGGTCCTTCGAGCCGGATTTCAAGGATTTGTGGCTTGTACTCATTTATATTTAAATAATTTCATTACAAATAATTATATTTTACAACATAGAACAACATGAATGACACGCTCATAGTAGTGTCTGAAGATGGTAATGATAAACGCATGCCTTTATCCCAGAAGGGGTAGGCAGAGGCGCCACCAGGACACCCACATTTCACCTTGTATGTTTCGTCCCATGATGTGATAGGGAGCGAGCCTTTCGCCATCTCTGGCATAAATTCCTGACTCCGGGCTGATAATGAATAGAAAAACTCAATATCACTTTGCTCGAACCGGGATTCAAACCCGAGACCTCAGCTTTGTAATCGTACCATAGTACAACTACGCCACCGAGGCCATGTGGTGATGATAATAAAGATAAAAATTATGAAAACGATGGTATAGGATAGGTCTGACCTAAACTACCCTTTTTACCCTCACAGTAATTAATCAAGATTAATCAATACTACAGCTTGTAAATTACTTCTTTCTCTATCAACATATTTTCGTCTATACACTCCAGTTATTCTACTGAACTTACGCCTTGTGACTGAGCTAACAAATTTAACATCGCAGGCAACAATGCTTGCTTAATTACAGCGCCCAACGCACTATATCAGATCCCAGCTTCATTATGAGACGGTTTTATCATCATGCTGGCGCGGCTGTGAAAGATTCTTAACATTACTGTCTTATTTGTAGAGGTGCCCTGCAGTGGTACTACCATAATGAAAATAAAGATTCTAGTCCATACACGTCTTACTGCAGGGCAAGAGTTACCTCTAGAATTGTCAGTTCAATTGTAAAAAATTAGGCCATATACATATTCTTTGAAAGATTCTATTGTAAGTTTCCTCACGATGTTTTCCTTCACCGTTATAGTGCATGATGATTACCTATCACACATCCGAAAAATCAGAGGTTTGCCTTTGGATTTGAACCCGTGACCATCGTGAACACGTCCGCATCCAGTCCGTTTACATCGGGCCACCAATAGTAAATATTTTTTTTAGTACCTCAATTTACTAAATTGTACCCCAAAATCCTTGATCTAACCATCTCGCATCCATAATTTAAAATACCTTCCATATCGTAAAACGAATCACTCGTAAAAATATCGATGACCACCCCGCAGATTCGAGAGAATTCGGATCCTTTCTGCCAATTACCTCCGGTTGACCAGACAGATCATACAGCTTCCTTATCTATTGCGTTTGAGAGTGCTCCGGGTTTTGAGATCTTGAGATTCGCTCTCCCCGCCACTTGTTTTAAAGATTGGCAGGTTTTATGGATGCTGGGGTAACAATCTGTATTTGGATTTCGGAGAAATGAATGTTTAGTTGAGGTTATTTCAAAGCTTGTATGGAGATTAGGCGCATACCATAAAGGGTTTGTTATTACGAATATGAAAATTATTCTGATAACTTCAGTGACGCAATTACGCAAGCTCTGTTTAATCACGTCCAATCCCCGCATTGTGACGAATTTTTAAATGAACCGTAAATACTTTGGATCTAAGTTATGTGAAAACAAAATGTCATGGTTTCTGAAACCTAAAACACAAGGCTTCGACTGTTTAGTATTTAACTATTACTAATACATCTACTAAATCATCAAGTAAGCAAAAAAGAATATTTCTCTATAAATGTGTACAAAATTTTAAAATTCTAATCCTCATCTTTCAAATTCAAGTATAGCCAAAATAAATAAATAATAATGCCAATAAATCAAATATTACAAGCTGCAGACTATTTCTAACGGAATTTCATATTGAAATTTCTTGGCTGTCATACTTTATAGAGATTTAAGTGATATGAAAATTTTGATACATTGATAAATTCGTCAAAAGGCGCAGTCGCATACAGTTCTGACTACACATTCTTGTGTTGTGGATATCAGAAACAACGAGAGACTTATGACCTGACAACATTTAGACCCGAAACAAAAACATTTGTTTCGGTGTGGAGACCGAAGCCCTGGCCTCTCGTTTCACAGCTGGCTTTCAACTAACTGCGCCACAGATGTCGAAAACATTTTCAAATGCTTATTTCACATTTCTGGAATATATTTCTATGTCTCCGTCAGTGTCACTCGCCGAACGAAACCCAACAGCAAATTAGTAACATTACGTGGATTTTAAGACAGCGGTACCCGGTTGAGCCCATTTGAAAATCTAGAAATTTTATCACTAGCAAGGCTCAATAAAATTCATCATATCTTTGACGATTATCATTCTAATCACTTTCCTTATTGAAGCTTAAATAACTGATTAGGGTTTAAACTTAAGACGAAATTGTATAACCAAAATAAATGATTTATGAGGTTATTCAACAAACAAATGACTGACACGACCAAACCCAGTTCCGATATCTTATAAAGCTTTCCCTATTAATAATCGAAAGGGGGATAAATTAACTTCTTAGGGTGCAATTTTCCCGCACAGTCACTCGGAAAAGTGTTTCCGACAGATTTGAGCCCCCTTTGATGGATTTTTTTCAAAATTTAGAGGAAGTGTTTTGGTGGTAGGTGAAATGCGGTCTGTTCTTGCAATGAAAGGTTTAAGATTTTATGTATTATTTAGGAAGACATATGCCACCAAAATACCTCGCTAGAATATTAAATTAATTGTACTCGTATTTTATACTGCAACAGCAAAGAGAGGATAAGTACAAAGCAATCGAAATACGTTGTCCAAAAGATTATTCTCGGCAGTGGACACAATTTTGCCGGCCTACTGTCCTGATACACACAAATTAACTCAAAATTTTAATTACACAGTTTTATTAGTAAAACAAACAGCTTTAGCGTATTCAATTCCCAACCCTGTAATAGAACCGATGGCTTAAGAAACGGTTAATTATGTATCCAGTAATTCAAGCATTAATTGAATCCGTTGATTAAAACGTTGTAGCGAAGCTAATTTGTGTGGAAGACTTTATTGCCGATGTAAATCAAAATGAAGGAATGGATGGGTCATTCCGAATACTTGCTGGATAACAGGATTTTGTTACTGGAATTGCTAAAATTGAGAGAGCCTCTTGAAACTTGGTATGGTCTAGAATGTTGTGGTAGAAAGAAATATTGTGTTTGGTGAATTATAGTAATTTCTATGGATTTATAAGAGACTTGTGTCAATGGATGCTTACTAATAGTAGTTCACCATTGCCCATAACGGTTCTTCTTGTCAAAAATTTACTGCTTTAAGTTTGTCTGTTTCTATGACTTCTTACTTATTTTTCATTTTGAATTAAGAAAAATACATGGCTAAAGATACATGATAATAAAAATATGCCATATCTTTATTATCATGTGCTAAAGTGCCTTATATCCAGTGACATCCTACAACCTTTATCACACTTTCAAGATCTCCAATTTATTTATTTTGTCGCAGATCCACCAGGAGCGCCATACATCGAGGGTTACGCTGAAGGGGAGACGGTGCGTCGAGGCCAGAGCTTGGAGCTGGTCTGCAGAAGCCGAGGTGGAAACCCACCAGCCCAACTCATTTGGTACAAGAATGGAGAGCAGATACGAATGGCTTACAGGTATGTCATTTCTAGTATGTTAAGAATTTAGGATGTTTTCAGTACGGTTATTAAATAGACGAAAGATTTCAGGATAATATTAACCATAGTTTATAAGCTGGTAAATCAGGTAATGTAGGAAAATAATTCTGGGGCTAGTTTCTCATTGAATACCTAACTACCACATTTTTTATGTTAATTTACTGAAGCACACAACTTTTTAGTGAATACATTGTATGAGGAAAAGCATAATGCAATCATTTTGCTGTCGGAACTTCTTTCTCGTTCTTATTATTTTTTAGTATTTTTATATTTTTCGTATATTTTAGTCACATATTCAGAATAAGGTTGATCCCATTCGATCATCCCCAAAACGACCTACATTGAACTAAGTTCTAAAATCCAACGACCGTATAGAAAAAGCCGACAATTCCAAACAAAGTCACTTTTTTCACGCGAACTGCAAGATTTTTCAAACGAAGTCCTGGCACTCCGCTTCGCCACTGGGTAACACGTTTAAATATTTATACACTGCGTGAAATATTCAACACGGAGCAAGCACGCCGCGAATTGAGCCGGTAATCGAAATGTAACAAGTTTTTTTACACGACTGCAACGTCGGGTGATTTGTGAGCGGATTAGTACATCATTTATTAGACTTTGTTAGTGGTTAGGAAGCTAGCTTTTATTTTATAGCAGTTCTATTCTTTCCTCTTGGGTATTCGGCTTCTTTATTACTGAAAGTGCAGGTTTTTATGCTTCACTTTTTTATTCAACAAAATTACTGCAATGCTTGTGGAAAAGCGCAACGCAAATATTGTATTCACCAGGAAAAATCCTCTCGCCGATCGACAATATTATGTCGGCCTGATGTATTTATTATACTTGAATATGTAATACATTAAACCAGTAACACGCCTTGTGTTCTAATATTTGTACCCATAAAACATTTTATATACATTGGAAATAAAATTTGCTTTTAACGTACCGTACTAATCCAAACACAATGAAATACACAAATATGAATATACAAATAAAAAAACAAAATCATCCGTAGCAAAACAAAACAATCCCGATACAAATCGATAAGCAATCTGTTACAACAGTATCCTTAAAAATATGCCTCATAATATCCTTTTAAAAAACACCCAACAATACGGCTCGACTTTTTGCCAACGTGGAGATTGTGAAAAAAAATCCGCCCAGTTCGCCCCCTCTCGCCCCCCGCCCCTTCGCCTCTTCGCCCCTCGCCCCCTCTCGCCCCCCAGACGTTTCGGCGGATCGTATTAAGCTGGCTAGAGATAGCGCGTATGTCGCCATGATTTATGTACGTTGACGGATAATGATGGGAGATTGTCGATGTTTTTATCGATATGTTTGTTAAATATAATTGGGAATTTTAATGAAAATATTTGAGAAGTGTTGATAAGTATATTGTGGATTAGACTAATGAAATAACCGTTTCAGGGTTCAACAAATATAATATAATATAAGAATAGCCTGGTATAAGATTGAAGTTCATTTTAGTTTCTTATACTCGTATATATAGCACAATAGTGTCTCAATGCTGTGTTGGAATTAAGTTTAGGGTTATTAAATTAATTATCATTTTTTTTCACATTAATTGTTAAGTAATATAAAGAAGGAAAATGGAGATATTGAATTTTACTCTAATCTATTAGGCTTGAAGAGAGTGCTCTCCCTACAGTAAGCAGCGAGTTGGTTGTGCTACCCTTGGCATTTTGAAGGTGCATGAGCGGCGGTGACAGCCTATACTGAATGTGATTAACATATTTTCCCTTAATGTTGTGTTTATAAATTAGTTTTCTAACATTTTTTTCCAATTAAGCGCACATATTGATTGCTTTACTTTGAATTAGAAAATAAAATAAGTCTTTATTTAAAACTAGCTAACGTCTCCTTTCCTCCTTTGTCTCTTCTTGTTTCGAATACCAAAAACGCACATACAATCTATATACTATAGCAGTCACTTACCATAAGACACCTCTTACTAGTTTACCAAGTCTGCGATATTAAAAAAGTAAAAAAAAGATAAACTATCCACAAGACATAGACAAACTCGCCCCGACGCTATCGATAACCTACTTGTTTACACGCGTCACTTATAAAATTGTATTAAGACATGCCTACCGGGCCGCCGGAAGCTGATTTATGGGCCTCAGTAACTGCACTCGGCTGTAGTGATGTGCCAACAACTATCGATAAAAGTATTTTTTGCGAAAAATGTTTTTTCATCAAGATGTAACGTTGTTTTTCGATTTATATTGGTTGTAGTAACATGCCGACAATAATCGATATTAAAATAATATTGTTGGACATTTAATTTTATGACTATTTTCATCGAGTGGTTTTATCGATGTTTTTTCCACAAATTGACAATTGATATCGATGCGAAGCACACCACTATTACAATACGTAATCTTAATAATAGTGTTTGCTTACTATAATTAAGTTTATACGTAAGCTTAAATAATAGATTAATGCCAGTTCGCAAACATGTGTAGGCAAAATTGAATATAGGATGAGAAAGGCGCCATTGTTTTGTTTGAACATGTTGTATTTGGGAATTGTGTTCCGGTGAATTTTGTGTATCCCTGAGGATATTATAGTATCTAATACAGGACATATTACAGACCAGATTTATTTATGAAGAAAATGTTCTATTTTATTTCGGATATTGAGACTACCGGAAGCTTAATAACTTTTCATCTCATACTTTTTCAATTTACCCACTATCTAAGTATTGTAGTTGGTCATAAATTATAATTACTTAATATCACGTAGGTCGATTGCTAGTTTATTGGATATATATATAACAAAAAACTGCAATTCTGACAAAATTACATCCATACAGGTCGAATTGATAATCTCCCTTTATGATGTCGATTAAAAAAGGAATTGTCTCGAATGGCAAGTGATAATTAATTATTTACTATCGAGAACTGTCTAGACGGCATTGCTCCTACCATCAGGTGCAATTAGATCATTATGCCGGTATAAAAAAAACGACTAGTAATAAGTAAACTATCGGTCCACAACATTCAAAATGCATAAACATAAACCAAAATAAGAAGATAATCAAGTAAAGAAATGTCTGTTAAAATAATATTACTAACACCGACGTATGTTTCAATTAAAACTCCATCTCACAAATGTTAAGTAAACTTAATGTATTTAAACAAATTCAGACCTCGCAAAAAACTTCTTTTATATTTTCGTGGAAAGTCTAGCTCAAACGCTACAAGCACTAGATAGGACTTCAATTAAATTTGAAATGCGACGACTCTAGTGTTTTATTTTCCAGCTCTTTTACATGTTAACCGACTTTGAGTTAATTAGCTTCGACTGGCACAGTTGCGTTTAAATAGTTTGTGTTAATTAATATTGATTTACTCTTAATAAAAACCTGCCTCGGTGGCGTAGTTGTACTACGGTACTAATATAAAGCTGAAGTCTCGGGTTCGAATCCTAGGTCAGGCAAAGAGATATTGGATTTTTCTATTCATGATTAGCCCGGAGTCGGGAATTTGTGCTCGATATGGCGATGGGCTCGCCCCCTATCACATCGTAGGATAGAACAGTCAAGGCGAAATGTGAGTGTCCTGGTGGCGCCTCTGCATACCCCTTCTGGGATAAATGCGTGAGTTTATGTAATGTATGTGTGTACTCTTAATAAGTGTAGTGTTGAGGATGGTAAAATTCTTAGTTTGGTTACTAAGGTTTTTGTCTTTTTTTATATAAAACGAAGAGCATCCGTGGTGCAGTTAGTTAAACGCCGACTATGAAAGGATAGGACGCGGGTTCGATCCTCGCACCGAAACAAATGTTTGTGTGATCACAGGTATCTGTTTCGGATCTGGATGTTTGTGAGACTACCGGAAATATGGTCGACACAATTTTGCCGGCCCGTTTGAAATCGGTTATAAATAGGCTGAACACTGAAGTATTGTGGTTTCATCTACAGTGTTAGTTTTCCATCAATTGAGCCACTTACTTGCATCAACCCTAATGTTGTTTTTCATCATCATCATCAGCCCGTTGCAGTCCACTACTGGACATAGGCCTCTCCCAAGGTACGCCACAGACTCCGGTCTGCTGCTTTACGCATCCTGTCGCTGCCGGCCCT